>JAEIGQ010000113.1:0-600000 GCA_018904275.1 Lordiphosa clarofinis
TGCTGTGCTGCGACGCAATCGTAGTTCACATAGGAAGCAGAAGCACAAAAATCAAAACCCGAAGCTGTGCTATTGCTTTGCTGTGAGAATTTCGGAAGCATAGCAATAGCACATTTGAAATACTTTCGTAGCCGTACTGCTGTGCTGTTGAAAAAGCATAGCACTCTAGGCTGGGAAAGTTCAATAGCACACATATTTCAGCACAAATGTACGATAATATTTTTTTGTTGTATTAGTGTAGAATTAAAATAAAAAATTAATGCCGCAAAAAATAAAACAAAAAATGGTGAAATTATCAGATGTAAGTCGATATTCAAAATGGGATGCCTGCAGCTCTTACCATTTCTTAGATCTGTATGTGATAATGCTGGTATGAAATATTTATCCCCGAATGTCTTTCGGGACACGAACCTGTTTTAAAAAAATCAACTTTTGAACTCCTTTAGGCCAAGTATTCATAAGAATTTGAAAATGGGGAATTAAGATTCACCGGGCCGTCGATGACAACAGAATAGATTGTGACAACAATGAGGTAGCGAAGAATAAAGATTTTACATCGGCGCAAAACTGAGATCCGGGAGGGATGTTTTTAAACGAAAAGTTGCTAGTCCTAGATGAATTCAAAATGCAGGCCATTCACGACGCTATAGAAAGAAGAAAACTTCTTTTCCTCGCTAAGTTTAATGGCATCATGGTACTGGTACAAAACTGTCTATCCAAACGATTCTCATTATGGCAGCTATACAAAGTCCACAGATCTAAACAAAACAAAGGGTTATGTTGGAGCATTACACTTTACCAGTTGAAGGAATATGACATGGCAATGCGAAACGGAATACTGTGCTGTAAATATTTTACAAGCGCAGAACATCATTGCTAATACTGTCAAAATAGGGCGGTGTCAAATTAAAAGCAAAAGAAATAAATTAATTAAAATTATTTTGAGAATGGCTCCACGCAAATCTGTTAACGTTTGGGAGCATTTCGCAAATAATGAAGAAACCGGAAAAGCGGTGTGCAATCTGTGCCAAGTGGAACTCAAAAATAATCGTACATATAATTTGAAAATGCATTTGATTAAGGTCCACAAAATGAGTTTTAATTCCGATGAGACCCTATCGACCTTGGATACTAAGTCCTCCATGTTGGGAAAAGATTACAGCATTAAAGTTAAAATAAATAAAAAAATATTATTTCGGTAAGCATAATCCCAAATACTGATATGATCAAATTATACTTTTAAGTGTTTCTATTAATGTATTTTTATTCTTTAGGTCTTATATCGGACTAATAACTGAAGACTCTGTGTCATTTAATGTCCTTAATTCTCCCAATTTTAGGAACATTATTGATCCGATTTGCCGTGCTTTGGGGGAAAGACTTGGCCAGCGAATAACACTTAATGCTGAAAATGCAAAATCAACCTTAAGGAAAGTCGCCGAAAATGTAAGAAGCAGTTTAAAAAGGGAAATGAGCAAAAGGCTTATATCCTTAAAGGTTGATAGTGCCACGAGGCTGACAAGAAATATTTTTGGAGTAAGCGCTCAGTACATTTTGGAAGATAAAGTGACATCACATATTTTGGGCATGGTGGAATTAAAAGGCATTGGAGCAAGTACCTCAAAAAACCTGGCAGAGGAAATAATTAAAACCTTAAAAAAATATGATATTGAACTAAACCAAATTGTGTCAATAACTTCCGACAACGGAGCCAACATGATTAAAGCTACCAACACATTATCAAATTATAATTCACTCGAAGATTTAGATGAAGACTCGAACCAGAAGTACTTGGAAAATGTCGGAAATCAGGAACAACCATCAAATCTTCGCGTTGGACATATTCATGTCTGTAGATGCGCAGCCCACACCGCTCAATTATGTGCACTAGACGTGATGAAAGACAGTGAAATAAAAGGACTTCTGATTAGTTGCAGAAATTTCACCAAATTCATTCGGAAACCTTCAAATGGGTTCAAGGACACGTTTGAATTACGAAACATAAGTCTTCCGAAACTTGATTGTGCCACCAGATGGGGTTCAACATATTTAATGATACAATCATTACTGGCTGCAAAAGACGTATTAATTCGTGTAGAGTCTCTACAGGGCAATAACTTTGATGAAAAATTTGATAATAATGACTATCTTTGGGAGTTTATGGAGTCCTATTGCGCAGTATTCGCTCCTTTACAAGAAGCAATGGTAAAATTTCAAGCGGAGAATTTACATTATGGAAATTTTTACGCGCAATGGCTAAAGGTCAGAATACGCACCGAAAAAATTGTTAATGAAAATGAAGCTAAAGACCTGATGCATAAAATTGGAACTAAAGTTTTAGAGAGCATTGAAAAGCGAACTTCGAAGATGCTTGAAAACGAAAGTCTAAATGCGTGCCTATTTCTGGATCCACGATTTCACCACACTCTAAGTGCTGAAAACAGACAAGATGCTGTTAATTGTTTAAAACATTTATGGGAAAAATTACGCTCTGTCTCTTCTGTCATGGAAATCACCACTAACGATTCGGTTTCATCGTCAAAAACAAACTCCTTCAAAGACGTATATGAAGAAATGCTGAATTCCTATTTGACCAATAAACTTAAAGCATCCTCTAGTGCTAGCGAGGTTGTTTATAAGGATGTCTATTCTAAAATTGCAAACCTGCATCTTGAATTTTTGCGCAGCGACAGCGATGTGTTAGAATTTTGGAAAGAGAGGAAGCGTGCCGATCCTGAACTGTACAGATTAAGCAACGTTTGCTTTGGCATTCCTCCAACTCAGGTAAATAACAATGCATTTCTAATGAAAAACCATTCCATTAATTTTTCACGTAATTTTTTATCTGAAAGGTTACCATAGAACGAGCGTTTTCGTCCTTAAGGATTATTTTGACGGACAACCGCAATAGACTGAGTCGTGATATCTTGGAGGATATTTTGCTAGTGAAGTTAAATGCTTCCTTCTTAAACGAAGCGATCAACAATCTGCCGTTGTTTGGGGAAGAGGACGAGGAGGACATAAGCATTACAATATAATTACACAACATTTTGTATATACAAATATATGTTTATGTACCTACAATATTAATGTACTAACTATCATACAAACATATGTAAACACTTTTATAAAACAACTCAGTATATCTTATCATTTGCTGCTGGGGCCAATATGTACTTGGGTAAGGAGTGCCTCGGTTTATGTTGCTGAGACACTGACTTATTCTTATAGTATGTAGCAAGGGTAACAAAGGAATTTTAAGCTCATGCAAATATAAGAGGTTTGTTGTTGTTTTGGTAAACGCTTTTTTTGGTCATAAAATAAAAACGACTGAATATTTTGCAAAACTTTTTTTTTCTATTAATTCGGTTGTCTACAAATTGTTAAGCAACTGGTCTCTGTTATCAAAACTAAAGTGGCCCATGAAAGGACGACGCTATGACACGATTGAGAATATAAAGACGGCATCGAAGAAGAAGCTAAACAAACTTACACAAAACTATTTTAAAAAATGATTTGTAGCACTTAAAGTGCTACGAAGATTGCAAGAAACGGAATACACCTCTCCGAGGGGGGACTATTTATATAACTTTCTTATTTATACCAGTTACTCGTATGTCAAAAAGAGTATGAATACCTTAATCTCAGAGATTGGAAGAGCTAGAGCCACCAAACTTGACATGTAGACTCCTATCTGCACGCAGATCAAGTTTGATTCAAATTTTTGCCACGCCCACCCCCGCCACAACAATAAACAAGTGAGAAAGTCGGTCAAGCCCGACTATGTCATACTCTGTACCAAGAGCAGGAGCTGAATGCAACGTTTCTGCTGCGCTCATCTCTAAGTTTCTCTCTCTCTCCCTCTTTCTTTCACTCACACGTTGTTGAATAAAAATGTGGTGTTGATTGTGAGCGCGTGGGAGGGGGTGTGGGAGGGGGGAATTTATTTTTGGTCATAACTTGAGAACCGCTCATCCGATCTTTATCATTTCTTCAGCAAATCGATGCTAATTACTAACTATCTCTAAAAGGTACGAATCGTCTATCTTCAAAACTGTAGGAGATATAACGTTTTTTCCAAATTGCGGGGGCGTGGAAAAAAATTGAAAATAAACTTGATCTACCTGCAGCTATAAGAAGCATTTGTCCCATACATGTCAAACCTCTATCTCTTACCATCTCCGAGATCTGTTTGTTCATACGGACGGACGGACGGACGGACGGACGGACAGACAGACGGACATGGGTATATCGACTCGGCTGTTGATGCTGATCAAGAAATCAGGAACGCTGTTAAACATTTCTTTTCATGAGTATCGGGTATATCAAACTCGGATACAGCCGACTTTAACTTACGCTACGTTCGAACCATCTGTATACAAAACTGTGGAAGTTATGACTTTCCAAGTTGCAGAGACGGGAGAAAGAGTGTCAAAAATTAAAATAAAATTTATCTGCCTGGGACATACAAACATGATAAAGTTCTATCTCTTAACATCTTTGAGAGCTGAATATTTTGCCTAAGGGATTACGAAAGTTGATTTTTTTTAGAATCCGTCTTCCGCCAAAACGCACTTTTTCATACTAGCCACAGGTGCGAGCCACGAAAGGCATTCCGTCTTTACTCTTGAACTATCTTCATATATTACTGATTCAGTGTTGACAGATAGGGAGATTGGTCTGTTGTGTTTAACAGTACAGTTAAATTTGGATTTGGGGTTAGAATTTAACGTGCGTATCTGAGGAAATTTTTGTTGCGATAAATATTTCATACCAGCATTATCACATACAGATCTCAGAAATGATAAGAGCTGCAGGCATCCCATTTTGAATATCGACTTACATCTGATAATTTCACCATTTTTTGTTTTATTTTTTGCGGCATTAATTTTTTATTTTAATTCTACACTAATACAACAAAAAAATATTATCGTACATTTGTGCTGAAATATGTGTGCTATTGAACTTTCCCAGCCTAGAGTGCTATGCTTTTTCAACAGCACAGCAGTACGGCTACGAAAGTATTTCAAATGTGCTATTGCTATCCTTCCAAAATTTCACCAAAGCAATAGCTCAATTCAGATTTTTGTTTTCATGGCGATTTTCGTGATCAGCGGGCCAATTTACTTTAGAAAAAGTTGGTTTGGTCCAATGGGGGAAAATCGACTCTCATTTTGTCGAGCAGTGTAATGTCATTTAAGTAAATTTGTGTCAGCTACGGTAATAAAGAATAGATTATTTTCACCAATACCTTATTTTTTTTGTAGAAGTTCGATTTCTAAGAAAGATTCTTCGATTTTACGTTGATAAAGGCAAAATACTTAAGTGTTCTTAAAAGTTGTGGCAAAAGGCTTATTTGACAGTTCGTTCCCAACGTGTCCGTTTAAATTTGACGCTTTCTGAGTCCATTAGCGTAGTCCCTGGAGTTCCTCAGGGTAGTCATCTTGGACCTTTACTTTTAAATCTTTTCATTAAAGACATCCCTTCTTCATTCCTTGATGTATGCCGATGACCTAAAACTCTGCTTGTCTTATAACGAACCGATGTCTCCTCTTCTTCTTCAATTGGACTTAAATTCTCTACATACATGGTGTTCGGTTAATTGCCTCCCACTAAACGCTGAAAAGTGTAAATGTATGATTTTTCATCGCACACAGCCTTTTTTTTCGACTATACAAATCGGTTCAAAAACAATTTTTAATTTTTGCCCACCGCGGCCTTAACTGGAATCCCACCAACCATCTTCCACCATATGAGCATAGATTTCTCTTAATTGATCTTCCATCTCTTAAGAACCGTGGGACGTGTCATTATGTGCTTTTTATTGACAAACTTTTATCAGGTGATATTGACTTTTGTGCTCTGTTATACCAAATAAATTTTGCGGTTCCTTTGCTCCTAATTAGAAATTTCCTAATAAATGTCTAATAAATGTTGCACACCATGAACCTTTCCGGAATTTGTGTATTAATTATAATTTGTATTACTATCTTTTCTCTGCTCACTCTTCTGTATTGGATGTAAGAAATAATTAACTGTCTTTTTTGAATTGTACCCAAATAAATAAATAAAATATAAAAAATATTAACGGTTCATTGGTTTTGTGCTGCAAGTTCTTATCTATTCTAAGAATTCATATGCAAAATTCTTCTTCTTCATAAAACAATTTAAGTTTCCCCTAAGAATGCATCGAGGAACGCATTTGTTAGCAAGAATTAAAAGAAATTGAGCTACCGCCTCATAAGTAGCTTCCAGATTGTCTGGACACAGAAATATGGTTGCTAATTTTAAAAATACTTTCTTACTCGTATCGCCGCCGATAAGTCCTGCCTTAAACTCAATTTAGGGCCTCTGGAAAATTCAGTCAGCCTGGATTTACAAACCAGGAGGGCAGTTTGACACCATAAGGGACGCTTTGGTGATGAACAATGCAACCAAAGATTTATTGATACTGTAGATGACGCATGGGAAACAAAAAAATATAGTTTTTGGGAGATGATACTGGATCCCAATTTTTAATTCTCGCTGCCTCCACGAGGATAAATCTATTGAAATTTAGCTATACGTTTTATAAATTTGCTATACGATGGACATGAAAGAATTGTAAATATTATAGATGACGCATATGACGCAAAAAACGATTGTTCTTGGGAGCTGACATTGGCTCCTAAAAAAAAGTTTGTATGAGATGCGGTATCTATACATGTAACGGTATCTATTGATGTTATATTTCAAAATCTTGTAGATATTAGACATTTTCTGTTTTGCATTTATAAGCTGGTTATTGTACAGTGTATAAACTAAGACTAAAATTTTATCCAATTGGTTTTTTGACAAAACTACATTTAATATTACAAACGTTAAAAGGTATCACTGTTAATTTCAGGATATCACTCACCATGTCACTTGGTTTCTGGATCGCTTATAGCAAAAACCCCTCACCAAACTGGTTCTGCGGAATTTATTTCCGGACTATTGTACGACTTTTCAAGATTGTAAATTTCGAATGTGGTAAATCCTTCGGTTCAGTAATTTTTTAGGCTGTTTAAATATCTCTTGTTCTTCCATCAACATTCTTGCACACAAATCAGCCTCCACATAAAGAAAACTTCTTACTAAAACTGCGAAAAAAAAGACGCATTTAATTCATTTAAATTGACTCTAATTACAGTTAAAGGCCCTCCAATACGCTGCACATCGTCAAACCCTCCAGCAGCAGCGCCAATTTAAACTAAAGTTTAAATAACAAAAAGAAATTAAAACGAGCTCTGCGGCGATCGTTTAAATATGATATGCAAAAAGGGCAGCTGGTCATATGAAATTGAAAAGAACCAGGAAAATAACAACTCAAAAATTTACAACTGTGTCTGATCATAGCAATTAGTGTGAATTTGATTTTATTGCCGACTAAAGAAAACGGAAAGTGTTCTTCTGCCCGACGGCTCCCAATGCCAGCCATAAAGCTGATGCGTAGCTAAAAGCTGCCGACGATTTTGAAATGCATTTTCAACACACAGCTGCATGACGTCGCCTCCAGACCCTGGGACAGTTAATTGGGGGGGCTGTCTTGTGGTCACACGCAGCAGCCGCAGAGCCACAGTCGTAGCCGCAGTCAGAGCCAAAGCCAAAGCCAAATTCAGAGCCAGAGCATTCATAATAAAAGCTGAGGAATGAGTAAATTAAGAATTATGGCTTTTGCATGCAAATTCGAAATTTCCGATACACAATAAATTACTTAAGAGGGGAGAACCCGACCAAAAAATACAAAAAGAGCCACAAAAGCGCTAAAAAGTCGGAGCCGAAGAAGTTTTGTGAGTTATGCGATATGGAACTGTCTGGGATTCGAACAGAAACCTTGAACAGACAAAACGAAAGGTCAGACGACTGCAATTATCATGTGGGTGGCCTCATGTGGAGCAGCCTTTGGAAATTCCTCTTTATGGGTAAACGAATGTGCCAAATTAAGTGCAGCTTAAGAAAAATGGCTCAGCAGCGGGAAATGCGTGATTTTCTCTTACTGCTACCATTCACATATCGCCACGGCAGTTGGGCGTACCCCGGAATCCATTGCACTCTCGAATACTCAACCCACTTCCCACCATCAAATGATAAATGAATATCAAACTGTGCGCGTTACTCACCTGCGCCTGTCCATCAGCGGCAGCGGCAGCAGCCTTTCCACCTGAAACCAGCACACATGCTGCTCCAATGCCATTGCCAAACCCAATGGAGCTGTGTCCAAATGTCCATGGCAATTTCAAGTAGTTTTTGCCTGCCGCAGCGAACCAACTGCAGCTAATATTGTAATTTATCTATTTGATGTTGTATTTGAGACTTGGGAGAATGGATTCTCACAATTTCAGCTACAAGCCGGAAAGTCAAACCCAACCATTGAATGTTTAACGAGATTCAAACCCGATAATAATAAATGTGCAATTATAAATGGGAACGGATTGCATTTTAGCTTGAGAAGTTGCTTCGAATTGCTTTCGTTGCGTTTATTTTACTAGGTGTTTGCTTCCCATGGCAATTTGTGTTGAATTTTGCAATTAATGCTTGGTTTGCTTTTTAAAGTAATTTTTATGTTTGTTGTTTTACAAATATTTCATTAAACTGGCGCCACAGATACACTGGAAAAAATCTTCATGTGCTTGTAATCGAAACTGTATTCAGTTGGAAAGTGGAAAAATATAAAGGCCTTTTCTTTAATCTGGTTGTGAGGCAATAAAAAAAACGAATTGGAAAAACTCTTTGCGTTTTAAAATAAAATTTTTATTTAAAAAAGGCCAAAAAGCATCCTCAACATGAAGAAACCCACCTTAAATACTTGAAGCTTATTTCAAAACAAACTATTTTGCTTTGAAACTCTAAAAGGGGCGTAACAAACCGCATCGCATAAATTTGTTTGTTGTTGAGCAACAATTTAACTTCTAATTTAATTTGCTGTATTTTTTTTTTAATCATTCCAAAGATACAAATCTTCATTTGTGGGGCATAAATTGTTCGCCTCGACAAGTACGACAAACGACTGTCAGTCAATTCTGGCATTAAAGTTTTTTAGAATTGCCATGTGTGCTATTTTGGCCAAGGGAAGCAACAGCAGCAGCGGCAGCAGAGCTGACATCAGTCACATCTGTGACAATCTCTGTGTGGATTACTCAGACTTTCATTGAGAAAGTGCCCGGCGAGCAGAGTTTGCTGGGTGATTAATGCTTGACGAACCTAGCCAAAAATAAAGCCAAAAACTTCAATCACCTGCGCGCATATGCAGCAATGACCCAGTTCGATGCCTGACACTTGACCACGTCGAATTCAAATTAGTCGCTTTTGCTATCGCTTAAACTGCGCTAAGGGAATTAGCATAAATCAAGTCACAGCCTTGACACATCAAAAGCGCTTAAAGTGCTCGCCGAGAACTAATTGAAAATGCCAGCAGGCAAGCAACTGATTTTATTTCTATGGCAAATCAAACTCAGCACGCACAGTCAATCTAAGCCGACAGACATGCAAGGCACGGCAGGCCAAATGCATTGCGGTATCTGCAAGATACATAAATACATATTTCAAGTGTCTCGGCGACAGCTGCTTATTATAGATTCTCTGGCTCTGATTATTGACTGGCCCCGAAAAATGGAAAAAAACTGCAAGCTCATAAATCTGCGAGCGAAACTTTTCGTCGCATGTGTGAGCGACGATGATCATCAGCAGCCGCCGCCATTCTCGACATGTGGGTGGCTTTTGACAGGCATTTTGACACTTACTGCCGAGCTGTCAGCATGCAAAGTATTTATGGCACAACCGGCAGCAGTCGAGCATGCCGGCCTGATAACTCGTGGAACACTTATAAGCAGCTGCACTTTAATTACCGAAGCCGCAGCGGCAGCTAACTGCAAGTTCGGGCCACTCTCATGATCGACAATCGTTTGGCCAAATGGCTGCAGCACGTTTAGCACATCAGCCAACCGGCAACAGCGGGCCGCACTGCAAATGAAAGTTGGCCAGGATCGTGATTTACCAGGCAGCGTTCATCTATGTATGACCAACGCCTGTCCGAAAAGTAATTAAAACTGTGGCTGTAATGGCATGCAATAATAGAAATGGTAATGGTCATGGCCAAAGTCATAAATGGGAAGAAAGCACGCTCCATTTCGTTTTCAGCTATTCACTCGCAGTCCTAGATCACCTCGTGGCTTCCTAAATGCCCAAGTCAGTTAAGTGAAATCCACTTAAAATGAGCCAATGAGCATGTTTACCATCGCCGTTTTAACTCTATTTTACACTTTTGCCAAGTAAAATTAAATTCGCCTCCCCTCGGCCCGGTGTGACTCATCTGCAACCGGAATTTGGCTGACAGCAGCGGCGGCCACATGTCAAGAGCGAGAAAAGCGCAAAAAAGAAAAGTTTTCTAGCCGCACAAACAAAATTGCGAACCAGACAGCAGAAGTTTGTTTTTTTGGGCTTAGAGCAGAAATCGTAAGGGAATTAATTAGGTCAACCAACTATTTTGACATTTTGCAGATGTTCCGCTGACAACAGTGCGTATGAGTTATGTGTTAACAGAATGTGTGCAAAATGTGCCACATACAAAAAAATTGCATAACTAATCTGCCGCATTGTCTGCAGAGACTGACATTTTAATTGTGCCCCCCATGATATATGGACGAGGCATCGGCTTGGCCCCGCTCTCATCTAGACAGCAAATAGATGCATGTAACTGCCATATGTTGCCGCTGCCAATTAGACATCGCAAAAGTTGTTGCCACGTAAATTAATTTAATTATGTCAATGCAGCTTACCTTGGAGTCAACTTTGAAGCCGAAGCTGGAGCCTGACGTTGGCTTAGTTTATTTGTCAAGCGGTGTAAAATGGCGTAAACAACATAGGTTAGTCGGTTGGCAGCCAACAGCTGGTGCAGCAGCTGAAGAGCCAGGGAGATGGAATACGAGCTGACAACATGCAATGTGAAGGGGTTGCCAGATTAGTTTTGAACGCAAAGTAGTAAAGTTTCCATGTGATAAGTCGTACTATACTTAACTATATGTAGTAACAAGAAACTGAAGACGGCCGATCTTTTGCGAAGTCTCTACCAAACCCGAACAGTCTGTTCATAAAAGTTTTATAACAACAAAGTTTGATTCGAGGAAATATTCAAAATATCAGTTCAGGTACAGCCTTACGGAAAAGCGGTATAAACCTACTCAATTTGTAGAACTTTGCTTCAAAATGCAATAAAGTACGCATTTTCGCCGTCAATAGCCCTTAACTAAGTCACATCCCATAAATCCTAAGAAACCAAATATGGAATGAAGGTTCCCTAAGTTCCAAGTCTTCTCACAATTTAGTCGATAGTAAATTGGAGATCTATATTCCTTAGAATATGTGAAAGATCTGTTGAAACCATTTTGCCCTGACATAACCCACCTCTTAAAATCTGCCCCCTATCTTTAATTGGTCCTTCGAGCCGGATATAATGAATAAGGAAATTTATTCTTAAACGAAAAAAAGTTTAATGTATGTTTATTGTTCGTGGTACCCCTAATTCTACTTTTAATAAGCCTGAAAAACGAAAATAAATGGCAGGAAATAAAAAAGAAAGAAATAGAGTAAAAAGGGTCTACTAAAGTCGTGCAAACCTATGTAACAGGCAGAAGGAATCATTTCCGACCATATAATGTATATATATTCTTGATCAGCATCAACAGCCGAGTCGATATAGACATATCCGTCTGTCCGTCGGTCCGTCCGTCCGTCCGTCTGTCTGTATGAACACCTAGATCTCAGAGATGGTAAGAGATAGAGGTTTGACCTGTATGGGACTAATGCTTCTTTTATTTGCGCGCAGATCAAGTTTGTTTTAAATTTTGGCCACGCCCCCTCCCGCCCCCGCAATTTGGAAAAAACGTTATATCTTCTACAGTTTTAAAGATAGACGGTTCGTACCTTCAAGAGATAGTTAGTAATTAGCATAAAAATCGGGGGAACGGTTCTCAAGTTATGAGCAAAAAAGTAAACCAAGCCTCCCCGCTAAACCCCTCCCTCCATAAAAAATGTTGCATACTTTTCGGATGGTCACCCTAAGGAACGCAGGAACACTGTTAAACATGTTTTTCCATGAGTAACGGGTACATCGAAGTCGGTTAGAGCCGACTTTAACTTACGCTCTCGTTTTTTATTATTTGCGACCATTCGTAGTCTATTAAGGCCACCTACTGAGTTCACAACTCTCCCAGCAGCCCTTTTTTCTGAACAAAGATCGGGATTTTCGTGGGCTCTAGGTTACTTATTGTTTGTCCACTTGGAAGCAAGGAGTTTAGCTTGGAACGATGGAGGAGATGGTCCCTCTTCGTTTCCAAATTCTTCCTTACCTCAGGAGCTCGGTAAGAACCCCCGATTTGCATATCTAACGAGGCCTTTACGCTCCCGGTGTACTGGGCTATTTAGGACAGGCGGTCGACACTTGCCTTAGCCCCCCGTTTGATACTGAACTATTTGTTACACGGGCCTCCAGCTAGACTGACTTTCGGCACGGTCCGAATGACACCTTTGTTTGGCCCAGAACAGATCAGAAAGTATTTGATTAGCCATAATGAACACAATTCAACAACTAGTTTGACTATAAAATGGCAATGCATTTTCTGTAGTAAAGACTCAGTACAGTACTGTTTCAAGGGCCTCCCAGTCCTCTTATCTGCAAGCATATTACTTTTAGGGTAGTTACATATTATGAAGGATTCGGAAATATTTTAAAACGACCGACAAGATGTGGGTATATCGATGAATTTGCATTATGGTATTTTTAAGAAAAAGTAGATGGTCACACTGTAATTGGAATGGTTCGAGACCGAGAGTAGAGAGCAGTAGAGCGCACAGGCAGAACAAACCCGAATTGTCATTGTAAATAGTAAGCCGTGCTTAAGTCGAAATAAAAGCCCGAAAACCCAATATAATAGTCGTTTACTATAGCTTTAGTAAACCTCTTAAAGCATTACTTCAGCTATTAATTTAGATATATGTATTAATAGGGACGATGTATTTGTTTCCTTTATATTAAAGTTTCATTTTCATTGACTAGTTTGTAAGCCCTGTTCCATTTGGCTTTAAATTGCATATTATTCAACTCTCTATACAACCCTCGCACTATAGTACTATAAGCTGTTGTTGATGCTGCTGGCGCTGCCGCGGCGCTTTTGTAATTAATCAAACCCCAGCGCATTGACAGCGCGGAGACAGAGAGACGAGCATGAGGCTTAAGAGGAGGAGAAGGAGTACAAGTCATCTCTTCTCTTGGCCTGCCCCATGTGCATGTTGAAGTCCATGTGACTGCCTGGACGAATGAACTTTAAACTTTTGCACTTTTCCATGAAAACAGAAAAAGTTCCCTCAATGCCAATGCCAGCGAATGCCAATGAGAGCAAATGAATTCAGGGTGCTGCTGTGGTGTGCCAGGATGCAGGCCAACTTGGTTTGGCCGCCATGGCCGTTGCGAAATAAATGGTTCGGCATTATCGCACTTGCCATCAAAATAAATTTCCACCTGTACAATTGCAAATTGCAGTGATTCTTTGCTGGCCGTTGTCCCTGCTGACATACAATTCGCTGCTGGAGCTGCCATTCAGCGAATTTCCTTTTCGTTCGCACAGTAACAAGCAGCTTTGGTTTGGTTGGGGGATTGTCGTTGCCGCCGCCGCTTGGTAATTATAAAGCAATTTCCACACGTATCGAACATTGATCGCATTGGGAGCAGCAGGCGGAGGCTGGGGCTGGGACCTGGCCCTCGTCGCTACGTTGAGGGAAATTGACTTAAGCCCCGCAACTAGTTTGGCCAGCTCTCGCATTTGTCAGTGCAATTTATGCACAACGCACTGTTGCTGAAATGTATCTTAAACTCGGGCAAAAATGTCTTTTGCAGCACTTCAAAGGAAAGATCGCTACGTGCAATTATGCGCTGAGTGGAGCATTATTAGATGTGACTCCCCGACGATAATGTGGCTACATTTGATAGGCACGGGTGAGTACATGCTGGCGATTCAGATCTGATTAGACAGCGGACCAAGAAACGGATGATTGAACTGTATCTGATGGGCCGTCTTTAAGTATAAATGCAATATCTATGGTTTTGGTTTGTGGGCTACTCATTGGCATTCCATTATGCAACAGATGGGAGATTGGCAAATGCAATTGTTCAAACATTTCCCATAGCTGGCAGAGATGAGTTCATTTCTCATAGCTCCACTTGAAATTAATTGGCTCATAAATTCAGATATTTCTCTATACAATTTTAATGCAAAATTTACGATTTTGTACACGTGGGAAAATTTAAAAGTGTTACAGAATAAGATGCAATATCATTAAAATTTTAAATGTAAATTGATTTACGAACTTATCATAATTGGTTTATGTTTGATTCAGAGATTGAATTTCTTACCAAACTTTTAAAAATATTTAAAATTTGAAGTAAAAATCTTTAAAATGTTTTTAAAATTCTGACCATTTTTTACAGATTTCTGAACTAAAACTCTGTAAAAAAACTAAGGAACTTTTTGTAAAATGGGAAAAAATAGGCTGTAAATTAAACCTTTATGCTGGTCCCGAAACCGAATCCTTTGAACCTGACCTAAAGTCACATATTGTATATTAAAGTACCCAAAATAGAGCCCGGATCACCTAAATTTTCTAGAAACAGGCCTAAAGAAACTCCTTTCGAACTTTGAAAAATTAAATATTTTCCTCCAAGTGTTTGTTCAGCCGGCTCAAGGTCAACGGTTGATAATAATTATAAATATTAACACAAATCAACGAAAATTAATTATAAACATATGGATAGAAATTGGTTTGTCTCTACAGTACTGTTTCAAGAACCTCCTGGTTCTCTCATCAGCAGATTTTGTTGCTGTCAAAGTTCAACACGACACGCCTTATCAATTGTTCACCCTTAGGAATAAAAATTCGGTTTGTTCTTATATTTCAAAATATTTTCAGTTAAACTCTCGCCTAAATGCGCTTTTTCTCCCAGTGTATCAAAAATAATTCGCATAAATCACCAGCTCATAGAATCAAAATTTAGGTCACTAAAGCAAAAGGTCTATTTAAATGGAAAAACACTTCAAAATTCCCCTGCCAGAGAAATAAATTGCCTCAGCCTCTTCACCACATCAATGAAAAGCCACACACAATCACACACACACTGAAGCTGCCGCAAGAACATCTAAACAAAAAGCATACCAGAGCAAAAAGTTACTTGCACAATACAATTATCAAAAAAACAGAAAAAAAAGTAATGGATAAACAAGATAAATACACATGAAAGGCCAACGTAAAAAGGCAGCAATTACAAATTCAATTGAAATCAAAACCAAATCGAAATGTAATTTTTCTAGTTTTTTTGCTTCTTTTTCTACGTGCCACCGTGTCTGCACTGTTCAATATTGTTTGCTTATGCGTTAATGAAAAATTTCACTTTTCAATGTGCACAGCTCTCTTGAAAGGCAAACAAACAGCAAAATAGAAATCCACTTGAGCTACTTTTAACGCAACAGAGCAACAAGCCAACCGACAGATACAATAATTATTACGATCAATTTAGATGCAGATTGCATGCGGCGGCAATTGAGGTGGGTCCCGTACGCCCACCACACACACACACAAACACACGCACTCTCAGTCCGAGTCGAACTGGTACACTTAGATACAATTTTGGTCTGCCGGAGACTTGATTACTAATGTTGCTCCGTTGTGGCCAGCTGGCATTCGATTTGGACTTCAGCCGGGTGTTTTGTTTGCATACCATAAGCAAATGACTGCGTTAGCCCCCAAAAAAACATTGTCATAATAATTATGGACGGAAAAAAAAAACGCCGCAAGTGAAACGCCTGCGTGGTCAGCTGAGCAATTAGACGAGAAGCATGAACAAAATAAATTCGAAATCAAAAACAAAAATCTTACTTCAGACAGGCAGCAAGCTGAGAGTGTTCTTATCCAGGGTGTAAAGCTGAACCCTGTAGAACCGGCTCGGTTCGGATTTTTAGGTTTATCGAAACTTATAAATTGAAAAAATACTCGGTTCAAACGACAAAAACTAATCGTTTATAGCTTTTGAACTGTATCGATGCTTTATCATTTCGATAATTTAAATAAAGCATAATTCAAAATAAAGAACTCCAAAAATTTAATTAAATTATTTATGTACATAGAAGGTAAGGCTATCTTCCCATTTTGATGGCCGAAGGACGAATGCAAAATAACTATAATAAAATATAGAGGCAAGCTAACTTCAGCTCGACCGAAGTTTATATACCCTTGGAGCTTGATATATGCCTGACAGTTTGTATGGCAGCTATACTCTATAGTTGTCCGTGTTAGTTGTAACAAGCCTTGGGAGGGGTAGGGGAGAATGACTAACATTTTTGCTGATAACTTATATACCGCTCATACGATCTTTATCATTTGGGAGCAAATCGATAACATTTTGAAAACAAAAAGTTTTTCTCACTAAAACTAGTTTTTCAACCGATCGTTCCTATGGGGGCGGATATGCGTATCAAAAGTCGTCCGATCCACCCGGTCCGACATAAGAACGTTTTTTACCAAAAGACTTCGTGCAAAGTTTGGTTCTCATAGCATCTTGAAACTGACGGGGAGATATCATAGAAACGGACGGACGGACGGACAGACGGACGGACAGACAGACGGACAGACGGACATGGCTATACCGACTCAGCCTGTTCATGCTGATCAAGAATATATATACTTCATGTAGGGTCGGAGATGCTTCCTTCTCTCGTTACATACTTTTGCCAAACTTATTTCTCTATGTACCTTCGGTACAAAGGGTATAAAAATCAGCTTCGTTAGCTGGACGCTCCCTTTAACAATAATATTTGTCATTTTCTCGAAAAGTCTTAACGATCTATCAATCCACGAACCAAGCTCTAAGGTTCGGTAAGTGAAGGAACCATTCCAAACACCGAACCTTAGACTTTACGAAGGGTTTGACACCCCGGACCGAATCTTCTCCAGTGTTAGAGGTTACCTATTTGAAATACTTACACAAGACACCAAAATTATTCGAAACATGTGAGCTAGCCATTCCGCTATATCTCGCCTTTAATTTCTAGAGCAGTGTTGCCCAAATGTAATTTTCCCTATCCCGTGTGATAGGAAGTCATAATTCTGCCAGCGTCGCAGCCGACACACGCATAGAGAGAGAGAATACGTGTGCTCTACACATATGTGTGTTTTTTTGTAGCCTTATTTGACGTTTACTTCGTGTTGCTCTGCTACACACACAATCGCAAAGCTTGATAGTGTGCAACTAAATTGAATATGGTGACCCACACTTGATCCTTGACTAAGACTTTGTAAGAATAAGAGTTTATTTTGAAGTCATCTTTGCCAAAAAAATGTACTAACTCCAGAACTGAATCTATGTCCACTCTTTCTTCATTTTAGAGTTGAAGATAAATTAAAATAAATAGTCCCTTTTTCATTTAATTTATACCATTTTTCAGTATCGGAAATTCCAAATAATCACCAGTTTATATTTTCACTTGGCTTTGCACTCATCAAAAATGGAAAAAAAGTGAAGCAAAACACGGTCTTGATCTGTGCGAAATAGAATTGTTCGCATTCACCGCGCTAACTGAATGAAACCCGACTAAAAGGACACGCTCAGAGCAAGCCAGCTCTGAGCTGCTTCATCGACAGCTTGACAGTGACTGGAAAGCGTTTGCTCTCTTGGCTTAAGCCTCGACATGCGTTCGGCTTGTGTCGTTGTGACTAGTGAAACGTGTTCGGTATCTGATATCTATAAAAAATCCTAGAATTCGGATAATTAACTATATCAAAACCAGTAAGAAAATCGGTGCAGCCTGACTGTAATATACTCTGTATCTGCAGTAGCATCGCTGTTGCTGCGATGCGGCAGCGAACCTTTGATGGGTTCATAACTTGGCCAGTAGATGGCGCCACTACAGTGACCATGTGGCTACTCCACGTTAACTATTTAGTTTAAGACACGGAGTAGGCTTAAATTCTGTTTATTGAAGACGGCGTGTTGACGGTAAGAATGAGTGTCACAGAATACAGATAGTTAAGAGTGTGTGTGTGTCAGTTAGAGATGTAAGATACCTAAAAAGGAGGAAGTATGGAGCATCGATAGTTGTTAGTGATGTGTCAACTAGTCGCAATTGAAACTGGAACTGTGATTGGAGCAGGACGAACTGGGACGGCCACAACCATTTCAAAACTGACCCATAAATGGCGTCGCCTCTGTGATCAGTTCAAAACTTACCAATAGATGGCGCCACTACTGAGACGCTGCGACAGCAAACCAATCTTTTGGTCTTAACTTGAGAATATTTCATCCGATATTTATTATTTCTTTGAAAATCGATAACCCCTCTGGAAGGTACAAGCCATCTATTGTATCTACAAAACTGTGGGAGATATGAAGTATTTTTTTTCAAATTGCTGTGGCGACTCGAGGCGTGGCGTGTAACTATAAGAAGTTTATGTCCCATACATGACAACCATCTATCTCTTACCATCTCTGAGATATATGCGTTCATACAGACGGTAGAGACCTTGACCCACTATATACATCTTTAACTCACTTAGAAGTAATCAATATTAATTGCATATCCAAGAGTTCATTCCACATTAAACCGCATCGCCTTAAAGTGCGTATGTTTACTTCAATCAATCACAATTGCAAGTCAAATGATAAACATGGCCAACTAATCAGTTATTCCTCCTATACCATGGGGGGACACTAATTAGACGATGTTGAAAGAAATGCAAACAAAACAGTTGATTGGTATTTGTTAAGGCATAGACAACTACTGCAATTTGTTGATAAGACACGCTTAATTAGCACTTGGACATATAGATAGGCTATCGGCCAGATAAGCAGAATATGTGGGAGAGGTTTTCCTACGCGCCATGCAGTCTCGCCAATCTATAAACAATTAATGCCTTAATGAAAAACATCCGCCCGCATTGCCTTTTAAATTGTAAACAAAAATCTGAACGAGATGAATTTTAAAGTGAAATTCTTAAGAGGTTCAACAGCATTTATGAAAATTAATGTCAAGCCGTCCACAAAAGCCACACAACCCGAAATGACAAGCGGAAGTTGCAGGGAGCTGGGGCGGAAACTGCAGCTTTAGCTTCAGCCTGGGCTCAAACCTCATACATGCTTAATTTTTCATTTTCTTTCAAACGGATTTCAAATCAATGTCTTTTTGGGTAGGCACTCTCCACCTGTCCGGTGGTCGCAACCGCAGCACGTACACACACAAACGAGCGTGTGTGTGTGTGTGTGTGTGTGCTGGCTGACCCCGACCGGGTGGCGTTTTTCCTGTGTCAGTTGTAAAAATTGAGCTATTAAATAATTTCTTGTCACACAAATTTGCTTTTATTGTTTATTTCCGTTTTGGTGCGGCCGTCTTCCCAGCTAATTAGCATTATTAGGCAGACAATTTTAGGTATTTACTTAACTCTTCCAATGCAATTTCCCACTTAAAAGTTGCGTGGCACTTGTGTCGTTTGCTCGCCGTTTTTGTTTGCCTTTGAGGTGTTGGCTGTGGGCACTGACTCATCCCAGGCAGCGACTTTGATCTTTGTTGGGCCTCCCCTTTGAAGTTTGTTTGGAACAATAAAATCTAGAGTTGTTGCAAAAGTCTGCGCAATTTGTGGTGGCGTCTTCCAGCGAAAAGGCATTAAACCACAGCACAGACTGGCAAAAGATTTTCCCATTTGGCATGCAGCACGCAACAAGTGTCAACTTTGGATATGTGACTTATGGACGGCATTTCGCCTTTAACTTTTCCACTATTATATGATGACAATAAAAAAGCAACCCAACTGTCTGTCTATATAATTGACAAACGTCGCCCTCCCCTCCCCCCTTCACGACTGTCTGTTTGTTTGGACGGCTTTTTTCTCACCCTAGTTACTACGTTCGGTTCCGGGCCAATCCCAAACCAATCTGTTATCACACTGCCGGGAAAAAATAAATAACTGACACAAATCGTTGGCCCCGTTGTTGCATTCAGGTTAAAATCATTTTTAAATATTTATGTTTCAATGGAATGAAATTTGCAGTCGAACAGGCTGTATTTGTGCGATATGCGCGAGGAGTATTTTTTTACGCTGTTCTTCCATAAACAAATAGTAAGAATCGGGGGCACCACAGTTGTGACATATTGACCCACCCAATTGACTCCCCCAAAAAGCGCCTGAATTTTTCTGTTGTTTTAAATCTCGGGGGCTGCATTTCGCAAGTGTGTCAATAATTGCAATGGCAAACAGAGAAATGCAGCATTAAAAAATCATAAAAATGATATGACAGTAAGGGTCGCTTATCACACTTTTGGACTGAAAAATGTTATTAATTTAATTCGAACTTATCAAGCTATTTGTGTTTGCATTAGCAAAATTCTTAATAAAAGATGAGGTTAAGATGAGGTTTAACATTCCTTTAACTCATTTCCGCTGATATGCAAGTGTGTGTGTGTGTGTGCTTCACCAACGTCAACAACAACAAAATTATGTATAAATAAACAGCAGTGAAGCGAACTTAAACAAACCGTTTGTCCGAGTTTCGGCATTCTGCTCCATTCGATTTCAATGTGACGACGCATGGATTACAGGCGCACGCATGTCTGCCCCTCGGCCTCTTTCCGGAATCCAGACTACGAAAACTCTGCCCTGGCCATAACTGATTTTCCTTCGGTGCATTGCGGTGCGACGGATAAGATCGCGTACATAACTCATTACCGCATAAGCGATATGATAGACGACGACGATGATGATGATGACGACGACCCGCCAGAAAAGAGAAAATACAGCGAGAATAAAGCAGAGAACGTACGATAAAAAAAAAAAATGGAAAAAGAACAAAAATCCATTCGACTGCAACAAAAATACACTGTAAATTTTTAGAAATTGCAAGCCCAAGTCCAGATTCAAAACTCTACAGAAACTTATTTGGGCCCTTGAAGATGTAAATAATACGCAGATTTTCTTATTTTTGATCAGAAGACCTAAGTTGATGGTATTGATCAGGCTCTCTATCTGTAAAATATTTGATTAGGTCGGTTCGTTTTGAACGCCATCACTGTACTCTGTAACATATTCATGTTCAGCACACAAAAATCATCTAGAATCACCACCAATTCTTTAATATACTGGAAAAAGATTAATGTTCTCGGCTTTGAGGTCTATTTGATAGAAAAAACAAATTTATGTTTCCATTTTCTGCGATATATTTCGGTTACTCATCGGCAACCGTCTTGAGGGCAAAACTACAAAAATTAGACACTTCAATACTAAACATACAATCTTTTAACAAACAGTTTTTACACGTCTGCACAGTGTGACGTGGAGTCTTAAACTAATTTTCAGTTCTCAATTAAGTGTCTTTATATAGTTTAGTCTTTTGTCTGTTGGTATGTTTGAAATGTACAGCATTTCTACTGTAAAGGGTTTGTTTTTAGGCTGCTCTTGTTGTAATATTCTCAACACGTCGTCTTTATTAAACCTGACTTAAACCAAATCTGTCATTAAACTAAATAGTTAACGTGGCTTAAATAGCCACAGGGTCATAGTAGTGGCGCCATCTATTGTTCAGCTTTGAAAATCCCTCAACAAGCCTTGTTCGAAGAAAAAATAAAATTTTTGTACGAGAAACGCTCAATTCAAAAAAGCAACACTGCTCAGGTTAATAGCAAAGAATTAGAAACCACATGGAAGCCTCAGACTCTGAAAAGCTGGAAAGGAAAAGGAATGGTTTCCGGTATCACTTTAGATTTCACTGTACACCAAGTAATTAAAGAATGGATCTCACTAGAAGACAGCGTAAAGCACTCTATATTACTCTAAGCTATTCTTAGAGACAAAGAACAAATTGGACCACTAGCAGCAGGAACATCTCCCTCACCGGAACCGACACAACAACATCCCAATTTGTCACAACTGGACGCAGGGGCAGCCGACTAGGCCAACACACCATAAAAGAACTTCTAAGAAAGGAAGAGAATACGCTTAGAACAGCCTCTGGGTAAACACCAGGGGAATGAGACAAGCTAAAGCATTAATAGTGAACCACGACCTCAAAAGGTTTCAAAAGTTAATCCAACAAGGAAAGAATGCACTCAGGATTCTGACAGGGCTCTACACAAGTTGGAAATAACAAACACCCAGCTTTGCAGATACTGTGAAGAGAAGGAGGAGTCCTCTGAGCATATACGCAGACTAGCAGATTTGGGAAACACATTCTACACCCAAGCAACATCAGTAACTTATAACACACAAAAATCCTGGCTTTTCCCAAACAACAAATAATAAACGTTAAGTTCATCTATTTATAGAACCTTTCCAGACTGCAAAGGTATATAAACTTCGGAATGGTAAAGTTCGGCTGAACGATACTAAGAGCAGCTGCTCAGTAAGAGTAGCGCTGCTACTCCAGGTAAAAAACTTTCCAAAAATATAAAGTTAGTGTTTTTGGTTAGGGTTCAGGTATACGGAACGGGTTTAAGGTCGGTGAACTTGAGTTTCTGTACATTTCATTCCTTATACGAAATACACTTCTGTTCAAATCAAAACATCATACACATTTAGTAATATTTTGTTTGTAAAGCTTTGCGAGAGCAGAAACAGTATGAAAAATCAAAAAACCCTTGTCGACGTACTTTTACGCTTGGCTTATTGAACAAAAACTAGAAAATACAAATATTTTACTAAGCCGAACCCTTTTCAGTTCTCTGTACTTCAGTTCAGGCTTGTGTTCCGGCAGTTAAAGTAAAAATTCTTCGTTTTACGGAGAGACCGACTCCGGAGCGGTTGGTTCGCATTAGAATAGGATTTAATACTAGGGTCAAAGCCTTCCCAGATCGACATACTTCTGTGTTAAAAAAATATCGGGAATTCGTTTATAAATCAAAAAACCTTTATATATTCTTGTAAATTCATTTCATACTTCTCAACGGAGTCCCAACTGGATGCAATACACCTGTGCCAACGTTTTTTTTTTAATTTTCAGAAAATGCTGTAAAGTATGATTATATGGATTAGACGGAGACCACATCTCCGCTTTTCCATAACCTCCCTCTACTTGGACTTTAGGTTAATACTGCACACAAATATACAATAGACAACTTCTCTTGACATTTCGCAATAACTTGTTTCCTTGCTGCTTCTCGGTGTCTGCTTCGTTGGATGATCTCCACTATCTAAGACAGCGCGGGTTTTATAAAAATCTAAAGCACACACCACGTAATTATTGATTGATAAAGTAAAATTTATAAATTAGTTGTAACTAATATTAATTAAGTTATATTTATTTATTTCTTTATTATATTTTTTTAATTAATATGAATATATATGCGTCTTGTAAATTGTGAGTCACCCCGTTCTAAATCATTGTGCTAGTGTTAATTTATAAGTTTATCTTGTAGCCTTGGATAAGTTCAATAATCAAATCAAATCGTCTTCCGGTATACCCTATAATTCCTGCTTCATTTTGGTTTATATCTGTTCTATCGATTAAAAACGGTGTCCATGAAGCGGTCACTTAAGTTTAGCGAATTGCCAGAAGTCACAGAGATGCGGCTGCGGAACAACGACCCATGGTCAAGTTTTTGTTTTTCCATGAAAGTGATCGTGTTTGGCACCAACAGAGATTTAAATTTTCAAAAAATGGTTTTTACAGATTCTTTTGATATTTCAGCAAGGTCTGTTAATATTCCACACAAAAATTTTTGCTCAAAACGCTAATGTGTATTAGTCAAATATGGGTGTATGCGTCACACGCACGCAGTGTATGTACATATTTCACTAACACACATTAGCGTTTTGCGCCAAAATTTGTGAGTTGTGTTCGACGCTTAAGGACTCGGACTGTTTATCGGCGAGCTCAATAGTTAATGTTGCATTTTCGACACTTTTTCAGCATTTTTATCTCTTATAAACTCTTGTTGTTGATAGAACTTTCTCACCGAAAGCCTTCTGCTACATTTTGAACACAAAATTTAATGGATCTGCATTATTAAATGGTTTCAGACTGTATAAAAAAGTCATAGTTCTGCGCTCTAAATCTTGAACACTAACTTTTTTTTTTTCTCACTTCTCCCGTCTTCAGGGAATAATATATCGCAAGAATCGTACACGAGTTTTAAGTAGCGTACTTTTACTCCTTTTTTGACACTTTTTTTACTGTCTATTCCACACCATCCCCACACTTTTCTCCATATCGTTGCATTTGGTATTTTTTTTCGTTGTCGCCGGTTATTGATAATACGTTTCGTGCCCATTGCCCGATATGACATGATGGTATGCCAGCCTGCAATCTGCGCTAGGCTCCTTCCTTCTCGCGCTTCAATTGCTGTTGTTGTTTTTCCACATTTTCATTTGTTTGCATTGTCACACAGACACAAACGCACGCGTTAAGTACACAATTATGCAGACAGTCAGGCATTTGGCATTTGCTTGTGAGTCGGTGGTCGTCATCGTCTCCGCCCTGTCAGCTCCGACAGCTCCATTTTACGCACCGAAATTAGATAAACAAACAGAGACCCAAAATTCAATAAACAAACACAATACTTTGATTGCAGTGCCAGCGTACGTAGAAGAAGAAGAAATCATTTTTAATGCAGCAGACAAATATGACTCAATTTTTGTCCCTTGAGAAAATTGGTAACTTCGTGCTAATGGCCAAAACCAATACGGACAAATGTAGCCATCCCCCCGATTTTGTGGTTGACTACTGTCTGCGAGTTTGGATGCATAATTTAAAATGCAATATGATCAAATGACAAAAAGCAATTAGCAAGCTTTATAAATCAACAAAACGAATGTGTTTAAGTACGGTCAGGGGGGAGGGGGAGTGTGTGACAATTTAAGACAGAAATTGACAGTTTAGACATGGATTTATTTTTTTGTTGCTTTCAATTTAAATTAAAAAATATTGCATATTTATGAAGAGTAAATCACTTGATAATGAGTAAATAAATATAATGAGAATTGAGAATGTTTATAACATTGGCCGTATGCATAAATTATAGCATCGATGCCTTCTATTATTGCTTTCCTCGCAAGACAACTCCAATGCAAATCCGTAATAAAAATGCAACTAATATTCGCCAGCATTACAAATCAATTTCTTGGCAGGCACAATTATATGCTCGCTCCTTCTCTCTCTCAATCCTTATAACCCATTCAATTTGTCAGAAAAGCTTCATGGGTGGCCCCAACTGGAGTGGGCGGCAAATATCTTAAACGATAAATATTTAAAAGGCTGTCTAGGCGGCGCAGATAACTGTAACACACTTGAATCAGGATCAGCCTCCTTTGGATTTCTCTGTGCAATTTAGATAAGTATTATGACATATTTGACACTCTTTCAGCTTGCAAAACGGACAGGCAACGAGTTCGTGTTTATTTACTGAAAATGAAAATGCAATGAAGTTGGCTTAGACCGACCGAGGGGGGGCTGGCCGGGAACGGTCCAAGTCAGTTTAGCTTAGTATAAAAATCAATGAAATGCAATTACGGGAAATGCATTGCCAGACAGCCACAGCAATGGGGCGAGGCGGGTGGAAGTTGGTCTGCTTTTCAATATGCAATGTACATAATAATAACAATTGTTATTATTGATATTGATAAGAAGGGTGTGGGCCTTGTGCTGCTGTTGTTGTTGTTGTTCCTCTTTAAAGCCCTGAGCATAACTGATAAGCTGCAATTACCTGCATTGATAATTTAGAATGTATTTTCACATAACACATGGACAAAACCCTACAAGAACAACAGCAACAATAATCGTAATACTCGGATTGTGCCACAAAAGCCAAATGACAACTGAGTGTCTGTCTGTCCCGAGTGTGCCCTGGGCGCACCCATAATTGAATAGCGCTGCAACGTGTGTGAGATTGCGGGTGTTTGGCTTTGGTTTGGTTTTGGTTTTCAGCCCCCATTCCTTCTTCTGCTGTTGCATGTTGCATGGAAGTCGCCCTGACACCAGCTATAAACGTTAGCCCATGCTCACGTGTGCTTCTAATTTGTAAGAATTTAATTTGATTATCGTCTATGATGGGCAACGACAACTCTGCCTGGAAGAGGTAAAAGGTGTGTAGAGCTGGGATTTGGATAAAAAGTCATTTTGAAAAAGAGAATATGAAAAACAAAACAATACAAAAGGAGGTAACATTTTTTTTTTAATTCAAGCAAGCTAGGGGGGTTTCCAGCTTGGATCAAAGGAGTTCAATGATCCACAAATTTTAGTTAAAGTTCTACTAAATATGGAATGAAATAAGATACCCCAAACTTTTAACAGTTATTAACCCTTTTAAGAGGAGAATGTGTATGTGAAGGTTTTCGTACACTTCTCATGTAGGGATGTAGAAAATATTATTGATATATCAATATTTTTGCCCAAAATTACGAATCGATAGAACATTTTTTGGTGATATTTCTGTTTTAGGCTTCGGTCACACTGTTGCGAATAACTGTTTCTTCTGCTCTGGACATGTAATTTTTCTTAAAGTTGATACACAGAAATCATAGAGCAATCTTTTTAATAAAATTGTAAAGACCAGTGGCAACTCAACAAATATGAAGGCGGTGCTTGACTGAAATGCAGCTCACTTTTAAAGGCGGTAAATGTAAAGGCGTCCACGCACGGCTCGTATCGTATCGTATCGATTTCACGTATAAATGGCGTACAATTTGATGTCGCACACTTGAGTTTGAAGGAAGAATAACATGTCCTATGCCTAGTAGGAGTGAAAATAGAAGTTAAACTGGTAGGAAAATAGCTGATGATTCAGACTGTTAAGGCTGTTAGGTCAACCATTTGGACAATTGTCTAATAGAGCTTCCAAAGAAATGTTCGTATGAACATAGACCCCTTCCCTGCAGGGGACATAAGTTTTGAGGGATCGCTCTTCGCTGATCACTATACTGCCATGCTATCTCAACAATTACCAGGACAGAGGAATAAATTATTGCAGCGAAATTTGAATTCACCGTTGCTTACCCTGGATCGGGACCCTATTAAGTTCTGGATGGAAGAGAAAGACGCATTGTCAGTCCTTTCTGAATATGTGTTGAGTGCTATCCAACAACTCTTCTATAAAGTACATTTAAAACTGTAAAACAATAGTATCAAGCCTGTTCCGAATTCCGAAAACGAGTGAAATTGTCGCAAATCGAGTTGATTGCTGTTCCGAATTCCGCAAATCGACCAGAATTGTCGTTTTCAAAAGTTGTGCTGCAGAGTCAGCAGAATGAAAAGTAATTGCTATTAAAAGCATTAAAATAAATCGCAAAAATGATCAACTTATCAATTTAATAATATTGAACATTTTTAAAATCGGTTAGCACCACTACTTAAAATGTTTACAGTTTAAGCGTATTTTAAAATCATTTTTTTATAAACATCTATAAAATATTGTGTGAAAAGCAAAACCTAGCGGTCGTTTTCAAACCGAGCTGTTCTGAATTCCACTTTACGTTTTAGTCGAATTCAATCGTCAATCGATAGCTGCTAAGGTAAAATGATTTAATTTAAATTAATTTATTCGGTCAGGACTTTTTCTATTTTATTTAGCTATCAGGGCTGTTCCCATTTCCGAGTGGATTTAAAAAGTAAAACGATTGTATTTCCGAATCGTTTTCATTTGATGTTCCCGTTTCCGAGTGAAATAGAAATCGATTTACTTTTAGAATGAAAGTTCGAATCGTTTTCGAACTATAATTCAGCAATGGTATCATAAACAATTTCGATCAGCACTGCGCATGCGCCGATGCGGAATTGCGAATAGCTCGGTTTCATTTCGATCGTTTTTGCTTTCGTCTACATGCAATTTCTGGGTACAACTTTGAAATAATTAATTTTAAATCAAGTTGAATGCCCAATATTTTTATGGTTATTTTAAAATCTTCTCAAAATATGACGTATTAATATCAAAATATTGGATAGATAAAAAATATAACCGTTGACATGAAATTTGTCAATTACTTTTCATTTCAATCACTCAAAGGCACAACTTTTAAAACCGAATAATTTGATCGTTTTTCGGAAACGGGAACAGCTATCAATTCCGATTCCACATAATTTGATCGAAATCGAAAACGGGAACAGGCCTGAATATTTAACCATATTTGACATCACATATTCAAATGTAACAATTAAAAACTGTTTTAAATAAAAATAAATTGACTTAAAGTGTAAATAAGAGCTTTGTAAATTAAAATTATAGCGATGATGCCAACTCTGGCTGCTTTCCGATATACACAAACACGCGCGCAGGCCAGTCAGCCAGCCGTTTATGAAAGCGACTTCGAAAAGTCAAAACGTAGCCAAATCGTTCGGAATTGGGAAAAGCAAATCGTAAAACGTTCGTTTTCGTTTCGTTTTTACTTTTAGAAAACGTTCGGAATTCGGAACAGGCCTGTATATTGTTCTTCCTTTCTTATATACCTACAATTACTTATTTGTTTTAACTGTGGATCGAAAAAGAACTCCGCAGAACCGGTGTTAGTTTTTATATCTGGGTCGATTTTTTGAGTTTTTTAAAGTTTCCTTAAATTTTCGCTGCTTGTTTGGTTCGTCGGAATGTAGCTATGAAAAGGGAAATAAGGCAATAGTAAAACTATAACATTATTCTTCGAATTAACAACTGAGGTCCATTTGACTTTTCTCAATAGCTGTTGATGGATATATATTAAATAGTTTGGTAAATTAAATATGTCCTCTTCAACAAATACATCGCCGAGCCGGTTTCAATCTGAACCGATATATTTTTTATTTTAATATTTGGTATATGGAGGAAAAATTGTATCAAACAATTCAAATGCTATGCTCCGAGCTCAAACCTCCGGTCGAGCTGAAACCTCAGGTTCGATAAGTTGAATAACAGGTCCTCGAACCAAAACTTATACTTTACGTCGGTTTCAGACCTCCGGACCGAATCTACTGCAGAATTTATATATTTGCAGACTTGGTTTCAACAATAAATCAGCATCGATTTAAGGATTTGGTGCTGAGTTCGCTGGCCTTAGTAAGTAATACTGTGCTGGTGAGAGATACAGTCTCATTCCTCTTGGGGAACACTGACTTAGTGCTTACAACTGTTTAATATTTTGTAGTAAATTAAAATCAGCAGCAGTTTTTTAGAATACCAACAGTAAGTCGTGTTTGGTTCTAGAGTCTAGACTAATTCAAACTAGGAGTAAGGTTTATAGGATTACAAAATGGTGCGACATTTAATTCATTCCGAAAATTTTTCCAACAAAGTATTTTCGAAATGAAGAAATATCTCATTTGGGATTCGGTGCTTTCAAACTACCTCTATTATAAACATATTTTCCCTCACTTTAGAAGGCAGCAGCAGCTCTGCAAATTTCAGGTGATGAAACGGAAAAGATTTTATAATCAAGGATTCAAGCTTTTAAATGGCAAAAACATTTAATCAAAAAACATAAAAAATTTCTGAATCAACTCAAAACAAGCAAAACAACTTTACCAATTTTAAAAGTTTCCTAAAATTTCTGTACTAAAATTCCGTCTCTTCAATTCTAATAAATGAGGTCGAACTGAGGTGGTTTCGGAACGTAGCAAGCATTTGTATTCTGGAGCCATAACTGTGATCTCACTTCCTATCAGCAAGTCTGTCCCACTCTTTCAGTAGCGACCCTCTACATGGAACATAATTTCAATTTTCCCCCGACATGCACTTCTCCTACCTTGTATTGTTCCTATCGCGGTGTGTTGCGCCTTACTGCGCTGATCAATGATAATTTTTCCAATGAAAAATAAAACAAACCCAAGACGGGCCAATCTTATCTGCACACAGAAAATGGGAATTCTTCGAGTGCTTTGAATTATTAATAATAAATTACGAATTATTACTGTCCCCGTTCCTCTCTGTCCCCCTCTCTCTCTCTCTCTCTTTTCTAGTTACAACCAACGCTAATGAAATTTCAATTAGCTTGTCATGTCTTGAAGGAAGTGGCAGTCCCACTGTTAGACATCTTATGAAATCTTAACCCATTTTATATTGACAAGTGTAATTATGCGCACGACACAATTGTCATGTAAAATATTATCGAATAATTGTTTAAGTCCAGGCAGAGTTATGCGTTATGCAACAGAACCAGAGACGCCCACGTGCACTCAACTGCAGTCACGTTGCAAGTTGCAGTTTGTCATCCTTTTGGACATGGACATGCCACAGGCATATACAAAATTACAGACACAGGTACAGGGCAAGGAATTCTAATGACAAAAGGCTACGTGTTGGTTGGCTGGTTGGTGGTCCTTTTTGGTCAATTAGTGCTCGGGGGGAGGGGGTGGGGGGACCTCCCCACACTGAGATTGAGGCACCTGTAAAACAGTCTGAATATCTTATAGATATGTACATAATTTATGACATATTTCATTTTATACTCTTACAGTGAAGGGTATAAGCGATAACTAAAGAAAGAAACAATATGTAAAAACTATTTCTTCAGTTGTGAGCATAAGGGGCAAGAGTGTATACCTCATTCGACTATGTTCTTTCCCTTTGATTTTGTCTCTGCACTTGCTGCTTACAATTTTAGTCATTGATTGCCCAAGTGCACGATGGTTCGTTAGTAATTTTTGATTGGGTAAAAATTATTTATGACCGTACGTATTCGTATTTGAAAATTCCAACGCACGCACTCACTTTGGGTATTCTCTTCACTTCATTTTTGTTATTTTTTTTTTGCCTAATTGGAATTCATTCATCGACATTTGCATATTGCTTTGTTGGCCTAAGCACTTGGCTGTTCCTTCTGCCGCTGCTGCTGGTTTTTGTAACTGTAGTTTTCGTTTTGGAGTGCCTAGAAAGGTTCTGCTTAATTGTAGCCACAACTCAAGCCCAACTTAATCATAAAACAGACGGTACTGGCCCAGACCCACACACACACTTCCACCGGCCAGTCCAACACATTATAAGGGGGCCAGCCCAATCAAGCGTACGCGTGAGTCCCATATTTTTTGCGGCTAACTGAATTCAATTACCAAAGTGCCTACTATATGCAAATAAGTAAGCCACAAGTACACTTGACAAACGCACACACACAGTGATGTGGAGATACAGCGATCTAGAGACCTCAACAGCCAGTTGCTGGCTACAAATAAGTCGAGTTGTTGCACTCGAGCTACCGGCACTTGCCACTGCCACAGACACTGCCCCGGCTGCTGTTGCTTCTCCCATGTGAAAAACTCCACCGTGCAGATAAAAACCTTAATATAAGCATAATTAAGTTGATGATTTGTACAAAAAAGGGAGAGAGAAATGATAAACACAAGTGGCCTGGCCGGGTCTACTGTGGCCTAGAGTTGTTTTACGGAAGGCTACAACTGTGCTGGTACAGTACTAACTCTATTGAGCAACACACTTGAGTTCCATGTGCCTGCTTATCATATTCTTTGTCTTCAAGTGATTTACATTATATTAGTAAAACATTAAAAACTATTAGCTTAAAATTGTGATAATGTTTGGCTCAAGTGGTTTTCAAGTGGAATATCTATATAGTTCAGCAATTGAATATTGTTTTTTTAAAGGAAATATTTTAAAAGCAACAACAAACGAGCTATCTTGTTGAACCAATACTTTTCAAAGTTTATCTTTTTTTTGTCCAAACTGTCTCTTAACCGATTAAAACCGTCTTTAAATCATATTCTCACTACCTTCACATCGCACAGAAGATGGAACTTTTCTCAGCAAAGCACCGATCCTCAAACACAGACTGTTATATGCAAGAGTGCACGGTAATAGTATAAATCTAACTAATCTAACTAAAGCTAATCTAGTATAAATCTAACCTTCTTCTTGAATGAGACAAATCAGGTCACAAGGAATTTATATATTTCCCTGTAACTAAGTGTCGCTGGAAAAACTACATAATTTGGTGAACCGATACTAACTTTTTCGGAAAGCTGTCCGGTTAGGTTTCAGGTTTGAGGAGTCAAAAATATTAGCTGTTCGGTTCGTCGGACTCAAAAATCCCTTACCGTTTTTCTGTTCAGAACCGGTTATGCAGCCTTGGTTATCTATGTATAGAACAAATAGTTATAAGTCCGGCATTATCTGCAATCATGGATGTTTAGCAAAATGATTACCAAATTATGGACAAACCAAGCCTTAGCCGTTCTTTTTCTCTCAAATTTCTAAAGCTTTTTCCTGCTTTCGGTTGGGACAGGTCCGACCCCAACAAACCCCTTGTTTCGAGTTGTTTGGGGTAAATTAAGCAAATTCATATTAAGAATTCAAAATAATTAAACTTTTTCTTTCTTTAATAAATAGTCGAATTTAAAATTAGAATTTTCTTCGAATATTCTGAATTTTAAGAACAGGTACTCTAGATCCATTTGCTGTAAAAAATTTGTGATATATAAGTTTGAGTTTGTCAATTGCCTTGAAAATGGAGATTATTATTAAATAATTCTTCAGGGTCATTTATTGCATATTTTGCAAACAATATTGGCAAATATAAACCCTTTTTTTCTAATTGATCGACGGCGGAGAAGATCAACGCATTGGATATACTTGCACTCAAAAAAATTTATTGCCTAAAAAGGCCAAAAATTGCCTAAATATTTAGGAAAAATTACCTAAAAAGGAGCCAAGGCAATGGGGTTCCTAATTTTTAGGACAAACCTTACCTAAATACTATGTACTCTATGCCCTAAAATTAAGGCAGACATTAGCAAAATTATGATTTATATGCTAGGATTAAGGTAAGAATTTCCTCAAATTTAGGCATTTTGAGTCCTATATATGTATGTAGTCCTATGTATAAATTATTCATAGCGCTAGACTTTTCAGGCTTTAAAAGTGATGATTGAGGTAATTAGTACATATGTTTTAGGAATTTTTTCCCCCGATCCCCTGTTATGTAATAACACATTCTTTACAAAAGTTATATTGTTAATTATTTTTATAATTATATTTATGCAATAATATCGATAAAGTAAGTAAAATGATATAATTCAGAGTGTATACAATAGAAAAATATGCCCAGTGCTACATATAATCGGTTCTCATATCCTATTCCTGATAGACGAAAGATAAATTATGAACAAACGAAAGTTCGCAGCCAGAAGGACGCATCTCCGACCCTGTAATAAACAAACATTCTTGATCAGCATCAACAGACGAGTTTATATAGCCGTAAGCGTATAAACAAACAAATCTTAGAGATGGTAAGAGACAGAGGTCCGACCTGTAGGAGAGATTTACATCTGAGACTTGCAGGCAGATCAAGTTAATTTTCAATTTTTTTTTACGCCACACCTCCTACTCTTTGGTAATCAGCACTATTTATCAATCTGCGTAAGAATGGAAAAGATCGGATTAACGGTAGTCAAGTGTTGAGCAAAGTAAAGTTCGCAGCAGCTAAATACATACATCTGAGCAGACACTTTCGCAGGTATAAGGGGTTTTACAGTCGGGCTTGCTAGACTTTTTCATATATTTATTTTTTTGACAAAAAATTTATTTATTTTAAGTAAAGTCCAGACGTTTCCGAATTTATTTAGCAATAATACACAAAGGCACTTCGATTGAAATACTTTCGTATTTAGTGATGGAGTTAGAGGTGTGCCAGCAATAGATGGTACAAAATCAATTGCTTTAAAGCAGAGATGGGCGCGTCGCGACATTCCAATGCACACACAAAGCAGCGCGTGCATTAGGTTTCTGCGCGGCCGACTGCAAAAATCACACGTACGCTATAAGCATTGACAGCTTCTTATATTTGCATGTGCTTGTATGCGTGTGAAAAGTGTGACGGTATGTGTGCATGCCCATCTCTGCTTTAAAGCTTTAAACTTTAATATATACATAACTCTCCCAACTCATATCAATACCTAAAAAATTAAATTCTAATTACCTCAATCTTAAGGTAATTTAGGTAATTTATTCCTGCATTTTAGGGCATTAAATGCCTAAGTTTTTGATAATTCATACCTAAATTCAAGTACATATCATACCTTTAAGTTTAGGAAACTAGTTCCTCAATCTTAGAACATGACATTCCTTAAAACTAAGACAATTTTTACCTAAATTTTAAGGCATAGTTTGCCTTAACCTTAGGGCCCCAATAGCCTTGACGCCTTTTTAGGTAATTTTTCCTAAATATTGAGGAAATTTTTTTGCCTTTTTAGGCAATAAATTTCATAAATTTATTTTAGATTGGACACGGGGTTTTCTTTGATGGACGAGAATGATTTTTAGGAACTCCTTACTAGTGTTTTTGTGATATCTGCGGAATTAAATTTTTCTCTTGTTTTAATGATTAAGCGGTTTTGAGTAGGTATTGAAGTGGAAAAACACGTCTAATTGTGATAGAACGATTTTGCAGACTTAGCCTTCTAACTATTTTTATTAATGGTTACCGCTAGCGGGCTGGAATCGGTCCTAGGAGGTTAATTTTCAACATTTGTGCTCAACGGAGTAAAGAATTATTGGGTCTTATATTTTCAATTATTCCAGGTTTTCATATCACAAGCATGTCGGTTCAAAAAACTTCATGACAATGGTCATGTTTAGAGCAAAATTGCTATGTGCGGAAATGCAACGGTCATAAAATACCGCTTTCAATTCGATAGTTGCAACCAAATCAAGTCATGAGATAATAAAAAAGTTGATAAATTATATTCAAATCATGTCCGTAGCACAAAATTTTAGGAAATTGGACCTAGGTTTTAGGCTTACCATAGCCTAAAAATGTTTGCCTAAATTTTGACGTTTTAGTCCAGATTTGAACTGTTTAGGTAAAAAATTACCTAAATATATCAATTATAGTCCATTTTTGTATTTAAGGCATACTGTTTCCTAAAATCAAGGAAGAAAATATTTCTGAGTGTGGAAAGAATTTAAAAAAATATATAAATTTTTAGTGTAAAAAAAGACATATGTCTCTTATGCCTTGGGTGTGTCTACAGCAGTGTCCGGCACGTTCCAATCTAAAGTGTATCCAACACCGCTCTGCGGCAGCGATGCACCCACCGACAGTAAACGAGGTTATACTGCTCTCTTTTGCAACAACAAAAAAGTGCTAAGAGAGCGCTCTTGCCTGCTAAACACACACACGCAAGTGCAAAATGAGCATGTGTGATTCGCCAGCCCCTGGTCTACTGGCTCAGGTTGTTAAACTGCGTTTTGCTTTTCCCGAACCTCATCGCAGTTCTTTTCCCATAATTATAAGTCTTCATATAGTTTATATAGCTATTCACACCGACACGAGCATGACGAGGCTTGTGCCAAGAGGGCAATCAGTTTTTCAGTCGTTAGCCAGCGGAAGAAGAAATAGGCCAGAGCTGGAAGAGTTGTAAAAATATGTTCTATTTCGGAGTAAACTTTCTTGAAAACATTGTTTCTTCCTTTAGTCTAAAATGCCGTTTGAATTCTTCTGTACGATGGTTGATGTAAGTTGAACTGTGCTCATTTCAAGCACTTTCACTCAAAATTGTATAAAATATGTATGCTTTTTTTGAGTTCAAGGCAGCTTTGGTTCAACTTTTGCTTTACTTCATACGATAATTATCTTTTATTCATTTTTTCCCAGAATCACAAGCAGACGATACCAGATACCAATAACTTAAACCATTTCAAAAATGTTTGTGCCTCTCGTCCACACTTTCTAGTTATTACTGTACTGTGCACTTGAGTCTCTAACAGTTTAAAGCTTTTTGTTTTTCAATTTACACAGTTATGATGGGTTGCTGATGGGTTGGTAGCGTGGATGCTGCTGCTGCTGCCTGCCAAAAACTTTGTCGATGTCGCCCCAGCAAGTTCATTGACTGTTTGGTGCCAGCCATCATTGCATAACAATTAGCCAAGACTGAGAATTTGTTGTTCATTGTACAAAGTCAACCCGAAAAGAGCAAAAATAATAATTCACCAGCAGTCGAAATTTGAATGCGATGTCTTCATTAGGCATTTGGTGTGCGGGCTCCATATGTGGCGGCTGGCAATGGTGTTGATGACACATTATTTTGTATTTTTGATTTTTTTGGGGAGCTGCACCCTTTTTTGGGCATCGTCTGCTCTTCCCTATGCTAAATTTATGCCTAATGAGCGTAGCGTTTGGTTTGATAACTCATTTGTTTCCAGAAAGCTTCTTATAATAAAAACAAAATGAGGCTAAATTTGTTCCACATGATGTTTCTTGCTGGGGTTAGCTACCGATGTTGAAATAGATTTCTGGTCTGTGATTTGGGCCCATGGGGGGGAGAGCAAAAGCCAAGTCTCTGTCCCATAAATATCTTATGCGAAACTAAAATCAAAAGAAACAAAAACAGAAGCAGTTCAAACAAACACGAAAAAGCGAGAGAAAAATTAAGCAATTCTCTGGCACACACTTTCGAGTTTATCATTGTAATGCAAATGAAGGAAGTGCGCGAATCTGCCTCTGCAGAAAGCAAGGTGAGGCTGGAGCTGCAGCAACAAAAACAACAGCAAAAAGTAGAGGCAGCATTTTGATGCCGTGGGAAATGCGAAAGCGGCACACGAATTTCGTTCTTGGTGGCGTTGAGAGGAAGGGGAGTGGGGCGCCTAGGTGGGGCAACGGCACCTCTTACTGTTAGTGCAGCCGGTCTGTCCGTCGTTTGTCAGTCAGTCACTCAGTCAGCGAATGGAATTGCGCAAGAATGGAGAAAAAGTTATGAATATGAATAAATAATTTCACGCAGATTGCAAAAGCTAAGAAAGGTACAAAAAAAAAGAAGCAAGAGCTCACACTCCTTCCACGCACATGGTTCACACTTCTACTTTCTTTGACAATCAGTGTCAACGTGTTCAGGAAAGAGGATATGTTTTGATATAAAGTTAATGCTTCAGCTCCTTTGTAAATAAAAATGGGTGGAAATTGTGTAGGTAGGGACTTTTCAGGCTTCTTACTGAAGGCTGAATATTAAACAATTTTACAGATATCAAATAATCTTAAGAACAGTTTATAAATGACAGAGATAACATCTCTGTTAACTTAACAGCTCTGTTAACGTAACATGCTGTTAATGTTTTACATATTAATTTACATAATTTTTACCAAATACTTACCTTTCTGAGTAAAGGGCATATCGGGGTGACATTATAGAAGGCGCTGCCAGTGGCAACTTCTCTGCCCACATTGCCGACCCCACATCTAAAACCCTTCACCAATTAAAGACTCTCTCGTCCTTGAATACTTAATATTTGGTAAATTTTCATTCATTTCAATTCGTTACAAATAGCGCATAATAACTTTTGAGCCACAGAATAGTTTAGTTTTCGACTTCACGAGTAAACCGCATGCATAAACATTGGACGGCGGAACAGCAACAACAACAGTTTAAACAAAACTGTGCAACAACTTTGGCCCAGACTGACCATCGACTACTAGTTTTGCAGTTGTCTATTTATGCGCTTAGCGCTATATGCAAATAGTCGGCGTTCCCAGCTATCGCGTGGCCCTGCCACCCGCCCCCTTCTCCGTGCCTGACTGACTGCCACAGTGAACCAGTTTTTGTTTTAACCCCAGTCCCGTCCGGTCCACCTCCGCCCGTTGTTTGCATTTTTTATTAACAGGGGAGGTATGCAAAATATTTGTTATAAATGAAAAACCCTTTTTTTCCACTGAAGTGGGCGAGCGCTTACAATCGGCGAACAACAGGGCGATAAGCCCACAGAGAGGGAGACTCTAACCCTTTTGTTTGTGTAGCTACAACGATATTTCATGTATGCCACGCATAATCGTTGTTGTTTTAGTGTATTAATTTTGGTTTTTAATAAACCATAAATATTTGTGTTTGCGCTTTAGTTGCGCCCCAAGCTGCCGCTCTCAGTCGTTGGCCAAATCAAAATTTAGATACGTTTCCCCCGCAGGGGGGTATTTTATAAAATGTTATTGACTTTTGGTTGTTAGTGCCCCTGGGTCTCATTACACGCCAGTTATATGCAGTTGGACCGCCACCTTTGAGCCAGCTTGTTTATCGAGATTCTGTCAGGTAGCATTAATTGCGAATTCCTTCATGACATTTAACTCCGTCTATGGTCATATCCATATCGCTCTAGTCTCCTAATGCCTTTTATGGGACTTACACATGCAGTTTGCATGTGTTTCAATTATTAAACAAATCAATTTTCTTTCTTGCGCCCGGGCTTTGTACAACTTAATGACATTTATCCATTTCTTTAACCCCCGACACATTCAGCCACATTCATTCCACTTACCTTTTTACCTTCGCAGTGTGTCTCATGTGCAAGTGCACGCCCGAGCAATTAAATTTGCATAAATGCATTTTTAATATTGTGCAATTTTTGCCAGCTCCTCGTTTGCTTTTCCGTTTTACTTAGTTTAAGTTCTGTCGTTAGACCAGGGCGGCTACCACTGGACAATAGCGAGAAAGAGAGAGCGAAATAGTGGTGGGAGTTAATGATGTATTGGGTGATTTTGCTAAGTTTAAATCGATTTCCTAAGCTGCTTTCTTAGCTCATGCCGTATAAATGAATGTGATTGAGTGGAATTGAATGGAGTGCACTAATTCACCTTAGGGTGCATCTTTTTACAACTGGTATTTGGTTTGAAAACATTGCGTTTTAAGTGAAAGTATATAATCCTGCACACTTTTGTCAAGAAATGTTGAGTTGCTCTTAGGACTTTGAAAGTTTTTAGGTTTTAATATGGAAGGTGATATTGGGTTAGGTGAGGTTGCGATGGCTGAGAACGACAAATTGCTCTCCCCCTTAGGTTACTTTGGGCCCATTGCAAATGGTATGGTAAGTGTTGTTTTTCTTATCTCTTGCGATTCCATTGGCTCTTAATTGTTAGAGCAGGAGTTAAGGATTTAGCCGTCATGTCAAACAACTCTTTAGCGTATTTTTCATGGCATATTTCGGTTATTTGAAATTCGGAATGTTAAAATCGATTCTTTTTTTTTCAGTTTAAGCTTTGCCATTCAATATTCACCTGATTTTTTTGTCTTATTTGTTAGAATAAAAAAATCTTTTTGATCCAAATTAATATCGTATTATTCAATAAAATCAAACAGTTTTAGAATGACTCTTTAAATCAAAGATCAATATAATATCTAAGATGCCGTTCGCCCATACAATGGTTTTGTAATACGCAGCTATTTTGTTTGGTGGCGCCGAAAATCGCGCTCTCTCCGCTCACACAAAGTTGAGAGCATAAAAATCTGAAACAGGGTTCCCCAAGAAGAGAGCGCTAAAACTTGACTGTGTCTCTTTCTAACACAGAATGAAGTTTGACTTCGGCAAGCATACTATCGCTGAGGAACTCTGATCTAAAAATAGAATACGCTGGCTTGTGTGAATAATGCTTAAGAGTACGTGTGCACACTTACAGTCGTCGGCTGTCGCTGTATGCGTACAAAATCGTAGCTGGCTCTAGAGCAGGGTTCCCCAAGGGGAGAGCGCTAAAACGTGACAGTGTCTCTCTCTAACACACAATGAAGTATGACTTCGGCAAACATTCGGCAAGTAAGTTCGTGCTCCCGGGGCTATCGCTGGGGAACTCTGCTCTAGAGCGCTCTCTCTCTCTCTCTGGCTTCTGGACAAAATCTCAAGAGAGCCAAAAGTCAGTTGAAAAAATCGTATGTCCTTACTTATCTTCATATTCTAATGTCTTTGCTTAAATGTTATAATAACATTGTTGTCTTTGGAATTAATAAAAAATTTAGAATGGAATTATTAAAATGATGTAAATATGTATTAATGTAGAGATTTTTAGTGTTAGGGTTAGGGTTTTTTATAGAAGTAAACGATGACGGGACCCAAAGTTGAATGCAGTAGAGTAGTAGACACACTGACAGACAGATATTAGAACACGTATCGACAAACCTTGAAGAGACAAACCGTGTTGACATTGTAAATAGCAACCGTATGTAAATAAAAATATCGATTTTAAATTAGAATTGAGTTGATTTGTTACTCGGTTCGATATATGGTCAAATCGGAGTAAAATTGACATAGGTGAAGCCTTTTTGCGTACTGATTTGAATTATGTTTTGTTAACAGTGTGACCAAACATCAAACAATTTTAACTAAGGCGCGACAGTTGCCTATATTGGTGGCAAATACTGCAAATATTTATCCGTTGTCCCGTTTTCGCCTTGTCTCTTTATTGGTCACCAATGTCGTCAACTGTCATATAGACAGGTGCAGTTATAGAATCCCGAATATTTTTGACTAAGTCAAGCACTAGCTCTAAAAACTGGAGCACTTTTGACTCACTCCATTGTAGATCACTGACATTTCTTACCTCTAAACAGACTAGTATTTATTTTAAAATTGATCAAAGTCATAATTATTTAATAATTATAAAAGCACGAAACGCAGAAACTTGCGACGTTTCCCATTTTGAAAACACAGCCGAATTTAAAAAATGATCGAACGCGCCACGTAATTTTATTCGAAGAGAAAAGTCAAACTTGCAAGCAAAGCGAAATCAAATCTAAATCAGCTTTAAAGCTGATGACCCTAACTTCCTTACATTTTCCTGGGCACACTGGATATTTTGCAAACATCTGCAACGAAATATAAATCAAACCTAAATCGCTTTCAGAAGGCCACTAAAGTTTCCAATCAACAAGAGCCTGTCAACTACAGATACTCAAAAATACTGACAATGATGAAGCTCGTACTTGATCTCATTCAAATATTACAAAGGTTGAGCTTAGTTGAACCGAATACTAAATTTTTGATGTGAAACATCTTTAATTTCTGTACGGACAATTTTAGTAGGAGTAAAATTTGATTTCAGTGTCACGTGACGCTGACGTCGTTCATATTTTGTGTTGTTGTTTTGCGGAGTTTCCCGGCAAACACACACGCAAACACAAGAGAATGGTCAGAGGGGGAAGCGAAGAGGTAGGAAAGATGCTGAGAGGGGCAACTGGGTGGGTTCTGGGAAAGATCTGGGTGAGATCTTGGTGGGATCTTAGAGGGATGTGGTGGTATTTGAGAAGTGTTTGGGTGGAGTCTTATATGGGCGGGATTTGGGTGGGATCTGGGATCCGGCTGGGATCTGGTTAAGATCTGGGTAGCATCTAAATAGGAACTGAGTGGGATGGGATCAGGGTAGAGTCGTGGTGGGATCTGGTAGGGATCTGGGTGAGATCGGGGTGGAATATGGGTGTGATCTGGGTAGGCCCTGGGTGGGATCTGGGTTGGATCTAGATAGGTTACATATGGATGGGATCTGGGTGGTATCTTGGTTGGATCTGGGTATGACCTTTGTGGGATCAAGGTGGTTTCTGGGAGGGATCTGGGTGAGATCTAGGTTGGATGTGGGTGGCATCCGGTTAGTATCTGGGAGGGGTCCGCGTGGGGTCTGGTTGGGATCTGGGATCTCACAAAAATCAAGACTACCTGAAAAAAAATTAAAGAACTCTGCCAAAAGTGATATTCTTGCTGGTATTTCAACTCTCTGATAGTTTTCTTCTTTCGAAAGAGTGCCCTTGCTGATTTATATACCATTAAGCTAAGCATCATGTTCCACATCAAAGCCTCGAGAGTGTTTACACTCACTCCTTTTTTTATTTAAAAAGTTTTTACCAGAGCCAAATACCGTTTCGGTGGAGTAACCGTTATTTTTAAGGAAATCTGAGCCGTGCATGGGCTTAAAAAATATGATTATTATCAAATTGATCAAAATTTTCAATATCCCCAATAGAAAAGTGCCTGGACAAGTGTTTTTGTTGTATTTTAAGTCTATAGGAAAAACACTCGAAATGCATGATGTTAGAACTAAAATCTAGTTTCACTGAACTTTATAGTTTCGCAGGATCTCTCTCGATTTCGAAGAGGCTTGCAGCCCAGGTTAAGATTTTGAAATTTCTGTGAGTCTGAAGAAAGTGTTGGTACCAAAACTACCTTAAAAAAGTTCGGTTTCAATTAACAGAGCATAAACAGTATGTTAAGTTAACAGTTTGGGCTGAGTAGCTTTTTAAAAACCAAAAGCTTGGACTGTTTTAATTTTAAACAATTTTTATTCAATTGATGCCTCAATTAATAAAAAATAATGCCCTTTTATCAAAGTTTTTAAACACAAAACAAAAAAAAAACAACCACTTACCTCAACTAATTCCAAAAACTAAACCAATTTAGCCAACAAACAGAAACTATGCACAAACTTAATTGCTTGTAAATAATTATTTTTAAATAAATTAATGGAAAAAGTACTCAAACAAACAGCAACTCACTTTGCATATGCCACAGCATACGCACATAACTATGTTAATTATTATTTGCGAAATTATAAAACAAAATTAAAATGCGGTGCAATGTGAAAATTGCATTTCTCGCATTTATTCAACTAACATTTGCAAATGCATAAATTTTTGTATTATTATTTGGCAGAACAAACCGCAGATTCGGCTGGAAAACTATTTTAAATAAAGGAGGCGAGAGGGGCGAAATCTATTATTTAGACGCATGAACAAAATTATAACTAAATTAATGACATGAACTTTTTTTAGGCCTTTTGGCCCAGCAATTAGCTTAAAACTAAATTTCGGGCAAATGATTTTTAAAGCCGCTTAACTTCCACTATTGCCCTCACTTATTTATGGCCAGCATATTGGCATGTGTCTATTTCTGGTCGAACCCTGACACTTTTTTGGCACTGCCAAATGGACTACCGCAGGCTTCTGCCAAAGTCGAACCGCAATCGTTGGCCAAATCGTTGGATGCGCTTAGAGGGGGGGACACAAACAGCACAATTGCATATTTTATGAGTACAAAACTTTTTGTCATGTAAGTCACTCGCACACACACACACACACACTCCACCTCGATGGCAAATTAAGTATGTCAATTTACTGTGGAAAATGCGAAAAAAGGAGGAAAAACCAAAATCACAACTGCAAAAGCCAAAGTCAGAGCGAAAAACGAAACAAACTAATTGAAAATCAATAAGTAGCTGAGGAAAAATAAAAAACCAAATAAACCACGAGTAGCAAATTTAATGGCCAAATGGAAAGCAGACACAGCGAATGGAGGTCGCATTCAGGTTAAGGTTGTTGGTCGAGAGTTCCTCTTTGAGAAAAAGTTAAATAGGGATGGAATTAAAAATTTAAATGGGGAATGGAACGGAAAAAGCAACTTTGAAATATCACAAGGGCTCTCAATACGAACTTACAACAAAATACTGACTTTGATCAATTGCAAACAGGCAATGAGCCTCTTAATAAATCCAAGCCACAGCTGTGAAATGTAACAACTATTTCCATTCCATCAAATGAAATTTTCATTACCATTAAATAAAGTTTTTTATGTAACGAAAACTTGCGATTGTCTTTCCCTGGCATGCAATTACTCAACAATAATATTTTTACAAAAAAATAGAACGCTTTCTCTGGAACATGTCAACAAAACTTCAAAACAGACCCCGGGGAAACGCTAATTTAAACAGACATTTACCTAACCACAACAAACATGGACATTAGTTTGAAACTTCACAGCTGACACACCAGACGCTGTGACTCCTTCTGTTTAGATAGGTGATACATACTAGAGGAAGTGTAAAAACAAAGCAAAAATTTCTGGAAAAAAAATGTATGTAAAGAATTGGTTCAATGTACCACTACACTAAGAAAAATATTCTAAAATCTAATTTAAAATCTCTCGAGGATCTTGGAATCTTATTAAACAAAAAATGAGTTTAGTAATCGCCTACAGTTTTATGTAAGGGTTCTGTTCAAAAATCTTATGATATACCTAGAACATATATTATATATACCTAGAACTTGTTTTGGATCACGGTTTTTTTTTGTCATAAAATGAAAACGGTGGGGAGTTGCCTATGATGGGGTCACCAAGCTCAATTTTTATGAAAAAGAAGTCAAAATTTCGGCGAAAGTGTATCAATCTGACGTTTTGGAAATGGTGGTAAGGCCTCTCAACACGACCTTATTTGCAATGAAGACGTGGACCTATCAACAAGACTCCGCTTCAGCTTACAAGAAAAACAAGTGAGAAAGTCGGTCAAGCCCGACTATAACATACTCTGTATCTGGAGTAGAAGCTGAATGCAATGCTGGTGCTGCGCTCATCTCTAAGTCTCTCTCTCTCTCTCACTCTCTCTCTATCTCTCTAAGATTGTGCGGTGTTAGTTGTAACAGGGTGGGAGGTGGTGGGGGGAGGGTGATTTACTTTTTTGCTCATAACTTAAGAACCGCTCATCCGATCTTTATCATTTCTTCGGCAAATCGATACATTTTGCTAATTACTAACTATCTCTAGAAGGTACGAATCGTCTATCTTCAACACTGTAGGAGATATAACGTTTTTTCCAAAATGAGGGGGCGGGAGGGGGCGTGGGAAAAATTGAAAATAAACTTGATCTGCCTGCAACTATAAGAAACATTTGTCCCATACATGTCAAACCTCTATCACTTACCATCTCTGAGATCTGTATGTTCATACGGACGGACAGACAGACGGACGGACGGACATGGCTATATAGACTCGGCTGTTGATGCTGATCTAGAATTTATATACTTTATATGGTCGGAACTGGTTCCTTCTTCCTGTTACATACTTTTGCGCAAACTTAATAAAAATCTTAGTAAAACGGATTTCGAGTTAATCCCAATTCGACAAGTCGACTTCTCAGAAAATTATAAAAACCTTAGTCACGAATCAATTTATGAATAAGTTTTATATACCAAATTAAAGCTAATAAAATAATCTTTTAAATATTATAATTTTATGGTCAAATTTGTAGTGTAAGTGCTCATTGCAAAGATATTGATCATTTTGTTTCTTTTTTACCGAAAATTTAAAAAAACGTTATTTAAAATAAGAATCAATTTTTTTTAAACTTTTTTCAATAATTGTTATAATTCAATATATACCAAATTCAAAAAGTGTTCATTTATCCAAATCTGTTAGAAATTGTAGAAGTTCTTAGTATTTATCTAAATATTAAACAATTTCATTTTTACCATTCAAATGGTTAGCTGATCCGTTGTATAATAATTTTTGTTTTGAGAAAACTATCAAGAATACGCGAAAGAGCAAAACCCCTTCTGCCTTTTGGACTGTTAGATCCTAGTAAGATCCAAGAGATCTAGATCTTTCAAAAGCAAAATTGGAAATTTAAGCATCACGTTTGCAAGAGCGAAAATTGTTAAAGGCAGGAGAAAATAGGGATAGTTTTTGATGATCCTCAGAATGATTTCATCCATTTATCCATTTTGGCTGGATGGTTAACTATCCTTGTTTGGAAATGATATTTCATTGATCTTTATTCTGCATACAAAGGAGCTGAAAAATGTAAAAGGGATATTTGAAAAAAGTTATCTTAAAATGGATATTTCGAACATCCATTCTACGGCGATTTTTTTTTCTGTGTGGAGATCGGCAAATGCTATGCTAACACTAGTTTACAAGAATAAAAAAATTAATAAACCATTTCAAGTGAAATATATTTTTAGTGTAGTTTAGTTTTTGAGGTAAGAAATAGACTTAAAATATTTCTTCATGGCTCCGTTTTTTAAATATGAATTTTTTCCCTATTTTCAGAGGGTGCTCTTACATTTTAAGTGAGATATACTTCATGTCAATAATCGCGTAGAACTTTGTTTTTAAATCGATTTGCTAGTTTGAGTTCAACGACCAAGAATATTTCAAAATAAAAGATTTTTTACCCGAAAATGCCAAAAATTTAATTTTTAAACGTCTAATAAAAATACAAAAAAAAATGAAAGGAAATCTATTATGGTTTTCTACTTAAGAATCGCGCTTTTACGAAAAAATAAGGTATTGGTGAGAAAAATTGCTGACCCGTAAATGGATCGAATTGAGTAGAGGAACTAACAGTCAAATTTGAATATTTTGTGTTCACAAAAAATTAATTTGTATTTTTCTTTGTCTTTTGGTCAATTTATGAAGTGAAGAAATAAGAGTTTCATTAGAAGTGGGTCTTTTTGGTTGTAAGCGAGAGTTTTTTTTAAGAAAAAAATAATATTTGTTATTGTAATAAATTATTACTAATAATGTGTGTGATTTAATTGAGGTCCATATGATTCAGTCGCGTTGCGTTTCTTTATTAACTGTTGCAAGCTCAGTTTGATCATCTTTAATGAACATTGGGCTAAATAGGACAAATTAAAGATCTTTTTTACCACATTTGATCAAATTATTTGCGTTTGGAACCATTGTTATAGATTCAAGTCCTGCAAAATCTGCCATCATGAGTATTTATATAGGGGCTGTCTATCGAAATTTTCATCAAAATTTGTGCAAATTATTTGCCTGTTTGACCTAAGCCCAAGTTTGCTGCAAAATGTTTGCCCTCGAATAAAAAGATATGGTAATTTTTTTTTTTTAATTTTTGTTTATATTTTGTAATGTTTTTGTTTATTTTTCTTCGTATATATTTTTCTTGCGCTCGTTTTGCGATTCGTTTTTTGTTTTTTGTTTGTGTGTTTTGATGGTAATTGTAATAATTAATTTAATAATACATTTGTCATTAAGTTAATTCAATTAAATTAATTTAGTTTCCATTTCGTTTATACTATACAAGATACATAAATACGTCGTTAAGTGCTCTAAATGGGTCGCGTGTGTCTGCTATATACAAATAAACGGATTATACAGTTTGCAATTAGTTATTGTTGTTCTGCTTTAGCTTAGGATGAATGAATCGATAACACGATAAATTTGATGCGAAGTTAACAATAGTTTAGTTTTACATAGGTAGTATATGTGCTTCTCCTGTTCTGGCCTGGCTAGAACCTAAGATTATGGTCTACGAATTACAGTTAGGGGCATTTTTCATCGATTTAATTAATATATCACATTGAATTTGAAAGTGTTTATGCAACATTTCTAGTTAATATTTCTATATATATTTAATATGGTAATAATGTATTTGTAAGTGTGTGCGTGTGCGTGTGTGTGTGTGTTTGTGTGTTTTTTGGCTGTGCTACACAACAACGAAACGACAAAAACAACAACAACAACAACGACGACGACACGAAAATGATAAAGAGAAATGCCTACGAAAAAGTCTTGTGGTTGTTTTTGTTTTCAGTTTTCAAGATGGCCGCCGCAGGAACAACGTGTGAGCAGCCATTGGTGCGAGGAAGACGGAGAGAGGGAGAGGGCTTACACCAGGAAAGCTTGCCCATTCTTATTGGCCGTCTCGCTGTGACCGTTGACAGCTGCCTGCTGCTGTTGTTGTTGTTGTTGCTGTTGTTGCGCCGCAGCAGCGGAAGTAGAAGCCTGCGCGGTGGACTGTGTGCTGGTGCTGGCCTGACTCAGGCCACTGCCACTGCGCAAATGCACCGGGGCCTGGGCCTGTTGCAGGGGCAGTGCACTAGTTGCCACACGGAATTGTGGCTGCAACAGCCTCTGCTGCTGCTGCTGCTGCTGATGATGACGCGCCGCCAGCTGCGCCTGCTGCTGCTGCTGGTGATGCTGATGATGCATCAGCCCAGTGGGTATCATGGACAAGGCCTCGTGCTGATCATAGGCACTGTACTCCGACTCAATGCTATGATAGATGTGCTCGGAGGGTGGTCTCAATGGCATGGGCATGGCATCCACTATGCGCGCCGGTCCACCCGGTCGTGTGGGTCGCGGCGAGGGAGTGGCCGTGGTGGCGGAACTGTAGTTCGCCTCCATATCCTCCGTGCAGTAGTAGGCTGGCGGTGGCGGAGCCTGGCGGAAGATCATGCCCGGCGACACCGGCTGCTTGAAGCGCTCATGATGATCCAGAGTGTAGTTGTTGCCGCGCGGCGACAGCTCAATGGGTATGGCATAGCGTAGTTTCTCCCAGAAGTACCGATCGCAGGTCAGCAAACGATTCGAGGGCACAGACTTCAAGTAGGGAGCCAGTTCGGCCACATCTTCGGCCTCGGCCGACACGCTGGTCTCCTCTATAATCACCAGCTTTTGGGCCAAACCCCGGAGAGCCTCATGGAAGGCATTACGGAATTCAATGCGTTGCCATTCGGTGGCCAAGAGATTGCGGGTCAATACAAGGATGATCTTCCTGGAAGCTCTGGCTCCCTCCACCAGCTGCAGGTGAGAGGCCTGGGGTGGCAAATCTCTTTGCTGGATGCACAAGCGAAACGGAGGACGTCCATGCTCCAGTTCGGCGGCTATATTACGGCACACAAACTCATAATCCTTCTCCGAGTGCAGAATAATGGCATCGTACAGCTTGCCCGCATCCTCAAACCGTGGCTCACACACACGTACTCCATAGTGGGCAAACAGCCACATGCGTACGCTCTCCCGGAAGACAAACACAATGATCAGAACCACCACCAGGAAGATGAGAACCAAGACAGCAGCCAAAAGAGGCAAACGATAGCCTCCGGCCAAATCCTGAGCTGAAGAGATGTTGCTGGCACTGGCATCCAGTAAATCCGAGCAGTCCGAACCCGCCACATGACCCAACAGCTCCAGTTCACGCTTGATACCCGCCTCCAGGCAGTAGATATCCGCCGAATCACGCACCACCAAGGCATTCTCCGAGACAAACTGGGCCAACTCTCTCAGATGCTGACAGCGACAGGACCAGGAGTTGCGTCCCAAAGTCAAACCCTGCAAACCCTGCCGATAGGGCAAATGGGGCAAAGAGCTCAAGCGATTGTTGTCCAGGCGCAAGACTTTCAAAGAGACGAGCGGCTCAAAGGTCACATTGGAGATGTGTGTCAATAGATTGTTGTGCAGATACAGCTCACGCAGGTTAATCAGAGACTGAAACTCCTGACCCGTTTCCAGGGAAGTCAATTTATTGTTCTCCAAATGCAAAACACGCAGATTGACCAACTGTTGGAGGCTGCCATTGGTTAGGGTCAACAAGTTGGAGGAGTTTAGGTAGAGAGAACGCAGATTCCGCTTGCCCTTCAAATGCTGCAGCTCCAATACGGGTATGTTGTTGCCATCCAGGTACAGATCACTGACTTCCTGGGGTATGCGTGGGGGTATGTTAACCAGATTCTGTTTGCCGCAGTCCACAATGTTGGTGGCCCAGGTGGCATCATGGAAACAGCTGCAGTTGTTGGGACAGATCACCTCACATTCGCACTGTTCGTACTCGCAGCAATGGCAGGTGGGTGGACAGTGGCTCTCGTATTTGCACACAAAATCCGAGGCACTCAAACTGGACAAGGGACGCAGAGGGGCCTGACGACTGTGCGGCATGAGACACTCAATGTTGGCCAGATCCACCACTCGAGGATGTTGACGGGTGGTTAGATTGTTGATGCGCTGCAGCCACTCCAAGGAGCAATCACACTCAAACGGATTGCCACCCAAATAAAACTCGGGCACGGGTTTGTCCGTGGCCACCGGAGCCACACGCAAGGCATTTAGAGAGATTTTGGACAAGACATTGGCATACAAGTCCACTCGAGCCAACTTGGTCTTATCCACAAAACTGTTGGCCTGAATCTGACTGATAATGTTGTTGTTGATAAACAGCAACTCAATGGAGTTGGGCACCGACATGGCTCCAATTTCAGTAATCCTGTTATGACTGGCATCCAAGGTGGTGACTCTGATCTCCTCCTGCAGTTTGTAGTAATTCCCCAAGGCTTCTATATAATTGCCATGTATGTCCAGCCACTTGAGATTGGAGGGTATAAAGGCATAGTCAAACCAAACCAAATGATTCTCCGACAGATTCAGCCACAACAAAGAAGCCAAGGTGGCAAAGATGCCATTGATATCGGTCAAGAAGTTCTTATCCAAGCGTATGGCTTCAATTTCCGTATTCTTATCAAATGCTCCTCTCTCAATGCTTTGTATGCGATTCTTGGCCAGATTTAGGACACTCAAACGAGGCAACTCCTGGAACATGCTGGCCGTGATGTTCCCTATGCGATTATCTATCAAACGCAAACCAGTCAATTGATTCAGATTACGAAAGGTTCCATTCTTAAAGTCAGAGATTTGATTTTCACCCAAATCCATGGTCTTCAGCATGCTCAAATCTTGCACTGCCTCGGGCACCTCCACCAGCTGATTGGAACTCAGGTCCAGCTCCTTCAAATCCGAGCAGTTGCGAAAGGCTTGCGTCTCCACAATGCTGATCAGATTATTGTTCAAAGTCAATTTGGTCAAAACATAGAGACCATTGAAGATCTTGTTATCCAGGGTGTGCAAGCGATTCTCGGCCAGATTTAAAGTATGCAGATTATACAAGGGCAGAAAGGCCCCCTCCTCAATGTGGCCTATGGAATTGTTGCGCATGTCCAGTATTTGCAGGAAATACAGCTCCTTGAAGGTCTTGGCTCCTATTCTGGTCAAAGCATTGTTGGACAAATTGAGCACAATCAAGCGAATGAGACCCGCAAAGGTGTGATTGTCCACATGATGACTGGTCAGCTGATTGCCACTCAGATCCAGCACCAGCAGCTGTTCCAAACGATGCAGCAGACCCTTGGGCAAATCATACAAATCATTACCCTGCAGATGCAGCTCCCTCAGCTCCTTGTTGCCCGCAAAAGCCTCCGCGGGCAGCGACTCCAAATGATTGTAGCTCAGATTCAACACCCTCAGCGAGCTTAAGCCAGCCAGAGAATTGGCCGCCAAGGAGCTGATATTATTATGCTGCAGACTGAGAGTCTGGAGACGCCTCAGACGTGAGGCACCCCAGGCATCGGGCAGGTTACGCAGCTCATTGTAGGACACATCCAAAATGGTCAGCTCGGAGCCTCCACTCACCGCCCCGTTGGCATTACTCAGGGCCGAGCCCAGGCACAGTTTCTCCGAGAAACCCAAATACTCCGCCGAGCGTATGCGATTCTGGGTAAGATTCAGCACCTGCAGACTGGGCATGGCACACCACAGACCCTCGGGTAGCTGGCGCACATTGTTATCCGCCAAGTGCAGCTCGCTCAGCTCGCGCAGACCCTGGAACGACTGGCTGTGCAGCTCCAGCGTCTTGCCGGGTCCCCACATGGCGTTGTGGGTCTCCACACTGAGGCGTTTCAGCGACATCAATCCCTCGAAGGCATTTGGCGGTATTCGCTGCAATTTACAGGCCTCCACATGCAGCTCCGACAGCTTCTGCAGGCGCGAGAATAGCCCACCGGTCAGTTCGCTGGCGTGCAACAAATCCTGGCTGCACTGCAGCTCCAGGCGATTGGCCGTCTCGGCCACCTGCAAGTCCAAAGGCACAGCTCCGGCCTCCAGCGAGCGGACATTGCATTTGATGTCCATGGTGGTGCGTACAAACTCCCAGGCGCACTGCTGCGCCTGCGCAGGCAGCACCACCGCAAGCAACAGGCAGCAGACGATGGGCAGCATGTTGTCTGTGTGTGTGTGTGTTGGATTGAATTTTATTTTATTTTTGTGGAAAGCCTTTAGGCGGCTTTTTCTTGAATTTGTTGGGTTTTTTATGTGGTTTTATTTTTTTTTCTTGGGGGAAAAAAAAGAACTTTTGTCACTTTCTGGTTTTCATTTTAGTGGATCGCTTTTTCTCAACGCGCGAAACCCGTAATCCTTGTGTGCGTGTGTGTGTGTGATTTTTGGCGTTTAACGTAACACTTAGCGATACTTCATTCAATTCAATTGCAATTGTGCGATTTTTACGAGACGCGTTCCATAAATGTAAATTGGTTACATGGAGAGGAGCTCGTTTTCTTAAAACATGTTTACCGCCTCGCGCTTCAACTCAAACTGATTGCTGGAGTTGGCCGCTGCGACTCCGTTGGCTCGTTGAAAATGTGAAAACGACGAGGCAGCGACGACGCAGCAGCAGCAGCACACACACCGACAGGCACAAGGCAGACAGACAAAATGTGTGTGTGCTCGTGCTCTGACTCTTTCAATGCACATGCATTCTCAGGCTGCTGCTGCTCTCCCACACAAACACAGCAGCGGCAGAGGCAGCGGCAGCAGCAGAGTGCATTTCCTGCCTGCATGTGCTTACATGCATGTACACAAACACACCCGCACGAGTGAGAGAGAGCCTTTTATGCTCTCGCTCTTGCCAAAAGTAGGGGAAATGTTGCACACACACATATGATTAGCAACACGGTGTGTGCGAGTGTGAGTGTGAGTATGAGGAATGCTAAAAGTGTTTCTCGATTTGATGGGATTTATTTTAGAGCAATTGTTGCACTTAGCCAAGGCATAATCGCACTTGGATGAGTTCAAGTTGGGTTATCAGACAAATTTGATTATGATCTCATGCCAGTAAATGTGTTTACTAGATTGAAATAATTCCAAGTAAACTTGGTTTTAAGACAAGCAAACAATATGAACTTTATTTGTAGTTGGGATGATTATTCCACACTCTGAAAATAATTATTTTAAATATAAGAAAATCTCCCAGAATTAAAATCGACCTGAAAGTTAGACAAAACTTTGTTTTTTAAATTTAGTAAGTTTACACTAAAAATTGAATTTTTGTTCATTTTTTAGAATTTTTTTTTTTTTATTGTCAAGTTGCGCTTTTTAGGGAGATTTGCTCAGGACCTAAGAAACGTATGAATATATTTCTTCAGTGAGAGTTTATTACTAAGTCGTAGCTTGCTCCTCATTTGAACTGGCAAACATTTTTCCAACGATTTTTAACCAACACAACAAATTTCCAGTTCACATCTTGAAGATATGTTGAGATGTGGCTCTGAAACATTTTTCAATCGGTTAAATCTGGTTCGGAACTGATCAAATTTTTAGTTTCATAACTGACAGATGACTTTGAAACATTTTTAAGCCTTGTTCAGACTGCAACAAATCGATCAATCTTCAAAAAGTAAGATGTCTAACTCCACATTATAAGAACACCGAGAAAAAAAAATGATATATTTTCATATAAATTTTATTCCGATAATAAAAAGTATCAAATTAATATGTTAAAAATTTCCAATCGAAATTTTTCAACATATCATTATGAAATCAAATTAAATCTAATATCAATTTAAGTGAATGATATTATTGAGGATCAGAAAGTTATTATTTTCTTGTATATTTTGAAATTTCATTTTAATCAGGTTTTTTTCCGCTTTAGTTAAAAAAAAGAGAGATGAAGAAGATAAATATTTTAGTTAGCTGCATTGCCTTTTTCTCGTCTTCCATCTTTTCTTTTATTTGTTATGCCAATGTGCTTGTATGAAATCGCAATTATTCACACATATGGTTTTTCTTTGCGCGATCGCATTTTTTAAGTTACTCTCTACCTCTAAATCTGAATGAAAAAGAATGCCATAAACATGCTATGTTCGTAATAAATATTAATATATTATTATATGTATATTAGGAAATTTCTTATAGCAAAATTGGAAATTCGGATTCCATAACGGATTCCTTTTGTGAAGCACTGATCCGTCTGAGAGCAACCCCAATGTAGACTCAAGAGACCCTGAGCTTAGCATTAATAGAGAGCGAGTCAGTGTTAGAGAAAGTGAGAGAGCGTATATAGTTTGTCGCATATATTTATATTGATAGCCGAGCCTAGGCTGTGAGCTTGCACACTGATGCATACATACGAAGAACACCTTGTGAATGCGTAATTTTTGCAAAAAGGTCCGAAACTGACTTGAGAGGGAAAAAAACAAATTGTGTTTCCTCTTACAATCAAAGAGAGGCAGAGAGCGTAGTTAAAGGTTGTTCCGGTACCTTTTTTCAATGCGGTCGCCCTAAAACTGTCGTTTTCTGACACAGGTAAACGGGGGACCGTTGTCTGGAACCTCTGTTGATTCGTGCCAGAGCCGTGCGAGTTATAAGTATCCGACATGAGCCTAGCTGTAGGACATACCATATGACTCTATGTTAGGTTAGGTTTGGATAGATTAACTTAGGTTAGGTTCGTCTAAATTGGGTTGTGTTTGGTTAAGTGAACCAATGACTTATAGATATTATAGATGACGAATGTGAAACAAAAAATTACTGTTTTTGGGAGCTGAGATTGGATCCCAATTTTTGGTTCTAGCCGGCTTTACGAGGATACATAAATTTAAATTTAGCTTAAGTTTTCTACATTCGGTCAAGAGCAAAAATTTATAGATATAATAAATTTCACATGTGATTCAAAATATTATTTTTCTTGGGATCTGACATGGGATCTAAAAAAAAAAGTTGGTATGTAGTGTCTTTGAGTGAACTCAGTTAGGTTAGACTAAGTTTGTATAGGTTAGGTTAAAAATTAATCAGGTTCAGTTAGGTTAGGTAAAGAGTAAGAACAAAGAAAGTGAAAGTCAGTCAACTCTACTTTCTCTTCTAAATAGCTTCTGCATAAGTCTGAGAATAAATTCTCACTAGTCAGTGTACTCTCATGACCCTAAAATATTAAGTATAAAATAGGAATCTCATTAAAAATTTCAGCTAGAAACCAAAGTTGATGCTAAACATAGATTCATTATATGGGTGTATAAACTTTGGCCGTTTTAGAGTATTCCAAATTCGTGACCCACTTTCCTACTTGGTTCAGTTAAAAGTTGAAACACTCTCAATGTTCAACCCTTTATATCTGGCCCACAGTCAACAGGCTGTTGTTTTGCAACATGGTCCGCCCATACAATGCCAACCCCTTGCCCAACCATTTGTATATGTATCCTCCATCAGTTCTCCTTCATAGTTCGTGTTGCTTCAGTTCAGCATGTTGCATGCCCCCTGCACTTTAACAGCCGCTGCTGCTGTTAGTGGCTTTCCATCGCTACTGCAACTTGGCACGCCAAATGCTCAAAAAAAAACAGAACGACTAAGTGGAAATTGCCGTAAAATGGTTAATCTACTGTCGTATGTAAAAATATATTTTAACAATATTTGTTGTGTGTGTGTTTGTGTTTATTGCTGCTGTTATTTCAACTAGAGTCGGACAGTTAAACATATTTTTGGCTTCTTAGTGGGAGTTTGACTTGCTGCGTTTTCCTATTTTTTGTGATGCAATTTGGCAAATTGCTTGCTTTGGCTGGTTCAAAGGAGATTTTGTGTGTCGAGAAAATAAGTGGATGTCTTTTCTCTATAGGGTAATAAAATCAGAAGGAAGTGCAACAATTAATAAATAAATTTAAATTTAATCAGAATCTACAACCATTTTAATCCCACTCTATATTTTCACTTTTGCTCTGAACAAACACAAAAGGATTTTCATAAAAAATAAAACTCAGAGCGGATAACTAATTTTACATGCTCTGAACACATTGCTAATGAAGTTATGTGCAACAAATATAAACTTTCCGACAACTATAACTTTTCCTGTTTTGTGGAAAACAAATCGCAGAATCAAAAAGCAGCGCTGTCAACGCTGACGCAGCTCTGTCAACGTCCGCTTGTTGCACGTGTGAATGCAAAAGGCATTAAAAATGGCATAATAATAGCATTCAAACTGTAATATGGCCGACGCGATGTTGCTGCTGCCGAAGACGAAGACGACAAACGATGTTGCTGTTGTTTGTTGTTTGTTGCTGGCCTCGCATGCAACATTCATATGCAATATTTCAGCATGAGAGCAGGAGCTGAGGCAGCATAGAATGGGGAGTGGGAGCAGGAGCCGCTGTTTGGTTTGACATGAATGGTCTGCTGTTGCAGTAGCAACTCGTAAATTTGTTTAAGCAACCTTTTTTCTTTAATTTGTATACCCTGAATATATATATATAACTTGGTCGCATATAAAGAATTCGCATTCTTTAGAAAATAGCAATACCACCTGGATGATTAAAGATTTTTCTTTCAAATCTAAAAGGATTTATTATACTTAGCTCTAGAATCGTTAAGTTGAAGTTTAATTTACACAAAGAATACTAAACATTGTAAGGCTCTTACCTCAATAGTTGGAAGAATTGGGAAATGTTCATAAAATAACGCCAAGAATAGATTACCTTATAAACTCTGGAGCAATACTATAGACGCACCTTGTTTTTTCAGAGTAGAGTTAGAAAAACTTTGCGATTACCGTTTGAAAGAGCGTTAAAAATAAGAGAAAACGAAAGGTGAGCTAATTTCTTTTTACTCTTTCGCCCGATTCTGCTTAATATTAAAAAAAGTCCTCACAAAGACTCACTTCTAACGATAGTTACTGTGGCCTATTCTCGATTTTGAAAAACTAAATTGTGTAAAAGGGGGTGAGGGGGAGGGCGATGTACTTTAATTTTTAGACTCATAACTTGAGAATTGCTGATCCGATCATATATCATCGGCAAATCGATGCATTTTGGAGGTAATTACTAACACTATCGATAGTAATGGCAGCTACCAGAAAGTCGTCCTATTTTACCAAACTTCCAAAACTGTAGTGAGATATAAAACTGTAATTGCCGAAGCGGGGGCGCACATAGTGGGCTAACTCATTTCCTTTTACACTAACTGTGTAAACGTATAAAACTAAAATTGCGAAGCGGGAGGGCGTTTACATAAAAGTTTTTCTCACAAATTTGAAAATAAACTTGATCTGCGCTGAAGCTAAAAGAAACATTTGTCCCATACATGTCAAACCTCTATCTCTCACCATCTCCGAGATCTGTTTGTTCATAACGCGACGGACAGACGGACGGTCAGACGGACATGGCTATATCGACTCGGCTGTTGATGCTGATCAACAATATATATACTTTATATAGTCGGAAATGATTCCTTCTCCCTGTTACATAATTTTGCACAAACTTAATATACTCTATGTACCTTCGGTACAGAGTATAAAAATGACAAACATCAACACTCTCAGTGCAAAAATTAACCGTTATGTTTCATTTTCGTTTTGTGAGTGGTGCACTATTATAGCCGCACCATTGAATTTCTTAGTCTGTGTTTGCTGGTTGCTGTTGCTGGTGTTTGCACTTGGTTGAGTTACTTTTTGTAATAAATTTGTAAATATGCCAAGTGGGCCAGTGCTGTCAGATGTTGAAAAGGGCCAAATTCTAGCGCTTAAAAGTGAAAATTGCTCGTTTTGTCGGAAAAATTGGTAGCTCCGACAAAGTGAATGCGAAATTTTTGTAAAAGCCGATGAATATGGAAAATAAATCACGGAGGACGTAAGCCAAAGATAAATCAGGGTGACCAGAGCCGATTAGTGAGCGCAGCAAGTAATTCATTTAAGAACGCTAATGCGTTAGTGGCTGAATGTGGCCTAAAAGTGTCTCGATGGACCATTGCACGGACTTTAAAGGAACTTGAAAACATAGTGCGACAAAAATTGAAGGTGACAGAAAGGTTGCCAGACCACCAAAAAGAACACCGGATGAAATTTGCCAGAATTAACATGGGAACTGACTGGACAGAAATAATAAAACTTTATAGAGCAATGCAAATATCAATTTATCTTTCTAGATCATTTTCTCGGATGAGAAACAGTTTAATTTGGACAGTCCTCATGGGGTTTCGCACTTATGGAGGTATTTAAGGCAGGATACCCGGTACTTTTCTAAGACAAATTTTGGAGGAAGATCATTAATGATTTGGACAGCGGAGCTGGCATTTCCAAGCTCTTGCATGAACTCCAGAGAGTACATGGACAAATTAATTTATTGCCTTTTCTTCGCGGTTGAAGGCGTTAAAAGTTCATTTTCCAACAGGACAACGCATCAATGCACGCAACACAAGGCAATATCCGATGGAAAACCTGTGGGCGTTGCTAGTCCGAAGTATTTATGCTCATGATATGATATTTATGATATTTTATACAGTTCGAACTCTACGTAAGCGTGTTGGTGGTTTAATGTCCAACAATGTAAAGTTGGTGCTAAATTTAGTCACAATAGCCCGAATAGCCGCTTCAGTGGGTCGTTTAACCTAACCATAAAATGGAAGAAGCACGCGTTTTGATAATAAAATTCAATAATTTGCAAGCGTTGTTCGTTAGTAAGACGATTCATGGTTAAATTATGGACCAAACTGAAGATCTTTGACAGTGAAACAAAACACGAAACGTGCGTGCGCTGTTTAAACCAGTGTTGCCAAAAAGATAATAGCTAAAAAATCAACCTTAATATTTCAATACCCTTGCCCATCTTTTGTTGTTGTAGCTTCCTCCTTTCCATTTCTTACACATTCCGATTTTTAGCTTTACGTAAACCTTTAAATTGATAATTTAACTTTCGATGGAAAAATATAAAAAATGCCCTTAATCATTATTGAATCCCCATATTAGTTCTAAAACTTGTAGATGGTACAAAATGTTTTAAAGCAGAATTTGTCTTTCTATTATTGAAATGTTTTGCCAACTTGACTTGTGCTGCACTAATTTTACTATAATGCAACCTTCTTCCTGTTATTTCCTGGTACTTTCACCGCCCACCTGTACCGCATGTATTTGTGGGTTCGTATGTTTTTCGGCTGTCGACTTATGCCACTTAAAATTACATTAAAAAACTTTCCACCAGCCAGCAGGAGGTGGAACAGGGCAGGACTGCTGCTGTTCCCCTCTCTCTTCCCCCCCACCCGCTGAGGGGTAGCCGGAAACTTTGCCCGGGCTTCCTTTTGCCTGTGCAGCAGCTTTTTTGTTCCCTTTTTGTTTTTTTGCGGCGCTGCAAATATGAAACTTTTGTTACTTAATTATTTTGTTTGTTGTTCTTGTTAATGTTGCTGCTGCTGCTGTTGCTGCTATATTGTTATTAATTAATTGAGTTACACTTGCAATGCTGTTGTTGCTGCTGCCGCTGCTGCTGTTGCTTGTTTAGTGGTGCGAATATTTTATGAATATTTAAATTTCATTACCTCGGCATGTGCCAACTTCGTGGAGAAGAATGTGACAAGTCGACGACCCCCTGACCCTAGCCATCATGCCAATACAGCTCCATTTTATAGGAATAAACCACCAGAGCTGCATAGCCACATAAGGATATGTGCACTAATTGTGGCACAATGAAAACATAGCTCAAGCACTCCATACCCTGGCAAAAGAAATGATAGAATACTCCAAATATAGCCAAAAGATGATAGATCACATTATACCCCACATACGCACTCAAAGCAATTAGCCACAGACAAAGCGGCTTCTGTTCCTCCTAAGAAGAAAAAGGATTTTATCACTAACAAATAGTTAATTCCTCGAGTCAAAACACAAATTACAAAGTAACTACCAATTAGGGCATAAACGTGGACCAAGAACCACAGAAATAGAACACCAAGTGTCACCTTGAACCCCCAGGGATGCTTCGTGTTTGCTGCGAAAATTGATTTACTTCAGTTTTCATTCGTCTTCCAAGGTAATTTACGTACGTGCAAATCCAAAAGCAAACATCAGACCAATTGCAAAGAGTGAAAACAGCAAGCAAACGGTTAAGACAACAAAACAACCTCGACGCAAAGTGAGACAATAACAGCAGTTGGTTAAGATACATTTCTCATTACTTTTAGATCTACTGAGAAAGGTGATTTCCATTTTTGAAGTTTATTTCAACGACAACCAAAATTTGTCAGCAGAAGAACAAGTAAACAAACAGTTAGCCCAAACTCAACGAGGCAAGCTTAAATATTATTCATACGCCGCATTGGCCATGGCCACAGCCACAGAATCGCAGCTTTCATTTCGTTTCGCATAACTATGTCAAATTAGTGTCTGACTCTGCTTTCCCAGTGGTGCATTTAGGCTAGCTCCGAAAAACTTTCCCACTTTGCTCCTTGGGAAATTGTATTCAAATGCAAGAAGAAGAAAGAAATACAACAATTTTTAATTGAATTAGAAAATGGCAATGGGTCAGAAGCACGTTTGTAATGCATAATTTATGTTTGCTGCGCAGAGTTTGTTTTGTGATTTTTGTGCTGTTCGCCATTGCGAATGGCGAATTGCAAACGTTTGCCTGATTTTTTGAGGCCAAAATTTTCATAATCTTTTGGTGAAATAGAAAATTGTGTTGTATGGCGAACCGAAAAGGCAAAATATGAATATCATGAATGAATGTTGGTCGCATGGATATTCAAATGGACCAAGGATGGGAAAGCTGACCCAAAATACTTCAATTTTGATCAATTTCTTACAAAAGTGTGATTCGATATTGTTCTCCCTCAGGACTCATTTGATATGCGGGCTCAGCAATGCGCCTGCTGAAACAATGCCTGGCATTTTTATGTGCCATGCGATATTTTATATATATTATATCGAAAGCGATGCCGACGACCGTTCAAGTGCATCTTAAAGATACTTTGCTGCATTGTGTAGCTTCAAGTTGAGTGGCGGCAAAGCCAGGCAAAGTGGCTGCCTATTGTGGCCTGGCCCTGCCTAGCCCCTCCACCCCCCACCATTTGTGTGTAGGGGTTGATATATGAGCTTTAATGTGCATTAACTCTTGGACCATATTTCTACTGCGGCTGCTTCTCCTCGGTACCAAATGAGGTTAATTACGCGTTTATGGTTCTCTCTCGCTCTTTAGCCGCAAATATTTATTGGTTGCTTTGATTTATGTGCCCAGCCATGTGTCTCAGCGGCTAGCCGAAAACTTATGGCTACCTGGTGGGACTCGAGTGCGAAATCTTTAGTGCTTTGTGGGATTATGGTTGCAGCCGCAACTCGCGTCTGGCTCAAGTGAAAGTCTATAAGAGTAAGTGGAGGATCAAGGAAATATAGGAGCCATTTTAATCAGGAATTTTTGTGGAATTTAAAGCTGGTATTTTATTATAAAGCTAACCATCAGACAGTTTAAGAATTATACAATTTAGGCACAAAGTTTTTGTGACCGTTTTGGCCAAAGGCAGCCATAAAATATAATTATCCGATGTAGTCGGTTGCGACTTCTTAGCAGCTTGCACTTTAAGCAATACTCGCTTTAAAACTGGGAGACTAGTTCGCGTAGACTTCTAGGAAAAATGATCATACCCTTTACAACGGTACAAAAATCTTCACAACTGTGAACTGGAGCTCATTGTGATCACCAAATAAAGTTCCAATAGTAAAAAACTTTAGAAGTTATCAGTGAAATCAAAAAATGTGATTTAATGAATTATCTTATGGTTACCCTTATTTTTCTATTCAAATCAACCTAAAGCAAATCAGTTTCTTTGAAATGCAGAATACCTAGCCATTCTTTGATCTCAACACACTTTTTAAGAAGATGTTTTAAAGAGTTTCAAGAACTTTATGCCGTCTATTTTAAGCCTTTTAAAGCGACTAGGCTTGATCAGTGTTCAAATTGCTTCAGTTGAAGTAGCAAAAGTCTCAAAAATTTTAACTTTTCACAGTTTCAACTTGTTTCAACTGATCAATTTGAACCCTTGTCTCTTTTTCTGCTTTCGAGAAAAACAGAAGCCGAAGAGGAAGGGCGCTGCACAAAATGATTACTGAGAAAAGCGAAAAGCAGCAGTCATCGCTTTTTCATTTTGATTCTGTTCAGTGGAATAAGTCGAAGCAGCAGAGTGTGTTCGCTTCTGCAAGTTGACAAGAGCGCTCTCGTCACTAAATTTTCTCGGAGATTCAAAATTTGAAGCCATGCAACAACAAGACTTGGTATTTTTCTTAGTTTCTTTTCTTCTTAATGGCAGTAACTGCCAAAAGCAAAATGTAGCAACGGAATAGATATATGAGAGACTTCTGTAGCGCTTGCACTTCTGTCGACTTCTGAAAGCGAACTCGTGCTGCTGCTTCGACTTACTCCACTGAACAGAATTAAAATGAAGAAGCGATGAGCGACGTCTGCTGCTTCTGTTCGCTTTTTGCGGCCTTCCACTGCGGCTTCTGCTTCTCAAAAGCAGACGAAATGAAACTTATTGAAGACACTGGGCTGAATAACGAACCATTAGACAAGCCGAACCAGAATGTAACACAATAGACAGTGGGATAACGTTCTAAGGAAGTTTACGAAGTTAGATTAGATTATGCATCAAAAAGGTTTTATTGAAACCCAACAAAGTACTCCCGTCTCGAACTCGTTGCAGATTTTCATAATTAGTTATAATTTTCATAATTGTCAAATGTCAATGGAAAATCGCATCAGGAGGCAAGATATATTCCAAAAGCAATCTTCCCAGCTCAGGACCTAAGGCGGCACTGCACCACGGGATGCACCATAATCACACTTAAAGTAGCCAAGGCATTATTTTAAAATCATATCAACTTACTTAAGGATTTCCGAAAATGTTCATGAAAGACAGTCGCTCAAGCCCTACTATAACATACTCTGTACCCCAAAGATTTTATATACGTGATTAATTTACGTTTGAAGCCACTCAAAATGGAATAAAATAACAAAAACATGTGTGAAGTTTGTCCATTGTATTTTCGGACCGTGCTACCCATCATAAATGTTTGTTTTAATTATAACTCGACTATCGTTCATGCGATGTTTATCATTTTTTTTTCATTTATCATCAGCAAATCGATAAATAATACTGATTACTAAATATATGTTGAAGGTTCCAAACATCTATTTACAAAACTGTGGGAGATATGAGGTTGTAACAAAAATTGAGAATAAAATTGGTCTTTTTGTCCTATACATATAGAGATAGACTCTTACCATATCTGAGATCGTTCATTCAGACGGAAATGGCTAAATGACAGTGACTGGAAAGTGACTTGGCAGTGACTTGACAGTGACTTGGCAGTGACTTGACAGTGACTTGGCAGTGACTTAACAGTCTTATATTTCTTACAATTTAGAAATCAAAGTTCAAAATTGGTTAAAATTAGTTGATTTTTTTGCTATATCAAGATTGAGTTTATTTAAACGAATCAAAAAAGTTTCTTTTTGCCAGTATGTACTAAAATTTCCAATCGGATTTCGCTTATACCGTGTGTCTCATGACATCCTTTAGTTTCCAGATTTTTGACTTTCCGTGGCGATTAAAACGTTTGCCTCAATTAACTTCTGTCCCAAAAAAGTTTACCAAATGAATTTCCGCTTGTCCAATAGAGTAATTTGCATACCCTCTCCCTTTTTTTTTTGTGAAAACGTCCTCAATTCCTCTATAATCATCAACTTCCTAAAAACTTGAGCGTAATTTAAATATTTTCATAATTTTTTAAATTAAACAAAATTACGAAAGGCGCAAGCGAAAAACAAAAAACTACCAAATCATGTTGCTCAGCCAAAACTGCCACAAAAAGCATAACCCATAATCAGGGTCTAAACAGTAACACACACAAAAAACCAGCCAGACAATTCTAATTGTCAGCCTCTGTTGAGAATTTGTGTTAAAGATTTCATTTCATTTTGGGGCGCAATTTTTCAGCATTTTGCTAATACCCACTTTAGCGGCCGGCAAAAAAAAACCTGAGACGTTCAACATTTTTGATCAGCAAAACCCTTCATTAGGCACACGAAGAGGATGGCAAACGACGCAGCGATCTTCGACAACTCATGTTTATAAATTGGTCTATAATTTTATTTGTACAGCTTATAAGCCTTCAGTTGGTCGCAGTTAGCTGTAAAAATGGCAACAAAATGTTTTTGCAGGCCCAAACTAATGGAGGAAAATCTTTGGAAAAATATTTTTCTTGCTCTGAAATAACATTAAACACAAAAAGGCTAGTTGGTGTGTTATTTCAGTAAACATTTTAAGCCCCTCGACTAAGCCCACTTTGGTAATGGGTCTATCTTAGAGATACTTTGAGCAGGTAGCTGGAGAGAGTACCAGACAGAGAGAGAGAGCGTCGAAGGGGAAATTTACCCATACTAAGACAACTTGGCTCTCACTCTCACCCATACTGAGACAAGCGATCTGTCTCTCACTCTCTCGCTCTCTTCCAAATCAGCCCCTCTTTTTCACACCCGCGAGTAGACCTATCTTTTCTCTTTGTCCCACAATTTCAGCTGAGATCTTAAGGTTTCATGGTGTGCGTGAGGGACTCTCTGCGCTCTCCAGCTGGATGCTCTCCCGCTCATTTTGCTGTCATTGACACGCTCAGCAGGCAGGTTTTTCTGCTGCTGGCAGCAATTATGTATCTTGTATCTGTAACTTGCTTGTTGTTGTGTATCTGTTGTTGCCCAGCCAGCCAGCCAGCCTCAAAATGCCTGACATTTTACGCTATCACTTGCAATTTTCAACATATTTTTACTCAAGTTTCTAGCCCAAACATTTTCATATTCCTTCCTTTTTTATGGTGTGAATTTCGGTTAACGATTCTACCCATCCTCACAGGACAGGACCCGGACCTGATTGAGACAATATCGTAAAATATCGCCGCATGTGAAATTCGATCGTCGTTGCCGCAAATTTAGTTGCTTTTGTCGCCGTTTATTGCCTGTTCGAGCTGTTCTGCTTAACTTGTTTTACCACACAAAATGCTCTCATTTGCCAACAACAACAGCAACAACATTGCAATTTTTGGCTTAAATGAAACTAAATGAGCCCGTAATCAAGTTGTGTTCAAAGCGTCTTTCGTTGGCCGTTATGCCAGGCACCTCTTTGCGGTATTTTCGTTTTTTAATATGTTTCTTGTGGTTTACAGCAAATTTCACACTTGCATGCGGTTGGTGACTGCGAGCGGAGGAAGTTTGTTGTAGACGCCACAAAGCACAGTTTCATGCAGCAAGTTTTGAGACTGATTGATTTTTGTTATAATATGGAGCGGTCGAGAGAAAGGGCATAAGTAATATGCCAACATATGAGGGTAGGGCCTGATGGGCTTTGTGATCAGATTTTCAAAGGAAATGATTGGTAATGGGAGTGGTAAAATAAACTCAAGAATGAGTCATACTTTTCCTGGCAAAAAAAAGTGCACAATTTTACAAAGATGAAAATGACATTAGTTTGGCTAGTTTTTAACTCACTTTAAACCGGTTCACACTTCAAAAGAGCTAACTTCATATGCCAGACTTTAGACCAAAATTTTAAGCCCACTCTAATTCTGAATCGACTTCGAACCTGCGAAATGTGTGAACTTATATAAAGTCTCGTACTTAAAACGACAGAAAATTCCTTTCGTGACAGTATTTCATATATGTAGTTACAAACACCTTAGATTTGTTTTGCCAAGTCCCAAGTCCAACCATTAAAAAGTTGTGCAGCTCATCCGTTCGACATACGAAATCGCCATCGTCCATAATTGAGTCACTTAGTGCTTAGCATAGTTCCACAACATCAGCCGTCTAGTATGAGGAGCTTAGGTTTTTGTAAAGAGAATTAGCAGGTATTTGTTCATTTGTATGGGAAACGCACACATTCCTTGTCAAGAATTTGGGTAAGCTTCCATAGGACAGGTTTCCAGGATATATCAGAAAAAATTACTTTGGTAATTGCTGGACCAAATTGTCTTAACAAGACTGTAGATTTTTCTCTGCAGAAAAAAAGGAATCTTCGGAAAATTTCGCCTAGATACTGTGGGTCTCAAATTAATTCCTCCATTCAACTTGATCCAAGGTAAGGTATTTAGGCATAGATTTTCTCCTGTTATTATTCTTCCATAGATTTTCTTCTCGTATACGCTATTTCTTCATAGTAGTGCTATTTCTAAGTAGAATAAATAAAAATGGATTTTCTGTCCTGTTGGAACAGACAAAGTCGATAAATGTCTTTATTATTTGTGATCAATTTGCACGGACAAGGAAAATAGGAATAAAGGAGGGAAGGTTTTAGGTAAAATTTTCTTGGAATTCTCCGTAGCTTTAGTTTTTGCCATACGCTTTGTTGATTTTTTCTGGCTATACAAATTGAACCCCCCAAAACTATAATCTAGATCAGTGGTGCCCAAACACACACTATCAAGCTTTGCGATTGTGTGTGTAGCAGCGAAACACAAAGTAAACGTCATTATAATAAATATGGACTACAAACAAATAGAGCACACGTATGCCGACTCTCTATGCGAGTGTCGGCTGCGACGCTGGCAGAATTATGACTTCCTATCACACGGGATAGGGCAATTGACATTTGGGCACCACTGAACTAGATTCAGAAAATTAAATCATTTAATTCTTAAAGTTATCCCATTAGAAATATAAGATAATCCGGCCATTAGAAATGGTCATTTAGCAGAAAGAACGTTTTCTTAAAAACTTTCATTTTTCTTAAGCTTTAGAAAGTAACGATATATCGATGTTTTTTGGATCAAACTTAGATTTTGATATTTTGAGAAATATCGACAACCTTATGTGTGATTACGAAAAATATGCTTTACATATTTTTCAAACATTCGAAATAATCACTCATCGCGTGTCTATGGGGGGACTTTCGCAAGACACGTTGTCGTTGGGTATCGTATTACCAAGCTAAAGAAGTGTTATATTATGACCCATAATAAAACCATTTTGATTTTTGGTTAGTTTAAGACACTTGGATCCTTTCAGACTTCTTTGATTCAATGCGAAAAACTAATTTTTAAAAACAAATGGGGTTTATTAAGCATTAGAACTTGAGCTAAGATTTTTTTGTGCTCTTGTTTTGTATAAAGAATGTATTGGAGTTGACTTTATAATTTATTCGACTTCAACATAGAATATTTTTTAATTATTTTAAATATTAATCGGACTTTACTTACGACTATTAAAACAAAAAGTGTGACCAAATAAATTCTTAATCAAGTTCTTATATTCTTAAATCGAAAATCAGGTATTTTTGGATTTAAAAAATCGTTCTTGATAAACGAATTCGGTACTTGAATCAATTATTTACTTACTTACCGTACTAATGAAACCGCTTGTACTTAACTCACGTATAAAGACATGATATTTTATTAACTGTGTAGTTCTAGTCTCAAATAATTTGTTCACCATTATTTCTAAAATAGTTTTAAACCAGTAAAATTTCTCAGTCTAATTCTTAACACAAAAAATGTCTCAATTATGGCCTTTAACAACCCTTAAACCACTTAGTGAAGTTATTAGCAAAACAAAGTTTGTAGCAGCAGTCGGAACAATACTCAACTTTTTCTTTAACTCTCTTCTTTATATCCCTTTTACTCTAAAAAATGTTAGAAAATTCCATCAATCTCTATTTGATTTGAGAAATTAATCTCAAACTAGTTTACTTTTCTTAAATTTTACGTGAATATTAACAAATATTTTTGTTACACTTGAAGCCTAGCGCTCGTCTCAACAATTGCTACCGTGTCTTCGTGGCGAGGCCTTGCCCCATCCTGGGCAATTCATGGGCACTTCACATGCGCATATATATTGAATAATAAATATTGTTTCTCATATTTTGGGTTTTTATATTTTGGTTGGGCCCAATGAAGCCACTGTGGCCGCCACTCGAAGCCCACTACACCGGGTCCAGGCCATGACTTAATTAAGAGCCGCACGTTTATTGTGCTTACCTGCGTAGTTTTGTTTCCAGCTTACTTGAATGGCACAGTTTTTTTTAACTTTTGTTTTTGTTGAACTTACACTTTTTTCCCCGGTTTTGTTTTGTTTTTGTTGAAACGTCATCATAAATTGCAATTAATTTCAACAGTTTTGCCAGAGAGACGGCTCATAATTTTAGCCTGTAGGTGTTTCATTAAACTTAGCCTTGAGAGCAAGCAATGTTTCGATGCTGCGCCGGCTCATGTCTTAAATTATTTTCACACCTTGAGCAGATATTAAAAAAAAAAAAACTTCACTTAAAATTATGCCAATCACGAATTGGCTGCTTTTTGTTTTCAAAACATACTTCACACAATTTTAAAAATAGTTGCCAAGTCATTGGCAAAAAAACGAAATAATGAATAATGTTGGAGCTATTTCGGGAAATTTGTTGGCCAGGAAAACCTTTCAAGTCGCAATCCATTTTATCAATGGGCAGCCATTGGAAACTCATAAAAGAGAGCCATGCGTTAGTTGTCTGCCGCGGGGGACTAAGTTAATTTCTTGGCCTTTTACGACCCACCAAATGTCAATTGATATGGAATTTTATTTTACAGCTGTTTGGCCGGGGCTCGCGTGTGAGTTTAACCGCTTGGCAACGTCGACGCCTACCGCCGCGGCTCTTGCAGTTGCAGCGACAGCCACGAAAATGCAATTGGCCAACGCCATAAAAAACACACACTTTGTGAAAGAGTTTCACTGTGCGTGTGTGTGTGTGAGTGAAGGAGTGCGTTTGTGGTAGTTGGCACCTTTTTTATGCATCGCCGAGCAGAAAGTGTAACAGTTTATCTGTTACAAGAACGCTACGTCTCTAGAATGTACAAAAAAAAGGAGCACTGGGAGAAAATTTTGGGGAGACCTGGATTACGCGTGATTTGTAACATGTGGCAACGCCAAAAATGCTCAGTAAGGTTTGTCATTTCACTATAATTAGACTAATAAAAGAACAGCGCTTGCTGATCATTAAATTTGATGAACAAAATTCTTTCTCTTCATCGACGAAGGTCAATGGGCCAAATTTGATCTGAAAATTGGAGAGAGGCAGAGCTGCCAATTCGCCCTGAAAATTGCACTGTTTGGTGCGGCTTGTGGGCCGGCTCCTTGTTGGACCGTACTTCTTCATGAATAATGAAAATCAGTTACAGTCAATAGACCAAAGAATCGAGCGGTGATTACCGACTTTTTGTTTGTAAAAAAATGGAAGATTTCGACTTGGTTGACATGTGGATTCAACAAGACGGTGCCACATTCCACACGGCACGCAAAACCATGGGCCAATTGAGAGGCGAGCTTGGTATGTAATTATTGTCACGTTTTGGACCTGTCTATTGTCGGCCAAGACTATGGGTTTTAATCCCACTGGACCATTTTTTGTGGGGCGACGACTAAGCTCTCATGTACACTGTTCCGGGAAAAGCCTGGCCAAATTTTATATATCTCTTTTTTTGAAAAAGACTTGTAAGAGTTTTTAATAGAAGAATGATTACAAATTTTATACACCTCATTATAATGGTTTAAAGACTGCATCAGGTTAATCAGCAGCTGCATTGAATATTGTTAAACTCTTAATGCATCTAAAGCGTTATCGGGAGGTGTACGCGATATTAAAAGTCCTTAATGCAGTGTGTACATTGTTGTGTGTAAGAGGTAGTACAAGATATTAAAAGCCCTGAATGCAACCTATACGATAGTGATCATTCTTTAATGCAGTGTCTTCGGTATTGAAAAACTTTTAATGCGGTACATGCTATATACAAATGCGTTGAAAGAAGATGTACTCGAAATTCATATCGATTGAAATGTATACGATATTGAAAACCCTTAAACGATATTGAAATGTGTTAGCTGGAGGTTTGTTAATGCGGTGTATACGAAATTGAAGTGCCTTAGTGGGAGGTCTATAAGGTATTGAACAGCCCTTAATGCGGTGTAAGCGATATTAAAATGCTCAGGTAAGATGCGAATAAGATACGAAGAAAATTTTGAATTGGGTTGTTGGACTCCATTGATAAACGATAGACCTTAATGCGGTATATACGATATTGAAATGACTTATTAGGGAGGCTATTTGATATTAGAAAGCCGTAAATGTGTTGTGATCGATACTGAAATGCATCACCAGGAGGTGTACACTTTTTTTAAACGCCTTGATGCAATAGGTACGACATTAAAATGCTCCCAATGCGGTGTACACGATGTTGAAATGTATAAGCTGAAGATGTGTGATATTAATGAGCCATTAATGCGGTGTATATGAAATTGAAATGCATTGTTGAATATCAGTGATATTAGACAGTCCTCTATATGGTGTACACAAAATTTAAATGAGTTCGGAGGTGTTAACGATATTCAAAGTCCCTTTATGCGGTGTATACAATATTGAATTGTGTTAGCAGCTGTAAACGATATTCCAACTATTGAAAAACATTTAGTGCGGTGCATACGATACTGAAAACCATTAGTCGAGAGAGTATATGTTATTGAAAAGCCCTTCAAACGGTGTGTACGGTTTTAAAAATCTCTTAATGCGGTGTTTACGAGATTGAAATGAAATGAAAGCCCTTAATTCCTTTATTCAGTGTATTCAATATTAAAGTGCACAAACAGAAGGTGGAAGCAATATTAAAATACTTAAAAGCGGTGGTTTGCAATGCAATTTAATGATATTGGTTAAGTCTAAAGTTTTGCTCAGTTCTTATAAAAAATATTTTTTATTAGTTTCGTTAGTCTAAATGTTAATGAGAAGCTTTATGTGTATGATTTGAATGAATGTGTCAATCTTTCCGATCAGATTCAAGTATTGGAATATTTTAAAAGTCTGTGAATTTTCTACATTAAACTCTAACCTGTTGGATGTTCCCTACAATGATGACTCATTTAAACTAAACTTCTCTTCCCACACTTAGTCGGGCCACTTCAATCCATCTGCATATCTCACATTTACCCACACCCGGTTCGTGCAGTGTACCCGCTTCATTCCCATTACAATAACCACAACATAAAAGAAAAGGACATGCCTTGGCTACTGGGTGGTGGCTTTTAAACTTTGTAGTTCTTTCTACGCCATGTCTTAGTTTTATTATCATCTCAAGGGACAGCGGCAGGAAAAAGAAAACAGCAGAAAAACCTTAAAAAACGGGTAGCCTAGGCCATTAGACATAAAACCGAAAACGGGTAAGTGCTGTCGACTATCTCTGCCAGCAGCACAGCAGCAGCAGCTAAGGATAACACACTGTGACATCGAGAAGATGGGAACGGTGCTACCACTAAAAGTTGACCCAAATTTTATCATCAATGTGACAGAAAGTAACGATTAGACGATGTCTTTTATGCACCGACAAAGGTGATGCCACTGTGCGGGTTCACCCGCTCTTATGAATGGGTTTCCCAGCGGCCATAAAGCGTTGCTGATATCTTAATTTGCCTGCTCTATCTAAGCCACTTGAGAGGGCGACCGAGACGCCACTCAAGTTGTTGCAGCTGCTGGCTGCACTTGTTTGAGTTTCCATGTCCACATATCCGGTTCGGGCGCCGCCGCCGTGCACGCGCATCCTGCACTTGAGGCTGGCCGTGATGCAGAAAATCGCAGCCTACATTTGATTTTTGTTTGTTAGCCCAACGTCAACTAGCCATGAAATGTCCGAGCCTATCGGAAGCTGATAACAGCGGCCGGGGTAACCCGAGACGGGGGCTTCCTTTGAAGTGGTGGTCTCTGGGACGATATAATATTTTTGGAAATTCAATTTCTAAATGCAAATCTCAGCTGCTGAGGAAATGCCCTCTCTAAAAGCCAAATTTCCAAGATGTTTGCATTGTATCCTTGAGCCATAAATATTTATGGGCGTTTGAAAGGTTTTCCCAGCCGCAGCAAATAAAATTAACTTGGCTCTTTTACAGGCCGCTGCCCACACAGGAAGTGCTTTCAATTTATATCAATAATGCCGTTAGATGTCGCCCAGGTCCCGTTCGCAGCGCAATTTTCCATCTCTCAGTAACTTTCTATGCTCGCATTTGACACGCAGGCCCATCGCCCGTCGCCCATCGACCATCGCCTGTCGTGCGAGTTTAGCTCAAAATCAACTGCTAACATGACATAACTTACGTACAACGAGCCGGGCATGCAAATAAGAGCATAGGGTTTCGACCAACAGCCAATTTAAGGCTTAAAAAAATTATTGGCACTTTGTCAAAATGGGAAAATACACTTGTGGGAATTAACAGAGGTTTATGCAGGGTGAAAATGTGAAATATATGAATAGGAGATGATGGAAAATTTGAACAAAAGATAATTTTCACGACATTTAAGATAAGCTGATTTAACTGTTCAATTTTGCCGACCCGAATTTTGAAATTTGCCGCAAAGTGGTTGGAGATGAATATTCACGCTGATTCTAATAAAATTTGTATTTTAATTTTTGTATAAAATGATCAATGGAGTTAAAAATATGCTCCCGTTTTATTGGAATAGTTTTAATATTCACAAAGAACAGCATTAAGGTCAACTCTACTGCGCTTAGAGGCTAAAGTCATTTCTCTATAAAGGTTGCAGGTCAAATACTGAATAAAACCACACACTAACTATAGCTTTAGTCACCTTGCTTTTCTCTCGTCAACAGCTATACGGACAAACTATGGTCTTCTTTTGTAGTTTGTGCTTTAATTTGGGTAAGGAAATGTTTGTAAGGGAACGGTCAGGTTTAGTGAAGATCACGCCTGGCCCGCAGGGGCCGAACACGTTTTGGCACGAGCCGAACGCATGACGAGTTGTGCGTTAAGAGAGCAAACAGCTCTACTTTTTGGCCTCGCTCTTCTTGACAAACTCTGAATGGAGCCATCTTGATACTCTTCGGACAGACTACCCAAGTCTTCAAAGACTGGTTATCCCAGATGCTGAATCCCAGATCTGGACTCTCGCAAAGAAGCTGTTGAATGCTTTTAATCTCCTTTTCATCAAACTACACTAGGGCAGAGATCATAGTTTTCCTGATGATTCCGTTATGCATTCCGTCCTAGCATAGTTTTAATCCTGTCCATTCTAAGAGGTAAAAGTTGGAAAGACTTATTTGGTAAGTATTTTGACCAGAGTAATCATGAGATAAGACAGTCAAGTGCGAGTTCCCATTTCAAGTTTTTCGTTTTTCTTTCAGAAGTAAAGCTCCCTGATCCGTTACCGTTCCTTGCGTACTGTTCCGTTCCTTTATCCGTGGTTAGGTATCTTAATGAAGTGTAGTTGGATCAGGCTTAAGAATGTCAGCGTGCTGTGGACTAGGCTGTATTTTTGTGGCGTATGATAACAGATCTCTAATTGCAGCTTGACTGTCGAATAGATTTTAAATATTCCTTGGGGACTCTCCTAGGAGTAAATTAACTTTGCCACTTAGATATCTGCTTGGAGAACGCCACACCAGTTTGTTAGACGGATTGAATACAGAGTGGTGACAGTTCTTCGGAGAAGATCTCTGCTAAAGTGCCGTCCTCGAACCATGTGTGTAGATCAGAGTCCGGCACATTCCTATCTGTGTATACAACACCGCCTTGTGGCAGAAACATCGACACACCAACTGCATTGGAGCTTATACTGCCCCTATTTGAAACAACAAAGAAGTGCTAAACACTCACACATACGCAACGCCACATTGAACATGTGTGTTCTGCCGGCTCCTGGTGTAGATAGTAAGCATTTAGTTCCTTATGGAAGTTTCCTGAGGGAACAATTGAAAGACTTTCCGATAGCAGTTTCCACAATAATGCTATTTTCCATTATCTTTGGAAATTTGACAACAAATCCTATAAAATGGACACAAACGAAGCAGCCATCTGGAAGTATACATTATCATGCAAGGATACCTGGTTTTCCTTTATAATAACTTAAAGTGATTTTATAAACAAATTTTTAGAACCACTTGAGCTTTGCATATTCTAAAGTTTTATTGATTAAAGAGCTGAAAACACGACATGGATGAAACCAATAATGATAAACCAGTGTTGTTTCGAAACCACAAAGAAAAAACACTTAAGTGCGGTTTAGTTCATTGAAGAGTTTTACTGCAATAAGTGCTTACCAACAGACAATAATACTTGAAGATTTGGGAACTTCATTTGATTCCTTAAGTAAAGTTTTACTCAGATCTTGGCTAAGTTAATTTATGCTGATGAAGCCTCTACAAGGGAGACTACTAATAGACCGAATTAATCCTTAGCGATACCGGATTGATATAGCTTCCAGAAGATCTCCTCTTCCTTTGTTCACCAACCCCTTAATAAGCCTATCAACGGACTACATGTCTTTCTTGAAACTTTTTCATTTGATTTGAGCTCTCATTTCCTTTACCGGACTATATTCTCCATATTCTGTATAATAATAAGCATATGTAAGGAGCATTTATATAAGGATTTAACAGATAATCAAATGTTTTCTACGAATTTTTGAATTTACTGGGGATGCTTTTCTGGCTTAAGCCAGGTTTTGACCTATGAATCAAGAACCAAAGTAGAGGTATCAGACAGCCACCCGATGCATTCCGTGTCACTCAAATGCTTATCGATAAGTACATACTTCGTTCCATAGTTTGTTGAAAACAGCTTAACTACGTTTCTAATTGATCAATTTGCTAATAAAGTAATATAACCAAGTAAATAATAAGAACCTCCTTGAAACTCTTTTAATATTTGTATATCCGTGATTTCATTTAACTTTCCCGTGTAGACTCACGTCATTTGCCTTTGCTTGCATGTAAGCCTAATGTGCACAAATATTGTACCCAGTGCTCTACATACGAGCCAACATTGTTGCCGATAACTGGGCTTTGCTGTTGCCCAGAAGTGCACGATAATTGGCCACACTAATTCACCTATTTAACTGCATTTGAAGGGAACAAAGGAACTAACGAACGAAGGGACGCGAGGCGAACATGCAAATCGACAACTAACAAGACGGTGGCCCTTGGCTTGGCTTTAACTTCTAGGAAAACACTTGGATGTCAATTGCGAAATGGGGTGAAAGTTTTTTTTTCTTTAAACCAAACCATTTGAGTTTGACATCAGTGTAAAGTGGAGCTAGGCACGTCATTTGGGGGGGAGAAACTAATCTGGAGAACTTGTCAATATTTGTGCCAGACGGTAGGTTGCGTGTGGTGCAACTCTGTTTGTTAACTGTATTATTGTCATATAATTGGGCGGACAATGTTGACTCAGCATCTCTAATCTAATCTCTGTGCCACTTAAGGCTACCACAAGCTCTGCTCCTACACTGGGATGTGGCATTTATACCAAATGCAAATGCTAATTGCATTAATAAATGAGCAGCAGCCGCAGCAGCCTCCCCCTTTGCCAACGTTTCGGGCTGTCATTCAATTAAAAAAGAAAACAACGACACATTAGGAAATACAAAAAGGTCTCTGTGTCTCTGCCTTTTGCCTCTCGCATACAAAAACCAACAAAAATATTTAGAAAGTAAAGAAAGAAGCAGCAACAACAATGGAGCAACATATGTACCAAAGGTAATTGTCAAGTAGAGCAGCAGACAGCAAACGACATGGACTACGATGGCGTGGCACGAACAAACCGCACGGAGTTGTTACCGAGACGGAGACGGAGATATGGAGATGCTAGGCTACTGAGCACACATTAACCCATTGCAGGTCTCCACCTACAAATGACACACAAAAATGGTAACATAAACAAAGAAGGGGAAACTTTTGGACTTAGGTTTTGGATATACGAAGTGTGGTTACTCCTTAGAGTTTGGTTAATGAGCTGAAACCAAGCAACTCAACCAGTCTCACATACCCTATCTCCGTGTAGCTGAAGTAATGTTTGGTCTTTCTCTGCAAACACTTTTGGTAACATTCTTGTGGTTTTTTCTATTGTTTTTCTTTTGGCTTTTCAATAGACCCAAAAATATGCACAGTGCACTATGGGACAAAAATCGTTTTTTACTTGGCATAAAGCGATTTTTTGAATTGATTAGAATGAAAGTCCAGGGGTTGAAGGGTGAATGCTATGTATACCATTAGGACACAATTTGACAATGGAATGAATGCTTTACGTCAGAACGATCCTTTCATTCAGTTAGATCGAATTTGCTACTAATTGATATGCGGGTTGATTTTAAATATAAGCAAAACTTTCAAAATATCTTACTTTAAGTCTAAGGTTGGGATCGCTGAACTTATAACTTATATTTTATTACGCTGAAACATTTTTCACTTTATTTTTCCAAGGGATCCTTAAGTTCGTGTACGATAGGAAGTGACATAAAAGAAATTACATATCCGAATCATTGGATCATTTAAAGCTTTCACTTCTCACTCGCACTTATTTGCCAGCATACAATAAAAACAGCTTCTGCGAACGGGAGTGTGAGTCGTTCTCTCTCTTACTTTTCCTCGAGCTCTAAAGCTCCATTTACACGACCTGATCACTCATCTGAGTTTTTGTCTGATTTGCTGTCTGACCGTGTAAAAAGGCGTCTGAGTAGACATGAAGCTACTCAGATGAGCGATCAGACGAAATAGAACCGGTTCTATTTGGCCTGCGCACTCATCTGAGTTGCATTTATCGAGTTAAAGTGTTCGTCTGACGAAAACTCATCTGAGCGATCAGGTCGTGTAAATGGAGCTTAAGCAAAACAGCTCAGCACACTGTTGCCTGAACACAACTCATTTATATGCCCCATAAAGAATTTTCTTGCGTTTTCTCCTACTTCGCGGACATATTTTCAAAAAATTTTTTCTTGCATAACTAAACAAAGGTCTATGCCAAATCCTAGATCCCTGAGGGATGAGCAATTTTGACTGTGGCTTGATAACATGTCAGTCTGTCAGTCAGTCGGGCCTACATATCTATAAGTATAGATATTATATATGATATCTAATGTAACTCTAATTTGAAAGGGGAATTTCGGACAAGGTCAAACTTGTATCTGGAATCTTTGAAAAAAACCAAAACCACGATTTCTTTTACCGATCGTTCCTTTGCCAACAATAAGATATGGAAAACCTTGACGGAAACAGTAAAATCTTCACCATCAGCCTGCTTATCCACAAAAATTTAGAATTTTTACCCATAGTACAACATCGCTTGCGGTGGGCCTGGGGTCGGGTCGTCGTCTGGGGTTAGACATATGCGTGACAATTAATATAGGACCCGCTCTGTTGGGTTGCATTGCCGTGTGGGGTGGGATGACATAGGTACACAAAACGGAACTGCAGACATTACCCTGGGACACCAAAAACAGCAGAACTTGTGTTTGTTGTCTCTGGAAGACACACGGGTCGTTGTCGTGTCTTTTGGTGGCATATGCGAGTATGGGCTTTTAACCAAGTGGCGTCTAAGTGACAGCGCCAGGCGGCGGCTGCAGTGTGGGAGCCCTAAGGTCCGGGCACCTGCCTCTAGCACAAGGCAGAAACCAATTTGCGGGCATAAAACAAACTGTACCTGCTCCAACCTCCTCCTACTCCTCCTCTAACCTGCTGCTGTTGTTGCCCGGCCTCCGGTTATTATGGTTGGCTTGGACCTTGCCTTGGTCGCGTGTCGCTTATCAGGCGGCTTTATCAAGCCAAGGAACAGCAACCAGGCATCCCAAGTCCAGTTCAGTAAAAACTTCGTTAGCGTTTTTGGCGTCTTTAGCTATTTGCTACTTGTTTTCATACTCGGAGCCACCATGGCACGGCCCTTAAGGTTGTGTTATTATTTTTGTGCTGCTTTGTGTGGCTGTTGCATATTTTAATTCAGCTTTGCTTTCCTGTTTTCTTGTTTTCATTATATGCATGTACGATATTGTGAAAATGCATTTCCACTTAGATCTTAACTGATTGTGGGTTTTTACAGACGGACGAGGGGGTGGTGCACAGTGGAACTGCAATTGACAGGCGTGGTGGCATGTGAGTTAAAAAAGCATTTCAAATGTGTAAAGAAGGGTCGAAAGGGTGGGTATACTTATTTCATACTTTAAAAGGTTTTGTTGGCGTATGACGTGAGAGCTTGGGTAATCCAAAGGAATCGTTTTGAAGGGTCACAAGAAAGGAGTAGAAATATTTATAATAAGTGCAATTGTTACGGCGGCGAGCGTATTCTTTTTGTGTTTAAAATAATTTCTCATTTGAGAACTCAAAAATGATTGAATTTAGAACCCAGGGCAATCACAACCCACAATAATTCTGCCATGGTTTGATCTTTAAAGAACTAACTGTAAAGGACGGGTCTTCGGATCTTTATTTATTCACTATTTATACACGGTTTACTATTTACAATGTTAATATTTATCTTTGCTTATCTCTGTGTCTGTCTACCACTTCTCATCCATCCTCTTAAAAGTGTGACCATCATCTGAGTCTTCATAAGGCCTAAAGAGGCAACAGCAGCTCAGCTGCATATGAGCTAGCTCTGGATTCCACGTGCATCCCATTTGTTCTCAGAGTTTCTCTTCTTGGAACTCTTTTAATGGCCCCGCCTTACACATTCCTAGCCAACATTTCCTTTCCAAATCGCTCCCAATGGAGCAACAAATTCTGCAACTAATTTCCAAAGCAAATTCCACTTAAATATATATCAACCTATGCATATCCGACGGAAACTCCTTTTGTGCCGCAACGGAAGACACAATTTCAACTCTTGCAGCAAATTTCTGTGACAAATTCAAGTGGGACTTAAACACTTGCCATTGAGGCTCATTTTGATCTCTGGCAAATGCGTGAAATAGATACTTAAATACCGAGTCCGGACAGCTGCCAGGATATATACCAATACAATAACTCAATTTTGTTTTGTAGCCGTAGGAGGAGTAGGCAACAAATTGACAGAAATATGAGCACGCGAAAAGTATAAGGACCAAAAAACATATGTGAATCGTTCCCGTGCACTTTAAGTGCTCCGACTCTTGCAGGAGAGTCATAAATTTGTCATTGATTGCATGTGAAATTCGAGTCGCGCAGCAGTTGAGCCATCTGCCCCAAGATGATGTTTGTGTTTATTTTGCTTGTTGTGTGTTTGTTATCCTGAAGGCAGTTTTATTGCTTTATTATGTCGCAATCGGCCTCTTCATTGTGTCAAATTGAATGCGGAATCTGGGTTGGAGGTGCAATTTATGCAGGTCTACGAACCGGGCCAGTTCTCACAACTTAAATTACGCTGAGACAAAGCATTTGGGGTATTAAATTTCAGTTTAATAATGCAAGTTGTTGTCTCCCTGCACTTAAAAAATTGCCCGAGATAACTAAAAGTGGAGATGGTGGAACCAACCGCCTTTGGTTTGTTGCTCACTTAACTGGAATAATTGACATGAACGATTCCTTGGCCCAACTCTTTTGTGGTTTCATATTTTACTAGACGCACCAAGTGAGAACACACTCCTGCCGCCAGCTCCTTGGAGCTCGATTGTCAACGAGTCGCCCCAGTCCCAGTTGAGTAGCTCCGCTCAAGCTGCAACAGTTTATATTGCATTATTCTGCTTGAATGGCATTTGCACTTGGAGAAGGAGAGAACGAAAAAGCCAACTCGGAGTAAGGAAAAGAAGGCAAAAGAAAACAAAGTGAATTTCATTATGCACAGGCGAAGGAATTCCCCCGACTTCCAACGGCCTCAACCCGGACACGGTCAATTTGAATTATGAAAATCACGGAGAAGACGGACGTTGACTTTTGAATGAATCTTACTTCCATTCCATTGAAGCGTTAACGCACTCCAGCTGTTGTCCCTGTCATATTATTGTTGTAATCCATCGTATAAACGCTTAAAGGGGGTGGGGGGCATAATTCGTGTCCTTTTTATGGTATATTTGTGAAGAGGTGCGTCATCAGGTGCTCCAATCCATGAGAGTGTGAAAATATAAAATGAGTAAGTTAACAGCTTACGACAGCTGATGCTGCGTGGGAATGGGAAAACAGCATTAAGGATCAAGCTAAAAACTAAATCTGTGCAGGATTTTGGTTATCGAGGAAGACTTAAAACGCTTGAGAAAAAGCTCATGTGAGAATTTAAAAAGATCTTGAATTTTGATGGATATTATAGGAGCTGGCTTCAGACCATGTGGAAGGGTATCTTTCCATAATCAAGACCCAGAAAACAATTTTTCTATAATTGAGAAAAATCAGTCAAAGAGAAAGTCGCCCAAAATTTAGATATAATTTCTATACTTTAGATATTTTACTGAAATATTACCCTTAAAAAGAATATTAAAAAAAAAAAGGCTTAGATATAGAAATTATTTCTAATTTTAAGGAAGTTTCAACCCTTATCTAAATTTTCTATAATTAAGAAAAAATAGTTTTCTGAGTGTGGGATCGAGAAATTATTCTTAGTTCTTTTCCTAGTTTCGCCTGGGGAACAGAATCGTCCCCAGAGACCCTATTCTAAGAAGCTATTCGATGTGTACAACGCATCTTGCCCAGCCTCAAGAGCGAATAGAAAACAACAAGAAGAGCAGAAAACCGTCGCCTCAAATACATAACTTCTAGAAAATCTACAAGTAACTGAAGCAAGCGAACTATGAGTTGATCGATGAGGAATTCAGAACCTTACTAAAGACCTGACAGTGTAGCATAAGCAAAGCCCAAAGAAAATCATGAAGAAGTTCTGCTCCAATCTTCCTAGGTGGTTTCTAAGCAGCTAACAATTCAATGTATGGTACAAAGGTGCCCGTAGCCTATGCGCACGTCGCGCATTTGTTAATATATTGCGCATAGCAATAGCTGCGCGTTATTCTTAATGTCTCTTGCCAATTCCAACGCAACAACAAATATGTTTGCGTCGTCTTCAGCATAGGTTTTAGTGTACATTAGACAGTTACGAGGAGACACGCCTTAATCAGTTTGCTTATTCTACTTCTTTTGATTGATGTTGTGTAAGAACCACTTTCTTCATTATATTGGCGTCCATCGCCAATTTGACGCCGCAGTAAGCTGGCTCCGGAAACTTCTGGTCCAATCAGTCGAATTGAAGGCAATGGGAAAGCCCTTACAGCACGCTTAGTAATCAGTAGAAATGGGCGCTGGATAGGCTTAGGATAGGATTGCGATGGAACGGGGTAAAATCTTAAATCTGGATTCGAGATCGGGACGGGACAGAAAAGAATAAAAAACATTTTGGTTCGGAATTGAAGCGGGACGGAATTCAAATCGTTTTCCAAAACTGTTGCACCACGGTCGTTCCAAACAACGAAAGTTCTTTTTATGCACTTTTTTGTCATATTTTCAATCAGTTTTCAAACTGAACTTTGGCAAAAAAATTACTTTCTCAAATAGATTTTTAAACAAAGAAATTTTACATTTAATTTTTTTTTTTCCAAGCTAAAGTTCGAAAACCCGTATTAAATCGTCTGATGAAAGGCCTTGCTTCTCTAAATTAACTTATAGCAAGTACTATATCTGCCTTTGCCAACTTTTCAGCATTCAGCAATTCAATTCAAAATGCAAATTATAATTTTGTGCATTTTTCGAGCTGGCTTAACACAAACTTCTTGAATTAATGCAATTTCTTCGCTTAGTTTCATTGCAAATTTTTCGACTTAACTTTGTCTGTGAGTAAATATCTTCCTTTTGTGGTTTCCTGTCGTGTTCGCTAGCTTAATGCCCCACATAAACCATTTCAGGCCACAGAGGATGGGGAGAGAGTGCCAGCGCCCGGCTACAATGCTAAAGCAAGACAACAGAATTTGTCAAGGCTTGATCATGATTGTGGAGCAGTACACAACTTCAAGTCCAATCCTCGGCCTCGTGCGTGCTAATGGTTACCCACATGCTGCCGTGTTCGGGGGACAAAAGCCAAACAAAAGTGTGGCAAAACTTTGTGTCACACGTAGGTGTCCGCATCCAAGTCATACACAATATATAACAGCCGGCGGGCAGGCGGGCAGGCAGGCCGAGGGCGGGCGAACAACAGCCAAACAGTCAGCTTTCTTTACCCAGAACGATGCCATCAAAAACGGATCCCCGGTCCGGTCCGGTCGCCTGGGCCGGGCATAATACCTCTTCGCAGGCTGCTTATTTTTCACTTTGAGCAAGCAGTTTATGCAAAACGTAACAAGTCGCCATACCAAAGAATTTCTACGTTTTTACGAGTATTGTGATCTAATCTAAAAGTCTCTGAAGGATGCTGGATGGAAAGCTGTTCGCGTCTTGGCCCACGCTCATGTATTTTTATTATTATTGGTTTTTCAGCATTTACTTCTGCGGCCCCAAGTACGTACTGTCAATGCCAGCTAGCCATTTGCCATTTGCATTTCTTATTAGCTTGGAATTGTCATTTGAACGGTGGAGAACGGTGCAGACCGTCGGTGGTGATAATGTGCGAAGATCTCTCGCATACAGCTTACAGGCCATGAAAATTTCAGGAAAATGAATTACTTTGCTGATTTGGCATTACAAATTGCTGTGAGTGTGTGTGAGATTTGTTATGTGGCGGCGTTTAATAGTCGGAGAGAGGTCAGTTTACACTCTTAAAATGCAAAGGAAGTTTGGTTGTTAGCAAAATTTTAACTCTTCCTACTATTGGAGACAGAAATTCTGTATAAATTATAGAATCTGTGGGGATTGGGGTATGGTTAAGGAATAGGAAAACAAATGTGAATGGGAAAATTTCGGTTTTTCACCGACTGATATATTTTTGCCATTTTTTTCGCGAAATATGGTCACACTTTTAGTTTTCTCATAAAGAACTGCTCGATTCTGATGAATGCACGGCCCTTCTCGACATATTCGCATAGTAGTCCGTTTGGGAATAATCAAATGGACGGTAGTCTAGTCTAAACAGAATATGCGCAGCAACGGCCGCAACCGTGATCCGCAGCACTTCAGTTCAATAATAGTCCAGCAAAAACTGCATTTCGTTCTAGAAGTAATAGTCCAAAATACTTGAAATTGTAAATACATATTTTGTTCATTTAAGAACAATATTTTCAATGGTCGTAGTACTTATTTGTCCCTTTTAAAAATTTAAAATGTAAGCAAGGGCAACAGTACGTATAAGCGATCAACTTTGAATTCAACCGACTTAAAATTTTTCTTATCAAATCGAAAGAAAAATTATTCTTCGACAATATTTAACTTGAAAGTTAATTTTTAATTTTATTTTATTGTTTCACAATATTTGTACAATTTTTTCAAGTGTACTTAATATAGTATCCAACCTCTCCCCTTTCGCGCTGTTTAGTTCCCTGCCGCCTTTTGATCAAGTCAACCTGGATTAGCTGGCATCTCTGAACTAGGCGCGCTTCCTTTTGCTTCCCGACTTCAATTGAAGCTCATTCTCGTCGTTTATAATTAACTCAATGTCCAATGGAAGCAGACTTTGGGAACCTTGGTCTTCTCTTGTCACGCGCCCGCCTGTCACACACGCTGCCCAGGCCAGTTTCCAGGCTCCAGCTCCAGCTCCGGCCCCAGCCCCGTTCCCGTTCCCGTTCCTGTCTATGGTCGTTGATAAACGAGCACATCAGAAATGTGACTTGTCATAAATTTGCCTGCGTGGCCATTACTCATGTGTCATGTGTGGAGCAGCAGCGGCAGCGGCTGGTTGCAGCCTCTTGCCCTCATACCTGCCAGCGGATAGGTGCAAGGCAATGCGCCCGGTTACTTCGACAATATGCCAAGTATGTGAAGTAATCGCCGTTATCAACTTTGGTGACATGATCTGAGCCAGTTGCTCCACATTTAGCATGTTGCGTTTGCCATGTGGCAGGTTGGCTTATAAAGCCCATCGATCTGAGTCTAGTGTAAGACTAGAATGTTTCCCTCTCTCTCTGTCCGCTGGGGGTCAGGCTTTGCTCATTAATACCAACGTTTCCACAAATAAAGTCATTAAACAATCGGGAATCTGCCCTGCCACCTGTACAAATTTCTCAATAAATTGTTCACACTTAATTTTTCATAAATCCAACAATGCCAAAGCCCTTGGCCAGTTCAGGGCGAAGGCGGCCCAAAAGAAAAATGAACCACTGACAACTCGTGCTGTGCCAAGAACCAGAGCGACCCCAGCGGAACTTCAAATGCCGCATGCAGTGAGCTGCATAATAAACAAAGCAACAGCAACAACCACAGCGGCAACATTTTCCACACCTCGCGCAACCTGCGGAGCGTACATTTAAAATTTATTAATTGGTTTTTAAAAGCACTCACACCCGTCGGGCCATTCATAATTCCGTTCGAGTTCCTTCTCCAAGTTCAATTTCCGCCTAATTTCATACATTTTTATGCGGCTTTTGTGTAGATTACGCAGCGAAAAATATGCTTGGAAACCGGAGCGGAAAACAGATACAAAATATGCCTGGGAAATACAACGAGCATTATGTTATTTCTTAGTAATTTGGCAAACACTTGGGGAGGAATGTGAATGTGAATGTGGTTGGATTGTTTAAGTGCCTTTCATATCCGTTGATCAGAGTTATCATATGTAAGAGTAGATACAAAGTAGGTGAGATGGCTTAATTGGCTAGGAAAAGAGATTTGTGTAAACGGATTGGAAATTGATTAATTTCAAAATTAGCAAATTGAGCTAATGAATCTTTCACATTTATGAAAGGTTGATGTGAAATGGTAACAGAATAGGGCTTTCTTTAAGAGAAGAGTTTGTTGAACTTGTCTATCGATTTTTTCCAACTACAGTTGATCAAAAGTTCCGTGTGGGTAGGCAATAATTTTATGGCACTCGTTAAAGGATGCCTCTTTGGGTTAGCTTTGAAAATAAGTCAAACTCTTTTGCACACACAAAGAAAAAAGATCGAATTCGTCCTGAATTGTCAGCTGTGGAGTTATCAACATTGACCTCGAGCCAGCTAAAAAATCCGAAATAAAAAACATGGGTCGCTATCCATGACAACATAGAAGAAAATAATATCTTTCTGATCCAAAATTATTTCATTCAAGTAATTTGTTATTAAATAGTTTTAGAATGATACTAAAAATTTTATTATGATATGTTAAAAAATATCGATTACAAATTTTTAACACATCAATTTGATATTATTTTATATCAATTTTAAGCTTCATATCAATATCGGCTTAAAATTGCACTAACTAACTGAGGCATTTTACTTCTTTAATGAGGCACTGGGTAGTACACTCACTACTCACGGTTCGTATGGTGCCACAGCGGCGATGGGTAGTACTTAGCACAGTTTGTTTGGCGCCACAACGGAAATACTATACCCCACGACGATGGTTAATACTTCACACAGTTCGTTTGGTCATACAGGGGCGATGGGTAGTACTTCACTTGGTTAGTTTGGCCCCTCCAAGACGATGGGTAGTACTTTGCACAGTTCGTTTGTCGTTACTAAGATCTGGTGTTACCAAAGAAGGGATGTCTCATACAAACAATTTTGTGGAATGCTGTGCTTATGTACTCGAACCGACTTAGTATTTTACTCACTATTTATTTGACAAAGTAAACTGCCAAACTTACTCAAAATTTCGTTTTAATCAAATACTTTACCCCTTGCCCTCTTCATGCTTGCCAGTCTTCAAACTATACTCTACTCTCATTTTACTTAAGCTTATCAACCCTGAGCATCTTCACCCTAGTTACTTCATCAGAACTATGCTTAAACTTCTCGTCAAGCTTTTAAAGTTGTAAATTTCAAAACAATTTCCACGCACTCAGTTTTGTTGTATATTTTATAGCGAGGAATGGCAACAAATTTGAAAGAAAAAAACGAGAATTAAATGTGGAGAGGAAGAAGAACTGCGGCTTTGGTGCTTGCCTTGGCAGGCAGCGTAAATTTATTAAGCGCAAAACTATAATTAAACCAAAGTAAAAATTATTAAAGCAGCAGACACGCTGGGCAAACTAAGGAGCCGAGATGCGAAACTAGTTTTGCCACCTAGCCACCTGTTGAAGGGAGGAGAAGGAGCAGCAGAGAGGTGCCAGAATGTTTTAATTTTATGCAGAAATCATAAAAACGCGTCAGGTAACAAGATAGTTGCTGCTCGAGTCGAATATTTTAAAAATAGTGTTTAGTGGGAGTCGTAAATTAAAAGTTGCAAGTGCAAAAGATGTGACCATTTCATATCTCCATTTTCCACTCCTCCCCCCACCCAAAAAATTTAATTAATGATTCTACATTGTTCGATCAAATTCTTTTGTATTGGCCACACAATGGTCAGGAAAGAAGTCTGGGCTTGTAATTGTTTGTAGTTGTTGTTGTTGTTGTTGTTGGTGGTCAATGCAGGCAGTCGAAATTCGTAACGCCATCATCATTAGACAGAAGACCACGCACAGACAAATCTCCAATCACCGCGGCAGCTCGCTTGGCTGCCGTTGCTTTTCTATTGAAATTAATTTGACTATTCTCTGACTGTGGTGCCTAATAAGCCATAGGCAATTAAGCAAAACACTTACTCATGCCGCCTTAGACACGCGAATCTCCGCACTCCGGACTCAGATTCAGATTCAGATTGAGGCACTACTTCATCAGCCGCGGCATTTGGCACAGCGGGCGATCGGAGCGAACCGAAATCGTCTATAAAAGCAATTCATTATGGCTTATGAATTTTTTTTATATGCGAGTATTTTTCTCGTTTTGGTTAGAAGCGTTGTAAGCGTCGATGTTAACGCGCAGTTTATGGCACTATTTGTGGTGGGGCGAAGGGGAAGGAGAAGAAACCAAAATTCTGCGGGTTCTGTTAAGGTAGCCAAAATGTGTGCCAGAGTTTCAATCGCCTAATGCTTATTAATTGTTCGAATATCGCTCAAAATTACCCTCCATTAATCAGTTGAACTTTCATTCATGTGATTTTTTGTGTAGTTTGACCCAGACATGTCATGGTATATTCCCCAAATGCAAATTTTTATACTCTGTACCAAAGGTACATAGAGTATATTAAGTTGGTACAAAAGTATGTAACAGGAGAAGTATATATATTCTTGATCAGCATCAACAGCCGAATCGATATAGCCATGTCCATCTGTCTGTCCGTCCGTATGAACAAACAGATCTCAGAGATGGTAAGAGATAGAGGTTTGACATGTATGGGACAAATGCTCTTATACTTGCAGGCAGATCAAGTTTATTTTCAATTTTTGCAACGCCCCCTCCCGCCTCCGCAATTTGGAAAAACGTTATATCTCCTACAGTTTTGAAGATAGACGATTTGTTTCTTCTGGAGATAGTTAGTAATTAGCAAATTATCGATTTGCAGAAGAAATGATAAGGATCGGATGAGCGGTTCTCAAGTTATGAGCAAAAAGTAAATGACCTTCCCCCTACCCCCTCCCAACCTTTTACAACTAGCACCGCACAATCTTAGAGAGATAGAGAGAGAGAGTGAGAGAGAGAGAAAGAGAGAGAGACTTAGAGATGAGCGCAGCACCAGTATTGCATTCAGCTTCTACTCCAGGTGCAGAGTATGTTAAAGTCGGGCTTGACCGACTTTCTCACTTGTTAAAAGATTCTATTGTGATCACAGAACAGATTATGATCTTCCCTTGAGTAACGGGTATATAAAAGCCGTGCAGGGCCCTTGTGGAATTGATAAGGTGAAGCCGAGCGAGACAACGCTTTTCTGTGAGTAGGGCCAAAGGGCCAGAGTCGAAAGGCAATACACTCTTTCTATCTCACAGACATACATCAACTGGCTCTCTGCAGAAGCTGACGGCTTCACCTTTTTAATTCCACCATGACCTGCCGACTTTAACTTATGATCTCGTTGTTTCTGTGTGTGAGCTCGCCTCTGTCTGATGAAAGCGTTCGCGAACAACAACAAAATGACACAAGCAGAAATTTGTTGTTGCATTAGAATTTGTAAGAGACATAGAAGGGAAAAAGACTACACATGAAGTTGTTGTTGCACTACGTTGTGGATTAATACAAGTTTAAAATTTAGCTAGACAAAGAATTGATAGATTTGACAAAAGTCAAGTAAGCTTCATTTCCATTTATTGAAATAAATTTAAAAAGAAAATGGAACCGCATTACTTGGGACAGGGTATTTTGCTGTCATGGCACTCGATCGCAACTAAACTAAGCTAGTATACCTAGCCGTAGACATTATTTTCATCCTCCATTCAGCGAAGATCCATTTTAGTTCAAATAGCAAAGGTTCACATGAAAACTTGGACTCGAAACTGGAAACAGACGCAATTAATACTTACATCCTAAGTAACATTTTACTTTAAATTCATTCGGGAATTCCGTGTTTAATTGAATTAGTTAAACCCAATCAAATTTCCTGCATATCATCTTAACAGTTAGCATAAGCTTCCAACAATTTAATTCTCATTTATAAGCCATGAGCAATTGCAAAAAAAAAATGCCACCCAATTGAACTGCATAAATTAATGGCTAAAGGTTTTTATATTATTATTATTTTTTTGTTGTCCTTTTCATTGAAAACTTCCATATGTTCCATGGTATTTATTTGTCTTGTGCTGTTGTTCAACCGCAGTATTTTTTATGTTCCTTTTTTTGTGCTTACTTTTATTATTCATTGCACATTTCATGCTTCATTCACTTTTTCAATTAATTAATTATCATCATGCTAATAAGTTTTTTTCTGTTTATCTCACCGCGTTGTTGTTGCTGTTGTTTGTGCTGTGGTTTGGGGGCGTATCCACCCAAACCCAGTGCTTAAACATCCAACATTACATTAACAAAATTGCTGTGCACAATTTAAATTAATTTAATTGCATGTCAATGGCATGTCTTTCAATATGTTTAAGGGACTTTTTTTTACATTGTTTGATTAATAATTTTTTTTTAATTTGAATGGTAATTGCTTGTGGATATATTTAATGATCAGTAGGACAAAGAAGGAGGATGTTTTTTTTTGTGGAAGTTATTCAACTGGAACGATATTGTTTGTTTTTACTTATGGAAGGTGAAAGATGAGCGAGTGGCTTAATTGGTCCAACATCCTTAGATCCTTCAAGCTTAAGGGTACCTCTATAGGTACTTAGTAACCCTTTCTCTCTCTTTTCTAAGATCAAATACTTTTCTTCTGAGAATGTTCTAAATGTTACAATTCTTAATTTCTTCGCACACATGTGTAAATTGTCCGAGTCCCGCCTGCTCCCCCTGCTCGGCAGGTCAAAGTGCATTAGCCTTAGATCCCACCGGCTCACATACAACAATTTTTAGAGTATGTTTAGCTGCCCGTTTTTATGGGCCTCGCATAGTTGTAACATTCAAACGGTAGACATGGCAAATAAAAAGCATTTAAATAGAGCATAAACTGCAACAGCGACAGCAACAGAAACAGTTCCAGACGCAGACCCAGACCCAGACGTGACCAACTTATAGCACGTTCTCCGAAACATTCAACTACACGAAATTTCTCATTGAAGTGCGAAACGGAGGCGGCAGCTCCTTAGAAGTAAGCGCCGCTGACACATCGGAAGTCTGACCCAAACCTGAACTCTTCTCGTTACTAATTAACAACAACATTTTGCACACATGTGTGTGAGTTGTATTGTTATTTTTTTCTGGCCCCAGCCCCGGCCCCGCCCTTCCAATTACAATTCATGAACTTTTACGCACATTTGTCAAGCAGCGGAAGGAAGAAGCTTTGGGGGGCTGTCTAATTGCTAACGAGCAGCGCCTGCACTTCCAACTGGGGTTGTTTGCCGTGCAGCAGGAGGAGCACTGCACTCTCAAGTGCCTTACGCATATATATGAAATTTTTTCTTAATTATTGCATTGATTTACACACTGCAGCCTAAAGGGTTGCATCGAGGGGGTGGGTGGGCCAACGGCCACTCCAGAGTCCATCATGGATTGCATTTTGTCGCCAGTGTGTGCAGCTGGGTGAAGTGCACTCCTGGCCATTGGGCTCTGACATTTCGCCAGTTTGGGATGCAATCGAAATTTTGTATGCGTGCGTGCACGAGTTGTAGTTTGCGGTGGCAGCCACTCGTCGCCGTCGTCCTCATCATCATCATCATCCGGCAGCGGCAAAAGAATCACTTGAGAGCCCTCCTCGCTTTGACAATGGCCGTCGCTGGCAGCTGGCACGTTTGGTGGTTGAGTGGCCTTACACTCCCCCCTTGCAGTTGATAATTTGGCTCAATATTTATTATTAAAGTCGAACGTTTTGACTACATTTCAAAGATTAACACATTTTCAACGATGACACGAAATTTTTAATAAAGCCAGCACTAATGTGCTGTTGGCACGTCATTTTTCAACTAGAAAATCGATGCACCAGAAAGTTGCAGTTGCAAACTAAATTGGGATACTCTAACAACGAAGGGAATAAGAGGGGGCGGCGTAGTTGTTAACACTTAAACTTGTTTCTTTAAAGGGGAAGCAGATTTAATTCAACAAATTGTAGTGTTTGCAATTGTTTGAAAATATGCGCCAAAAAGGAGATATATCGATATTTTAGTGTGTGGAGACATTACGAAAAAGAAGGCCGAAAGGATTTCGCGGTCAAAAACCGAAAATATAAGCAAAGAAAAACCAAAAAAACCCTCGCTTACAATTTGGTTAAGTCTGTTAAAACATGTAATGAACGTTTTTTAGTGTGGCCAGTCTCAATATGAAATTTCCTTCAGAAAGTTTAAGCAGATCTGTAAATCGAATTTACACTCAGGGAAAAATGGCATAGTAAAAACTAATACATTCATATTTAATTTTACTATGCCATTCTTGTATTAAAATCAACTAATTTTCTCTTTGATTTAAATATAAAGACACTTCATGACCAAATTTTCTTGCTTTATATGAATTATTGGAAGTCGTACTTGAGAATTACAAGTGTTCTTATGTTTTTAGGGAGTTGGTAAGATCCATTCAATACAAGTAGTGTTCTAGACGCTTTGCCACCAACACGTGAAATAGCTCAAGTGGTAGAGAGGGACGGCATTCCAACTCAGACCAATGGCTCTGAGTTCGAAGTAAACATTTTTAAATTTAATCTCTTATATAAATCATTTCGTTTTAGGACCCAACTGGTTGTGGGTGGTAGTGGCTCCAATCGGATTCCTGCCCTTGATTCAGGACAAATTAAATAAATATAAAAAATTAATAAAAAAAAATTAATTAAATATTTTTATATTTAAATTAAAATTTTTTTCATATTTAAATTTAAAATTTTTCATATTTAAAAAAAAATTAAAGTGTAACACACTTTATATATACCAATTCCATATTTTACGCTAAATCATTGGTGAAAATATTAGATTCAAAGTGTAAATATTAAAATTTCAGTGCATTTTTCCCTCTCTGTACCATTACAATTTGTTTAGTAGTTAATAAATTTAATTTCCATTACATTTTCAATTACTTTATAGTTAAAAATTAAAACTATCATTACAATTCTTTCAAAAAAAGTACTTCCAAATTTAATTGAAAACTTATAAGTACGAGCGTTGGGAGCGATAGCACTAAAAGCAAAAAAGTTTTTTTCACTAAAACTAGTTTTTCAACCGATCGTTCCTATAGCAGCTATATGCTATAGTCATCCGATCCGGCCGGTTCCGACAAATGTGCAGCGTATTTGTTCCAGAAAACTTCGTGCAAGGTTTGGTTAAGATAGCTTTAAAACTGACATAGATAGCATAGAAACGGACGGACAGACGGACGGACGGACAGACAGACGGACGGACAGACGGACATGGCTATAGCAACTCAGCTCGTCATGCTGATCAAGAATATATATACTTTATGTGGTCGGAGATGCTTCCTTTTCTGCGCTACAAACATCCGGACAAATTTAATATACCCTCCACATAATTTCACCAAGCCTTGTCAAAATCGGACAACAATATAGTGTAGCTGCCATACAAAAGAAAGGTCTGAAAAGAAGTCTTAGTGAGAAATACTGTTTTGTTTTTAATGTTATCGCTCCCAACGCTCGTACTTATAAGTTTTCAATGATTTTACATAATTTCAACAAGATATTTCGAAATCGGACCACTTTATAGTATAGCTGAACTGTCAGGCATATATCAAGCTCCAAGGGTATATAAACTTCGGTCGAGCCGAAGTTAGCTTGCCTCTATTTTTCTAATTCAGTGCTTCTATGTTTAAAAGGTTTATTTTGCTGTTACTTTGTTAGCTATTTCTTTTTCAGTGCTTCTATATTTAAAGAATGTAGCCCGTGGTATTTGTTCACAACAAACACACAGCTGCGGCCCCGCCTCGCCCGAACATATTTCACTATTAATGCCAAAAGAGCAAACTTTTTTCAGTCGCTCTCCATCAATCAACGAAACAGATCTGAGCTATTTTATGTCGCTTTATAGTTGCACTCCAATATTTTCCCACTTTTTTGGCCTCACTCTCTTTGACAAGCCCTGCTAAAAAGCGCCTCAGTAAGTTCCTCAAGGGCCTATCATCAGCAGAGACTAAGCTATATATTTCTTTAGAAAAGTTTTCTTATATACCTATACTTTTGCATTTTATTACACTTGTTATTTGCTTTCTCCATCAGTTTTCTTGACATTAACAAGCTTTACAGCCAACTCCTTATATTCCTTTAAAAACATGGCATAAATATAAACTGCCTTCGCTTTTAGTTAAAAAAGTGGCAATTAAAAAATAGCATTGGCCGTTGCCCTCCATGTCATGTTCCACTTACTTAGGGTCTTGTGCACTCGTTCAAACAGATTTTAAGGTCCTTTGCTATATGGTTGGTTTTTGCTGTTGACACACTGGCATATGAAAATACCAAACATAATTCACAACATGCCAAACTACAAGCGACAACGACAACATGTTGCATTGTTAGCAGCAGCTCATTGTGCCAATTGTTGTAGTTGTTGTTGCTACCATTCTGCTGGCTGTTGCCATGGTATTTATGCAAATTTGTAAGTGCACCACAAAATGCACACAATGTGAGTATGTTTATTTATTTATTTAGTTTTTTTAAGGCGCCACAAAATACAGATTTTTTTTGGTTGGGCAAAATATTTACGGAAGCCTCTGAGAAGGCTGATGACATAAAAATACCAGGATTTATTACATACTATTCGCAGAAAAAAAACATATTTTAAGCAAGTGAAACGACTTACGTCAACAATTGTCTATATACACTATTTTCGAACTGATTTATTTCGTCTTCTTCCCTTGTTATACCTTAAAATGTTCGTTTAGTTACAATTTGTATATGATAAAAAAATAATATTAAATTAATAAATGCTAGTATCAAAATGATTCCAAAAGTTTGATAGTTCAATTATCAAATTAATAAGACCCAGTCTGAAATTGAAAAAAAGAATTAATACAATAAGGATTATATCATGTTAATACTTTCGAAGATATCAATTGGATACTTGGAGTATTAAAGAGAATTTGATACTTAATAGTTTCAAATTGATGGCTTAATTGTGTTACTATAATACTTTTTTTTAAGTCACCAGAGTATTCAATGTATTCGTCCTGTAGTCTTAATTTTAAATGTGTTTATAGAATGGACATACACTCAGAGAAATTATATAGAGATTTTTTACCTGCATTTAATATATAGGTACTATGTAAGAGGAAAGGAAAGGTCATCTCAAGATAAAAATTGAGTTCGGCAGTGCCGAATCGGCACAATACTATGCTTCATTTAAGTTAGACTGCTGCTAAAAAGCTTTCACATTTCAAAACTGTTCATAAGTGTCAAGTATTGTTCCAAACTCAATATTAATCTCATGTGAGTATAGACCCACAGATTTTCTTGATCCAAGAATGAGTTTTAGTCAATGATAAATAAAAAATAACTAGACCAAAAGGTAAATTGAGCCATGCAAATCAGCTCTACTCAGACACACTCTAGGCACAAGCTTCGGCATGTGCTCGGCTCTTGCCGGTGCGAATAGCGAATTTCGTTCGGCCCCTGCGGGCCAGGCGTGCCATTCGCTATTTTACTCTTCAACTTTGCTTGCTCACACTCCTCACCTACAAATATAAAACGCAATAAATGCATGAATTAAACTAGATTGCAAGAACAAAATTTCTATTATTTAAGAACAAAAAAATTGCATACTCCCAAAAATTTTTTTAGTGAGTTTTGATAGCGTGCCGAGGCTGTATTCGCAATGGCTGTCACGGTCACCACTTTTGCTGTAATGGTCTTTAAAGTTTAAGCCGATTTCTCAACTTCTTCTTACGTTTCTCCTAATCTTGCTTAAAGTTTAAACATTTATTTGTAGCTTAAAGTAACTTAATCATCACGCTCGCAAACCGATGCTATTACGGGCTAAGTAGGGAGCTCAAGAGCTGACACCTCAAGCGAAGAACAAAAATATCGCTATATAAGTCGCTTATCATCCCAGTCCTGCATTACGGCGCAGAAGCATGGGCAATATCATCAGCGGATGAGGCGGCGATTGGCGTTTTCGAGCGAAAGATTCTTCGCAGGATTTATGGCCCTTTGAAAGTTGGCGAGGATTTTCGCATCCGAAGGAATGACGAACTGTATGAGCTCTATGGGGATACTAGTCTGGTCAAGCGCATAAAGCAATAGCGGCTGCGCTGGCTGGGACATGTTACCCGTATGGAAGAACAAGCTCCAGCAAAAATGGTCTACAAGAGGAATGTAAAAGAACTGGGACAAGGCAAGGTGGAACGACCACCTCTAAGGTGGGAAGACCAGGTGCGTAAAGACATTTCCAAGCTTGGCGTGAAAAACTGGTGCCAGCTCGCACGGAGCAGAAGCGACTGGCGGACTTTAGTTGCAGCGGCCGAGACCATTAAACGGTTGTGAAGCAAGCATCGGGCCAATAAAGAAGAAGAAGAAAGTAACTTAATTTAAAGCTTTATGTGTCAAATATTAAGCAAATATCTGTGCCTTAACTCAAAACTTCCTCTTCCCTGTTCATGCCACCAATTCAAGTTTCAATCAAAACTTTAGCCACGCATTCAAAATGTTTAAACAAAATGAACCAATTTCCCAACCAAAACTTGAAAAAGAGTTATTTACAAATCAACACACAAGACAGCCAAAAGGCAAAAGATAGAGAAAAAGTCAAAAAAAAAAACTGAGAGATGGAGGAGAGGCGGTCGACAAGAAGTAACGCAAAGGCAAATGCGGTAATTATTTTTTAATGTAACAAAATAATATCAGGCCAAAACGATCAAGTCACGCAAGTTGCTGTAGAGAAAATTAACATGAGAATAAATAAGAAATTTTCAACAGTTGAGGCCAAAATCGAAACACGAAAGCTTTTGGCCACGGAGAAAGAGAGAGAGAGAGAATGATAGCACTGGACTACTCCTCAGGATGTCAAAACTATTAAATTTAAAACCAAAGACATTAATTTACGCTTCTCCTCCCTCTCTCTGTTTCTTTTCCATTTAATTTAAATTTCATTTGGTTTTAGTTAAAAATCTCTTTATTTTCCTGCCAAACGACAAATGTCTGATCATTAAGTTCGGGTATATCTTTCGGCGTTTGTTTCAACACTTGATAAGCAGCCAAAGGCAGGCCCCATTTTCTTTTGCATTCAAGAAAAAATCACTTTAAAATTAGTGAAAGTGATTGATTTTCCCACTTAATTTTAAGGTAGACAACAGAAAGATACAAAAGTAATGCCGATAATCAGCAGAGGCCAAAAAAGACAGCGACAGCCTAATGTGGGCTCGCCCCGCCGCCTTAGCCAAAATGGGCTATTTGGCGCATGCGTCAAAGTCAAAGCGTTTTACATTTTCCGCTCTTGTCGTCGATGTTGTTGTTGTTGCTGTTCCCTGGTTGTTGCATTTCCGTCAGTTTGCCAGTGGCAGCTTACAAGTTGTGCAATATCAAAACGTTGGGTGGGAGGTTAAAACTGTAAAAAGTAACTGGAAAGCCAGCTAATTCCTTGGGATGATAACTTGTATAACAATTTCACACATTCAACCCTGGACGTTGTGTTTATGACGTAAAGATCATCATGTGATATGAATATCCACTTGGATTGTTATACAAAAAATGTTTAAGTGGACTGGAACAACTAAAATGTTAAAGATCAAATATTTCAAGATGGCACTGCTAACTTACTGTACGTCTAAAGCAGTGCCCATGCCCATTCCGCAAGCCGCGCATTTGTTGTTGTGCTCCTCTCTTCTTTTCTAGTTAAAGTTTTGTTGTTGTCGAAAGCAGACCTGCGAAAACAACATCATATATGTCCCTTTTTTGTCTTTCTTCTCTCTTTCCGAAGTCTTTCGCAAACTCGAACGCAACAACAAAGTTGCTAAGCATAGTCGGCACTCGCCTCGCTCGCAGTGGCCCGAGCGCTTTTCGCTATTTACTGCGGCACACACACAGAAATTTACTGTAGTTCTTCTTGATTAAAATATATTTTGAGCTTTAGTATTCCATTCAACGTGGCCGTAAGCTCAGTCTGGGCACCCTTGAGCTAAAGCCAATAGCCAATAGCTGGCGAAGGCGACCGTTTGTGTTACCTGTTTTATAATAAGTACTCAACAATCTTTAACATTTCATCGAATAAATTCTAAAAAAAATCTGATCCTGTAATTAGTTACCCCTCTTAAATTTTACCTCCTTGCAGTTTTAACTTTTCCTTTTGCTTTTCTTGTGCTTTCTGATTGCTGCACCTTTTAGCACGATTTCTTAATTAAAACTTGGCGTTGTCTAATGAAATGGAAAGCGTTTAACTGGTGGGCTGCTGGGTGGCCGCCATGATGTCCGTCTAGACGCTAGACAGTGTAAAACTTTCGCCTCCCCCCGAAAACATTGTCACCAGCAGCAGCATCGCTGCTGGAGAAGAACTTGATGATATTTATTTTTACAACCGGACATGCTGCAAACTTTTTACGGCCACGGTCTACGTGCGAAAGTGAAACGCTTAAAAAGGCATCGAATGTCTTCATTATATTGGCAAAGCCAATCAGCTTGCCATTGGCAAAGACTGCAAAATCGAAACTGCAGGCGGCGGAGGAGGAGCTGGTGCTGGTGCTGCAACATGGCTTGTCATCAAATTTTATTGTTATTTAAATGACGAGACGGAATGGTGGGGGCAGCCTTCTTCATGCAAAGTGTGAGCAGCGGGCGAAGTAACCGTTTATTTTATTTTTTCTTTCTCTCTCCTCGTTGCTGCATTGTTGCCAATATGCAGCGCATGCCTTGCCCGTATAAAGCCAGGCCAAGACCGAGACCAAGACCGAGCCCGAGACTGAGACCAGGAACAGGCCAAAGCAAAGCCACTGCCACTTTGTATATAGCCACCGTTCCGTGTACATATATATTTATTGCGCCTCGTTTCAGTCAATGGTGACACTTGCTGCATTTTAAATGGGCGCGCGCCTGCACATTGCCGCTGTCACTTTGGGGTGACGCAGACGGAACAACAGCCGAGAGCAGAATGCAGAAGGTGCCTGGCAACGCATTCCACAAACAGCTCTCAGCTCTCCAGACCCCAACACGTTTCGCGACCATCATTTTGCGCAGTTTTGTCCATTAAAATCATCAAAATGTATGGCGCTGAGTTTATGTTTATGAAAAATTTGTCGCCAAAGTTTTTGGTGAATCGTTTTACGCTGTTTGTTTGCGTCAGGCGATGCGATGCAGGTGCAGGAGCAAGGGGCTTGAATGTTGGGAACAAAGGAGAGTGAGCATATGAAAGTTGGAACCATCAGTATGCTTTGAACTGCCGAAATGTGGGGATACGAGAGGATTTCGAAATAATTTTAAAGAAACTGGGGACAGAAATCGACGAACGCTAGTGAATCTTCTCTGTTTGAAACACAGTTAGACTCCTAAAAATGACCCAAAGCAGGAGTCTGTGTGTAGCTATATGTTGTGCATAAAAAAGTGCTCAGCAGCAGCGTAGCCCATACACTGTGAGTATAAGCACGCAACAATGGTGCAAAGCAAAATGAGCTTCGTTTCAGTGGCTAAATGCATACACGCAATGCCAAAATGTGAATGTGTTTTCTGCCGGCCCTTGAACTAGGGCTATCTCCTTTTGGAACACTTAGAAGTTTTGACACATCTAGATGTCCATTATATTTTTCATCATTGATTTTAAACCCAATTCGCAAACGGAAGCTAAAGCTTAAGTGTAGGCTTACACCTCCAGTTTGAAACTGCTTGCAGCCTAGATCAGCGCTATTTATCGCTGAAATAAGGCCAGAAGATCATTTTGAAAATTGATCAGGAAGCAAGTTCTACTGTTGAGTAGGCCTAATGGGCCCATTGCGTTGCCATTTGCAATTCCTGTTAACCCTGGTAGGCCTACCATAGCCACCTGGAGCCGAAGTCAGTCGGCAAAAAACTCCGTATGCTTGCCGAAGCCATGCATTACAGAGTGTCAGAGAGAGAGAGATAGATATATTTTTTTTCAGCCGAACACATTTCGCTATTCACATTGACCCGAGTTGAACGAACTCCAAGGCTTAGGCCAACTCTGCTTTTCAGTCGCTGGTCAGCGGTCGAAAGTACAGGTCGAAGCTAGTTAACGTCGCTTTATTTTCGCACATCAATATACCCTCACTTTTTGACCTCGCTCGTCTTGACAAAATCCTGGTACTCGTTACTGAACCATTTTGTAGACAAAACGAATTCTAGTAAGGCTGGGACTCCTATTCCAGATGTCTTCGATTGGTAGATTAGGAGACGTGAACCAAGTGTCCTAAGCGCCCTTCTACTCATGGCGGGGAAATGGCAGTGAAGGTGTGGTACCGTTTTCTCTTTTCCTTATACCTGCAGCTTAGGCAGAAGTCATGGTAAGTGACGCCAGTATGACTGTGATACGTCAATGTCCTCACCTGGGGCTCTAATTATTCACTTCTGTGATGTAAAAGTGTGTGAGTACATTTTGGGCATAGTGTGGGACACGTAAACCTTTCAATTAGGAAAGGTTTCTCCACCAACCCGAAACGAGAAAAAGTGTTTTAGCGTTTCTATCGTGCTCTTTTAAATAAGAAGCTCCATGGTGGCACTCACTGTAACATTTCCTTCTATATCCGGATTTCTAGGCACCTATATAAAGCGTTTACTTAGGTATTTTGCGGTATCATTCAGAGATAAGCGACATTCAGTAAGCCTTTGGTTTAGTAAAAAAAAAGTAAAAATGAATTTTAAAAAGGGTAAATTAAATTTAGTGTTTTTCCTTCCCAAAAACCCCAAACTTCTTCCCAAAAAAAAAAATATAATCCGGGGGCGGAAAAAATTGGTTGTTTTTTTGGTTTGAAGGGGGTTATTTTTTTACCCCCTTTTTTAAATATTTTTTTTTTTTTTTTTTTTTTTTTTTTTTTTTTTTTTTATATATTTTTTTTTTTTTGCCTGGTTCCTTCTCCCCTCCCCCCCCCCCCCCCTCCTCCAATCATATTTTTTTTTTTTTTTTTTTTTTAAATTTTTTTTTTTTTTGTATTAGGGAAAAAAAAAAAAATTATTTAATTTTTTTTAATTTTTTATTTTTTTTTTTTTTTTTTTTTCCCCCAAATAATTAAAATTTTATTTTTTTTTTTTTTTTGCGGGGGGGGGGTTGTCCCCCCCCTACCTTACCTTTCTCCTTCCCCCCCTCTTTCTTTTGTTGTTTTTATATATTTTATCACTAACCCCCCCCACCACCAATCTCCCCAACCCACAAAATAATTTTTTTTTATTGTTTTTTTTTTTTTTCCAATATTCAAGCATTCATTGTGCTTTACGAGCTTCGAGGCTTTGTTTTTTTTTTTGTGTTTTTTTTTTGGTGGTGCCTGCCAACTGAAAATGTCGAAGTGTTCTAGTAGATGCCACATGTAGCCCAGGGGGCGCGCGGGTGGATGAATGGCTCCTCTATGGCTGACAAATGTGTGTGGTGTGAACAAAATGCGCTTCGCAGTCGTCGTTAGAGGATGCAAACAAGTTTTTTTTCTCTCTCTCTCTCTGTATAAACTCGATGCTGCTGTCACAGATGAAGGCTGCTGGCTGATGCTGCCTGCAGTTGCCATTGCCGATGCTTTGTTTGAAATGTTGCTGACAAACCACTTGAAGTTTTTCTCTTGCACTCTTCTATTTCGTTTTTTTTTTGGCCGCTGACGTATTTCATAAGAAAACCAAGTGACAAGTTGGGGCCCGATCTCCGCTCCCCGCGGCTTTTCACTTTACACAGTTGCCGAAATTATGCCGCCGCCGCCGCCGTCGCCTGGTAAGAAAAGGTTAAAGTGTAAGTGGGGAAAACAAATTGTTAGCTGGCCCAGACTGGCTGTCAGACAGCCAGCCGCTGCCTCCGCCCGTTCACACTTGGGCAAGTGTCGAAAACTGGCCTACTCGCCCGGCCACACATTTCCCTGGCCTTCAAACAAAAGAACTTTGCGCTGCGTTGGAGAGAAAAGTTTTTTTCTTATTTGAAACATTTCCAACGAAAATTATTTCGAGTGCTTGACAGCTGTGCGGTCGCCGGCTCTTGGTCGGCCTCTGCCGCTTTTTATTTCATTTCAAGTTTTCCCCCACCCCCTCACTTCAATAACAATTTGTTGCTCTGCCCCGGGAAAATTCTTGAGAAAATATGCACATTCGGAGCCGCTTCTTTATGTGGTGCCCGCATTTGCGGTTCCAGCGAAAGTGTGGCCACACTCTCCACCTCCACTTTCTAATCAATTATTTCGCACTTATATGCAAATTTCGCGCCAACAAACAAATAAATCAATTCAATTCAATTTCAATAAGGCTACGCACACCCGCGGGCACAATGAACCAATTTGAAAAGCACCTTTCGCGCCTGGAAATTGCGTTGTCAGCTTCGGCATCGAAGCCAGTGAAGTGTTTCGCTTTTTGCCTAGTTAAGAGCTTTTTTTTCTGCTTTTTTTGGGGTTCTTTCACTCTGACAACAACAGCAAAAAGGCACACGCAATGTGCTTGAAAAGCGCAAAATTTCATATTGGGGCGAAAAATTGGTAAATATCGAATTTCAAAAGTGAGCAAATCAGTGAACGGAAGTGGGCTAAGGCGACAATCAAGTGCGCTAACTGAACAATAAAAACATGAAAGCGAATGTATGTAAAACTCTATGGAGGAACAGTAGATCAGAGGTAGAAGAGGTAGAGGTTTTGTATGCTATAAACTTAAAATTTGAAATTTATTTAAAGTCCAAATTAATTTAAAACAGTGGTGCCCAAATGTCAATTGCCCTATCCCGTGTGATAGGAAGTCATAATTCTGCCAGCGTCGCAGCCGACACACGCTTTAAGAGGGAGAATACGTGTGCTCTATAAATAGCACGCACACACACTTGTGTGATTGTTTGTAGCCCATATTTGGCATAATGACGGCGGACAGCGGACCAGCAAGCGAGCATTTTGCGAGACTATCGCAAAATTCTCACAAACGAGCTTGCATGTGAGCAAAGAACGTAAGTTAAATTTTGTATCGCAAAGCGCTCGCACACGAGCTTTTCTGCGAGAGCTTTGCGATAAAAGGTCGAGTGCCGTGCAAAAAAAAAACGAGAAGGCCAAGCTAACTTTGTCTTTGCCGAAGTTTTTATACCCTTGCAAATGTTTTAATACATCATAGTTTACGAACGTTAGCATTAAAACAAACAATTTTTCTAAATAAAATCCACCTTTCGACCGATAGTTTCTATGGCAGCTATAAGATATAGTCATCCGATTTTGACCAAAACTTCCAAATCTGTGTAAAAGCGTGTAAAACTTATAATTGCTGAAGCGGAAGGCGTTTACATTAAAAATATAAAGTTTTTCTCACAAAGACCCACTTTTCGACCGATAGTTCCTATGGCTGCTATAAGATATAGTCATCCGATCCGGTCGGTTCCGACATATTATCAGTGTGCAGTAAAAAGAAGAGTCTGTGCAAAGTTTCAGCCCGATAGCTTTAAAACTGAGAGACTAGTTTGCGTAGAAACAGACAGACAGACAGACGGACGGACAAAGCTCAATCGACTCAGCTCGTCGCCCTGATCAAGAATATATATTATTTATAGGGTCCGAAATGAATATTTCTATGCGTTGCAAACTTCTGGGCAAAATTATAATACCCTTTGCAAGGGTATAAAAACTGTTCACGTTAGAAATGCGGTATATTATAAGCACACCCTCACATCTAAGACTGAACTACAAAACCGACACCGAAAATTGCGCTCACATATTCAAACACTTACTTACCATAGGAAAAAAATATTTACATAGTTTCAAACTCCGCAGCTGACTGATTGGACGCTGTTGTTCTTCTGTGTGTAATCATTTTGTGACCTTTTTGTTTTGCTTCAAGTAAAACCATTTTGCGTTTTGGTTTTCTTGTGTATTGTTATACAGCCCTGATGACGAATATCGACGGTATATCGAAATATGTTGGAGATTTAAACAAACTGTGTTTTAATTCAAAATAAAGCAATAAAATAAACACGACAGCCTGCTAACAACTATTTCTTAAATAACTAAGAACATCAGCCTGAATTTCAGAGTTATTGACTGGATATTTGGTTGGACACAAAGCAAACAAGATTTTTTATAATTTTTTAGTTTTTAGCAGGGGAAATTAATAAGGTTTATAAGGTCAAAATGAGAATTCATTTGTGTTTTTTTTTGCCAATCCGTCGGCCAATTCGTTTCCGGGGATGTTGTTGTGTCCCGATATCCATCGTAGGGTCAGGTTGTTCCTGCTGCCTAGTTGGTCCAATTTGTTCTTTGTCTCTAAGACTAGCATAGAGGTGATTTGCTATATTATTGCTGTTAAGCGCTTTAAGCGCTGCTTGGTTATCGGAGAGTATAGCTATTTCTCTATTATGGTAGTTCTTTCCCATATCACGGTCTGCACAACGGGAGATTGCAAATACTTCAGCTTGAAATATGCTTGTGTCACATGGGGTTTTGTCGTATTTTCTTCTCGCAAGGATGGCAATGTCATCAGCGTTTCCTTGGGACTGAAGGACCTAGGGTAAGTTATATCCTTCTTCCCTGCCTTGGGGATGAAGACTACCCTTGCTTCAGGCACGTTGAATATACCCAGTTATTATTTTGGGTATAATAAATAGTAACATTGGACATTACTGGCTAACAGTTATTAAAAATACCAATATATTATAAAACCAATCTAAAGGACAAAGTTTATGTTATGTTTTTGCCACGAACTCTTTTGCCCCTTTGAAAATTAGGTAAAATCAAATATTATGCGAAAATTCTTATAATGTTTAATTATTATTTATTGGTTTTATTATTATTGGTCACGGTGCACCACTTTACTAACAACAAATAATAAATAATAATACGCAAAATAATACAAACTGCAACAGAAAATAGAAGCATAAATGAAATTTAATAGAAAAGAGTAGATCCTTAATATTCGTCCTTGAAGGACATGTGATGTATCATATGAAAGGTATTTAATCATAGATCAATAATATTTAATCACATCACACACAATCACATTAAGTTTGAGTTTTATTTTGAGCAAAAAAATAAAAATCATTTTTAATCATTATTTTTGAGTTTTATTTTTTCCCCAAAAAAAATTTTTTTAAAATTATTATTTAAGTTTTATTTATTACTCAAAAATAATAATTATCTTTGAAGAAAATCGTAAAAATCAAAAATTTAAAAATCATGGTGGATTTGCAGAGATTGTACAAAATAAGAATTTTGGTGTAAATCATTTTTTTCTAGGTCCATTATAAGTGGGTGATTTTTTTACTTGAAAAAAATTAAATAATCATTATTTACGGTCCCTGAAAATTATATAAAATGTTTTAATAAAATCCGGCATTGAAAATTGTAGCACTCTTTTTGGAAACAATTACCTCACGACTACATTTTAATAACTCAAATTTTGTGACCAAAGCGACCTGACAAAATCTAATTTAAATTATATTTCCAACAGTTATGTCATATAACCAAGATATCGATCAGTTTTCCCTGTAAAGCCCAATCCCCTTTATGCATTTGAACAATTGCATATCCATGTTATTACTCATCATCTGTGGCCTCGGCTGCTTCACATTGTTCAATCACAAATGCTTTGTACTCCTTTCAGGCTGATTATGCAATCGACCTCCTATCCTATGTACACATGACTCACTCACCCAACGCCTTGGCAAAATCCATAAGCCTGATGATTTGATGCTTGTTTTGCATACGTTGGAAAAAAACTGCCTTATCATTAAATTTCAATTAAATGACAAATATAAAAAAATGTTTTGACGCCAAATCAACAATTCGGAAATTTTATTTCGTGCTCTTTGCATTGGTTTCAGGTTCATTCTGCCTGCAAGCAAAAAAAAAATGAAATAAATTTCTTTATTTTGTACTTTTGCTTGCTCCATTCATTGACAGATCTCTTTTGCTCTGGCTAAAAATTTATTTTTTTTTTGGCGCGTGTGTCTGAGCTGAGCAGAAATAGCCAAGACTTAGTGCCATTGTTGTAATTGGAGGCACAATTCATGTTTAACAATTTGAATATATTTTTTTTTTGTGGTTGATAGACAAGCAGACAGCCACGTTTGTATGCAGTGTGTGTGTGTGTGTGAGTGCAGCAGTTGAGCACCAAATTTGATCTCCCGCGTTTTGGCACGAACTGTAATTGAAAATTTGTATATATATTTCAAGACAGACAACATAACTTGACACTTGAAGCACTTGGCTTTGGGGTTTCACGGATATTTCGAGCTGGCAAAGCTTCAGTTTTCTTGTCCGGTTACGTGAAATTTCAAATGTCATAATTTTTGACAGTTTGATAGTCACTCACACACATACACCCAAACAAACACAGAAATTGTGGGTCTTTTTTTGGCTGTGAGGAAAGGTGGAAGAAATGTGGAAAAGTATATTTGGTCTAAGCTGTCTTACAAAGTAAACAAAGTGACAAGTTTTGCTTGCACAGTGGTTTGAGTTCATTCAGGTAAAAAGTTAATGGCGGAAAAGTTTACTAAAATAAATAATATCGTTATAAGAAATATTTAAGAAATTTTAAACTTCAAGGTAAACTGAACCCGCGTGTTTAAAGAACGCAATTGTGGTTTACCTCTCGGTCCTATTATCAGTGGTCTTTTGCCTCTACTTGCAATGATATCTAAATGCAGTTTGGAACTGAAAAGCAAAAGTGCTATTGCTTTTCCACACAATTTGCTTCAAAATGCATTAAAGATACTTATTTTTGTTTGCAGAATTATTATTTATTAACTTGCCTGTGTAGTAGTAGATTTTACAGTACTTGGCAGTGTCCATTTGCACTTAGCGATAAAGTATTAATTATAATTTTCATTACTTAAACTACAAAACCTGTCCCACTGTTCCACTTGGTTACATTTACTGGACCTGCTCTTTGATAAGTAAGTACATGGCAAAACTTTAAGTGTTTCTCTAAGCCGCCTAAGGCCAACAGTTGTGCTCGAGTTTCGTCCGGATCCTGGTGGTTTTGCTCTTATTGATTGTTGAGCTTGAGCTGCTTGGTGTCAATCCATTTGACCTTTTTGGACCACACAATACGTTAAAGTTGCATAACATGTAAAATTCTGTTCATGCTTTACGACTTACAACTGAGTTTAGTCTTAGCTTTTAAGCCTAATTCCCAGAAATCGGGCCAAACCCAGCCCAATTAGGCATTGGACTTACACGTTTTCTAGTCAGTTGCCGTTTACATTTGAATCCAAATGAAACACGACAAAAGTCTGTTACAGAACTTGTTACCCAACACAGGTAAGAAGCTCGGAGAGAAACCCAAAAATACACACAACAGACAGAAAAGATCTTTAGGCTTCGTCAGACTGACATTGACGAAGTGGTTCTTCGAATGAAATTGTCATAATTTTTTCGGGTTTTCTACATGTCTTTTGATGCATACAAAGCGTTAATGTTGCCCACTTTGTCATACTTTCGAACAATTGATAAAAGCAAATGAACTTTTGCTAACGGTTGATTTGAGGTTTTAAGGTTTTGTGTGTACAAAACGCAATTGTTATTTTAGGCATGACTCATGCTAAGTAGTAGGAGTCTTTGGGTTTGGTAAGGTACAAGCGCTGCAAGCTATTAAAATATTTTTCAGATAGAATTTTAATACTGCCACCAGCAAAAAAACGAAGTGCGCTCTTCTCTAGTGCCTATTAGTAAAAGCATTACCTTACGCCGATAAGAACTTTGCTGATACCTTTTAATAAAGGTGTACATAATAAATTAAAAAACCAAAACTTTTTATTTGAGTTTTAACCTAAGCGAAAGCTTTTGAAGTTTCCACAAATATTGAAAGTTGTCAAATTTGAATGAAAATGCAACACAAAAAGTCAACAATCTAAATTTTTAAGACTGTCCTTTTAAGAAAGCGGGACTAGACGCCCGTTGAGTCAGCAGGCCACGAGTGGGTCCAGGCGTCCGATTTACACGGACCTTTAGTTCAAACAGGAAAAATTGAGGTACCATTTGGACTACCATTGGCAAATCGCTAAACTCAAGCAGCCGCTCTGTGGACACCGTTTTGAATTTTTAAAGGAGATGGAACCCAAAACAATTTTTTAAAATGTAAAAATAAATCATTGGTACAAGTGTAACGCATTCGGGGGAGACCACTTTGATGGGAATGAAATTAATATCCACACACAGTAAAAAAATAAGATCAATATCAATTTGATATCGGCTGGTTAATTTGATATTTTGTGAAATATCATTATATTAATATCATTTCTAAACTATAATGTTTCATTTTAACAGTAAATAATATCAACTTGTCAAATGATATTAGAAAGGATTAGAAAGATATTTTTTAATTTTCGAAACTCTCACAATAGGAAAGGGATGTATAGAAAATGCAAAAAGGGAAGAGACAGATAGGTTTGAAAATCGAAACTTCAAGCAACGGAAAGAAATGTATAAGTAGGCTTTCAGCCACGAGTGCACACACATGTCCAATAGGGCAGTTCGGTAAAACGCCATGACAATTTGTGACGTGCAAGTGGTCTCGAGTTCGATTCCCAGTGAAGGCGGAGTCAAGGAATTCTAAATTCGTTCTTTTTCTGTTTCTTTAAAACAATAATTAATACTTCTTAGCTAAAAATTAACGCCTGGTAGTAGTATTGGATGTACGACCTGCAATATGTATTTGATTTTTTTTCGTTCTGTAATAATGAAATAATTAAATATCAATTTGATCTTAAAAATATCATTATTATATATTCAAAAAGGTCACTTTGATATTTTCGAACAGGTCAATTTCAAGTTTGTCATATCGGCTTTTTAATGATATGAAAAAATATAACATTGAGCTCCATATCATATCATTATATTTTTCTGTGCAAGAATTAATAAAGATTTTTTGACTCACAGAAGCACAGTAATCCGCCTTATTTTGGTAATTATGAAATGAAAGTTAGTCTATTTAAAATGTAAATGTTGGTTATACAGCTCCTCCAACGGTGCCAGCCAAGCTTCTCTCAATGTCTTGGCGTGTGTGCTTTAAATTTTTCGCACTAGACAAAGGGACCTACAGTTTAACGCCGGATCCGATCGGCGCCAATAGCTGGTGAAGGTGACCGTATGTGTAAAAGCTATTTTCTAAAGAAAGAAAAAACTTTTATTAGGCGGGATCGAACCCACGACCTCCCGCCCAGCAGACCAGCACACTAACCACTGGGCCACATACGGCCACGAGTTAGTCTATTTATTACCGTAAAAATAGACTATGAGCAGGAACGGCCGCAACCGTGATGCTCAGCAATACAGTTCAGTTCGTGTGGGGCCTCACTTCAAAGATATCCTGATAAGCAGTTGTTGTACTTCCACACTTGCTTCTATCTAGAAGTGAACAGCGCATAATAGTAGAAATTTTGCAGTAATATACGATTTCGCATAAATATATATTTAGTAAAAATTATTTACATATTGTCTTGGTTATACAATTTTTTCATTGGTCATGACTTAAAACCAGAAGTAAGCCAGTTGGCTAAGTAGTTACTTAAAAATTAACAAGTAAGAGAGTTTCAGTCGAGTGGCCCGACTCAGTAATACCCTGTACAATTGAGATACACATACAAACACACACATGAGCGCGAGCACTCTGACTCTGAAACACAAGAAAAATTGATTCGCGTATAACTTCGGTGTATTTGCTCGTAACTTATTGCACTTTTAAGAATATATAGATATAAGGCCTAAGAAAATATATATTAAGCCACGAACTTGTAATAATAAAATTATGGCTCTGACAGTTTTTTGAGGATAAAGGGGGAGGAAAGAAGTTTTGCATTTCTGAAACAAACTTGATCTGGGTACAATATACACCTATGTACATTAGGTCGAACATTTTATATATGGAAAAATGTAACTTCATATTTGATACCCGCTTAAACGATGCATATTTGTGTATAAAGCGCATTGCAAAAAAAATTTTCAGAAAAAATAAGGTTTAGGGTCTGCGACTTGGACTTAAAGTTTATCACTCATACGTAGTTGGTGTAGACTTGGTTTGAAGTCATAACATTTGACAAATAGGTACCATGACCAATAAAAAATGTTTTTTATATAACAGACACAATATGTAGGTAAATATATTTGGTTCTTAATATATTTGGTAAAAATTTTGTATTACGGCAAAATTTCTACTGTTTTGCGCTGTTTACTTCTAGATGAAAGCTAGTTTTACCCGTACATCAAGAGGCTATCAGAATATCTTTGAAGTCAGGTTCTACACTCAACTGAAGTGCTGCCCATCACGGATCTGCGAATAGTCTACTTTTACTGGGCTGCTTATAAATAAGCTTCTTCAGGTTCAAAAAATAATGCGGATTACTATACTACTATGGGCAAAAAATACAAGGAAATTATTCATAAATCTAAAACTCTTTATTTAATATTGTCAATTCATTTCATTCCCTTGAAAGTAGCATCCGCCTACTGCATTACACTTGTGCCAACGTTTTTTACAATTTTGTTTGTAATTGTAGGACAATTTTAAGAACATACTGCAAAGTCTTCTTCTGGTATAGTCTTTAATTTCTTCTTCGTTTGGGGCTCTGTCTCTTTATCGATTCAAAACTGTGTCCACGGAGCGATCTCAAAATGGTTTTCACTGTAATGTCTGTAGTGTCTGACTAAAAGGACAGTGAGTTCATGCGTACATGGCCCTTTGTTGAAACCCCGCTCGTGGACCATGCTGACTTCAGCTTGCAAGCCACAATTCGCAATTTCTGAAATGGGCAGTCTTAAGAATTTAGTCCCATATAAAAACGCATCTGTCGTTGGAAATTGTCTCGCTTCGTCAAAATTTGGTCCTAGTCTACCAACCATTTTTATTTGTTGTTCGATTAAATTCAAATTTGACAACTTTTAAAATGATACTAAGAATTCGCCGACAGAATTTCGATTCGGTGAACGGGTCGTATACGTAATATTTGTAGAAACTTTGAAGACTTTTCGCAGAGGTTAAAAAATGGTATACAATTTTTTGATTTTTTAATTCATTATGTACACCCTAAAAGTATTCGTTTAAGATGGTATCAGTTATCTTTTTTATCTGCGTCCACCCTAATGAACATGGATTTTGTATTTCTTTCTCTTATAGTCTCTGAGATCGATGCGTTCATGCAGACAGACGGACATTGCTAAATATTAGTCGCTAGTTCAAATTCCAAACACTAGATGGACCACCCTGTACAACCGGGAAACGTTTTTTAATTACACAGGCCAACAAAATGACCATCTTTGTGAGGTGCAGCCCTGTTGATTTAAAAATATGATAAGTTTATGTTTACTGATTCCAAAACTGGTTTCGGTTTCGTTCCATCAGCTCTTGTTTCCAAGATATAGCGGAAAAACGAAAATCTTGCATTTTTGGCACTCTAGGATTTATGGAGGCCACACTAGGCATAAATGTCTGAGTTTATGAGCTATTTACGATAAAGGACATATCATTGCAAATTAAAAAAAATCAAAGAGACCATATAAGTCCAGCGGAAAGTGTCTAATTTGGTCTTTAAAGAGAGACATTTTTCGATTTATAGCATTTTTATCAAAATAAATCATCCCGTTTAAGGAAGCGCGTTAATTGGATTAATATTTTCGTCATCTGAGCATATAACCAAACATATGATCTAATTTTGTGATTTTTATGGCATTTAAATAAGTTTATTTGGCAAAGATATGGCGTGTTTAAGACGAAAATATATTAAATTTAAAAAAAATATTTAAATTTATGGGAGGAAAACTAGATTGTTACTCTAAATCTGTATAGGAACTGTAAAGGGGCTACTTGGTTCGGCATAAATTGTTATATGTTTACATGTAGATGATAAATTATATTTGGAAACAAGTAGCCTTTTCACAGTTCCTATAAAAATTTGAGTTACAAATCTAGTTTTCCTCCCATAAATTTAAATATGTAATTTCGTCTTTAAGAGGCTATAACTTTGCCAAATAAATGATTTAATCGCCATAAAAATCACAAAATTGGATCATAGGTTTGTCTATAGGTCAGATGGCGAAAATATTAATTCAATAACTGGCTAGCTTTAACGGGCTATAAAAAATGCTAAAAATGCTATAAATCGAAAAATGTCTGTCTTTAGAGGCCAATTTAGTTTCCGCTGTACTAATATAGCGGCTATGATTTTTAAAATTTGCATTGATATGTACTTTATTAGTTCTTAAATTCAGATAATTATGCCTTGTGTGGCCTCCATAAATCCTAGTGTGCCAAAAAGTCGACTTTTTGGTTTTTCCGCGATATCTTGAAAACAAGAGCTGATTGAACAAATCCAATGATACAGTTTTGTTCAGTGAAGTCCATATTAACATAATCTGTTAAAAATAGACCTGCACCAAAATCACTGTTGGGCTGTGTTATTTAAGTTCAGCTGATTACCGGACGAAGTAAGGAACATAGCTCGCTGGATAGGCAGCTGCTTCGTCTAAAATTCCATAGGATCAAACACATTGCCGTATAAAAACTTCAACAACCCATCCCATCCAAATTGATTAGCGTAAGTCTTTCAAAAATAGACCTTTTGCACTCAAGAAACATATGTTAGAATGGCGAGTAACGCATTGCGCAGTCGCACACTTTTGTAGCTACACATCTAAAAGGCTACATCTTCTTTTCTGTTAATTTTACTTTGGCACTTTTAGAGTATATTTGAAATTTTTATAGATGTAGATGTTTCTAGAGATATTTTTTCAATTTTTGAGTAATTTGGATTCTTATTTTGTACCCTCTCTGTGTACCTTTCTTTATGCAGATACTGATTAATCCACCCTCGTGGCGAGCAGCACGTCTTCAGGCAACTGTAATTCCACAATCATAGCATCTGAGCAATGAATTTTTCGACCATACACGTAATGTCACTCACAATTCACAAGGCATATGGGGCGTGAGAATCGTACATGCGTCTAGTTTATCCAATTTTTTTACGACTCTCTTCTAATGAACCGTACTCGTACACACAGGTAAGACAAGGAACTTGGCCGCTTTAGTTGACACTGACCGCAGATCTGTATCACAATATTTAGGTTGCCAAACAACAACAACAACATCCACATCATCAACGACTACGAAGCGAAGCACTTGAAAATAAATCAAAAGATGCGAAACGGAGTTGGAAACCCTAAAAGCCAACAACGGCGACACTTTTAGGCCTCGTTTGAAAGCTCTAAAAAGGCAACAGAGATCTAAGCGAAATGATAAATGTTTGCGCTTCGTGTATCAAGTGTGAATTTTAAGTGAAAATGTTACATGATGTGTGCCAGGCAGGCAGAACGTTCAAGGGGGGAATGAAAATGTTTTATGCGCAATGCGCCATTGTCAGCCAAGGGGCTTTCTGTATCTTTTGGATTTTGTTTTGGGTTTTATGTGGGTTACGTGAGTCGAGGCGAAATCAAGCTTTAAATATGCCAATAAATGATTTTAATTACATCGGGTAGCCCATCAGATGCTACTGTCTATTGTTGGACCCAGCTCTATTTTAAAGGAAATGCGCGCTGGCCGTAAAAACCACTCATAAAAAACCGAAAGAGCGACAAATAAAAAGCAGAACTATGTTTAAAATATTTCTCGCTTAGTTAAATTCCGTATAATTCTAAGCCGACACCGTCAGACGCAGAGGACGGCATCGTAAAAAGTGCGAACTGTAAATCATGACAGTTTTTACTACCCGAACCCGCTCGTTGATGTACCTTGCCTGTCCCTCCCTGGACCCTTGGCTCTCCTCTACCTGCCGTGTGCTACTTACGAGTGTTTGCCATTATTTCTGTACAACGGAAGTGTAATTCTATTTTGTTTCTTTCGAGAACTTGGGTTTATTAACTCCTTGCCACCCAAAATTCAACAAAAAACCATTAAAAATCTTAACCCAAGCCGTCGTGACATAAATCGAACTGGTAATCTCACTCGGTGGGTGCCCACTGCCAAGACGACTTTCGGGGCTTGTGCATAAATCTATATAATAATTGGTTATGAAATCGTTCATTGCACAGCTTAGAGCGGGGCTTACTTCGCCAGAGCATTGGACTTGGCTTATTTATGAACAAAATTTATGATATTTGTGGGCTGTGTGTGTGAGTGTGTGTGTGTGCAGTTGAAGTAAATAGTTGAATTTATGAGACTTGTCGGAGATGGATTAAGTCAAAAGTGGGCACTGACTTAGTGGTTGCCTTTGGTGAATTACCCAAAAATACGTGTTGGTGCAACTGCAAATACAAATAAAAGTTAACAGCAATCAATTAGAAAAATATGAAAGCCTTAAGTGCAATTAGAAAATGCTATTAAATTTAAAAGCTTAATAAAAAAATATACGAGTACGACTTAATCTAAACGGCTGACGAGTGCCGACTGACAAAACCAGAAATGAAAGCCAGAAACTGTCTTTAAATTTAAGTATTTATTAAGACAGGACTACTAAAATTTGGTGGCCGGGTGTGGCGCAGCAGTTAGTGTGCCAGCCTGCTGTGCGGTAAGCGGGGGTGCAATCCCTCTTCGGACTATGGAACTAAAAAGTTATTCTTCACCAGGTACTGGAGCCAGCTGTGAAGTAACTGGCCTTGAAAAAAGCTTCTTAAACTTTGCCTTTCGGATTCGGCGTTAAGCTGTAGGTCCGGTTCTCGTGTGCGATATACTAAACAATGTTCACTAAGCAAGAGTACATGATCAAGAGTGACTTAACAAGACTGACTGATCATAAGTGAGTGAATGAGAAACACTGAAAAAGAGTCACGAAGTCTCTAAAAAAGTATCATTGAACAAGAATCACTAAACAGGAGTCACTAAACAAGAGTTACTGAAAAGAGTTAGTAACCAAGAGTCACTGAACACAAGTCGCTGAACTAGAGTCTATGATAAAGAGTCACTAAACAAGAGTGATTGAACAACAATTACTAAACAAGACACTGAATATGAGTCACTGAACAAGAGTCGCTGAACTAGAGTCTATGATAAAAAGTCACTTAACAAGTATGATTGAACAAGCGTCACTCTACAAGAGTCTGTCAGAAAAGTCTCTGAACAAGAGTAACAAAACAAGAGTCCCTGAACATTAGTCTATGATAAAAAGTCACCAAACAATACTCACTGACAAGAGTCTCTCAAAAAAAGTCTCTGAACAAGAGTCACTGAACAAGAGTCACTGAACAAGAGTCACTCATAAAGAGTCATTAAACAAGTATGATTGAACAAGAATCATTGTTCTATAGTCTCTGAAAAAAGTCTCTGAACAAAAATCGGTGAACAAGAGTAAGTGTACAAGAGTCCCTGAACAAGAGTCTATGATAAAGAGTCATTAAACAAATATGATGGCACAAGATTCACTGTACAAGAGTCTCTTAAAAATAGTTTCTAAACAAGGGTTACTAAATAAGAGTCCCTGAACAATAGTCTATGATAAAGAGTCACTAAACAAGAGTCACAGAACGAACGTTACCGTGCAAGAGTCTCTCATAAAAGTCTCTGAACAAGAGTCCCTGAACAAGAGTTTATGATAATGAGTCACTTAACCAGACTGACTAAAGAAGAGTCACCAAATAATAGTCACTAAATAACAATCGGAGCTAAAGTCTCAGAAGAACATATACTGAAAAACTAGCACATTTCAAGAAGAACAATCGCTCAGTTCGGTGGTCGCTCATAAGCAACCAAACACCAGTCTCAATCTGGCTACAACCAAAACGTCTGTACTTTCATCTGATATTTAGTCCAAATACGCAATAATATCATCTTGATATTTTTTCAGATAACTTTAAATTGTTTCAAAATTAGAAGCAAAAACGAGCAAAGGGAATTAGTTAATTATTAATTTACAGTCCAAGCCCTTTCCTTGTAAGGATAGCTAGCGCGTATAACCTAATCTATCAGGCCTGTTCTCGTTTTCGATTTCGATTAAATCATGCGGAATCAGAATTATTCAATTTTCTCGCTTCCCAAAACCGACTGTATTATTAGAAGTTTAACTTTGAAATCCCTATTACCATCATTCGATCCTCTAGACTGCAAAAAGATTCGACCGAATTCTTTATTCGTTTCTTAGAAATCACAAGTCTTACCAATTCCGATTAGTCAGATTCGAAAATGGGAACAGGCCTGTATATAATCAATAACTACGTTTATGCTATGAAATTCACGGGTTTTTTTCAATTCAAAACAAAATTTGTTCCTGTTTATGCAGCTTATGTAAATTCACAAAATGACCAGCTCACATATGAGAATTTATAGTCAACTTTCGTGTGTATTTGAATTCATGAATTGGTGTTTATGCACGCACTTTCGGACCCATTTCATGATATGATTTTGCAAAATAAGCATAGCATAAACGTAATATATTAATGTTATATTATGACAAGGTACGTAGATCATGGAAACTCAGTTTGTTACCTCACATGACTGACAGCCCATTCAATTATTTTTAACAAGACCCAAAAGTATATAAAATAACCTTTACATTGAAGCATCCAAAATAAGGCCTATTGAAGTATTTCAAAAAATCTCCACTAATAACATAACTTTAAAGTGCATTGATTTTATACATAAAATAAACTGCCTTCTCCCTTGGATCTTTTTGGGCGCGACCTGCATTTAATGCCAATAATATAAATATTATGATTACGGGCTCCAAACATAAAGGCCAGTTATATATTTTACGCGTTCGCCGCACTTAAATGTTGTTTTTACCCACAAAAAAAAAATACACTCTCTCATATGCCGAAAAGTAATTTCTTGCACGACATTAATTTCTTTTAAATTACGCATAATTGAAGTACGGGCACTCGAATTTGATCGATGGCCGAATCGAGTCTTCGATGGAAACAAGTTTCCCCCGTTCGGAAAGAGAGGCTGCTGCTCCTCCTTTGGTCCAAGCGGAGGAGAAATTACAAAAAAGATTGCTTTGGCATAATTATTTAATTTGGTTTTTAGTTGTTGGCGTTGGTGTACGCCGACATTGACATTCGAATTAGACACCTGTCATGTGTGACGTTCTTAAGGCAGCCACAGTAATTCGAGCATTTCTATGTACAAAGAGCCTTGAGTTTAATCAGTTTTTCATTTGAAATTTGATTTTGTTTCGTGCTCTCCCCTCAGTTGATTCGTGGGCTAAGCACTTTTGGTCTGTCGCTCAGTTTGAAATATCAGATTTACTTTTTTTTGTGTGGCGATAAGCGGCTTTTTTATTACATCAGTTTAGTGTCACATTAGCGTTGTTGTGAAGAGCGCCCATACACTATTCCTGCGTTGTGTTGTGGGGGCGACAGATTTCAGCCACAAATTTGTATATCCATGCCATTGGTGGCAGGTTTTATTTTTTTGTAACAACAACAGCGAAAGATACAGTATTTTATGGCCACAGCCGCACTCAACAAGTTTGCATCTGCATGGGGATCTCCCGCCGCCTGCAGCGTTTTGCCACACGTACGAGCTTACTAAGCTGGATCACATAAAATCTTTCAGCGAAATATTCAACTTATGAATTTCTTAATTTTTAACCCAAAAAGAAGAAATAATAAAAGTGCACTCGCAGAGTTCTGGCGGGAAGTTGATTTGGGATATTTTATGGCATTTCGTTTTGTTGCGATGCTATCAGTTTGTGTTTTTTTCCTGACTCTTGTCAGGTTTTTGCTCTTTAAGTTTTATGCCAGCTACTTGGGGTCGATTCATAAGCATGAATCATAAGCCAGTTGAAATTTGAGTTCTTTTGGTATTTGTGGGCTATAAAATGTTGGTATTTATACTTTGTTGAAAGGTGGTTGGTTGTTCAGACATTTTGCACAAGAGTAAGCGGTAAGAAAATAATATCATCTTCTCTAAAGCGAACTCGCTTAGGGCAGAATAAGACATCAGCTGATGAAGCGTATTATAAAGCAGCGATTGGAGCTACTGACATACAAGGACAAACACATTGCTCTATTCACACTGACACGAGCCGAGCCCAAGCGAGTCGCCGCACAGTGGTTTTTTTTTGACGCTATTGAACTGAAATTCGGTTCGTACTTTTATTTATGGCTTTTTTTGCGTTTGACACTACGAAACGAAAAAAAAACTTTTTCTTTCTCTCTCGAGTAACATCTTCAACTTAAGCATAAATTCAGCTGGAATAAAGCCAATTTTCTCGAAAGTCGCACGTTGTAGCAAGAAGATTAAATTACTTTTAAATCTACACTTTTTCGTTAATAACTTTGCATTTAAGACTCTGTGCCACGCTGTGCCATGCACAACTAATCATCCAAGAAACAGTTCTAAGCTTGTTAGGGTCAACCTTAAATTACACACAAACAACACACGGCAAAATTGGACAAAAGCACACAACAATGGCAAACCAGTTATCAAATCTTAACAAAACATGACTGAACTAACAGTTTGCATTTTCACATTTTTATACACTCGAAAAGTGTATTATAATTTTGCCCAGAAGTTTGCAACGCATAGAAGGAATCATCTCCGACCACATAAAGTATATATATTCTTGATCAGCGTGGCGAGCTGAGTCGATTAAGCTTTGTCCGTCCGTCTGTCCGTCTGTCGGTCCGTCCGTCCGTCCGTCTGTCCGTCTGTCTGTTTCTAAGCAAACTAGTCCCTCAGTTTTGAAGCTAGCGAGCTGAAATTTTGCACAGAGTTTTCTTTTCTCTGCACGCTGCTAATATGTCGGAACCGACCGGATCGGATGGCTACTTCTTGTAGCTGCCATACAAATGATCAGTCGAAAAATGGATTTTAATGAGAAAAACTGGTTTTTTCTCAATATTACCGCTCTAAATCACGGTCATGGGTAATATTAAATGTTTTTAAGCTGATCTGCGAAGTTTGGTCGAAGTCGCTAACCGTTGAGACAAGCGAGTTCAAGTGTATAAAAACTTCGGCACGGACGAAGTTAGCCTTGCCTTTCTCGTTTATTTTGCTTTTAACATTTTAAACAGACACACTCAAAGTTGGCAAATATTTGCTGCCAATTTCACAAAAAACACGTGGCACACAAACAGCTGACTTCAACCGCCAGTCAAAAAAGCAGTAATGCCACTAAGGTTGAATGCGTTTGTTTTTTAAACTAATATGAGTATGGAAATATTAAATAACCAGTTAATATTTGAAATCTGAAAAAAATTGTATTGGGGTTTATGCGCGAAAAAGGCCAAAAAAAACACTGTGCGCTGTCCAGCTGACGATGAAGCAGACTATAGCTGATTAGCGGCGCCTTTTTTGCGCACACCAATACACTTCACGCTCTTCTCGATGAACACTGTTCTGGCAAATAGCTTTTAAAATATAATAACTGGATAAATTGGAGCAAATTAATTGAGGGTACATCATTTTTTTAAATATTGCAAACAACTTTGCACTTTAAATTTAAGAACTGCTCGCTTATATTCCAACCTACTTTCCATCACCCCAAATCTGGACATTCTGGGAAGCCCGTAACACGAATTCTACCGTGTCTGGAAATAAGGATTTTATATTAGTGAATGATCTCGTTAATTCTAGATCATGAATTGGAAAAGTTCGGAGAGTTTTAGCAGAGCAGAGAAATATTTTCAATATTTTAAGCTTATTCCAACCAGGGTCATTACGGTATTACAGAAATTATGAGGTTTAAAATAATACTTGCTCCATAATGATTATTTTTATACCCTTGGAGAGAGTATATTGAAATTGTCCGGATATTTGTAACGCAGAGAAGGAAGCATCTCCGACCACATTAAGTATACATATTCTTGATATAGCCATGTCCGTCTTTCTGTCCGTCAATCGGCAATCGTCTCCAAACCTCGTATTTATAAGTTTTCTATGCCTTCACATAATTTCACCAAGTTTAATGAAAATCGGACATCTATAAAGTATAGCTGCCATACAAAAGATAGTTTTGAAAAAACCTCTTAGTAGGAAAAACTTTTTTGTTTTCAATGCTATCGGTCCCAAACTTGTTACTGGCCAATTTTATATGCTAACACACAATTCTGCCAAGTTTGATTTAAATCGGATGATATAGCTGCCATAGAAACGATCGGTCGAAAAAGTAGTTCTAGTGAGAAAAACTGTTTTGTTTTCAAAATTTTCAAAATTGTGGTGTCATATAACAAATGCGGATATTTCCCAGGGTTATACTTCAGTCGAGCCGAAGTTAGCTTGCCTCAATTTTTTTTCTTAAAAATACAACTCAACAAAAAATTACTACTATATCATAAGGATAAAGATTTTGAATCCTAATAATGAAGCAGGACGAACATATAAAATGCACTTTTTAGTTAATAAAATTTTTTCTTTAAGGGAGTATTTTTTCCGATTTTTTGTTGTATTGATCGGATAATTATCCGATTATAATTGGGAGAGAGCCCCAAAATCATTATTTGAAATTCGAAATACTTTAGAGAAATAGACTTTAATGCCGAAGAATGTCTGGATCTCGAAACCACGTTTTTTCTAAAAACAGAATTGAAAAACTCTTTGCGTTTTCAAACAAGATTTTTTTTAAAAACGTCCAAAATCAGCCTCGACATAGAGAATACCCCTTGAGCTATTGTTAAAGTTGTCGCAAATTTGCAGATTAAAGCAAATCGTACGTATACATTAACTTATTGTCTTATACATCCTAATATGATATTTTAACTTTCATTTATTTTATTTATTAAAATAATTTCTTTCCCACGCCAAGCTCAAATAGCTCGCAGGCATCGGCTTAGGCAGTAAATTCAGAGGAGTTACATGATGTAAATACTTGATCCCTCATAAACGAGTTCCTTTATTCTATTGAGGTTGCTTCTAGGGACAAGGAAGAATTGATGGGATATAAAAATAATTTTATGAATATTTATTATTAATTTTTTTTGTTGCTAAAAAAAAAAAAATTTTAAAAATTTTTTTTTTTTTTATATTTTTTGACATGAAAGAATAGGGAGAAGCTTTTCGGCAAAAAAGTCAAAAATTAAACTTCCTGTCCTGTAAGAAAATCAAAGCTCAAGCAAAGGCAAAAAAGAGCAAGTCAAAAAATGCGCCCTTCGCTTAGATTTTGTTTGCCCACCGCTGGTCTAAGCATTCAAAATTGCCAGTAATCCAGTTCTGACTTCTTTAAATTGAATTCTTTTACGGCAACTCTCAGTAAAAGTGCCATATATCACTATCCGCTTGCCCCTTAGGGTCAATGCAGTCAATTTCTTTGCTCACACGCTCATATCACAAATTCCACATACTTCATCCCAGTGGCAAAGTCAATTGCTTAACTACTCAAGTTTTCTCCCAAAAAAGAAAACAAAAAAAACAAGGAGACCAGCAAAAAGAAACCATAACCCACAATTATGATATATATTTTATGAGAGCTCCTCAAGAACCGATGGCAGACAGCCCTTTGTCTGGTTGAAGTCCTGTGGGCCAAACACACTCTCACACACACACACACACACACACACGAGTATCACAATAAAATAAAGTGCAGTTAACACATGACTTGGCGCAAATAGTGTCACATTTTGATAAATGACACTCGTTTGTCAAACAGGCACCAACCAAGACAATGCAGGGCCTCCGCGACAGCCCCCTCCGCCTGAGCCAAATTACCCCAAAAATCGTTTAAGCCAAAAACGTCTTGTCAAGCTCCGAGAGTTCGTCAGGCTGTGGGGCGAAGGTGTTCGGAATGCCTTCCACCACGCCTTGACGGATGTTCCTGCCGCGGCTGTGGGACAGCTTTATTATGTCTTAATTCGTACTCTGGGCGATTTAGGACCAGCCAGTGGGTCAACTTTCGTTTTGGGGCGTGTGCTGTATGCCTTGGTCCGAGCTGTTAAAAAAATTGAATTTAATTTGCCGAACGCGCAAATTAATTTTGGCCATAATGCGTGGGGCTTGTAATTTCTTAATATTGAACGCAGGCAGAAAATGGTAAAAGTATTGGCAACTTTTCATTAGGTGGTCCCTCTGTGGGCGCGGTAAACTTTATTTACCGCTAGAAGCCTCGTCGAGATCATCATCAGCCGTTGCCTTCGCCTTGGTAGAAGGTGTAACCATAAAGTTCGCGCTTGCAGGCCAAAGTGAAAGAACGAGTTTTCTTACATGGAACTTTGGCAATAACAATTACAAACACTTAAGCAAAAAAGCCACAAAAGTTCCAAGAGGCTGGGGATTTTGGTTGTTGTTCGGGGCGTGGTAGATTTGTCAGTCGGGCCCCAAGGGGCAGGGGTGTAGGGGAAGAACGCATTTTGTACTCTTGCTATATATACAAAAAGATCTTATAACTTTTGGTTGGGCCAAGCAACTGCTACAATTTCTAGTGAAATTGATTAAAGAAAGGTCTTGGGATGCATTTGCTACAAACTGTGAGCAAACAAGGCATCACCTAAATGGAACAAATTCGTTATCTAAATTTAGAAATAAGGAAATTTTTATTTATTTTTCTTGAAGATTTGAACCTTATTGTTCCTTCAAAACTTTACCTACATCACAATTTTAGTTTAATTTAACTATTCTAGGATTTTCAAAAAAATTTATAGAGTCACAACTGAGTTACTTGAGGTCGGAACCATCAGGGATTTTAATATTGACTTATCCTCAAATATCCCATGTCCAATTAATCCAGCTTTGCCAAAATGCTTCTTCTTTCACAAATAACTAAATTTAGGTAAATTTTCTAATGTTTTCCACGCTTCCCATGAAAAAAGTTCTAAAGTTCTTTTCAAAACTTTAACTCGATTGCTTTAAATTACAAAAAATAATAAAACAAATTAACAAATATCTCAAAAGATCAAATCAACTTGCTACCGTTTCGCTGTGTGAATGCATTTGCCCCACCTCTCGATCGAAATAAAAACTAAAAGTGGAACAAACTAATGCAGTAGGCATCCAAGCACCAAACATCAACCATTTGATAGTCCATAAATTTAAACATTAGCCAGTCTTTGGCCCCCCTCCTCCTCACCTGCCCATTTGCCATCCATCCCGGTATCATTTGGCATTGTCATTGTCACATGCGGCGTATGCGCAACGTGTTAAAAATAAACAGTTGTAAAATTGAGCGCAACTAATCCAACATCATGATAAATTATGACTTAAATCAGCTTTTGTTAAATTTCCACTCATCATCAACCTAACTTGAAAATGTGTGTGAGTGTGTGTGAATGTGATGCGCTTCGGTGGTGTCACAGGTTAAATAGTTGAAAGTGATAGAAATTACAAATCTACATGTGTGTGCGTGCGTGCTGAAAGAAGAAAAGGTGTCACACACACACACACAAACAAAAGACTAAATGGATAAAAATAATCACGTTGTTGGGGAAAATGAAAAACTTTGTATGCAAAAGCGCTTAGTTGCTGAATGAGTTGAAGATGGTGGTGGGGAATTGCATTTGGTTGGCAGTCAAATGTGCAACATGATATGGCACATGTTTGCTAAGGTAAAGATTTGCTTGTGATGCACTTGCAGAAAAAAAAAGAAATTGCAATACACTTGGGGAAAGAAGACTGTTACAAATTTGGGTAAGCATTTAATTAAAGTTAACAATCGATGGTTGTGTGAAATAAGGGGATAGAATTCACTTAAGTGCTTGATCAAAGGTCCGTTTGAAACAGTCTACACTAGATCTATACTTATAAATCTGTAGGCCCGAAACAGCCAAAACTGCGTTTCCTAGAGATCTAAGATTTGTTATAGACCCTCGTTTAGTTAAGCAGGCGCGTTTGTATGGGTCACATAAATGGCTGTGGCGCTCAAGCAATTTTGTGGACTAAGCTGTTTTGCTAAGAGCGTGAGAGAGAGTGAGCATGAGAGAGGAGAATGACTCACACTGTATTTTGTATGTATGAGTGTTGGATTTCTGAGATACATGGTAGCTGCTATGGAGACATGTTTTAGAAAGATATATCAATTATCAAGAGAGAGGAGGAGAGGGAGTCCACACAGTACGAATTGGCAGGGTCGAGGGTGGGTGATTAGGAGAGACGTGACAGAGTGGAGAGCGTCGGAAGAGGGAGCGGTGGCGGTTCAACCAGACGGGACTTATTTTCTATAAAGTTTTTCATACTTATTCAATGTCAAGTTCAGAAATTTTCTTTAATCTTAATTGTCCACTTCTTCTTTGTAAATTATTTCACACTCTCATTTAACTTCATCTGTCTTTCATGGACTTTCTTTCTTCTATTTATAGACAACTTATGTTATGTTCTTAAGCTTCTTTGTTGTTTTCTTTTCTCCTTATGATTTTCCATATTTTTCCTTAGTCTCAGATCTGAGCTTGGTTTTGCACTCCATTCCTTTTCTTTATCACGACGCTTACCCTTTCTGTGCTCCTTTTAGTTTTTAGATGCTCTATTTCCATTCTTCTTCATTGCGTTTCTTTCACACCATCATTTGTCTTAGTTTTCTTACTTTTTAACTCATTTCTATTTAATTCCTTGTAAATTCTGGCATTCCATATAATTCTTTCTTCCCTTATTCTCCTGACCCTTTCTCTAGCACTAGTCTTCTCCTAAGCACTTCATCTTTTCTGAGTCTATTCCCTCTTCTCATTTTCCATTACATTCTTTCCCTCTACCATTTCCCTTAATGCGCTGCCCTATTTCTTGCAGTGTCTGCTCCCCATTCACAGAAAAAGTGCATCGTCTTTGCCTTAAGCTTACAAAATGATGCATTTTCCTCAGCAACAGTCAGGCGGCAACGACATAATTTAGACTTTTCGCCTTGGCAAACACCCTCCACCATTCGGCTCCCACTCCCTATTCTCCTTGGGTAAAAGCTAAGAGAAAGAGATGCCATAGGTGTAATGCCGCTTGAATTCCCCATCCCCGTCTGTCCTATTGTTTGGTGAATTAAGTGCAAACATTAGCAGCATACAAAGAAAGCCACAGTAGCCCAGGCAGCTGCCGACGACGCTGATGATGATGATGACTTCGTTGATGATAATGAAGATGATGTTGGGCGTTGTTGCTTGATAATACCCCATAGACTTTACACCTAGGCAAATGGAACGTGATAAAGCTTTTTCTACTCTGGAGCAGCTCGTGCAAATGATTATCAATCATTTTGGGATTAAAATTCCTTGTGGTGTTTTGTCACACATTTGTTGCTCCCTTCCCGCACACACGCTCCCTGGGAGTGGAGAGCGAGATATATCACATTGTTTTCTATGCTGTTGTCGTCATCAATATTAACTGCGGATGGTATTTAGCATAAAAAAGTCTTTCACTGCAACGAACGACGAACGACAAACGGCGGGCCTCAAAGTGGTGCAGGTGTCTCACTAACAAATCTCCCAAGAGGCAGCCAGAGCATAGATGGGCTGAAGTTGAAGGTGCCCGGCTACACAGCTACACACACACCGAGGGTTAAAGTGTTGGCTGACAATATTTTCCCGATGCTGCTTGCTTGATCTGTGTTTGCCGTTTGCTTTTGTTTTGGTTTTTTCCTCCCAAACGATTCTCACGTTTGTTCGCCTGACAAGTGGACTTAGCGGCATTGATGTATGAGTCTACAGATAGATTTGACTTTTTTCTACTCCATTCTGGTTGTTGTGTTTCTTTATTTGGTTGCATATGCTTAAAATTGAGTGATGCTGCTAATGGTGAGTAATTAATATTGGAACGGGCTTGATGCTTTCAGAGCTTTTCCTTGAATACAAGGCAAATGAGGAGAACTGTGGCAGTTGGGAAAGAGAAAAAGAAAAGTACGGACTTTTGCAAGAGCAAAAAATGAAGCAGAAAGTGAGAAGAGTACCAGGTTAGAGCATAGTTGGAGTTGAACTTTCGGAGTCGCTCGCTTAAGGTAGTGCAGACAAGTCCCCATCACAATTCATTAGGCTGGTCATCATGCATCATACACAAAGTGGAAGAAAATGGAAAACTTCACGCATAGAAGCAAAGGAGCTGTTTTTGTTATTTAAACGAACAAAACTTAGCTCAATCTATAGAAAGAAGGGACGAGAAAGTATAGAAACCACACTGAGAGCAAAATCCAAGAACATTGGACACATGATAAGCCCAAACATTACCAAGAACAGCGCATGAACGGGGTGTCTCAATGTTCTCACTTCAGCAACAAACTTTTCTCCAATCAAGTTTAACTTTCATCATGTCAAGAACATTTAGAACTTTGTCGTCAATAAATTTGAGAGTATTTCTTCTTGTTATGAGTTGACGGTAATTTATATTCTGAACAGGTTTATTCCTTTACTAGAACTAGAATGAATAATTATTCTTAAAAAAATATATTATTTGTTCCTGAATTTTCAAGAGTTTCGCTCTTGGAATCGAGCTAAATTCGTTCTCAATTTGGTTCTTATAGGCAAGGAGAGAGAGGGCAAGCAAACTTTGAGAGAATAGCGCATGCGCAGTCTGTCGTTGTCAGATGTGAGCGGTCAGCCATTAATTAATTTTATGTTGAAAATTTCGAGTGTCCAAAAGTATTTTGCAGCCCCACCACCCCCACTTCCAATACTTTTTGGTTTTCATTTTAAGAATTATTAGTACTTGGGTCAAGTACTGAAACTTTTGAATCAAGAATGTCGGATTCTAAACTTCACTCTTGGATCAAGAACTCTCGCTCTTATCATACTCTTAATAGCGAATGCTCTGGATTCAAAAGTGAAATTTCCTATATTTTCTCTGAGTGTATAAGTTCTTTATAGGGTCTAAGACCATTTCATTCCTATCCTGAGCAAGGGAAGAGCAAGATTTTGCACTTCTTGATGCAGAGCACAAATAATGAAGCCCAACACGTATTGCGTATTACCACTTATATCTATTGTTCGTATCCAGAATTTTAATATCGTTTACCGAATGGAATTCACTAACTCCTTTTCCTCAGTGAAATCGCTAGTACCATCGCATCTGGAAGTTATAAAAAGCGGTTATACAAAATTCTTAGCTTTAAGTCCGGCGCGTCGCTATCTACTGTGCATACCAAAGTGCTCAACGGCAGCGACGTCGACAAACCGACTGTATAAGCTCCTTGCTGCGCTGCTTCTCCAACAATACCACAGAGTAAAATGAACTTTGTGTCAGTGGTTACACACACTTGGGCAATGGAAAAATGTGATTGTGTTTTGAGTCGTCCTCTGGCTTAAATTTAGTGACAAGCTCGGCTGTGGCAGAAGAGACACCGGCAAAATTTTTGTTGTTGCAAAGTATTTCTAAGTCAGCGGAGATAAGTTTTCAATGAGCACACTTAAACAACGAGCTTTCTCCATTCGCTGGGGACTTACACAGTGAGCAAACTTCAGGTTTTTCCAGGAGAGCGCAACGACTGTGTCTCCTCTAACACTAGTTTAGTAATTTCGACAAGTTATTACGTTCCGGGCAATCTGTGGAATCTGCTCTAATTTCAACCCTCTCCGACTTTCCTACAAACGTACTTTTTCACGAAGTTTTATTCCCACTAACACTTATTTCTTCCTATTTTGCACACATATACTGATTTGTCTCAGTTACCAGTGGCAACTTCTCTGCTGCCATTGCCCACCCCTCATTTAGAGTAGTAAAAACCTCTCTGAGAGTGTATCATTTATTTTCCATCAAATGTTCTTAGCTCTAGTTGTTATTTCGTTTTACTGTCCACAATGGTTTTGCATAGTTGCTGCTATTGCTGTAATCTACGCGTGGGTTGCATAATTTCGGGTCTCTGGTTGGTGCTCTACTATGCTGCTTTATCCTTCTCGATGTACTACGAATACACGCACAGTAAATCATCAAAAAACAAAGTGTCATAATATTTGAAAATCTTTTCTCAAATATCCATAATTAGGTATAGAAGAAACCGAAGGGTTTCTGGTGATGGGCATTTGCTATGCCATCTTATTTTTGCTTGCGTTTTTGCTCATACTGGCTGGCTTGGTGGTAAGTTGGTAAAACAATCCTTTTTCTCCTCTGCTCATCCACTCTCAATTGCAGCAATCTATTGTGCTGCTCTTTATATTTCTTTTGGCTCAAATTCCTCCACTTTTGGTGAATTTGTTCTACTTGCTGGTGGCTTTCATCTATGACATTGCCATTGAAGTTTTCATCATTTATGCTTTACCTTTGAGTAAGTGGACGAAACATTTTGACAGATTCATTCTTAACCAAAAAGAAACTTTTTAGCTGTGTTTTTTTACATTGATTTGGCCGCCTGCTCCTATATACGCCAGTTGAGAGCCATCCACAAGGCAAAGCGAGAGCACGATTGGGATGATGAGGAGTACTGAGATGCGTTCTTTGTCTCGTCTCCCAAGATGTATACATATTTATAATGCTTTTCCGGTAGAACACACATTTTGCGATAAGGTTGCTTTCAAAGCGAAGAAGCCTGCCAAGCACCAAAAAAACAGAAATGATTTATCATAATGGTTGTCTGTGCTCCCAGCGGCGTTTCCTAAACGGGCGATAACAGCGCCGGCGACGACGACCATCGTCTGGCTCTGAATCGTTGTCCTCGATCGGGCCAAAATGTCAACTCTTCATATAAAAATTAACGAAATATAAATTAAAAAATATGCCCAAACCTTAACGTTGGGCGATGAAATAAAAACCAGAATTTCGGTTGGTTCTTCGCCCCACTCCACGGGCAATTTATGTGGCGTCCCTTTTGGTATCGAGTTACGCCTGCGCGACATTGCCGCTGCGACTGGGGACCTGGACCCAAAATCAAAATCAAAAAGAAATATGAATTGGCTTATCAACGGAATGCATCGCTGCCTTCAAGTTTTGTTTTTATCTATGGGCCAATGCGTTTTTATCTAACAGCCGCAGCTTCTTCCCATTGACTGGACTCTGTGAGCACCCCCCATGGTCTCGGTTCCAATTTCATTTCTGACTTATGACTGGCTCGTATCAGCGCCAGGTCTTGCTCTGATAGCTTCATAAGCTGCGATAAGACGCTAATTGCTAGCAAAACTTTCGGGGGCGCCTGAGTTTTCGGGGAGTGGCCCTGACAGCGGCCGGCTATCACCTGCATGTTATCGCCAGACAAATGCTTTTTGCAAATTATTAACATATGTGGCGGCTGTTACACGGCCACAAAACAAGCGGCGACCAGCCAGCATGTGCAGAGATACAGATACATTTGTATCTGACGCCAGTGGGTAGGAAGCTGGTGTTGGTCTGGCTGTGACTCCGGCTGCGGCTGTATATGCAACTAATTGATGTCTGTGCACAAAACTTGATTTATTTCTATTAATAAAGCCTCAATGCAAACGGTAGTTGGGTTCGTGCAGAGCGAGGGAGGGAGCGAGGGAGGGAGGGTGCCAAATATCGAATAGCTTGGGTGTCTGGACATTTTCGATTTCCATATTGGGTGCAATGCCCAGTGGGAAATTTGAAAATTAACGAATTTGTTTGCAAAGAGTGGGTGATTCTTAACTAAAAATGCTTAAAGCTGCATTTCTATTCCTTCAGATTTTCAATTTACAGAAGATTTAAGAACTTTGGCACCCTTTTGAATATTAGTCCAAGCCGCCATATACTAAATTGGAATCGTTAGACAAGGCGCTACACCATGTTTAATAAATTAACATTATTTGCAACGTACGGAACCTGAATCAGAACCCTGCCTCTTCTGTCTCACTCAAACCGGGCAGTATGTGAGCAAAATTGACAAAATAGCTCAAATTTTATCCCTAATACTCATTCTCCATGCCTCTACCTAACCTTTTTTTAGACAATCTCTCGTTTTAAGTTTTTTAACTTTTCGACCCACAAAATATGCAGTAAATTCTAGGACGCAATGATTTTCAGTGTGTGGCTGTCAGACAACACCAGCAAAATCTACGCTGAAGACGACGTAAGCATATTTGTTGTTACGTACGATTTTGCAAGAGGCATAAGATTAAAGGAGAAAACAGAATCATACAAAGTTGTTGTTGGTTTATACTTTGAGTTAGCTCCTATATGCGCGGCTATCGCTGTGCGTAAAGCAACCACGAAAGCGCGGCGTGCGAATATGCTGTGGGCACCCCTGGAATAAAATCTCAAAAATTTGCTGAATAGAAATCGTAGAAAACGTATGATTAGTAAACGATTGCTGGGCCAGCCTTCCATAGCGCAGTTAGTAATATGAAATTTTCCATATAACAAATCAAATCCATAATTATTAAAGATTTTGCGTGGGTGTTTTCCCATTCATAAAAAGTACCTAAGCTACAGAAAATCTTGAAGTCTACAATCAATTCCATTCAGCAATCGCAAATCGTAAATCGGTAATTGCTAATCGAAATTATCTGCTGAATACGGCCAATGTTTTTACTTGTCACTTTTTTGGCAAGTAATAAGAATTTTTAAATTTTAAAGTAAAGCTCTTTTACGGACGCTCCACTTGCTTAATTCCCTAAAACTAGAAAAATGTTGTTTTTACGCATAAATTTCTTTGGGTACGCTTTTGTGTTTGCAAAGTCAGCCGCTTTTGCCATTTGACGAAGCAGCAGGTGGGTTGTGTGTGTGTGTTTGTGGGTGGGTGGAGTGGAACGGAGGGAATCGATGAAAAGCAAATTCGAATTGAACACTAATTGTAGAGTGGCTGAAATGAGGTTAAGTTGTGATTCCAGTGCGTTATAATATTGAATACATTTCTTTTGTCCGCTCCTGACTTAAATATCAAAGCTGCTCGCGTTCTTAAGCAAAGGACTAAGAAGAAATATCGGAATTTGGTTGTTTAAATCGGCCAGATTGGCAATTCAGCAGCTATTTGAATTTAACAAAATTCGATAAGATTAAAATACGTGGCAAAAACGAACAGCTGTATGAAAAAGGTCGGACATATTCTCTACTTCTCTCTAAGTAAATCGTATAGTTCCGCTTCGGTTTCGTTTTGTGTTCTCAATTCCGAATGAAATCCAAATGTGTGTGCGTGCTATTTATAGAGCACATGTATACTCTCTCTCTATGCGTGTGTCGGCTGCGACGCTGGCAGAATTATGACTTCTTATCACACGGGATAGGGCAATTGACATTTGGGCACCACTTTAGAACATGACTGAATTCTTTAAATCGAAATCGATTTCGTAAGTCGTATTACCAGCTTAAAATACGAGTGCAAACCAAATTTCAGCCTAGAAGCATAAGGAACAACAAAGTTGGAAATCTGGCAGATCGCTTATATGCATATGGTAGCTATATAAAATATTGTGCTAAATTTAGTAAAACTTCGGAACTCCTTTCGTTTTTTTGTTTCGACTGAAGTACCTCCTTTCCTCAGTTTCATCTAAAAAGAATGAGTTGTTGAGTAACACATCTCCCACATACCTTTTATTTTGAGTTGTCTGGACTGAGACCTTGATAGGAAAGGGTACAACTATTTGCTCTCCTTTGCTTCTTGATTCTTTCTGTCCTTTAAAACATCCGTCTTCGACTCCAGTTTGTACTCCTTTGTTGAAAGAAATAAAGAACTGGATCCAAAAGTTCTGAAACTATTTAGGCTAGAAACTAGAGTTGGCCTTCCTTTTTCACCTAATTTTGTACGATTATCCTGACACGATTTCTGTTTTTGTTTTCTTTGTGTGAAATAAACCTCATCAAATTCTGCTAACTAATTAATGGCTTTCCTTTTTATACCAACTGTGTGCAATTGATACCATTTATTAGCCATTCATTTTTCCAATCGGGCTGAAATAGGCCTGGCCAATAAATCGCTTGTTTAGCCACAATTACACACACGAACAGCAACCAAAAATGGCAACCGGCAACCACATCAAAAATAATCTGGCAATGTGTGTTGTGTTGTTGTTGTTGTTGTTGCCATTTTGTTGTCGATAAAAATCACATGAAAATTTAGTTGCATAAATTTTAACACCGATTTTAATCGACGCAATGTCGGTCGAGTTGCAGAGAGCTTAGACAACTCATTGGGCCTGGCCCGGCCTGGTGTGTGCATCGCGGACACTTTATGTTCGATCTTTTTTCCTTACTTTTTTGGTGGTAATTACGGGCCGGCAGCAGTTCCGGTGCAAACTATAATTTCGTTATAAATTATTGATATGTCAAATCAAATTCTCGGCTTGTTGTATATTTTTTTGAAGTTGAGCACAAGATTTATGGAGCGCAATTTGTGCTGGGAGAGATTTGGCAAATGCCGCAGAGGCGAGTTTATAAAGTTTTGTGAAACATCTTTAGGTTAGTCCAGTTTAACTCGCCAAACGCACCTCGTGTGTGTGGGCATAAATATTATTTGTACATATATGAGGAAAGACGTGGTCCAAGACAGATCTGCGGACTGGGCGCACATGTACAACACTTTGCTTTACAAGCCGATACGAAAAATACGCAGAGATTTTTCAAAGTTTTTCGTGGCATGCAATTTTCAAAGTTACCTCATTGTTGTTGCTGCTTTTTGACATAACTGGAGCGCAGAGCATATGCAAAGCGGCCGCCGCAACCACAACCTGATTTGGACAAGGAGGACAACGACGGGCCGACCCCCACTTTTTCGGGGTCTGTCTAACAAAATGCTCAAATGCTTGTCTCGGGCATTTGCATTTCGATCTTTTGGTAACTGGCCAACCAGCCGGCTAAACAAATCCTATGGTAATAAAAGTTTTGTACTGAAAATTACAAGCGCACGGCGGGGGGAGGGGCAGGGAGGACACGGCATGGAGGCTCGATTTGCGTCCGCATTCACAGTTGTACGTACGAACCACATTAGACTTTCACTTTTCAGCCACACAACAAATGGCCATTTGGGCATTTTAGACGACGACTGCGCTTTAAATTTATGTTGATTGGCCGAGTTTGTTTTTGGTTAAATGTTTGTTAAATTGTTTTTCCGCCGAAATGACATGTTTTGACAAATGATTAGGACCACAAAGAGGGCGAGTCTAAGCCGGCACTATCATATTATAATACCAAATAAATGAGATTGATGGCAGATTGATAGGCATGTGGGTTGAAAGGCTATATGTGAGTGCGAGGGTCCGCTGAGAAGTTGTAAATGAATATTATTTTCAGTAAACTAACAGCTCCAAGGGGCCAAGCCAGGCATCTCTCAATCTCTTGGGGTGTGAAAAGTTTGACAAGCTTTTTCATGGCTAGTTACTTCACAACTGCCGCCAATAGCTGGTGAAGGTGACTGGGTGTGTAGAAGCAAGTTTCTAAAGAAATAAAAAAAATCTTTTTATTAGATGGTCCAAGGCGGGACTGCAGGCCGACACACTAATCTCTGCGCCACACCCGACCACAACCAACAACGGTAACTACAGTTAAAGCAAGTAGTAGATCATAAAACTGAAAAAAAAAAAACAATCGGCATAATTTCAAAGGTGACTTAGCGATTCAGAGTTGTTAAACATTCATTAACACATTAACAATCCGTCATTAAACTGCACCCACAACAAATAATAGCTTGAGATCTGACTATCTCAGCGATGGTAAAAGATATAGGTTTAAGCTAACTTTAAACGAAGTCCTTAGGTATTAATAAGTTTCACATTTGTCGGAATCGGCTGGATCGGATGACCATAGCATATATCTGCCAAAGGACCGATCGGTCGAAAATCTTGTTTTGGTGAGAGAACCAAAGGTACTCAAACTTTATATACTCTGTACCAAATGTACTCAGAGTATATTAAGTTTCTTGCAAACTTACAGATAAGCGCCTTTATGCCTTTTCCTATTTCCACCAAGCTTAAAGAAAATCAGAAAACTATATATTTATGTGGCATAGCTGCCATAGGAAACATAGGTCTGAAAAAAACTAAGTAAGAAAAATTTGTTTGTTTTTACTTCTCCCGCTTTCAAACTTAAGTGTTTTTTAATGTTATATGAATCCAAGGAACTCTGTCAAGTTTGATACAATTCTGATGACCACAGCATATAGCTTGTTCGATATTTGAACAAGGAGGGAATTTTGTATCCGAGGCTGGGTTTATGTTGTTGCGGTAGCTTGTGTTGTTCAGAGAGTTGGGTAGCTGGCCCTACTTCCCTATCCTGGTAATGGCAGAGCCCTCTGTTTATCAAGCTTCAGCTCCACCTACCCTGGCCAGTTCGGGTAGATGATTCGCCTTCTCACAAAATGCATCACATGAAAAGTAACAACTTCCACACGGGACTGAAACTAGAACAAGCAGAAGTTAGCAAATAGCAATGTAATCGTTCCCAAACTCCTTATTTATTAGTTTTCAATGTTTTCAATGAAAACTTTTCATATAAAATCGGACAACTATATAGTATAGCTGCCATATTAATTTAATAAAGATAGGTCTAATAACAAAAAGACTTAAAAGTAAGAAAATAATTGATAATTAAGTAAAAAAGTTAAAAAAACTAAAAAGATATCTAATACGTCTCAGTTTTTGAAAAAGTTAATGTGAGAAATAATAACATAATTAGAATACCCACTGATTTCATATACTTAGTAACATGAGTAAATTGGAGAATTTTCAAACATACCGTCCAAAAATTTTTTGTTCAGTTTCTCAGATACGCGTACTTTTTCCTTCTACAGCTTGTAAAATTGATAACTTTCTATTTTGTAAAAAACTTTCTGAACAATGGTTCACACAGTTGGTCTATATACAGGCCTTTTGGGGCCGAATTAGAGGATGTGAAGTTTTCAGAAAGTAAAAACGAAATGTTAACGAACGTTGCACTGTTTGCTATCTCAAAACTTCATTTTCCGAACGAATTGGTAACGTTGTGATTTTTCGAAATTACTCGAAAAATTAAAGAAGTCGATCTTTCAAAAAAATTTTTAAGTAGTCTCCCGGAATATAATTTTTGAAAATCTTTTACAGAATTATTTTGCTATCTTTCGAGGGGCCTTACAATGCCTAGCATCTGTCTCTTAAAACAACTGTCATCTATCTCAGAGAGCCGAGAAAGCGAGTTGCAAAAACTTAAGACCCCTCCCCACAACGGAATACGTCACCTTATAGTAAATTCACCTTGGGCACCGATTATCTATTTGAAGCTCAAAAGATAAAGGAAATGATATATTGGCTTAAGAACAGATATCGGCGCGTTCCTATCTTCTGTGTATACCACTGCTCTGCAGCAGCGACGTCGACACGCAAACAGTATACTAGCTTATACTGCTCTCATCTGCAACAACTACGAAGTCCATAAAGAGCGGGATGTTTTGCCGGCCTCTGCTGAATATAAATATAATAATTTTGGAGTTTCAATTTTCTGAAAATCCCAACTCTTGCCCAGACTCCTCTCTCCTTCTAATTTATCTCGCTTTACCCCCGCAAATGAAATCAATTCCCGTGCAACTAAGTAGCATGCCTCTTGGCCATAAAACACCAAATACTAATAAAAACATGGTCCTTTTGTCAAGCGCCGTCCCACAAATAAATACTAAATAAAGAGCCGGGAGTTTTTGGTGATTGGCCTGCCTTCCGCGTACTACATAAAGTTCAATATTTATGGCGAAATTTTTTCATCGCTGACCCAAAACAACACAACACATGGCCAAGATAAACATCCAGAAGGCAAGCGAGCGGCAGCAGCAGCAGAGTTGAGATTGGGATTCGACTTTGTAGGCGTATGACAAGCAGTCTGCCGCCTAATGGGCGTAACCCAAATAGAGGCGTTGACGCTTGCCCTGTTTACTCTTTTTTTTGCTTTTGTTCCTCTGCTAAATATACGACTTTCATTTCTATGTAACTAACGGCCGCATCTCTCTGCTGGCTCGTAAACCGCTGCGACATAAATTTGGTGCACTTTTTGACGTACCTGGCCGGCTGCTGCGGCACCTGACACAGAGTTTCCCTGCTTCTGGTTTTCCATTTCTGCTCGCACACGCTAATCTCTGTAAACAAATCACTGACGTCCTGCCATGTCCTTGGGGACATGTTGTTGTTTTAATTGCCGCCAGACGACGGGAAATTTATGAGCATCAATAAAGTGTCAACTTTTGTGTGTTTGCCAAAGCGAAAAACGGACCAAATAAATGCGCTCCCGGCTGTAAATCATCTGCGAGAGCGAGTCAGTCGTTCCTGTTCCTGGAAAGGGTCTGCAGATGCTTAACTTGGCCGAGACATGCAAGCACGCTGGCAACGTCAAGGCAAAGTCCGTTTTGGCATTTGCATTTCAATTGAAGCGAGTAATTAATGTATCGCATATCTGTAGAATTTTAATTGCCAAGTCAATGCACTCGCCCTGAGCCAGAAAGATGCATCTTGGTGTAAGAGGCGCGCGTGTGGCCCCGGCACGTAGCCAGTTGCTAAGCCTCGCCCGGCCAGCTGCCGCACAGAGCAGAGTCCACAATTAAAATATGAAAGGGTTTTTTTTCTATGGCTCTCTAACAAAACCACAAAACCAAAATCCTGCTCATAAATCGTTGCCAACGAGCGTTGCGAAATGCTTATTGGATTGAACCCCAAAACACAACCCAACCCAAACCAAGTAGGAAAATAATTCGAGAAACTAGAATTATGTGGAAAACAAATGCTTAGAAGTGGCTGCTGCTGCTTTTGGGCTGCACGTGATGATTGCATCATTGTGTCAGCTTAGTACGTGCTCAGTTACGGGTTTGTCACATAAAAAATGACACACTATTCTGGGCATTTCGGTGCAGGGAATTGTGAGGAGCAGGAGCAGCATTATAAACAACATTTTGCATGCTGGGTATGTTGTTTTGTTGGGATTTTTTTTTTGTGCCTTTTAGGACAGATGTTTGGCGAAATAATATGACAGAAATTCCTTGCCAAAAAAATGTGTTGTTTATCAAGCTTGCGGTGAGGTCGATTAAATGGAAAGGGAACGCCACTCCAAGGACAGGCCAAACCAAATGTTATGAAATTGCTGATTTTTTATGGGGACTTTAGAATTGTTGCTTTTTAGGGTTAGCCGTTTGAACTGGGCGTTTGTGAGTCCGTCAGTATGTCCGGATGAAAACCCATTCGTGCTTTTTTGATACTTCGATTCTTAACCCGAACCGAACCAAAGCATTTTTTTCGAAAGAAGGTTCGGATCATAAAATAATCCGAATTTATTTAAAATATTTTTCTACTAAAACCTCATTCTCGTCAATTGGACTGCCGATGCCGATTTGACTGTATCAAATGCACATCAAAATAAGGATGTCATTCCAGGCTTAAGATAAATTACACCGGTGCATCGCTTTAAATTATGTTTTAATTTGCCATTCTTTTGTTTAGACTACAAAATAACAAGTTCGGTAAAGAAATTTAAATCCAAATCAAGGTGAAATTATATTTAAACACGGAAATCAGATTAGTAACACCATTTTTGAATTTCCGTCCAGCGGCTATTTCGAGAATCACCACAATTCTCTCATCAGCAGACTTTCTGCTTTTCACACTTTACAACTTGCAACTTGCAAACCTCGCTTATCTGCCAATTTTTTTGGCGAATAAAGATTTGAGGACTCCAATCGTGTAAGATTCTAGCTTAAAATTATGCTATGAGATCGGGAGGTTAAATATTTAGAAGGTTCGACTAAGCCAAGAACTAGGGCTTTCCGGTACACTGCCCAATTTGGCATGCTCGCTGCGTTCGAGTAAACCTGCTGGTACTACAATAGTAGTGCACAGCTTGCACTGCGATTTCTGTGAGTCAACTTTTAAAAATAGCTTTCAAACATTTTGATTCACATGTCCAGAGCACAAGAAACAGTTATTCGTAACGGAGTGACCGAATGCTAATATAAACATTTCGTAAAATATTACCAAATAATATTCGATATCCGATATATCGCCTCGGAAAAAAAATGCGATAATGCTATTTGTCATTTTGGTCAAAAATATCGATATTTCGATTAATCAATAAAATGTTCGACATCCCTACCAAAAGCCTGAACCAAACTGAGACTGCAGTATTGGTTCAGGAGCGGTTGACAGTGGAGCTGATTCATTAATACATTTCTATGAAACGATACAGGAAAATTCAAATAAATCAGCATTTTCCCCCAAACAGTTTAGTGGCATTAAAGTTCATAAATTTTCTTGGGAAATTTTCCCTTAATAGCTTAAAACTCGACAGAGTTTCCATATTTTCAATTTTGGTGTGTGTTTTATTATTTCATCGCTAAAGAGTTGACCGATCTTTCTTTATAGCGGTACGTGCCGGAACCTTTTACCAAAACCAGGACCGAAACCGAAATACGATTCGATAATTTCCTCACTCAAAGTCATTTCCGACCGTCGTTGTAAAAAATTGGAGCATTTGGCCAAAACTTTGGTCCAGTGTGCTTCGGAGCAAACTTTCTAGAGAATTTCAAGGCTTTTTGTAGAATTGTTGTAAAACGAACACCTAGGAAACGCTTTGATTTACCCTGTTTGGTGCCTTAGCTCTACCACCAACCAACAATATCTTTTAATTGGGAAAAGGTTTGTTTCATATATAACTTCAAATTAAACTCTCAAAAGCATAGATCGGTTTCTCTACATTTTCATTTAACTATCTTGTTAAAGTTTTTGGCTATTTAGAACTCAGCAACAGATCAGATTACTTTTGATAAGGTTTTACTCTCTAAATTTCCAAAGCATTTTAGAATAGTTTTTTAAGTTAAGTGCGGACTCATGCAAACTTGTGGTATCTAACGACTTTGCCATAGTCAAAGAAGAAGAAGAACGAATTTTTTTTTTCATATAATTTTACTTGTAATATCATTGTTGGCTAATACCGGTTGCTGTGTGTATATATATTCGTATGCCCCGACTATACTTAGTTGCTTTACAAAAACAAATGTGCAGCTAGGGCTCCATATTATTCGACCTGAGCAAATTGAACGAAATCAGTTGCCAAACTTGTAAGCTTAAAGAAGATTTCCTCATTTGACTTTAAATGTTTATGTCTTTTATTCCTTCCTCTTATACTTAAAAGGTTTCCTATTTTTCTCGTCGCCGTATTGTCTCCTCTTTTTAGCTTCTTGTGACTCAAAACGCTTCAGCTGCAGTGGGTTCTCTCAATACTGACCGATATCCGCTTTATTGTTATGCTAAATCCCCCATAAAATCCATAAAAACTAATATTAAAAACGCATCAAATGGGAAACCCAAAAGTGCCCGGACTTGGTAACTTTCGCCCGCGCCGCACAAAGCCTTCGCTTTATGTACCATGTTTTTTTTCTTTTCTGCTCTTTTGAATCCACAAAAAAGGGCAGCCGAGGAAGAAGTTTTTCATAATTTATGGCAAATGCGCGCATTAAACTTCATTAGATCGAAAATTTAAGGCGAAGCATAAAAAGCCAGAACACAAAAAGTATCGTTCGCTTTTTGTTTGCAATTAGTTCGGTGGAAGCCGCATATAAAAAGAAGAAACCAAAACTGGAACTGGACTACAAGTTCATTGAGGAAACATTGACGAGGCAATATCAAAGAGGCAACGGCGGCCACATAAATTTATTTTTAAAGAAATGCCGAAAGAAATGCACCACCAACTGCGTTGGCATTGTTGGCGGTTGCATTTGTCAAGCCAAGCGGCAGCCGCCGGGCCACTTGCTCCCAGCGTGAGTTTCCCCCTGACAAAAAAATTGAAATTAAAATATTTTGGTAGTTTACGGGCTGCTGGGAGCAACACCCACCCAGTCGGGCCATGTGTAAACATTTGCTGGTGTGTCAAAACTAATTTGGTGGCTGCTGCTGCTGCGTGGGCTTGGGAGCAAGTGCAGGCTCTGTGCGTGATCTGGCCAAGCTCTGCTCTTCACACTCGATAGCGTGAAGTGTTGAGAGTGTCATAAATTTCGTTGCCATATGCAGAGTGGAGCGCTAGCGCTCCTACTCCATGTGGAGGGCCCTTGGGCCAACTGGGAGGCGGGCCACTGCAACTTCGCCACGTTCCATTCAATTCTTCACGCTACCTAAACACGCGCTTGCCTCTTCACTCGACCTTGACCAATTCGCGGCGTGAAGCGAGTCATGAAAATCAATTGAGAAATTTTTGAAATTTTCGGTAAAGTTTGTCACCCCGGCGCACCTCCTGCGGGGCGTGCGTCGCGACAAGCAAATGAGCCTGGCAAAATCCTGGAAACGCTTCAGGTAATCGTCCTTCAATTTGTCATGCTCGAGTGTCCTAGCTACCCTAGCTGCCCCCCTCATCGAACGGCCATAAATCAGCGAAGGTGCATGCAGGGCGGCGCGTGCCTTTCTCTAATGCCCCTTGGCGCATATTTTACGAGCACATCTATCGCTCGTACCTGTTGCCCCGGCAACAAGTGTAAAACTAGCAGCCATTTTGCTCAGGCTTTAGTCGAAAAACTTGAGCCACAAATCAGCACAAAAGCTAACCTTGGGATAACAGCAACGGCATCAGCATCAGCATCCATCGACTGCAAGCGCGTAAATTGTGGCAGACACTTAAGAGCCGAGACAAGATTAAATGTTAAATTACGTTAAGGCTAACGCAGATAAGCCACGCAGAAACCGCTTGCGATGCATTCAACGGGTTCCAAAGGAGTGCCCCGTGTCCATGGCCAGGCCAGGCCCGGCCCCGGCCCCGGCCAGGGTGATAATGATAAGGAAATGAAATCGAGTTAAGGTACGCCAGCGACCACAGAGATTTGCTCAGAATGGGACGACTCTCAGGCGGCAATGTGCACTATCTGAGCGCGTATAAAGTATGAAAACTGATGCGTAGCATAAATTATCAGCGCACTGTGGGCGGTAAAGGAAAAATTGCGGATAAAAAAATGTATGAAGCACAAGCGGAGGCCTGTTTGAACGATTTCGTACGAGAAAACGAGTCCCACATTCACGGTAAAACCATTAAAAAGCTTTCTAACAAACTCTAAGAACTCTTGATTCTGCCGCCCAAGTAAAACATACAAAGCAAAGCTGTTTGCAAAAAGCTCTTAGCCACCAGAGCTTTGCCTTAAGAATGCAACTCGTCGAAATGTTTGGAGCGAGTTCGATAGTTGTGATGGTTGAGATGCCGACTCTAACATGAAGTAGCACCGAGGTTCTGAGTACGATCGCTAATGAAGAAAGAGGAAATCAGAAAAATAAACAAATTTAATATAAAATAATTAGTTAATATATTTTTCTTTTATATACTTTTAAGACTTTGGTCAAGCCGAATTTAGCTTTCTTCTATTTCTTTTTTAAATGATTTCATCATTCCGAGATCTGGATGTAGGACCATCTCGGAATAAATTTGAGGATCTCGTAGACTTGACATTTGGTTGAACTAGACTAAAATAAACTAGAACGGACGTCCCCAATATTCTTTAGTCGAGTCCTATTATTGGAAAGTCAGAAGTCCTTCGAAGCAATTACTACAATTTCGATAGCGTACATTATGCATAAGCTCTAGAGCTTCTCAGTATACACCAAGCTTATGCCCTGGCTCTATTCAGCTGGATAGTGATACAACTAACAAGATATGGCGACCGTTAGGTAAGCTCACTGCTCAGTTGTCAATTGATGCTATGATACAACAAAGAAGGTACGGAAAGCTCTCTGGCATTGTAAGCTAAGAGTTTTTTTTTTGAAAGCTCGATCAAATAACATTTAAGCTGAGTTTAAGCTAAACGAAGCAGTGAAGCCCAATAGTAACAGTTAGACCGAAACGATAGTGTATTATTGTACGTTATTATCTCCTTACAGATTCAATCCAAGAATATAGGAGAAAAGGCTTTTTCTAAATCTTGTACATAGCTACAGCGCCCTGTGGAGCGGACTCCTAAGTAAGGTGGGCAACAATAAAATACGGTCTGACGCTCAAGCGAAAGCAGTTGATGTTCTCGCTTCTTCGTTATCGTGCACTCCCTATCTCTCCGCCCTTACTCGACACTTTTGGCGTTGTTATAAAGGTTCAGTGGTTATCGCGGTTCTCGCCCAATATAGTATCGTCCGCGCGCACCTGACTAGCCTAACACAGTGATGAAAGACTTCGGCAAGCTTTCAGTGTGATCTAGATCGCCGATCCGCGACCGGGACTGGCCGGTCCCCTATCGTCTAACGCTTAATATTTTAAAAAAGCTTAAGATGGAACTTAAAAGGTGTAGATATGTTGCTTGCCCTTCTACACCCCTTTCCGATAAGCAAGATCTTTACGAAAAACCTCATAAAGGTTTTCAAAAAACTTTTCATTTTCGGCGTATGTGTAGTAATGTGGCTGACCGCTTCTTTTAAGGGAGATCTTATAAAAAAGCTTACTTTAGTTCGCTTAATCGTTAAAATCTTCCCTATTAACAGATTGTGTCTCACTGCATTGAAAATTCTGCTCACATAACTTCCAACTTTTCCCACTGCACGATGCTGCAGCCCGCTTTTGCCTGTTCCTATCTGTGGCCTCTATATTTGCTGTGTGAATCTCTTGAGTAATGCACTTGAAACAAACTCTCGCAGTTGGCATGGTTATCATCACAGTTGTCTGGTTGGTTGTTTACCTGCCGCCCGGCCTCTCCCTGCCGACTAGTTGGCTGGCTTGACCCAAGCGTCTCCGACTGATAAGCAAAATTGATTTTTGCAATTATTTTTAGCATAGCTCAGAAAATGTTTGGAAAATGTGTCAAATGACGACGATACAGGAGACGACCTCATAATTTTATGATTAGTGGGAATGCTTGTTAGTGGGCCTGTTGCTCCTCTTCGTCGGCTGTTGTCGGCAGTCGCATCAGCAACACGTACGCACACTTCTCACACAAGCCTCGGTTCTGGCCGTCAGAGGACGAAACTTTTGGCCAAAAAGACCGCCAAGCCGACGTTCCGTGATAAATTGCAATGATAGCAAAAGTACTTGACTGTTGCTGTTCCCAAGTTCTCTGTGTTGTGGCTGTGTTTTGCCGAAAAAGAAAACAAAACGAAGCATTTTTTGGCAGACGTGTCCACGACAACAACAAAAGAATTCAAAAATTAACCGCCGGCAACAGCGTGTTGCATGTAAGCCAGTCAGTCAGTGAGAGAGTCCAAAAGATGATATATCCGAAAATTCCATATAATGACTGCCAGGCAACAACAACAACAACAGCAACAGGAACATAGTTGCTGGTCAGCAACAGCTACAGCAGCAGCAGCAGCAATAACGGCAAGTACCCAACGCGCATTAGACAGAAAAAACCCAACCGGCCCAGACATGGGAACTATTTTCACGCTCAGTTGCAATCTGTCAATGCCGTTCGCCACACCGAGCCAGGCCAGGCACGACACCTTTTTGTGGCCTGTTGCTGTTGCTGCAACGCCCCGGCACGCTGGCCAGCCACCAGCCAGCCAGGCGCGCTGATATATCAAAGCCAAACCATCATCATCTTATTAAAGAGTGCCAACTTAATTTGCTTCTCCATGTTGCTAGACAAGTTGTTGCCGGCTGGTGTTGCTGCGGTGCCTGTCCAAGGTGTTGCTGTGGGGCGTTTCCGAATACAGTTAGAAATGGAAAAAGGACAAGATGGGTCGAAACTTTAATATTCTGGCAATATTTATTGATTTTTATTGGAAAAGGCTTTGAATTGACCCTATTTTCATTACGTTGAGCTGCGTGGGCCAACTTGAACCTGAGCCTGGCCTTCTCCGTGGTTGCCTTCACTCAACACCTTTTGGGCTGCCGCTGGCTGAAAGCTATAATTAATAGATTATCATCGACAACATTTTAAATTCGCATTAAAGTTGCCAGCGCGCCAAATTGCCGCGCCAAAACTATTTTCTAGCAATTTTTTCCAATTTTTTTGTGCATTCTTTGTAGTTTCTTTAGCATTATTCCTTTGACTGCTGCTGCAGCTCGTTTTGGTCACATACGCGGAAGTGATTTTTCCACTCCAATGACGTCGTCATCGTTCATGCCGTTGCCGTTGCTGTTGCTGCGGTGCAACAAGTTGCAGCAGGTTGCTTACGGGGGTGTTTGCTGATGATGTTGGCTCACGTGCAAGCGCGCAGTACTTGGCTTAGACTTGCTGCTGCTGTTGTTGTTGTTGTTGTTTCTATTGATAGACGAGATCAATGCTGCAATGTACAAGTTGCTGTTGCTGTTGCTGGTTAGTTAGTCAGTGGGTTTTTTTGATTACAACAACAACGTTTTTCTGTCTACGCCCTTGGAACAAATTCCATTTCGTTGCGCCTGTTTAAGTGTGAAATTTATGCCATTATCAGAGTTTTGTCTATTGAATGGACACTTTGCAACGGTAAATATCAAAATTTTGTTTAGAGCAAACTTATTACAGTTGACCCAGAGGAAAAGAAACAGGTTGAAGCAGATAGTCGGTGTGGAAAAGAGCACAAGTTTTCAATAAAAATGAGACAGGTAAAGATTTTGGTTAGCTGCACACTATTTCCTTGTGCCCATTAGCAACAGTGCGTCGCAATGTATGTATGTAAAATCTTTATATCTTTTCGGTTAAGGTTTAGATTTCAAATTTAAAGTGGATTTAGGGCTCATGGGTTACGGTTTCGATTACAGTTTTAACCTCTGCTTTAGGTAATTCATGTTCGTAATAATTCATTTTCATTTACAATATTATTTACTTACTAATACGTATTCTGGAGTACTGTCTTCTATAGCATTTACTTTTCATTAAGAACTGATGTGCTTACATTAAAATCAAAGATCTAAATGATGCCATTGAAAATGTTTTAGTTTTAAATTAGTACTTTTGCGCATCAAATTAATAATCTAAGGATTTATTCAATACCCAAAATATCAATTTGTTACTATCTAGTTTCAAAATGAGACAACGCGTATCAAATTGATATTGATACATATATTTTTGGGTGTTCGTCTATGTCCCGTTGCTTTACATAAACAATTGAAGAGCTAGTGCCTAGTCAGCATTTTTTGCTTGTCAAAGTTGATGTCTTTAGTCCGACATCTTAACCCAGGTCCCTTTCCGCACGAGCTATCCCCACCTTTCAATATTTATACTGGAAATTAACGTGATTGGGCTCATTAAGCAGGACACTTATTTGCCCAAAGCACATAAAAAGCGTCTGGTGTTTAATAAGCAAATATCAACACCTCGAACGGACAAACCTGACCTCACATAAATATTTTTTGCAAGTTCCGGAGAAGGAGATGGAGCGATGAGGTGCCCAGTCGTCGCCAGACTCAGTTGCGTGGTCATACAAAGCAATCAGCAAAGAAAACAATACCCGATGATGACGATGCTGATGAGTTGGGTAAATATAATTTTTCAAGATCAATGTTTATTTACACAACGTAGGCCAAAAATGCATTATTGGCAGCAGCCAACTCGGACAGACGGCGACAGTCGGGAGGGACGGGGGAGAGGGAAAGGAAGCAGCCAAAAAAACAAACAATGAACCGAGCTTTGGACACGCAATTGCAATTAATGGTAACCGAAAACCCATGGATGCCACTCGTTGGTCTCTGTCGCCGTCAAGTGTGTGTGGAAGGCGTCGTGGCACGCACACACACACACACACATAGCCAGCTGGGAAATGAAGATGAAGTTTTCTCAAGTGCTTTGGCAACTTGACGGCGACACGGCCTCCAGCCAGAAAATTAAGACGTCAAGCGACGTCAATTGCTGACCAAAGGCTTCAACGGAAAACTGTCTATGAAATATAAACAAGCCGGGGATGAGTGTCACGTGAGACGCAGCAAGTTCAATGGCCAAGGATATGCCACAGACAACAAACACACACACACACATACACAATTCTACAAATCCAAAACAATGGTCAGCAATTGCGTGCCACATGCAGCAGGAACAGCATCTTGGACAACAATATGAGATGCTGATTAGGCAGCTGGTAAGCTGCAAACACGCATGTCCATAAAAACGCTAAATGCATATTGGAAAAAATAATGATGACAGTTGCCCAACTAAAGCAAAGAGACGGACAGACAGATGGAGAAGCCACAAATGCAATGAAACTGTAACCCATTCGCATTCGCACAGTGAACAAATTAAGACTCCAAGTCAGACAGCTAGACTTCGTTCATCATAAGTGCTTACATTTGCAATGATGAGGCAAACACTAGACAACAAAGTTGAGTAGAGGGAAAGAAGGAAGAAGAGTGAGGAGGAGGGAAGAAAGGAGGAAAGAAGTGGGGAGAAAGGAGGAAGGGTGGAAGGAAGAAGGAGGAATGAGGGAGGTGAAAGAAAGGAAGAGGAAAACAGGAGGGAAGATGAAAGGAACGAAAGAAGGAAGCAGAAATTAAGAAGCCAGGTGGAAAAATGTTGGAGAATCGAAGGAGAAAGAATAAAGGAATAAAGGAGAAAGAACGAGAAAGAAAGAAAGGTTAAGTGAAGAACGAAGGAGTAAGGAAGAAAGAATGAAGAAGAAAAGGAGAAAGGAGGAAAGAAGGAGAAGGAAGAATGGAAGAAGAAAGGAAGTAGGAATTAGACAAGGATGAATCAGCAGAGAAGCAAGGAAGAAGGAAAGAATCAGCAGGAAAGGGGGGAAAGAAAAAGTCCCGAAGAAGAAAAGAAAGGAAAGACGATGGAAGAAGAAATTAATGAGAACGGTAGAAGGAATAAAGAATAAAAGAAGGAGAAACGAAAGACGAAGGATGGACAAAGAAGAACGGCGCAGATGAAGAGAGAAGAAATGAAGGAAATTACAAGAAAGGAAAAAGAAATATAAGAAGGAACTAAGAAACAAGGTGTTTAGTTTAGTTTAATTTCTTTCCCAATGCTACAAGAATTCCTTATAATTTATCGCATTAGTCACATGTGGTTCTTTTATATAATAATACATATAACCTATCTTAAAAGCTAACAATAATTTACTTAACTATTAAAAAAAGAAAAGAAACAAAACAAGAAGGACGGAGAAAGTAAAGACAAGATGGATATAGGAAATAGAAGACCAGGAGGAATGAAGGAAAGAAGGTGGAGGAAGAATAAGGGAAGAAGTAAGCTGAAAGAAAGAAATAGACCGAAAGGAGTAAGGAAGGAGAAAAAAGGAACGTTCATAAAAAGGAGGAAGGAATAAGGAAGGAAATAGGAAGCCAGGAGGAAGGGAAGGAGAAAGAAAGAAGCAGGGACGAAGGAAGGAAGAAAGGAAGAATGAGCGATGAAGGAGAGAGAAGGGAAAATGGAAAGTCTAAAGAGAAGGAAGGAGGGAGGCAGGAAAGGAGATATCCAGAAGTCCATGCTAATAAATTGCATTCCGGCTTACCCCAAATCTGGCGAGAAAGTACTTTTTACGGAACTCTTAAGGCAACGCAATCGAAATCTACATTTTGGTTAATACACACGAATCTGTGGGATGTTTCCAGCCCTGTCTAAACCGGTCTTTATTGACCATTTCCACTTACCGAAGCTTTCCCCTAAGGGTTTCATTTAAAATCTCCCCCGAACATATTTCCAACCCAAATGCCATGTTGCCCAGTGTAATTTTAGTTACAATTGCCTGCACCTTATGTCACATTAAGACAACGTTGACACACAGCCATTGTGATGCCGGGATGCTGAGAATTGGGTCAGTTGGGGCTCACGTCAAGGTGTTTGCTGGCATTGCCTATCCACATGTTGCTGGCGCTGCTGAGGCGGACTAAGCTGCATCTTAATGACAGCCAGTACATGGCACACACACACACACACACACAGAGACAAACAAAACAAACGCAGCCAGAGTGAGGAAAGTTTTGTGGCAACAATTGCAATTGTCTCATTAGCGTGACAGAACAAGGCAACTCCGCCCTCGCCCTCGCCCCCATCAGCCATCTCCGCCTCCGTTCAATCTCAAATGTTGTTAGATAAATTTTGCTGCTTGTAATTAATTTGCGACTCGTAATGATTTCTCTACATTGTTTCTCACACAACATTTGCATAATTGTTTCACATGGCTCATGCGGCCTCACGTAGGTGTTGAAAACTGTGGCAAACTCTGGTCGAGTTTCGGAGCGCTATCTCCTCGGCTAATTTTTGCAATTGCCACTCGCAGCTATCCGCGATTAATCAACTAGTAGAAACCAACAGCAACTATTATGCCAATGGCGGCGGATTACTCACACGGACCGCGCCCACAATCGAGCTGCAGTTCTGTTTGCAATTTTTCGCACTATAATTGATCATGTTTTGGCCTGTGGTGGGGCGAGAGGGGAGGAGGGCGGAGTTTGGATGGGGTTGCATATCTAACAATTGTGCTCGTAAATTTTGAGGTTGCCCAACAGGAAATTATGGCTAAAAATTGTGTGTGTGTATGTATGTTTTTGTATTTGCATCTGGGCCATTAGCCACAGTTTTACAGTTCCTGCATGCGTCCGCAATGTAGAGATACGAGTAATGAATTTACTTGGATACCAAATGAATTGACCATTAATAACTGAAAATGAACGGAAATTTTTGTGTGTGTTTTGGCCAAGCTGAAATTGTGTAAACAAAAACAGTTAAGCTATATTAATCATAGAGACAGATTTCTGATTTTACTTGAATATGTCAGAGTTGGGGAAATATTAACAGGCTTTCGGGCTTTTACAAAGGTTTCCAATTACATACGGTTTACTATTTGCATTGTCAATATGGATTTGTTGTGTCTTGTCCCTTCTATATCCACCCCGTTTCTTCGTTCTTCTTTGTCTGTCTACTCCTCTGAGTCAATTCTCTACATAAATAGTGTGACCATCGTCTTTGTCTATCACATCTTTAGTAATGCCTTCCGTTGGCCAAATCTCTGTGTGATTTTTTTTTATTCCATGCAGTTGCTGTGACTTTTAATTAACTTTGCCATATAATTTTCCTTTTTCTCTTACAAAATAAATTGTCACGTTAACCAGTTTCCCCATTGCACACCACTGAACCACTTTCCGCAAGTGCACGCCCGGGGGTAGGCGTGGCGGAGGCGAATTCCAATCTGCCTATAGGCCCACATGACATGGCATGCGTGGCGTTTGATATATATTTTCAATTAGTTGGCAACAAGTTTTAGTTTTGCACAGTTTTTTGCTGGCCAGCAATTAATTTTAGCTTAATTTCAAGAGTTAATATTTTTATATACATTTTGTTTTTTTGTGCTGATTTATGAACTTTCGTGAGTTGTGCAACAGAATTACAAATTAATTCATCGAGTGGTAAAAGTGAATGCAAATAGTTTCAGCACTTGGACTCATTAACACAACGGGGAGTTTTCATTAGCTGGCAAAACAATTTGCAGCGTGATTTTCATTCATATTTTGTACAATCGAAGGTGCGGTTTGAGTTTGAAAGTTATTACAATAATTATAACCACAAAACAAAAAACAAAGTGCTGGGGGCTGACCTAATACACGGTTTAGCCATAATCATTCATCTCGGCGGCACCTTCTTTTCCATAGGCCCCTAATCCCATTAAAACTTCTGGCAGCGTATAGGAATTTTTTTTGCAGATGCCAATACTGAAGTAATTTTCACACTTGCACACAAAAGGAAATTCATGCCTGACAATTGTCCTGCCGGGTGTGGGATTCATTTCGAAATTGACATGCATTTCAAATTGGATTTTGAGCGAGACGAAACTTCGGCCTTATTTTGTTTCAAACAAATTGCAGCTGCCTTTGCAGAACACTTTCACAGAGATCTACCGACTCGTGTTTTCTCAACTAATGAACTTTGATGTTGGTTTTTCTGTGATTTACGCCCTTTTAATGACATTCAAAATACATCAAGTATTATCGTGCTGCGCTTTTGCTCAATACTTAACCTGGTTTTACTTTTAATTAAAAGTCAAACTCTCATCAAATGGCGTTAAATTCGTGTCCATAAAACGCACAACGGGCGTCCCGGACGGGAAAGTGTTGGACCCTCGTGCTCTTATCTGTCCGATAATGTTAATGATGGACTTAAAATTATTTTACGTCCCTTGAAATGTGCCTACAAGTTTGTTGTCTACTGCAATTTTGTGGTCCATCATTAAAAACAAATTTTATTTTAAATTTTTATTACAATTTTTTACTTTCCTCAATGAATGTGTGACTGTGTGGGGCGGGCTATCTTAATCCGAGACAAGTAAAACAACTTTAACGATAACATCGAGCAACAAGCGAAAGCACTTTTGGTGTAAGCAATTGATTTGTGATATAACTAACTATATGTAACTAACTTGCTCAAGTAAATTAAAAACAAATTTTTAATTAACAAAAGTAACGACGGTGGTATAGGAAACAGCAGGCTCCCTGATAAAGGCGCAAAATGCGACCGATGCGTGGGAGAACAATTGAAAACAAAATGAAGTTTTATTTGGTATGAGGAATGAAGGCCAACACAACCCACAGTAACAATCATCGAAATTCCAGTAAATTGGTCCAGCGAACAACACAAAATGAAAAACTGTTTTAAAAAACAACTAAGAGTGTTGCAGTCGAGTGTCCTGACTGCAATATACCCTGTACCAAGTAATGCTGTGTCTAAGTTAAAATTGAGTTTTCTTCGACTTAATATATTTTCCTGCGGCTTGACATGATTCTCATAATATTGAAATTACCCTTTTTGAAAGGCCTGCTTTATTTATTATAATGTATTTGAATAAATGAAGCGGTGCATAGTCATATGTTCGGTGTTTTTACTCGGTTCTTATTGTGGCATACAGAACAGATAGATGTTGGGCATAACTTAATATATTTGAGGTCACTGGACTTAAACTTAAAAATTGTGGCTCTGAAGGTTTATATGAGAAAAAAGGGTAATTTTCCAAATCTGAAGCAAACTTGTTCTGGGTATGGCATACACCTACATACATTTAAAAACTTTTAACTCTATCTCTAACAGACTTTAAAATCAACGCGTTTATAGAGAGAGAGAGGCAGTTTTTCGCTGTCAAACAATGTAGGATCTATTACAGTCTCTAAGATCGACGAGCTCATACAGACTGACAGACGGACACTGCTAAATCGACTCGGCTGTTCATGCTGATCAGGAATATATATTTTATATATATTTATGGAGAGCGGACACTCTCCGAATTTCAAGGAAACCACAATTTTGCAAAAAGAGAATAGGTTCAGTTAGCGCTTAACTCTCGAAATGTTACATAAATAGACACAACAACAGAGAAGAGACTTAATTGCAAAACAGACACCGAAAACTGCGCCCACATATTTAGACACCTAGTGAACCAATAACAACTTTGTGTTGAACTCAACGTTAGGCGGTACAGATTTGTTGAAAATTGTATGTTAAAAATGTTCTTACACAGAGGGAAAGAACGTGTTCAGAAAATAAGTTGTCGTCAACTTAAAATGAGAACAGAACGATCTCAAAATTTTTGAGAACAAATGTTCTAAATGTTCTTGGAATGAGTAAATTTGTTCTCAAACTTTAAACAACAACAACACCGGTTTTCAGCAGAGAGATATACAATAGAGACAGCGAGTTGGTTCTCTTTTTGCTCTCTCTCCCTTGTCTGCTCAGCAAAGCATAAGTAGCCCTCTTCACGGGCATCTGCAAAACTGTTCAATGGCTGAATTGTCAAGTCAGTCATTCCATACGTTGAGTGCATAAGGTACCTGGCTCAACAACAAATTTTTCTGTGTTTTTCTGGAAACTTAAATGAAACGAGTCAGGTGAGAAGTGGGTCGTTGAAGCGATGTTTCTGATTCCTCTGGCACAATGGGTGGGTGGAGAAGCAGCAGCGCCCATATCCAGAGTAGCCTTGCCTCTCTTCACTTCCAATCAAAAGAGGTATGTCCCCGTTCCCTATTCCACCCAAGTGTGAGTAGTCCGCCCACACCTGGTCCCAAGTGCAATCAAATTTTTTTCCGGGTGAGTTTAAAATGTTCTTGAATACGGAACAATATAAACTCAAATCTTGTTCTCAAAAATGGAACAAGTCAACTCAATTTGACCTTTTGCGTTCTCAATAAATTTTCTCGAAGTAAACATTGCACTAATTTCAATACTTTTTATGTTTGTGCTCGTTTTGAGTCCAATGTTCTCGGTTTTTTCCCTCTGTGTAGGATTTGGTTTAAATGGATTGTCATAATTGGTGAATTGTTTTTTCTAGTATACCTGAAGACGGATGCCTCTGTGCATCCGAAAAATATTTGGAACAAACATAAACTGAGTTTTCTGATATTAAAATGAGAACAATTGTTCTTGAATAAAGAAATATTTGTTCTTACACTAAACCGAAAAATTTAATACATGAGCGTTCTTATTTTAAATACATAATATCTTGGATTAAGCACATAATAACCTACCATACAAGTTCCAACAAAAAATGCTTGAAATTCCCTCGTGGTTCCAACTTTCTGGTTATGGAGTTAGGGTAGATTTCAGACGCATAGTAAAAACCTCTTGGTCTTTGGTTAATTTCTATTGTATTTTCCAGTCTTATTTGATTCAATAATGAGGCATATTTTCAATATGAAATTGCCTTAGAATTTAATAAGCTAAAGCCAAGACCATTTTGAACCTACACTATGATTTCTTCTTTGTTTTTAGAAAGTGTACCTTAATTAATACTACGTTTATGCTAAGCTCATTTTGCAAAATCATTTCATGAAATGCCTCCGAAAGTGCGTGCATAAACACCATTTCATGAATTCAATTACCGCGGCAATTCACGAAATGCCGCGTCGGAAAGCTTTTTTGCGTTGTGTTCCTTCTCTTCGTTTGCCATGTTCTGGCTATTTTTTTTTTTTTTTTTTTTTTTTTTTTTTTTTTTTTTTTTTTTTTTTTTTTTTTTTTTTTTTTTTTTTTTTTTTTTTTTTTTTTTTTTTTTTTTTTTTTTTTTTTTTTTTCTCCAATGTAGATAGAAAGTAGTTTAGTGATTTATCCGATGTTTTTCAGTACTGTTAGATGGTTGGTCCAAAATAATAATATTCTCTGAATTCGAAACAGCGTCGCATATATCAATGTTGCTTTCACTTCGCTCTAGAAATGGAGTTTTTTTCGGATAATCCTTTCGTCTTTCTTTTTCAGGCAAACAATTTCTTAAGGAGCCGAAGTTGTTCGTAGAAGGGTACTTACCTCTCTTTATTAAGTCGACGGTCACCCAATACCATTTTAAACAATTGATTTAGCATTTCTTGAAAAAAGTTCCCAATTGGGACGGGCACTAGCCCATGGAAAATTCTTTAACGATTTTTTCTCTACCAAGTTAGAAACCAGTCCAAAGTTAAGATAGTGCATAGGTCTATAAAAGCTTTCCTTTCTCAAGACTTTGTTTTCAAGAGTATTGAGTAAATAAACTTGATTTCCAAACGAAAAGTGTGATGAGATAATTTGAGATCCGAGCTTACAGTTGAATTGTATTGTCGTCTGTCTTAATACGCTATTTTGGTAGCCGTAACTAGACTGAGACTTTTAACTTTTCATACTGAATTCGGTTCCCCCTCTTGACCATTATCTTTTATAGCCTGGCTGGTCAAATTTGGAATTACTTATCAAAAACTCTCGCCCTTGCAATTTATGAACCACACTTGAATGTTATTCACAGCGGCTGCTTTTTCCAAGTGCTCAAGTTTCACTTGGTTTCATCCTCAACCGATTTAAGGCAACAAATGCAGCATAATTTAATATGCAACTAACATCCATTGAGCCAAACGCTGTTGGCCATGATTTGGCGTACGCCATTTAATCAGAGATATCAGCAACACCTGCCGCTGTTTCAGCTCCAGGTTGGGCTCCTGCAGCGGCAACATAACCAGCCAGATAAAGAGGAGCAGCTTCAAACGCCTGCACTTCCTGTGTTTGTGTGAGACGGGAGTCGCCATCTGCAGGCCACGTAACTTGAATCAAAATCGATGCAGCTACAGCCAGACCATGTCCATGTCCATGTCCAGATCCGAGCCGACGCTGTTGGCGTAAAAATTAATTAAGTTGACTTCTGGCATTGGCATTGGAGCATTTTCCATTGGCATGCAGGAGCAGCTCTGCGAGCGGAAGTCGTAAGTTTTTGGTATTTGGTTTTCCGGACTCCTCCACTGATGCAATTCGCAAGTGTGGATATGATGAAAAATGAACTTAACCCGGCACTGGCGCCGTTTGGGGGAAATTGGCCCTGCTGCCTCCATCAAGGGCACATGTTGCAAGTACCGCCGCCGTCTAATTGATGAACCGTTCTCGGTCTTGCTCTTGTTGTTGTTGTTGTGCGTAGGCGCAGAAATAATATTTACAAATTGATTAATTGTTGTTTATTGGAAGTCATCGTCAGAGACTTAAGCCACAGTTGATAAATGAACTTGAACTGAAACATTTATGCCAAGTCAAAGGTCAACTAATCAGTCATAAGTCCACTCAGACACACACACACCCAAATGCATTTTCCAATCAGCGAAAAAAAAAAATTGTGTCTGGGGAATTAAAGAACTGACATTGCTCTGTTACCAAAATGTCTCTCCAAACTGTCACTGGGTATTGGGCACAAAGTGACAGACATTTGTAATTGATTTTCCAACCGCTTAGCTTTAGATTACAACACATTAGCGGGCAATCAATGGGAATGGCTTGGAATTGGGTGGAGCTTTATGGTATTTAGGATTTCATAACTTGTGCTGGGTGGGCCTTGTGAGAGAAATAGCTCAGGCTTAGTTCAAGCTCAAGTTAATTATCATAAAGTTATGAATCATAGATAGAATTTGGAAGTCTAAGAATCAAGTTCTGTTTATGGACTGAAGAACAAGTTCTTGGCAATTGGAGACGGGTAAATAGGAGGTGACATTCAGTTGGATTAAAAAATTTTAATTTTGCCATAGCTCATTAGATTGGATAATAAATTTATAAATATACTCAGCCCAGCTTATCTGCACTCTCTTGGCTAATGTGCTTTCAATTCTTGCACAAAGGATTCATCTACCTTTCCCTCTCAAAGTAGGTTTTATTTTTAAGACCACCCAAATTCTGTTAGAATTCTGTTTCAAAAACACTTCAAGTCAGTTCATAACTTGGTAACATCAAACAAAATTTCAAATTTAAAAAATCCTGTGCAATTTTCTTTGAAAGACCGCTTGGCTGAACTAAGTACAGGACATCCTGCACTCACTACTTCACCATACCAGACCGCTTGACGTCTGCGTCCGTCTCAGCTGGGAGCTGGTGCATGCTTAATATGTGGTCGCCCCCCACACGGCGAGCCCGAACATGTCTAACTGCTAAATCTCACACATTTTCGTAACGAATTGTCAATTAGTAATGCCCGGAGACAACTTTCCTCCTTCGACTACTGTCAACGGACGGGCAAGATGAATGAGTCGCCAGGGCACTCGATCGATGATGTGGACCTACCGCAAAAAAAAAGAGAAAAAGAATAGAAGAAAAATCATTGCCAAAAACAAAGACAAAGCCGGAAGATGAACAGGGCAGCGTGTGAACCGTGTAACAAGTGTAGCAAATTTCCCGGCGAACAACAAAAAAAAAATGTGACACAAATTAGTTACGCCCCGGTCCTGGTCGGGGGTTCGGTCTGTGGTCCTGGTGAATTTGTACGTGGGTGTCAAAGGTCTAGCTTGGCGGTGTCTCTGTGAAGCTGCCGCCAGCGTTGTCTTTGTTGATTGTGAAACACTTTCATCACCACTCACAAACCGAGTGCATGTCATCCATGCCGACTGGCGGTGGGCGTTTGTTTTAATAGCTTCGCTCTTGTCATCTTTCTGGGACTCGGAGACTGAAGTCTTTTGAGCCCACACACGAAAAGTGGCGCACGTTTTGCAGTCACAAACTGGAAGACATTTATTATTCATATATGAAAAGAAAAGGTTACCTTTGAGATGCCGAAGTTGGGACTACCCTGGCGAATTTGTGGTGGGGTTTTATTTAGGTTGCAAAAACTTGTCGATAATTTTCCGATATTTCCCAAATATGTTACTGTGGCAATTGTTTACTATTTATTTGATGCTAAATATAATGTTGCAGAGTTGAATGGGAATTTAAAATAAAATAAATTTTAAGTTATGCCAAGTTTATCGATATTTTTCGATATTTCGCAACCAATTGACTGTGGTAACTTTTCAAAAAATATTTAACGCAGCGAACTCTTTCGATTTTATCGGAAAACTAGTAAACTTTGTAGTTTTCTCTCTCAGCATTTTGTTTTTATATCGGTATATATTTCGACTATTTTACCATCGATATTTTTCGATAATATATATTGATGAACTGAATGGGAATTTTACTGAAAAAGATTTAAAGTATTGCTATGTTTATCGATATTTTTCCGATATTTCCCAATAAAGTTACTGTGGCTATTATTAAAAATGTTCAAATAAAATAAATGTAGTTTTCACTTTCCATATTCAGTCTCAATTCGGTTTTATATTTATGAAACATTTAATATGATATTAATTAATAAAATTTAAGAACGATTAAAAAAATCATCGATGACCTTGAGACAGAGGTTTTGATAAACCTTTCGGGGGAATGGGTATGGGACATCCTTGTAAGGAATATACTATATGCCTGCTTGGAAAAAGCTGCCACCAGCCACTTGATCATCCCAACATACCCATTTACAGGGTATAGAATATAAAACTTTGTGACATATGCAAAGCTTTTTGAACTAAACTCAACTTTTGCATTCGGCCTACACCTGCTCTTCTTACCTTCTTCATGTCATGCTCATCCTGTCCTCAGCAATTATTCGCTCATCTACCTCAGCTTGTCGTAGTTAATTTGTGTGCTTCTTGAAATCAACTCGAAGCAAAAGGAAAATGCAAAAAGTGTTGACAATGCTCGGATGCCTCAGATCCTCCTGCCTCCCGTTCAATATTCAAACAATGCATAGTGACACAGATTTTCATTTTCATTAGCTTCCCCCCCAGAAACACTGACCGACTGACTGACCCACCGACCACCCGTCCACTCCGTCCACTCTATTCTCATGCTGTGCAATGACTGATTAGAGCAATGGGGAAACAACAGGAGAACTGACAAGCTTGGGTCTGGGCCAACGTTGATAAAAGAAAAGCAGCATGCAAAACCACAATACTAACTGGAAACGATGGCTCCAATGAGAGAGAATGCTCTTGGCCCAGGCCATGGCAGCGCCAACATTGCACTTGATTAGTAGCAACAACACCGTGTGGGTGTATAGAGAATGGGTATGGGTATGGTTGGGGGGCAGAGCAAAAGCAGCACACCCAAATCTGGTTACTTGCCAGCTTTTGGCTTCATTTGCTTCTGCATGCGTTTCATTATGTCAAACAGTCAATCATGCAAAACAGTTTGAGCTACCAACATTCAATGCTCACACAATTTCTTAGGTTTGATAAAATGAATGAGTTAGGATCGAGTGACGTATAAGAAAAATACAGTGTCTTGGAGTGGAAATGCTTTGTGTAGAGGAAAAAGAAAAAGGTTTGTTTCCTCGGTACTCAGTTCGGCAATTTAGTGAGCTTTAGTGAGTTAGATAGTCAAATAGAGATTGTTTCAAAATTCCAGGTTCAAACTGAGAAATTTTGTACGAATGACCAGATTAAATCGCCAGTTAGTTTGGAAATTTATTATGCGAAAAGTATAAACATTTTACGAATGAGGATTACATTACTGCCGACGACTTGAACGTTCGAAATTACGAATACAAAAGCGTATTATATTTTCTGTTCAACCTTATTGTTGGTTCCATGAGATCAGACACATGTCGGCAGCAATAATCAAGGATGCAAGTTGGTCTAAACGCCGCTTGGACTTTTGGGTTCTTCCGATAGCATTTTTTTATCAGATAGCCCCCTAACCTGAGCCCAAGTCTAACCTCTTTAGCGGAAATATGAAATAAATGTGTGGATAAACCATATATAAATCGACATTTATTCCAAGGATCGAAGCCAAAAGAAGCTTAAGAAACGCTCCGCTAAATAATCCAATCCGGCTTTGAATCGAACTGGTTCTAACCCGAAAATCCAACATTTTTTTCTGTGAACCAAACGTAAAACAGAACCAAATCTGAAGTTACTGTAGGCGTCGTAGGATACTCGGTACAAGCGAAACTCTGTACAAATAGAAATATGATTCGCCAGTTGGATTGTTTTACTCAATACTCAGTACTCGATACTCTGAGCTCAATACTAAGTACCTGATATTCCGTACGTTATAATCGTTACTCGCTATTTAATAATCTATGCTATATGCTTGATACTCTGTAGTCGGTACTAAGCACTCATTACTCAGTCTTTAACACTCAGTGTTCGATACTCAAAACTTGATAATCAGTACATTATACTCATTACACAATACTTAGTACGATATGCAAAAATTGATCCTCAGAACTCGCTACTAAATGCTCAATACTAAGTACTTGATGATCAGTACTCGGTAGTTAGAACTCGATACTCAGCACTTGATACTCAGTACTCGCTACTCAGCACTAGATAATCACCCAAAAGAATCTGTCTGTTCTTAATACTAAGTACTTGATATTTAGTGCTCCATACTTAGTACTCGCTACACACAATTCAGGTGCTGCTACGGCTAATGGCAAAAGCGGCTGACTTAACAAAGACAAATGCGAACCACACAGAATCTGTCGAAATTTCAACATTTTTCTAGTTTTATTCTCCCAGTCGTGCTTTCGGAAAGCAGTTTCGCTTCAATACAGACCTTTTTTACCTTCCAAAACCTTCGATTCTTCAAGATTGTTTAACCTTGGTTCGAAAGTAGAAGACGCAGCTTCTCAAAATATATTTTGTGTATAATGAGCCCTGTTTCAAGCGCATCTTTCGGTCTGGTTTTCTCATTTGTTTGATCTTTTGGTTTATTTTTTTAAGGCCGAGACTGGGACATTTTATCACTTGTTGAATTACAAATAATTTCAAGAAGAGTTCAAGTCCTACTCCATTGACTTCAATGTAATAAGTTAAGCCCAGGTATTTTGAAATAATAACTGAAGCTTCTTCATTACTTTAAAATCTAGTCAAGGCCTCAGTAGTTCAGCAGCATTTAAGTCGATGTGGACTCATGAATCGAACAATTGTTTTTTTTCCAAATGCTGACAAGGCTTTGATGATGAACCCAATATTTTATGTGCTTGCTAACAGCTAACCTCTTACCTTGTAAATCTTCACAACTTCTTCGGTGCAAAATATCAGTATTATTGGATTTTTATTGGATTAGCTTTATTTGGCAGGTCGGTAACTTTTAATACCTTGACGACAATATTCTAATTTATTACAGATGTTCAATACACCTACCAGTTTCAACTTTCTCTCAAGCGCTTTGCTCCACTGTGCCTCCACTTTCTGTTGTCTAACCACACCAAACAGGAGCTGCTGCAACAGAAGTTGTCCGATGGCAGTGGGCCGTGCCAGAGATCCATAGTATTTTAAGTATATGCAAAGTCAAGAGCCAAAATGCAATGCTTTTCGTGCTGCACTGATTCCCACATCGATGGCCTAACCAGTGGACCACACACAATCAGCAAGGCCCTCTGACGGACTCCTCAAACAGTATTTTCTTCTCCTGTTGGCAATTGAGCGCAAACAATTGCATGCCATTGGAACAATCAAGATGGAAGCGAGCCGCCTCTAAGGATGCGCAAGTGCAGCCAAATGAGTTTCAAATGAAAACAAATCGACCGACAAACAACAAAGGAGCAAGGATCAAACGCATTCAGGCCACAGGCAGGAGAGTAGATGAGACATAACTGCCGCTTAGGTGTGGGCCAGATTGAGCAACCCAAAAAAAAAAAGAAGGAAAAAATGGCACAAACAATAAAGCATAAAAAGAACAACAGGAACTGAAGGAAAGCATTGCTCAGGTGACAATAACAATGACAATGCTGCCAACCAGAAGGAGGCTCGCCACACGCAAAGCCAAAACGATGACATTACCAAAATTTCAGAGCCCACAACTGAGGAAATCGTATTAGGGTGCCGCCGCTCCAGCTTCTTCGTGTGTGGCTTGTAGCAATTAGATGTCTTTGGCTCTTTGGCTCTTTGACTCTTTGTTAGCCCATCGCTCAACCTTAGCAAATTAGTTAATAAAGGTGGGAAGAATGTCATGTTATATTTTGCTTTCTGTCCCTCTTGTACTTTTTTTTGATGCTTGCCGCAATGAGTTTGCGAATTTTGTGTTTTGTACATGTTACACCAACTGACGGCACTTTTGAAGCTCTTTTCTCTCAATCTCTGGTGGCTAGCTGGCACTTTCAATATTTTGACAGGCGCAACAATCACAGAGAACACTGCAACCTATTGAGATCGTTGGAGTTCCCACGTTTGGTTAGTGGACAGCGATTGGAAAGGAAAAAGATCACTCGATGTGGACCGCCGCCCTTTTATTGCCCTTGCAAATATATATTTCATAGTTTAGACGCTTCATTAGTTGGCCGCTCCTCCTTTGGCTTCATAAATGTGTCAAGTGAGGGACATAACTCACACTTGATCTCATCTCCGTTCACATTTGCCAAATGCCATTAGGTAGCAATGCCTCCACCCACCGCGCATATTTTTGTTAATTTATGCAGGCGAAAATAGTAAAAACTGCGAGCGGCATGCGGCAGCCCCAGATCGCCGGCAAGTGTCAGTCATCGGTGCCATGGGACTGAACTTAATTTACAATCGCAACGAGAACGAGACCCATTCATTTGGAGCAAACACCTGCATGAGGCCTCCTACCATGTGAGTGGGACACGTTTACATATCGAAGTGCAGCAGCGTGTATGATTTTTGATTTATGATCTGTCACAAAAATAGTTGCCTTACTCCCTTCTCTATGCTGAAATCATAAAAATGCGTGCCATGCAAAAACTGTGAAAGGAACAGGAAGGCACTAAAAGATATTTACGATGCCCACGGTGCGGCCGGGCCAAAGTTATGCATAAAACTTTCTATGGAAGTCGCGGAGAACTTGTCGGGAGGACGCAGCCGGGGCCTATCTTAACACGATCAAAGCCAGCCACAACAACAGAAGCAATCAATTTTCGTTGTTGTGATAGCCGCGGGTAGTCAGACAGGCCGGCAGAGCAGCTCCAGAACCTGGCCCCTAGGAGCTGCAGGCGATGCGGCTGCTTAATAAATATGATAATGCCAGACGCCGACGCCGTCGCCGTCGCAGTCCGCATCCGAAGCAGCCTGCTCTACTAATTAATGTAACAACTACATGGGCAGTCGGAATTGGCAGTGGAACTGGAGCTGGCGGCTAAGCCACGGCGACTCGTCCCTAATAATAATAAATAGTGTCAAGATTAATTGAATCGTTCGCACTTTTGAGTCGCCATTTGGCAAACAAACCCAGTTCCCATCCCCTCCACACCGTCGCGAGTGCGTGACACATGCTGCGACAAATGATATATCGTCATTTTTAAACTTTGCAATTTATTATAAATTTATTTACGCCTTGGCTGACTTGGTATGCATTTCAAAAAAGAACCAGCCACCACGACAGCAGCAGCAGCAGCAACCACAAGTGAAATTGTAGCAACAACCTTCTACAGTTGGCAGCGGCATTTTATAGTTCATTATGGTGGATAAAGTGCTGGCATGATTTACGCACAAGTGCAGCAAGCACTATTAGCTCAGAGGTGGCAAAGAAGAAAAGTGAACCAGATTCACAGAGTCTTCGGAATTTCCTTAGAGAGGCAACATGTTTATAACCAGGAAATAAAAGTGTCTAAAAATATTGTTCGAATATTTTCCAAATCCAAATTTCGTGCACGAAATTTATCCAAACTAGTCCTTAACCGAACCCCATCGAAATTGTTCGGTTCGGGTTATTTTGGGTGTATTCATCCGGACCAGGAAAAGATTCTTTTTAGTTTGTAACTTCCCGAACTTACCCCGAACCATAATTCTTAATATGAAAATAATAGGAATGCTTTTTTCCAATTTTGAAGACCTGCAACTTTTAGATGATGCTGTAGAAGACGTTTAAATAATTACAATAATTAATGTGGTCCATTAGGGTACAAGTGAACTATTTGAAGAGCATGTTTAACTGGATAAGTCGTCCAACGTCGAGCAACAGTATGTTAAAATTGTGACCAAAAATGGAGGTACGAAAAGCCGTACCTAAGATTTTGCAAGCGGTTTGAACCGAAATTTCATCAAAATTTTACAGGTTTGCTGTAGGGTTGTCGATATATGAATAAAATATCAAAATATATCAAAAGTATCGACGAAACTCTCGCAATCGGATCGGGATAAATATGATTCATATGTCGTTCAGTTAGTGAAAATTTCTTGTCACGAGGTTAGCGAGCGTTTTGCGATACTTTTGTAATATTTCTAACAAGTCGGATAAAATATTAGCAGTGTTTAGTACTTGCATTACCATTTGTATATTTATTTTCGTAGTAATGTTTTTGATATATTGTATGTATATAAAAATATCGATAGTCCCCTAAATCGACACAAAAACATGATATCGGAATAACTCTAATGGTGAAACACAAATATCGAAATATCGATAAAATATCGACAACCCAAGCTTGCAGCCTTAGTTTTATCAATTCAAATAAACCAAAATAGTTTATACCTTATACTTCGAGTAGCTTACAGTTTCAAACTCACTTCTGTGCAAAAATTTTTAAAGCACATTAAAATCCATTTATAAAAATTCAAGGCATTCCTAGTATATTGAAGGTGTGGTGGAGATTTAAGATGATTTGTCGTGTGCTGAACACAAATCTGTTTAATTAATTTATCTACCACGTCCGAATTTCTGGTAATATCTGCTTTTCATTGCTTAAAATGGCTATTGGGATCTTTTCTAGGGTCATGTTTAGGGGAACCTACACTTTTCTTTTAACAATTTTGAATTTTATCGTAAAGAAATAAATCTTAAGATTTAAAAAATAATACTCAAAAAATGCATTAATTTTTTTAAGCACAGATATACCATTTTGAGTACATGTGTTTGAAATGAAAATATTTTATACCGCCCATAAGTATGCAATAAATTTTGTTTAGCATTTTCAAAAGAATCCATGTCTCAAGAAAACGCTCCTTAATAGTTTCAAAATTGACATTTAAAGCAAGTTTCTGCTCAAAATAGTACAAATCAGGACCTAATGAACCATTTCACAACACATATTCGAATTAATCACACGAAACTAATTTATAATCGCCACCATCCCATCTAAAAACTGGACCATGTTGCCAAGTGTAATTGAGGTTGAGTTATGGCCCTGTTCTTGTCAGCATCAAGAACAGCTAATCCTACCCTGACAAATAAAAGAATGGCAGTACTATCTTGCAGTTCTAGGCACCAGTATTGAATGCCGACTTTACTTGTAGGATTAGGTCCCCTTCATGAATGATTTTATGCAGGGGGTTAGAAAGTTTTGTGTATCTTGTGGTGGAAGGGTCACACTAAATTTTTTATCTTGATGGTTCAAGTTGACAATTATGCTTGCAGATGTCTCTCACACGGTGGTATATAGGACAATTAATACTCAGAAATTACAAAATGAAATCCGATGCAATTAAATGTGGATTGCCTTTCTAGTGTGACCAGATGCGAATTGTCGTTTTTATTATTAAAATTAATTTCGACATTTTTGATGATTCATATTATAGTGTAACAAGACAGCTTCTAACTACTTACGTTGTCTTTTGGAGCTTAATAATCATCCCTTTTCAACATAAGTCGTAAATCGCCTTAGAACGAATTTCCTAAAATCCTTTGAAAATCGTAGATATGATATCTGGACGTTGACGTACAATACGCAGTACGTTCAAGTGGCCCATGCGACACCAAGCCAGGGCCTGTTACGCGCGAACCGCAGGCAAAATAGTAGCCGAACCGACCGAGAGGCGGAGACACTTACGTATAAGACGAATCGCGAAGGAAAAACATAAAGAAATGTCAACTACGGGCTAAATATGTTAAAATAGTAGTTTTTAAAGCAGGAAGAGAAGCTTCCGAGTTGATTACTCGGTAAAGTTTATTGTAATCAGCACAGAGAACACGAAAAGGTTCATGCAAAGCATAGTTAGTGGTACAACGATTTAGTGATAGGGGTATAAAATTGCGAGTCGGTCTAATAGGAACGTTGAGGTTAATTTGACCAACCAACTCAGAAGAGTCGATTTCACCATTAATCAATCTATGTATAAAAATTACACCAAGCATAACTCTACGGTTAATGAGGGAGGGAACGTTAATCAAAAGTAGCCTACTTGAGTATGATGGTAAACGGACCTCAGGATTCCAGTTTAAACCACGAAGAGCAAACAATAAAAACTGCTTTTGCACAGATTCAATTCTGTCTTGATGGGTCGAATATTGCGGAGACCACACACAAGATCCGTACTCGAGTATAGGGCGGACAAGAGAAATGTACAAAATTTTCGTCGTATATGGATCATCAAATTCCTTCGACCAGCGCTTAATAAACCCAAGAATACTCCTGGCCTTACAAACAGTAGCCGTTATATGAGAGTCAAATTTCAGTCGGTAATCTAGAATAACCCCAAGATCATTTACCTGATTGACTGTATCATTCAAACACTCTAGTGGGACATTACACAGTGCTACAAATTTCCAAAAATTGTAATAACCTGGGTATTGGCATAGCGTACGCTGTAGAGCAGGTCGCGTATAGCACTTCCTCATACTTGGTTTTCCTCGGGGACCCCCAAAATCTGAAGTTATGGCCCAAAAACCGCTTTTTGCTTTTTTACCTCACTTAAATAGATATAACTCGCGAATGGACCGTCTGATTGCTCATAACCTTATCAATTCCGATAGCCACGAGAGGGATCTAAAACATTATAATCATTGGTTTGACTAATTTAACGCGATTGCTGAGAAATGCGGATTACAGATCTGGCATTTTCAACTTTTTTTTCATAATTTGTACTTTGACCACCACTGGTTTCACTATTTTATTTTAGGCGATTTTTTGTTAAAGTTTATTATAAAAGCCCGGTTAATTCTGCGTTGAACAATTGTTCTCCCGATGAATTTGGTTACCTAATGGCGAAGTTATTCGCGGATATCTGAGCACACTTCGGAAATCTAGTATTTTTTTTTAGTGTGTTGACAGAAAATCGATTGACTTAACATTAAAGCCCCCGAAAGTATAGTTTGCTAAAGTTTGGAGGGAAATTTAAATATAGTTTTCATGTTATTACACAATTACATAAATGTTTACATATTTGTTTGACAATTTTGGACTTAGACTATTCCTGTTAGAGTGCTGTTACCCTATGGGGCTAGGATAAACTGCAGTCAAGTCAACAATTAATGAATCTTCACTACAGAGGTACCATTTTTATACCCGTTGCTTGTAGAGTAAAAAGGGTATACCAAAGACGTGCAAATGTATGTAACAGTCAGAAGGAATCATTTCCGACCACATAAAGTAAATATATTCTTCATCAGCATGCACTATGGGGAATTTTGCCAAATATTAGGCATAAACCCCTTTTCCAAAAGTGCTCAAAACTTAAATTTTTTTGTCTCATTAGACCACAAATACATCAGTCTTCAATGTTACATACCACGAATTTTGATTTAACAGAGCTCTGTTAAGTAAGCAGATGGTAAAGTCAGGTTATGCTAACGAATGACAGTTTAATGTTAAGTGTGTGTTTTCTGCTGTAATTTGTAATTGCCAAATATTAATGAAAACTGAAAGTTTTGTCGAATATTTTTGAATGAATCTAATCGTTGTGGTATGTGCTATGTTTTAGTGCCTTTGATCTGTAGAAATTAATCGTTGCGTCTCTGTATTTGACGGTATTCGTGATTCATCTCACAAAAAAAAAATTGAAAAGAAAATTCAACTTTGCAAAGCCCTACCAAATTTTGTTTAGATTTGTTAGAGCTGGGACTTTTACCACCTTTTAGAGCTATCAATTCCGCTTCTGATTCACTTTTGCTCAACCGCATTTATGCGCATTTCTTTGCAAAATTTCACTTTTTAGGACACAACCTCATTTTCTCCAATGCCTAATTGCATGCCAAATGAAAAAATGTGACGAGTTGGGAAGATGTTATTTTTGATTGCTTTAGAGAAGGGTTAGGCCAAAGTCTTTCAGTCGCATATAAAAGATATTTAAAAGAAAAAAGGAAGGATATTTTGTTCAATTCTGGAGATGAATCGCGAAAATTTAACCGAATAATGCAACAAATTGAACGCAGAAGTTCAATTCTAAGCCATTGAGCAGAATATGAACACAGAGAGTCGTTCCCGATGGTCATTAACGCTAAAGCGTATTAGAAATCGTAGAAATCAAGCTGTTGGAGATAAAGTGGTACAAGAAGCAAGCATAGCTGCTTGTAATAAGTAAAAAACGACTAGCTGACCATGCAGCAGTTCTTAAGATAGTTTCTATAAGGCAAAAATGATCCGAAATTTTATGTGCTAGTATTGTGCAGTTAGAAATGACAGTAAGAACAGAACAGAAATCGACAAAAGTAAATGAGCCGCATTTTTTTTCAGGAGTCCCGATATTCCATAAAGTTTGCGGCCGGAAAATATGTTTCCTATTACGCGTCAATAAATGAACATTCATTCTTATGTAAAATAGCAAGAAAAACTAATTTTTTCTTGTAAAAAAAACAAATATTTTTTTTTATTATTTTATTTTAAGGCGGGTTAAAGTGCTACCACGCCCACTTTTTTACACGTATAGAGCAACGGTGTACCTAACATAAGTCAAAAAATTAGACCGCAATATCTTGCTTGGTTTTTAAGTTATTAATTAATGCCTGATTTTTGGGAAAATTCCCCATAGTGGCATGACGAGCTGAGTCGATTAAGCTTTGTCCGTCCGTCTGTCTGTTTCTACGCAAACAAGTCCCTTAGTTTTGAAGCTATCGAACTGAAATTTTGCACAGAGTCTTCTTTTGTCTGCACGCTGCTAATATGTCGGAACCGACCGGATCGGATGACTACTTCTTATAGCTGCCATACAAATGAACCTTTTTACTCTACAAGCAACGGGTATAAAAATGGTACCTCTGCACTATGTTGAATTTTACCCGTTTCCGTGGCCAAAACTCGTTTTTCGCGAGTATTCAAATTTCCGTTTTTTCAATGTTACCTTGTTAAGAAATGATCAAAATGCTATGTTACATACCTAAAATGTTAACTTAACAGTTTAGTGTTAAAATAACTGCTGTTAAAGTCAGCTGTTGCAAGCGAACAACACGTGCTATCTAAAAGGTTAACTTTGCGGTGCAATTTCAAATTGGCATATCTCTGACAAAAAATCATTAAATAAACAATTTCAAAATGAATATTAATTCTTCAGGTTAGTACTATGTGTTGATACTAATATGTTGCGTCTTTCCTTCGTATTTTTCTAACAATTTGTATATTTAGGAAGTGGTGTCCCCTTGTCACTTTTGGAAAGAAAGTTGAACTTTCCAAAGAGTTTAAAAACAAATTTCAAATTATTTCAGTGAGTGTCTATATACATGTTGTAGAGTTGTCAATTCTGAATTCAGAACTAATAAGCACATTGTGCGCTTTTGGCGCCTTTTTGCGTTATTTGATTTATTAGGAAGCAACATCTTAATCAGCAATGCAGATCTGCTAGAAGTGCGGCGTAAACAAAGGAGCTTTTGTGAGAAACAAAATGCCATATACACTTTTATTAGTGACAAAATTGATGGCAGCGTTTTGGAAGAAAATCATCCTTATTTAAAAGATAAAGTCCGAAAATTTTCTGCAAATTTATGGCGAAATTGGCAAAAATGCTGTAGGAAGGTGGAAAGGTTCAAAAAGACATATTCAAATTGGATGGAAGGTTATATGAGCCTTAATTTAACTAGAAAAGAAGCCAAAGGAGAGGAAATAAAAAAACCAGTTGGACGTCCAAAAATGACATTCAATATAAAAGGTAGAAGAGCTCAAAGAAGGCAAGCAGCCGACCTCTCCGCGGGACAAAAACATAACACAAGATTACTGACTCAAGCGGCAAGCATAGCTGCTCGAAGGCGCGGGCTAGTTGATCTTGCTGTCCTTTTAAGATAACTTGCATTAAACCCCTGGAAAAGCCATCACTATTCGCAAAATGATAAACAAGCCCGTGGTACAGCCTTTGCGATCTTCCGCTGAAGAGCCGTTGGCCTTGATTCTGGATCAAGGTTTCACAACTGAACAATATTGCGCAAATTTTTTATACCCTTGGAGAGGGTATATTAAAATTGTCCGGATGTTTGTAACGCATAGAAGGAAGCATCTCCGACCACATAAAGTATATATATTCTTGATCAGCATGCCGAGCTGAGTTGATATAGCCATGTCCGTCTGTCCGTCTGTCCGTCTGTCCGTCCGTCTGTTTCTATGCTATCTCCTCCGTCAGTTTTAAAGCTATCGTAACCAAACTTTGCACGAAGTCTTTTGGTATAAATACGCTGCACATTTGTCGGAACCGGCCGGATCGGATGACTATAGCATATAGCTCCCATAGGAACGATCGGTTGAAAAACTAGTTTTAGTGAGAAAAACTTTTTTGTTTTCAATGTTATCGCTCCCAACGCTCGTATTTATAAGTTTTTAGTGATTTCACATAATTTCACCAAGCCATGTCGAAATCGGACAACTATATAGTATAGCTGCCATACAAAAGTTAGGTCTGAAAAAAAGTCTTAGTGAGAAAAACTTTTTTGTTTTCAAGGTTATAGCTCCCAACGCCCGTATTTATAAGTTTTTAATGATTTTACATCATTTCACCAAAATTTTTCGAAATCGGACCACTATATAGTATAGCTGCCATACAAACTGTCAGGCACATATCAAGCTCCAAGGGTTTATAAACTTCGGTCGAGCCGAAGTTAGCTTGCCTCTATTTTTTTTTATTGAATAACTTCTATATTTATTATCCGATCTGGACGAATTTTCAGGACACATTTGAAATAGGACATTCATCCTGTGTTCCAAAATTGGGGTCTCTAACTTTATAATTGCTTTAAATCTTCGTTTTTTTCCCGATCTCTGTGGGCGGAGGGGGGCGTTGACACGCCCACTTTTCTAAAATACCTTCCAATAGTTATAACCATCATTATGCAGGAAACCTGCAGTGAAAAATCTTGTTAATTTCAAAAATTTTAATTTTGGCCACGGAAACGGGTCAAATTCAACATAGTGCTCTGTAGTGAAGATTCATTAATTGTTGACTTGACTGCAGTTTATCCTAGCCCCATAGGGTAACAGCACTCTAACAGGAATAGTCTAAGTCCAAAATTGTCAAACAAATATGTAAACATTTATGTAATTGTGTAATAACATGAAAAACTATATTTAAATTTCCCTCCAAACTTTAGCAAACTATACTTTCGGGGGCATTAATGTTAAGTCAATCGATTTTCTGTCAACACACTAAAAAAAAATACTAGATTTCCGAAGTAACCAAATTCATCGGGAGAACAATTGTTCAACGCAGAATTAACTGGGCTTTTATAATAAACTTTAACAAAAAATCGCCTAGAATAAAATAGTGAAACCAGTGGTGGTTAAAGTACAAATTATCAAAAAAAAAAGTTGAAAATGCCAGATCTGTAATCCGTATTTCTCAGCTATCGCGTTAAATTAGTCAAACCAATGATTATAATGTTTTAGATCCCTCTCGTGGCTATCGCAATTGATAAGGTTATGAGCAATCAGACGGTCCATTCGCGAGTTATATCTATTTAAGTGAGGTAAAAAAGCAAAAAGCGGTTTTTGGGCCATAACTTCAGATTTTGGGGGTCCCCGAGGAAAACCAAGTATGAGGAAGTGCTATACGCGACCTGCTCTACAGCGTACGCTATGCCAATACCCAGGTTATTTCGCACTGTAGCACTGTGTTATTAAGGGGTTATATACAGTTAGGAGGTCGAAAAAAAGGCATTTTTCAAGAATTTCTTCTAAGCAAACTATTTGGTTTATTGATTTGAAACTTGGCAGGTATATTATGACAACCTTAAACTATATTCACATTTTTTTTTATTGCCAAAAATAATCATCGGGAACGTTGATATTGCCAATTTTGCAGAGGTCCGCAAAAAAAAGGCCCCTTGCGGTGAGCACGATATCTCTGGACTGGCTCAACTAAAATGCGAAAGCCAAATAAATTTCATTAATATAATGAATAATCTAGTGATTAATCGAAGGAATTAGCAAAAAAAAATTTTTTGACAAAATGGGGGCTACTCAAAGCAAAAGGTTCGATTTTCGACCAAAATTCGGCTCTTTAATTGTTTAGAAAAATTAGAAATTTTCATCGGATCGGGAAATCCTTCGATTAATTACTAAAATATTAAGCTTAATAGCTAAAAATAGTTAGGAAGCTTGTGTAAAAATCGCAGACCGATCGGTTCAGCCGTTTCTGAGAAATCTTGCTCACCGACTTTGAAAACACTGTTTCGAGAAAAACGCGATTAAAGTTTTGAAATCACTTTACATGTAGTTAATTTTGTTTCACTAATGTGTCTATAACTTCGAAAATATTCGTCGGATCGACTTAAAATTTTGTGTGTGTATACTCAGATATATATATATTAAGAAAATGCAAAAAAAAAAATCGATTTTTTTGAAAATCCTAACTGTATATAACCCCTTAATCATATAAGAAAAGAGTTGTGGTGTGGTTCTATAAAATGTCATAACCTTACACTTGGAACTGTTAAGGTTTAGTAGGTTATCTTTACACCAAGAATGAAATGCATCCAAGTCAGCTTGCAAATTTAAGCGGGAGACCAAATCGTTATATGTTAAACATAGTTTCACATCATCGGCGTACATAAGCACACGAGAGTGAGTCAAGAGTGACGGAAGATCATTTATGAAGAGTGTAAAAAGCAATGGACCCAAGTGACTACCTTGGGGTACACCAGAGGTAACCTGGATTGGTTTGGAATATGAATTACTAAAAAGAACTTTTTGTGTTCTAGAAGTAAGGTAATCAGAGATCCAAATAAGAAGGTTGGTTGGAAAACCAATTAAACTCAGTTTGAGAAGCAGCAAGCAGTGATTGACAGAATCAAAAGCCTTACTAAAATCAGTATAAATCACGTCAGTTTGCATATTACATAAGAATCCTTTGATCACTAATGATGTAAGCTCTAATAAGTTAGTTGTAGTGGATCGATGCTTTACGAAGCCGTGTTGATAGGGTGAAATAATGGAACTGCATAAATGCTGCAATTCTCTCAAAAGCTTTCGGAATTGCAGACAACTTTGAAATACCTCTATAATTCTCAACATCAGACTTATTTCCTTTTTTATGGAGAGGAATGATAAAAGATTCCTTCCATAACATAGGGAAAGTGGATGATTGCAAAGACAATTCAAATAATTTATGAATAGGCTTACAAAGTGCATCAGCGCAAAACCTAAGTACACAACCAGGTACTCCGTCGGGTCCCGGTGCATAGACAGGTTTTACAGAGTTAAGATCACAAAGAAGAGAGCTTTTAGTTATCACAGGGCTAAAAATACAATTAGATTTATTTAGCCGATAAGGGTATGGTTGATTCGCAGGAAAGCTAGTGGACGAGTAGGTTGACGTAAAAAACTGCGCAAACAAATCGGCTATGGCCTGATCAGTGTTCGCTTTCACATTACCATAGCGCACAGATGAGGGGATAGTAGAAGATGATAGTCCTGTACTCCCTTGAAGAATTTAAATAATATGTTTACCTATTTTGCATTTTTATATTTAAAGCCCCTTCCCTTTGCAATCAAAATATTCTAGTCATTTCCTCAAAGGTGTTGATTTTTGCCAGAATTTCAGCCCTTTCCAAAAAAAAAACGCTATTTGCTTGGTTTGCTAAGCTGAGGTGCTGATTGAAGAGTCTCCCAAAAACAGAAGCTTAGTTAAAATAAACATTCAAATGTCTGCTTGTAAAAATAAATAGATCAGTCTGCAGTCTGTGCGCGGTAGGTAGGTCATTCTCCCAAGCAGACAAAAGCATCAAAACACATTGCCCTCACATCGACGTCCTTAGCCCAGGCAAATACAAACATATTGCTTTGCACACAAGAGAAAAAAAATAGCAACAACAACAAAAGCAGCAAGCGCTTGTCCTTGGACAAGGACACACATGGTTTATATGTACTCTACAGGTATATGCTTGGCTGCGCAGCATCAATTGTAAAAGGATTACGGCTTAATTTCAAATGCGCATTCATTTGCACTCAGCTTGCCAACGCTCCTCTTGCTTTCACCTCCTTTACGTTCAACATCATCATCCTCCTCAGCTTCATCGCTGTAAGCGGATTTCTGACTGCAGCTTGCTTTCTGTTTTTTGTCCCATTTGTTTGTTGTTAGTTCGTCTTTTTGTTGTGAATGCCACTCATTAGTTTTCAAATAGCTGAATTAATAGGACAGCCAGGAGCAGGACAACGACAGAGGGAGAGAGAGAGAGAGAGAACAGCATAGTTTTAGATGGTAAGACGGCCATATGTATGCACAGAATTGCTCAATTTGTGGCATTAAGCCCCCTTTGAGTGTGTGTGGGTTGGCCAGGTCCTTATTGTCATGTTGTTCTTTGTGTGGCCTTGTTTGTTATTGCAGCAGTTTTTAATTCTAGTTTTCTTTTTGGGTTGGATGATTGTTATGGTAGGATTAAAATCGTGGATTTGTGTGGGGACCAGGTGAAAATACAGTTTTCGAATGGGTCAAATTCCACTTGTATGAGGAAATGAACTAAAAAAATCAAACATTAGATGGCAGGGGTCCTATTTCGAAATTCATTGTACTTGGATGAAAATATCAATAAATTAAAGTGAAAGTACAAAGGTCGCGGACTAAAATCCAACTCGAAGGACCAATTGAAAGTGAGAGAGGTAATATAGAAGTTCGGTTAAGCTTTTGGTAAGCTAGCTCTTATATTTCATTGAAATCGAAATGTCGAAGTTAACAAAAGTAACTGCTCAATGTTCTCCTTCCAGTAGAGGTAGTTTTCTTCCTCGAACTGGACGAGGAATATTTCTCTACATCTAACTAAGTTTTTACCCACTTCTTTTTCTTTTTCTCTACCTCTTTTTATATGGAACCTGATTCGATTGCTCCAAATCTGAAAGGAGACGTTCGCTACAAAATGTTGGTCCTCCGATCAGCTTCACTATTGAAACTAATCGCTCGCTACAAAATGTTGGTCCTTCGAGCCGGATCCTGATTTGACAGCTTCACCTCTTAAACAAGGTCAGCTTCACTTCTAAAACAAGACGCTCGATATTTGATTTGATAGCTTCACCTCCAGACGGTTGTAGAACCAAATATTGGTCCTTCGAGTTGGATCCCAATATAATGTCTTTACCTCTGAATCCAGACGTTTACGGCACAATATTGTTGTTTTTCGGGCCGGATCCAGCCACGACTTTTTCCCCTCTTAGTCGAGACTTTCTCTGAAAAAAATTGGTCCTTCGTGCCAGATCCTGATTCGATGGCTTCACCTCTGAACTAAGACGTTTGCTACACAATATTGGTTCCTCGAGCCGGATTATGATTTGATGGCTTCACCTCTGATCCAGAGGCGCTCTAAACAAAATATTGGTCCTTCGAGTCGGATACTGATTGGATTGCTTAAGCTCCATTAACACGACCTGATCGCTCAGATGAGTTTTCGTCAGACGAACACTGTAACTCGATAAATGCCACTCAGATGAGTGCTCAGGCTAAATAGAACCGGTTCTATTTCGTCTGATCGCTAATCTGAGTAGCTTCATGTCTACTCAGACGCCTTTTTACACGGTCAGACAGCAAATCAGACGAAAACTCAGATGAGGGATCAGGTCGTGTAAAAAGAGCTTAACTGAATCTGTTGGCATACTATTAGATAGTTTTTGATTCCTGCGATTATTTGGTAATATAAAAATATACCTCTAACCATTGCAAAGATTAAAGCCTATTAATGTTCTCCTTCATTTTCGTAACAGACTCCTCCGTCAAATCGAAAAAGTTCTACATGTTTGGCAATTTTCATGGTTGAACTGCTGTTACCAGCCCCATTCCCTGCTCCTAGCTGCTGCTCTCTAATTAGAGAGAGTTTTGAAACTGATTGCCCCAAAATATGCCATGTGCCATGAAAATGAGATTTATGGCCCGTGGCAATAAAATGGCAAGCGAAATATTAAAGCATCGACTCCACTCGGAGGGAGTAATTAATCAAGTGTCGCGTTGGTTCCGTTAAGCTTTAAATAAGCTTAAAATAACAAAAAAAAAACCAATGAAAAATCATAAAGAAAGCGACTCGGGAGCTGAGTAAGTATTTAAAACAAAGCATCAACAAGTGGACTTATGCAGCTCAAACAAGGCACTCAACGCCCAAAAAACCGAGGTGCATGAAATCCGTAATTCCATCAACCCATATAACCCCCCCTTCCGTTTCGGTTCCTGTGAGTCAGTAGAATGTGCAAATAATCGCAAGCCTGCGCATAAATAATGGGCTTAAGTGTCAAAGGGGCATATCATCAATTTGTTGCTTTTCGGTGCGAGTTTATTTTAAAACTGCCTGCGAGCAGGGAAAGAGCAAACAATGAGGCCGCCTCATAGAAGGAGCCCCCCCAGTTCCAGTTCCAGATTTTTCAAACAAATTCGCTGAGTGCTTAAGTGCTTCCGAAACTGAAACAAATCTGTGACATGTGTTTCTGATGCCGGCGAGCACACAGTGAATTTGCCCAAAGTGGCTGCACTTCATCAGCCATCGAGCGGAAAAAAGAGAGAAATGCAAAGAAAAATGTCCCCACCACTTGGACGGAACTGCTCTCACTCTGCACATTGTTGCAGTTTAATACCGATTTTTGTCGCGGCCCTTTTTTTAAGCGGATTTTCAATGGATGTTTCCAAACAGAAAAACCGAGAAGCAAATTGGCTAAGAAATGTGAAGAGTGGAAGCAACCAGAATCTCGTTGCGATTTCAACGGGGCGTGTAATTTATGTGAGCTGCTTAGGAGAAGCCTCAACCAGAGCAGCCATGGGCAGCTAGTGGCCCTAAATATAATACAGACAACAAATTTATAATTGTTGCTGCGCCTTTTCGTTAGATCATTTCCAAAATAGGGGAAGTATATATGGTAACATCAAATTTATAGAGCTGCTGCTCACTTCCTGCTCCCTCTCTCTCTGCTTAACCAATTTGATACGCTTATTAACAATGGCCAGCGGACAGCGCATTAACTTCTTTCGTCCCACAAAACACGTGACATTTGTCTAGCTGGCAGTGGCCATTGGCCACGGCTTTTGTTGGCACAGGATAATGGTTGTCCCTAGTCTACAAAGTGGGTGTACTAAAAGCAGCTCAAGGTGATCGCCACTGCCCAGTTGCCGGCTGTCATAATTTGCTGTGACTAACTGCGCTTTGTGCGCGTGCACAGCCAACTGGACACACGTACCGCGATTTGGCACGCATGCGCAGTGTCCGGTCCGGCCCGAGCTGGGCCTAGTTAGTAGCTTAGAAATGTCAACTGCCGGCTGCCTGTCCGATTTGGCACGCTTGGAGGCTGCATTCTTTGCAATCAACGTGACTGCCTTTTTAATGGCAGATCATAAAATGTAATTTCAAGGCTTCTGATTCGGTAGTCCGTACGGTGACTACTGCTGCATCCTTTTGTCTTGTTGGGTTCGGGGAATTTCCGCAGGCTACTGCTGCTCCTGCTGCTACTCATACGTTGCAAATATTTTGGTCTAAACAAAAATGTCAAGCTGCGCCAAACTGTCTCCCAGGAGGAGAGAATGGCATGTGCCCTACCTCCTGGTAAGTTGTTTTGTTTATCAATTAAAGGTAGCTAGATTTTTGTTTATGCTGTTTAAATAGGTTGCGGTTAGGTTCAGGTGCCAGCAGCTGTCATCTAAAACAGAAGACAATTTGTGGAATTCCAATTCCCCAGCTGCCAGTGCAGAAGTAGACAAAAACTATAGCTTTCAGTGGTACTGAGAGTTTTCAGAAGAATTGCTACGAAATCGTAAAGTAAAACTAAATAACTTTAATCCTTATGCTGATTTGTTATTGACATTGGTTGATGGAATAAGGTAAATTTGGTCGGAATATTATTTCGGGCATAGAACTTACCCATGGCAGTTGCTTAAAGATCATGTTCTCATACATTGACTAAAAATATTTTTGAACCCAGCCAGCATTTTATGACTTTTCTGTTCACACTCGAGACCTTTTTTAAGTCCTCAGTCTGATTAAAATTGTCATAAGTGCGCCCGTTTTCTGTTCATATTTTTGTCGGGAGAAAATGATAACCTAGCCGCTACTCTTTATGAAGAGTCGCTTTTAACCCGTTTTTCAGATGAGTTTTGACACGTTTTCGAGTCATTGGGGAGTATTTTTCAAGTCCGTCTTTATTCAATCACTTTTTGAGAAAGAGTATGAGTTATTTTCGAGCCTTCTGTAAATCGCACATAACACTAATCTCATTTTAATCATCAAAAGGGCTCGAATAAAAAGCGCCTATATGATTCTTGTTAAAATTATCTTACAAATGCTAGGTGGAAATAAAGGTTCAACTCCATTTTCCAACTTGGTTGTGGATTTTACAAAATTAAAATAATATTAATTTTTTGTCACATTTAACCAAAGTTTTTGGGTCTCGATCAGCCACGCATTCGTTGTTATTTTACGCAAAGGGTTAGCTGGTGCGTATAGCCTTTACGCATTCTTTTTCAAATCGAGTGGAAACAATTTCAATTGGTTATTAATTCATATATCAATATATTTAAACTATAAAAGTCAGGGATGCGAACCACTTGGAAATAAGGACTGGTTCGGTTCAGTGCTTCACACAGTTTTTGAACCGCCGGTTCGGTTCATTGCATGGTTTTTGGGCTTACTGAACCGTGGTTACGGTTCGGTTCGGTTTGGTTTGCTCTTTTTTCATTTAAATAACTAAAGAACAAGTTTTCGGATTATTCATTAACAAAGATTTAGGTTTTCAGTTAATCGGGTTTGTACAATTGAATCCCTATTATTACGTTGTTTGGCAAGCATTATTAACTCGTCTTTACTTATCGAGTTCAAAGAAATTATACGTTATGTTTTTATACACTTGAAAAGTGTATATTAATTTTGCCCAGAAGTTTGTAACGCATAAAAGGAATCATCTCCGACCACATAAAGTATATATATTCTTGATCAGCGTGACGAGCTGAGTCGATTAAGCTTTGTCCGTCCGTCCGTCCGTCTGTCCGTCCGTCCGTCTGTCTGTTTCTACGCGAACTAGTCCCTCAGTTATGAAGCTAGCGAGCTGAAATTTTGCACAGAGTCTTCTTTCGTCTGCACGCTGCTAATATGTCGGAACCGACCGGATCGGATGACTACTTCTTGTAGCTGCCATACAAATGATCGGTCGAAAAATGGGTTTTAATGAGAAAAACTGGTTTTTTCTCAATATTACCGCTCTCAATCACGGTCATGGGTAATATTAAATGTTTTTAAGCTGATCCGCGAAGTTTGGTCGAAGTCGCTAACCGTTGAGACAAGCGATTTCAAGTGTATAAAAACTTCGGCACGGACGAAGTTAGCCTTGCCTTTCTCGTTTCATTTAAATAACTAAAGAACAAGTATTCGGATTATTCATTAACAAAGATTTAGGTTTTCAGTTAATCGGGTTTGTACAAAATTTCGACGGCAATTTCCGTATCAACGTTCTCATTTCGCTTTGAAATCCTACAACTTTACATATCAAGCGACAAAAACATCTTTGGTCAAACTCCAATGTGGAAATTGTTCATTCTACTGTCACTTGTGTGGGTGAAACTGCTAACACTATTCAAGATATGCTTAAGTTGATTTTTCTGATAAGTATTTCAACATTTAATAATCTTTAGGTAAACGCTAACAATCGATATTTTACTTTTTCATAGAATTGAATCCCTGTTATTACGTTGTTTGGCAAGCATTATTAACTCGTCTTTACTTATCGAGTTTAAAGAAATTATACGTTATGTTTTTATTAACGTTTTGAATTTTGTTGTATATTAACATTAAATGAGATTTAGCTACCTTTTTTCTTTCTTATGATAGCAAGTTTGATTCCTGGAATCTAAGAAATCGAATTCAAAAACAGGCGGAGCTCTTTTTCGCAAAGAGTTGACAATAATTTTGCAGGCCTGCCAGCCATAGAAATACTCATTTTCTATTTCAAGCCAATCTCAATTGAAGATAAAAAGTTAACTTTTGAGTTTTAAGTAAGTTGGCCCTCCACGGATAATACAATCAAGAATTGGCTTGTTACAATTTTGGGTCCTTAGGAAATTTAATAAGGTTGATGTTCTTAGCTTTTTTTCAACAACTCTGCTTTTCCAAGTATTTTCGCAATATTTTAAAGCTAATTGCTAATTTTGCTCAATATCCGCCAGTATCTCAATACCTAGCTGAAGTGAACCGCACCGGTTCGGTTCAGCATTTTTGAAAATACACCGGTTCGGTTAACGGTTCGGATCTCGAGCGAAAAAGGCGGTTTGGTTCGGTTCAAAACCGGTTCGGTTCAGAACCGGTTTGCATCCCTGATAAAAGTCAAACAAAAATCAGGATTCTCTTCTTGTGGCTATTCTTGCTTAACATATATATTTTATCGATTTGTCAACGCGGTTGGTCACCCCTAATCTAGATTATGGTTAACCATCTAATAGTCATTAGGAAGTGGCTTTGAAAAATTTTCCAACATTAAGTTTGGTACACATTTTAATTGTCTGAATTATCACAGCGAGTTTTTAACCAGATAGTGGACTTTATTTGAAACGAAATTCAACTTGTTTATTTAAACAACCTCTGAGACAATAACAACCAATTGTCACAACCTTTTTATACCCTTGCAAAGGGTATTATAATATTGCCCAGAAGTTTACAACGCATAGAAATATTCATTTCTGACTCTATAACTTATATATCGACCCTTGTGCGCGAAAAAATCGTATGTGCCAAAAACCAAATTTTGCAGGAAAGCGTTTTTTCCACTTTTTGATGCGGTGGCTGGCAGCGTCGCTACCAATCTTTAGATGTGCAACATTTATCAATTTATTTAACTAAACTCGTAACTATTTTTATGAAAATTTACCAATTTAGCTATTTTTGAACCAGACTGTTGAATATCAGTATTTTGGGGGCACATAAGATCATTTCGCCCACAAGAAATAAACTCATTCTTGTCACATACGATTAAATTGATTTTTTATGAATCTCCGTAACCTTAGTAGATGATGAGTTAGAGGATTTAGAACTAATTTGCATTAAAATATCAATTTCGTAAAAAATGGCACATACGATGTTTTCGCGCACAGGGGTCGATATATTCTTGATCAGAACGAAGCTGAGGCGATTTAGCTTTGTCCGTCCGTCGGTTTCTACGCAAACTAGTCTCTCAGTCTTAAAGCTATCTAGCTGAAATTGTCCACAAAGTCTTCTTTTTACTGTACAATGCTAATATGTCGGAACCGACCGGATCGCATGGCTATATCTTATAGCTGCCAAAGGAACTATCGGTCTAAAAGGGGGTTTTAGTGAGAAAAACTTTTTTGTTTCTAATGTTAACGTCTCTCAACTCAGCGCGTATTAATATTATTTCACACAGATTTTCAAGTTTTGGTCAAAATCGGTTGACTATAGCTTAAAGCTTCCCCAGAAACTATCGATTGGCAAATGGGTTTTAATTAAAAAAATTTTTGATTTTATTGCTAGCGTTCTGAAACTCTGATATATTAAAACTTTTGCAATATATTAAAAATTTTACAGACTAAGTTAGCTTGGCCTTCTCGTTGTTCAAAATACGGTCCAAACCTCACCAAACTGTGCACTTTTCAGGGTGCGTTCTAAGCTTTTAAGACCAAATTCGGAAATTCTGTGTGTCGACGTACCGATTGAGCGCAAATAGGAGCTTCGTCGTTGATGATATTTTTATGATAAAAACAAATTTCTCACTGAGCACGAATTTTGACTAAGCATTTTTTGGGTTGCTGCCTGTTAAGAATCATAAAATAAAAATTAATCATAGGAATATAAAAATTACCTTTTAAAGCGATGGTGGTGATTTCCGTATGCTGAATACTTATCTGTTTTGGTATATGATCCATCCGGTCTTATAAACCTTCAATAGCTTATGCATAACAATTTAACGTTTTTTTTTAGGAAAAATATATCAATAAGAATTTAGGTGATTAGAATGACAAAAGTTCTACCTGAGATATCTTTTTCGATATTTTACCTATTTTCCAAAGCTTTTGTTCTCTTTTAGTTTGTTCTTTTTCGTTCATTAAAAATGCTTTATTAAATCAAATCAAAAAACAGTAAAAAAAAAATAAGTTCTGTTCTAGTAAATTGATTGTTAAGTTTGCCGTCGAAATTCCACATAAATTTCTATTTCATTACCTTTAATTTAAGCATTTTGTGTAACTATTTACTACGTATCCGTAGTATAATTGACCTAATAACTGATACAAAAACTATTGCAGCTGCACCATTGTGGCATCCACTTCAAATGCAGGGCAATCGGGCCTACAATTGCAACTAATTGGGCCAGACGAAACAGAACTCTCTAAGCTGCACTAAGTACACTTGGAAAATTGAATATTAATGCCGGGATTCCACTTGAGGTGGCCTGCAAATTGCAAACCATATCGATGGCATGCAACAAATTACAGACATGCCTCATCTCATGCAATCGAGCGAGCAATTTTCTCTTCTCTTCGAACGGTGCGAGACGCATTTCCATTTGCCACGCCCGGCCAGCTGCCTATTCGGGTCGGGTGCTAAGCCAAAAAGGACATTTCATTAGCACTTTTGCATCTTTTACGCATCTCACCATAGAGATCTGTGCATCTCAGCCAGCAGTCGAGCGTTGAAAATTTTTCGTTTCGTCACAAGCGATTTGCTCTTTTCACAGCTTCCTCTGCGCAGACGCAACGCTCGATGTGTGTGTCAACCTCGTAAATCCTGTTTGGTTATTAAGTGCGTTGCAGGCGGCCTGTAACGAATTTCTTATTTGATTTTGAGCAGAGTGTTTGTCATTTACAATTTGTTAACTTATGGAGGAAAACACAAATTTTCCCATTTCGCAACGCTTTTGGATTTTCAAATGGCCAGTTCCCCCAGCAGATGTGGCGCAACAGACAATGTGTCTGTCAGAGGCTGGTTGTGCGGGGTCAGTCACTAATAAGGTGTGGCTGGAGATGAGGAAATGCACAAATATTCTAAATGAAACTTATTCCATTGCTGCAATTTTAAATATTGAATAACGAATCATTTGCCAGACTTACGAAAATGTTGCACAAATATTTAAAAATGGAGGAAAACTTACTTTGGCTTGGCCGAAGTTTATACACCCTTGCAGCATTTATAATTTACTTATTTAAAATCAACAAATTAATTTTCGCTTTGAACTATGTGAGCAAAGGGAATTCCCAAACTAGGCCATAGATGACGCCACAATTTTTATTCATTGTGCATTGTGGCATACCTGGTCAATCTCTTCCTGCGATAGCTGCAGCCACCTATCGATATTAATCAGATGCTATCGATATGAGGACTACACCAGGACTCCGACGTATCACAGCACGAAGAATACGCACAACGTTTCTCACTTTATAAAGACTTCTGGGACTACAGTAGCTGCCCTCAACGCGAGGCAATGCAAAGATCTCAACGCAAGGCAGGACGAAGCCCTCAACGCGAGGCAACATGCATTCGATGCCTTACAAACATCTCGACAGTTTTAATACACCCTCTGAAAAGGTATAAAAATAAACAAACTTTTGGCCAAATAAACTGACAAATAACAAACGTAAGCCAATGACAAAGGCTCAGCAACTGACGTCAAAAAATGGTAAAATAAAATTATTAAATGTTTAATGCAGCGCAACATGCAACACAATTACGCACACACACACACACACAGAGCAGGGGAAAGGCGGAGCGAGTTGAGATAGCATGCAAAAGCAAAACTTGTGACAAAAGCGCCGCGGAAAAAGCAAAGCCGGAGCCGGAAAACTTTTGCCATGATGATGAAAAACGTTTTGTGCGGGCTTAAGCCAATTTGTGCCAAACATAGAGCAGTGGCTGGTGGTGGGGGGAAGAGGGAGCGCAAATGCCAAATTAAAGTTGCAATGAAGTTTGGGCCAAGCGGCTTAAAGGCAAATGCCAAACTGTAACTACCAAATAGCAACGCCATGTCGCATAATGAGAAGAGTTTGGCCAGCGATTAAGCCGATAACATCCACTTCAAAGGGCAGGCAACGCAAACAGGAATCTGATTAACGCTCGGGACGTTCTGCAACGTCTTCGCACTCGTAATTATTGGCAATTTCATGGCAATAAAATCACAAGCGTGTAAAATTATGAATGATAGCAAGTGCAGGTGGAATTCAACAATATTTAGGCCCATAATCCAATCCACCTGGCTGAGCTGTGGGGCGTTCCCCTTTTAAATAGCCGCAATTTTTGTATTAAAAATATTTATTAAACTTGTGCAGCTTCAAAGGGAGCTCGCCTTTTTTATGCTGGGGCAAGGTGTGAATGCGTCAATGTGGCAATGAAGCCAAGGGCTCAGGGCTCAGACTTGGCGGCAACAGCTTGACTGTTGTCGGCCTTTGCCGTTGCCTTTGTGTTGCTGTTGTGCTGTGCGTAATTAGGCACTTTGGGTAATTAATAAAAATGATACCCGTAACTGTACATTTTTGCAAGTGTTTTTAATAAACAAAATGCCTGGAGGCGGTTGTTGTTGTTGCTGGGAAGTTAATGGTTGGAGAGTAATTTTTTTTTTTGTATAAACCATTAGAACCTGTGCCTAGCATAAGCTTGATTAGGAACGTAAGAAGAGATGCATAAAATAAAAATGTTATAACTAATTTTATTACCAAAACTGTAAACTGGTTCAGCACAGAAACCCCGCGTAGATTTGGGATCCTTCGAACCGGATCATAAACCAAACCACCAATAAAGTAATGTAAGTGAATACACTTACAGAGCAGCTCTCAGTTGCCGATTGTGTAGGCCAAGCGAATTCTGCGAGGTGGGACCAGCTTACGGCCGCGTAGCTAGCAATACAAAGAAAATATTTCTCAAGTAAGAACGATCTTAAGAAATAGAAAGAGAAAACCGATTATAACCAGCTGATGTGTGGCTGTCTTGACACACAAGAAATTGTTCGGCTACAATAGCAAAATCTACATTGACTTAAACTTAATATACTCTGTGAACATTCGGTGAAGAGTATAAAAAAAGGGCCGGAGACCTTACGTAAAATTCCGCCAGTCCTCTTACACTGGGTCGAACTCAGACAAAGTAAAATTTCCGTACATGCCAGTCGGAAAGTTCACCGCGCCGCTAACTTGATAGGCACAGGCGCTAACTTGACAGACAGAATAGCTAGTTCCTTCTCGTTTATAATTTCACTTTAGCACATGCAGTGGTAACAATTTGGCGTCAGCTGCTCAAAGCAAAATTGGGTCTAGGGCCTATATCCCATTTCATGGATTCGTCTTCTTAAAATTGTCTAAGGACCGCGAAACTTAAAAATTTTTCATGTAAGTTAAGATTGGATAAATATCGATTGAAGAATGGGAAATAAAAGTCAATCGGTGCAAAAAAATCGCGAAAATTAACATAAATTCATAATGAGTTCAGACTAGCGTGGAGATTTAATAGTTGGAAATTGTCGACGGGTAAATAGGAGGTGTAGGCCAACCGGTCCAAAAAATTGGCAACACTTGCAAAATTTTGTAATATGATGAGCTTAGCTTGTCGTAAAGACGTGAGTTAGATAAATATTAAAGATTGAAAGGTTCAAATAACGAGACATTTTTGAGAAGCAGTTTCTTAAGCAAGGTTTTGTTATCATGGAGATCCTTTCAGTGTAAACTGCGCTTTTTCATCGATCGTGGTTTGATTTTTATTACAAATTTTTAATCCTTCTTGGACTTAATGATTTGACAGTCAAGGAACTTGGCTTGAAACAGTCTGTATGATCTTGACCATGTTCTTTGCCATTGATCATCCATGGTGAACACATCGCGGCTCAGTATTGTCATAATCATGGTTACGTAGATACGTGAGAGGTCATTTCCTCCCTTAGGGCACGCGCACATATGCGACTGAAAGATGAACCGACGGCTGAATATGATATTTTAGTACGTCAGAAAGCCGAAATAAACAAACATTATTGATTGATTCCGCAAAGCTGAGCTTACAACTGAATTTTGGGATCAATTCAGTGCTTATTGTGCACACTAGCATGCAGCAGCATTGTGGTTATTTGAACAGATCAGTTCCTCTTTCAGCGGCATGTGTGCGCGCGCCCTTAGCTGTGATGCATTGATGCTGTCATGATTTTTCACTTGGTTAATATTAACGTTTTACATTCTTATAGTTTGATTATTTTTTTTGGTATTTTTTTCGCGATTTAATTAGTCTTCAGTCACGGTGAAAAAGGGTTTAATAAACTCACTCTTCTTCTACCGCTTAACGGTCTGGGCCTATCCTATCCTTTCTCGAGGAGGCTTCAGTTAATTACACCAAGCTTGGCAATGTCTTGCCATACTGTCTTTCTTATAGTCTTTCTGGCTCCCAGATATTTCGGATTGGACTGGATAGTTAACTATCCTTTTGGGACCTAGGATATTTTCAAAATCGATTTTCCTTAAAGGATATAGAATATTTCATTTCTTTTTCTCCATTTAAGAAAAGATATTTAAAAATATCTTGATATTTTGAATATCCATTGTACTTTTTGGTGTTTTGGCATTGAACAGCCACGCTGAACACCCATCACATTTAGCTGTCAATTCAGCTAGCGTACGGTTGAGTTTGGTTGTGTACGAGGCAGTACTGATAAAATAGTGCGGTCACACTTAAATCAAAGAAAGAGCACTATTTCTGCTAAAGCTTAGATCTCCGAAAACTTAAACTTGACGGCTAATTGTTTGGTAAATCGTGCAATCGGGAGTGACGCTTAAAAACTCCAAATATAATGTGCGTGAATAGTGCGTAAAGAAATTTATGTTTCGTGAAGCGTTTGTGAATTTAAAAGAATACGCTCACTCCACTAGTTTGGAGCCTTGAGCATAACGTATATAAGCAACTTGAGCAATCGTTACTGACCATGGCTTATTTCTCTCTCAATGAGAAATGAAATTGGCTAGCAATTGGTTCTAATGTGCCATCTTTTACCTCCAAAGTCTTTTTGGCTTGCAGCCGCCCTTAATTCCTGGTAATAAAATCACCTAAACATATTTTAGGTCCATTAATTTATGGACCATTTATTTTACACTCTTTTGCACATATTTATTTAGGCGATTTACTAGCAAGTCTCCCCCAACGTAATTTGTACATTTTTAAACGAATTTCCATTTTCATTCATTGAAATGCCAAATCCTGATAAAATTCCACAAAAAATGATGTTATTCAATTGGGCCTCACCGACTCAATTCCAATGCCAGACACGTAGCTTAGAACCCGTGCGTTAATCGTGCAACCAGATCTGTGGCATATGCCTAATAAATCTCATTTTCGAGAACCAAACCAATTGCTACTAATTCTCTGTGCGTTTTCTCGGGCACTGCGACGTGTGTGATGCTCGCAGATCGGTTTGACCAAAATCAGACTCACGTATTTGAGTCACAACAAATTGCTTCATTCATGCAGACCCACATCTAATCTTGAACTATTCCTGGAACCGAACTTAGTGTGAAGGCAAGAACTACTGGAGTGGCATTTTTAATTGGTTTAGTGCTTCGGGGAAGCAATTACCCCAATGGGAGATATAACCATATTTTTTGGGACACTTTTGTGGAGAGGCTTTGATTTTAATGAATTTAAATTATGACAGCTGCAGTCCGAGAAGGGCGAGCCCTGGCCACAAATATTTTATGACCTCGAAACGTTGAAATAAATTCGACTTAAAAACGCCAACGGAAATGCAAAGAAAACCCAAAGCCATTAAATTGTGTGATTTGCTTTGTGCGCAAGTCAAATGCGATCGCGATGGAGACGGAGCTGGGAGATCTTTTATGATTTAAGCCCAGCCGGAGAGCTCCAGACCTAATCCTTTAAGTTATTGACGTTCGGGGCATTGATGAAATTTTATTTATTTATTTGTACTCAACCCTTTTGTTGGCTGCCCAGATCTTGTCGAGCGTCGGTTTATGGCCAACGCGAAGCTAATCCCGCAGGAGCCGGAGTTTGCTTTGACTGGGACTTTATTGTGTGTAATAGCTGAGGGACGATGCGATGTTGATGTCTTATATAACACAGTGTTACTTTTGACACTTTTATTGCCCGCCGCCTGCGGCTGCAGCACACAATAGGAATCCCACATCAGCATCAGTGCCAGGGCCCTTGGGGAATCGCTCGGATGTCTTAAAGTGGTAATTAAATTGGCTAACATTGTGAAAGGATGGCCATGTTATGTCTCTATCTAAGCAGCCGTCACATAATTAGCCTGCGCACACAGCCAAAGCCAAAGCCATAGCTGAGGCGGCTGCAATATGACAAATTAGAGAACCGGTTCCCCAGGCCGACCCGAACCCGGTACGCATGCGCAAGCCGTCGAGTTGCCTTTTAATTTTGGCGCTGACAGTCGCAACTTTGGTGCATTCGCATGGCAAATTAACACCTCAAACGGACAGGCCAAAGTCATTTGCCATTGGATGTCTAATGTTTGGCCCGTTGACAGCCGCGAATTGCATTTGACGTGGCCAGTTGAGTTGCATTTCCTGCGCGTCGTTCTTTTATTTTGTTTTTGTGCGGCTAATTTGAAGCCTTGTCTGGAGTGTTCAGAGTAAGATAAAAGAATAAAATTGCTTGAATTATGTGCGATTAATGTTGATTATTTGGGTGGAAAAAAAGGAGCAGGATATGGGATGTATGTCTGGGCTGCCGATTGAGCTTGAGCTTATAAATTGAGCAAGCCAAAGATCTTCAAATATGTGAGCTAAGATACAGACAGAATTAAAATTTCGCTAATTAAAGATATAGCGCAGCGTACGGGATTTACGGGCCAGCAACAACAAAACCCTTGCTCGGAAAGAAAGAGTGTAGAGAACGCTTATGAATTTGTGAATGAATTAAAATTTTTAATACAGCTTGATGAATGGGCTTGGGCACCCCTGCACTAAACGTGTATCCCTTTATCTTTCTTTTTACTAACTTCACTCAGTGCTAGGAACTACCTAAATAGTACCTTACCTCGGTACTTCTAAATTAGAGTAACTTTTACATTCGCTAGGTCCAAATTTTCTTTCACCAAGTCAGAGATTAAGGGAGTTGATAAGGGAGTAAATTAACTAAAAATGAATTGAGTTTTGACTTTTACACCATTGAATTTGAAAGAATGTTAAAGCTGGTAGAGTGTCAAACTTACAGCATTCAATCGATGAGGACCCGAATTTAAAATAGAGTAAGGGTTGTATATATTATATTTGGTAATGCGGTGACCAAACACACGACCCATATTCAAGTTTTGGTCGTACCAGTGAGACGTATAAATGTTTAGTCAGATACGGATCGTTATCGTATAGTCGCAAAAATATGGCTGTGTGCCATGAAAAGTCATAGATTTACACTTTACAAAGTCAGAGAATTTACAATTGAAGAAGGAGAAGAGACATCGGTTCGTTACAAGACAAGCAGAGTCTTAGGGCATCGGCATAAATCGAGGAATGTGAGTGAAGCAAGACATAAGGGATGTCTTTAATGAAAAGATTTAAAAGTAAAGGTCCAAGATGACTACCCTGAGGAACTCCAGAGATCGCTTACTCAAGTCTTGAAACGTTTTGGAACGGTTGTCGAAAGACTTTATCCAGTTAAGAAATTCGGTACGGAAATCAAAGAGATACAATTTGTTGGGAAAGAGTGATATATAATATTTAGAAAATTAAATTGTTTTCGGTATTTGATTTCAGCGTCACGTAACGCTGGGAAAGACGAGTGAAGAAGGGTGGAGAGATGTGAAAAGAGGGGATCAGCGACTTAACAGTGATTTAACATTGACTTCACAGTAACCAAACAGTTACTTCACAGTGACTAAACAGTGATTTAGTATCTAAAAAGTGAATGAACAGTGACTTAACAATGACTCTACACGGACAAAACAGTGACTTAATAGTAACTAATCAGGGACAAAACAGTGACTTGAAAGTGACTAAACAGTGTCTTAACAGTATATAAACGGTGCTTATTTGGAAGTTATTTGGTACTTTACTCAAACTTTTTTATTTTTACCTATTATTTGTTTCTATTCCTACTAAAAATATATTTTTCGATTTACTTAATTTGTAAATGTAAAATGTAAATGTTGGCTATATCTCTCATTTTTACTTAATTTGCCTTACTAAAACTGATAAACTATATTTTTAAAAGCAACATTTTCTTGTAGCTCCATCTTTACATTGGTTCTGGAAATTCCGCATATCTGTTAACTTATCTAGGATAAATATTTGATATTTAACTTGTCCCTACCCACTACTACCCACTACTTGATTAGTTTTCCTACCACTCAATGTGACTTTGGAAGCGCTTTTATATGTCTTCTATGCTGTATTTAACCATCTTTTAAGTCTTTTGTTCAGCTTGAAGTCAGTTTTAGCAGTTGTGAAATGTTCTATCCTTAATTAAAGCCCTCTATATAAAGCAGTAAGCTATAAGTTGAGTTAATTAATTCTTTTCTCATATAGTTTTATACTTTTCATTAAATTTTTCTCAGTTTTCTTTAAAGGTTGTACTCCTAGGTTAAAAGGGCTGGAAGTGGGCTGCTATTGTGATAGGGATTCATGAGTAACAGAAATCAGCTGGGTGTTGCATGAAACAACTGTACAGTTAGTTCGACGGTACCGCGTCTCCACTTTAGACATGCAAAATAATAAAGAAAATATTTTGTACTTTTCCTTAGCAAAAATCTGCCGCTTTCCTACAGCTCCTCTCTTCACTGTTCCCAAGAACCAGGAACGACTCGTGTCCATTACACTACACAGTAAAGTCAATGGGTGAAAATTAATTAAAAACTCATCAGATAAATATTCTTTTTTTGGGCCCCCAGTGGCCATTGTTGGCTGTGGCATAATTATTACCGCCAGGCGAAAATCATTTCTAGCAAAAAAAGAAAAAGGCAACCTTCGCGCAATGTGCCATCCAGTGGACGGTTTGGTCAGTTAAGTATTCATAACTATATTTATCAGCCATCAAAAATCAATTGCACACAAAGAGTGTAAAAGGCAGGAACCGGTCCTGGGCCACTGGACCGTGAGGCGTTCAAATTGCGCTTGTTAACATTTTTGACCGCCTGCTGGGGGCCAACTATGGCGACCGAAAAAAGCCAACAAACCGAACGTGTTACGCATAATAATTTTTAGCAGTCGAATAAATATTTCAATGGTTTTACCTCGGTTCATCATCAAATGCATGTAGTTTATCTTGGAGCAGGCATCGCACTCACGCTCGAAACGGCAACAGAAACGGGCACTGATAAGATGGACCGAGTGCGAGTGCACAGGCACAGGTACAGCCCCGGCCCCCAGCACCAGCTCCAGTGTCATGTTGTGGCTGTTCGCAGTTGTCCCTTATTGAAATAACAGAAATCATAATGTTTATGCCATTAAATTGTTAACAAAGCGTACAAGCTACTGGCCCAGGCCGGAGTCAGTCAGGTAAGAAGAGGACGACCCCTGGACTGGGTCCCGCATGTCAGCACGCACATAAATTATTGTTGATATATATTTGGGCTTTGTTATACCCTGTAAGAAATGTGTAGAGGGTGTACAGGGATTGGGGACAATTTATGTAATTCTATTTGTTTATGAACAGAAGTCTCCGAGAAGGAAAAACATTTGTTGCTTGGCTGATTTTTTAAAAGTCAGTAACAACAGTTAAAACCAAGTGAAGTCATAGGCAATTGAACAACTCTCATGCATAAGAGAGGGATAGAGAAAGATAGAGCGAATGACGGCTTCTGCTCTCTTGGTCTCAGCTTCGGCATGCGTTCGGGCTGTGTACGTGTGAACAGCGAAATAGCATCGTTTGGTTCGCGATTCCATAACACCTGCGCTTGCTCTTTTTAAATTGTTTTAAAAATAACGAAATACTTAACGATGTAAGCAAAGTAACTTACTACTCCGTAGAGCTCTTTAGCAACAAAAGGGCATACCACATTCGAGCCTGATCGGCTTTCCTTCAGTTTTTTTCTGCTTGTCGTGTGAATGTCCAGTATCCAAGTCTGTCCAAACTCTCTTATTTATTTACACTGGGGCGCATGGCCCAACTCTCCTCGCTACGTGACATTCACGCTTGGACGTCCGCATTTTCCACTTCCATACGTGACCCAGTCTAAGGCTGCTGCTGCTTCTGCTGCTGTGTATCTTTTCACTTTGGCCCTTATCTATGCGGTCTTATCGCCCGCCGGGCATTTCTTAATTTTTCCCCCCCACTTGCCCGAATTATTTCCTGTAATTGCGGGCGTATGGCCTCCGCCCAAGAGAAAAGAAATCGTAAAAAATAATCAAAACGCTTTAAACCCTCTGGAACCCGGAATCCATTTCAGGCCATTTCACTTAGAGCCAGCCAAAGGATGCGTGTGCGGCCATTCGAGTGTCAACTATGCGCACAGACCCACTTCGGGAATGAATTGGCTTAGGGTTAGGGCAACCGGACAACGCGGTCACACTTCCCAGTTTTATTTATGACTTTATCTTTTTACTTTGTTTGTGCCAGAGATTTTTGTTTATGTCTTGCGCTTTCCTGGGAATTTCACTGAGATTCTTTTCTCTGTGCGGTTGTGTGCGGTCGATTTGGTTGGTTTGTATTTGGGTCTTAATCACGTGCTCTGTTTCGCAGTAATTATGCCTTAGTGTGTCTTTAGAATGTGACTGAACTTAATTTCTGAATGTTCGATGAAGTGAAGCAAGTATTTGTTATTTCAATCCCGACGCGGAATCGCACTCATCTACCTTGTGCCTGCATTTAATGATGTCAATCAAATCTTTCTCCTATTCCTCTCCGATGCGATCTCTCTCTAATATTTCCACTAAATGCTGCAATCAAGAGCCATAGAATATATAACGAATATTTGATTAGCACAATTAAATTATTACATGCCACAAAACGCTGCAATTATGACGAAGAGAACAGACGCTCCATTGTGGCAGCTGGCCGGCATTGACCCACGCAAACTTGGGAGAAATTCCCGCCAGCCACAAAAGATGAAAACCACAAATGAACGACATTAGTTACACTTACCCAACATGAGAAATAATTAACAAATTAAATGAATATCTGGCCAAGAACCTGAGCTTGGCTTGGGTTGGGAGTAGACGCTAATTGAGGTTTGAGGTTGCCGGAGGGTCAAGTTTACACAAGCCAATTGTTATATAACCTTTTCGAAACTTGTGAAAATCTCTTCATCAGTGGAAAATGTAGCAGGTACAACAAAGACGCACGCTTGTCAAAATAACGAAACAAAAATTGTGGCACTGTGTGAGTGAGGCATTAAAAATGCATTTTGACAGGCGGAAATATGGCAGATACCTGGCCACAGGGCCCTCTACCTGTTCGCACTTTGCGGCTTTGATCGATAATCGGCAGCCCACGCAAAAGTGTCTGTCACGCTAAGCCCTAATGGCATTACGGGGACTAGTTTTTGTGGTCCGAACAAATAACACACAGCCGCGACAGCCGGCTGCCTCCTGCCTCGCTTATCCTTTAATGTGCTTTTGTCTGCGACTGGGACAAGCAAATCCCTTCAAGTGCAACCGGGCTGCATCAGATTAGAACAGGTTCGTTTTTGTCTCCAGGACAAATAAATCCAAATTTTAATGCGCGGTTTTGCCAGAATTTTAGTTAATCGCATTGACTGAAAAGTTGCGGCTAAGCTGACCAAAAACGCACTTCACACCCCGACAAATGTTTCCTGGAAAACCGTCCGCATAACCAGATCCCTGCCCTGCGATAACAACTTGTCACAAATTCTGACAAGTTGCTGAAGAGTTTTTGTTTCTGTTTCACTTCTAATGAAGAAATTATCTATAATGATACGCCGAAAATGCAATGTGGTGATAAAAATCAATTTACAGGGAAATTGAAACCGGCTCGGACTTTTTGGGGTAAGGGTTATAAAGGGGGCACAGGCTGGACAATAATAATTATGAGAATGACGTATTATTTTATGATAAGCATATGAAATAGTTGATGGATTTATTACAGGGATCGCAAATAAGAGTTATGGACTTTAAAAAAATCAAAGCCCAATAAGTGTCCTAGACCCTTTTGGAGACACCCCATATACGAATTTTGAGTGAGCAATCCAAAATCAGGATAAACTTTTATTTTCAATTTTTAAATAAAAATCGAAAAATAACTCTTATTTTTATTATAAAAATTGAAAATAAGACTTATTTTTGATTTTTATTTATAAAAATTGAAAATAAGACTTATTTTTCAATTTTTATTATAAAAATTGAAAATAAAAATTTGATTTTGAATATCTTTTAAACTAAAGGCAGGCGCATTTCAAAAGTGAACATATATCTATGATCTATGATTCAATACCTTTCCAATGATACCTCAAATGTCCTTGAAGGATCAAGGATAAGGATTAAGGATACCAACGGAGGAGATAGCTATATCAACTCAGCTTGTCATGCTTCCTCCTGTGCGTTACAAATATCCTGACAATTTTAATATACCCTCTCCAAGGGTATAGAAATATCTCTTTGTCCTTAACTCGGAAATCATATCCCCTTTTAAACCGCATATCGACTTGTTTTTTACACCCGTTACTCGTAGAGTAAAAAGGGTATACTAAAGTCGTGCAAATGTATGTAACAGGCAGAAGGAATTATTTCCGACCATATAAAGTGTATATATTCTTGATCAGCATCAACAGCCGAGTCGAGATAGCCATGTCCGTCTGTCCGTCTGTCTGTATGAACACCTAGATCTCAGAGATGGTAAGAGATAGAGGTTTGACATGTATGGGACAAATGCATCTTTTTTCTGCACGCAGATCCAGTTTGTTTCAAATTTTGGCCACGCCCCCTCCTGCCCCCGCAATTTGGAAAAAACGTTATATCTCCTACATTTTTAGGGATAGACAATTTGGTTCTTCTAGATGTAGTTAGTATTTAGCAAAATGAATCGATTTGCCGAAGAAATGATGAAATTCGGATGAACGGTTCTCAAGTTATGAGCAAAGAAGTGAACCAAGACCCCCCGCTACCCACCCTAAAAAAATGTTGCATACTTTTTTGATGGTTACCCTAAGGAATGCAGGAGCACTGTTAAACATGTTTTTTTCATGAGTAACGGGTATATCGAAGTCGGTTAGAGCCGACTTTAACTAATGCTCTTGTTTTTTAGATGATCCAATGACGAGCTATGATCAACACGTTTCACTTTTGAACTGTCTTAGCCGGCTGGTTCGGCTTGCTTTATAGTACCAGCCTACACATCAAGTTTTCAGTTCAAAGCTTAAGTCATTTCTAAGAAATGACTCTTAACCAAGGCTGAAAACCTCTGAAATTCTGTAAAAGGTTCGGCTTTTAAACTTAAATTCAATAGAAACAGCCCTTTCAATAATATCAATGTTGGACTCTCTTCTTATTTACAAGCAAAAATTGTGACACTGATACGTTTCTTATGCTCTATCTATGTTCTTCATTGTTGGTCATCCATGGTTCGGGGTTCACTATTGTCAAAACCATGGCAATTTAGTTATTTTTCTTATGATCTTGACAATGTTCTTTACCTTTGGTCATCCGTGGTATTAATCGCGGTTCGGTATTATCATAAACAGGGCAATGAAGTTATGTGTGATAGTTTGTGGTCTTGAAAAACAGTTTCTTAAGCATTTCGCGGTTTTGTTACCATTGAGATCCCTTACCTGCGAATTGCGCCTATGCATTGATGCTGACATGATTTTTCACTTGGTTGACAATTTCGTCTTTCATAATTACTATTTTTATCCTCATTGGTTTTGTTCGCTATTTAATAAGTCTTCAGTCAGTGTAAATGGTTTAAATGCCCTCAAGTATCACAAAGTCTGTAAATTCGTTTTACACTCCGTGTACTCAACTAAAACCATTTTGTACTTAACTAAAATTGTTTAGTACACACGAGTGCTGAACACAAAAAAAAGTTCGGTACTTGCTTTTTTCGGTCGGTGCGTTACAAATTATTTACCGTTCTTGTGATTTCGTACAGTAAAATGTTAAATTGGCTATATAGCTCCTCCAACGGGGCCAAGCCATATTTTTATCTCACATGGACAGTAAAACATATAAATATCAGTTTGAAAATTTTACACAAATCAGTGTACACAACACAGCAAATATTTCTGCATCATTAAGTCAAAATTAGTCATTTTTGAGTTATGACAGACTTGAAGTAATTGAGCGAAATGTATAAGCAGCGGCATTGAATCAATAAACAAAATTGGTACCCTTAATCCTTATCCTTGATCCTTCAAGGACATGTGAGGTATCATTGGAAAGGTATTGAATCATAGATCATAGATATATGTCCACTTTTGTAATGCGCCTTTTAGTTTAAAAGATATTCAAAATCAATTTTTATTTTCAATTTTTATAATAAAAATTGAAAAATAAGTCTTATTTTCAATTTTTATAAATAAAAATCAAAAATAAGTCTTATTTTCAATTTTTATAAATAAAAATCAAAAATAAGTCTTATTTTCAATTTTTATAATAAAAATAATTCTTAAAAATGATTTTTATTTTAAAAATTATAATCGTTACGATCCCTGATTTATTATAATAAAATTTGACACAAAGGTTGACAGGGGAAGAAAGTGAGTGCGTGATGGAGAGAGGGAGAGGAAAGAGGGGGTGCATTTTGAGGTGTTGTGCGTGAGCAGGATATGTCACTCAGTTGTATCTGAAAGCAGGTGATATTATGTAAGCTGGATAAAGTATAGAATCGCTTGTTGTTCAAATACATAATGTTTTGAATTTAAGGAAGTTTTTATTTGTATTTTAAACACAAAACGAAGAAGTGAAGCTTACGTTACAATTGCTATTTTTCTAAGTCCATTTTAAATTCGAGCAAGTTTTGCAATTTAGTATTCCTTTCGACCTTTACCCTATATCTAATCACCCGTGCCCATGATAATCTAATCTCAAACGAAAGTTAAGTAAGTAAATAATAATTATTATGATTATAATCAAACATTTTAAAATAAAAATGGCTTTATGATTATTCAAAATATTCTCCATGAAAATTTATGCACTATTGCATTCGCTCAAACCAAGCTGCGAAGATTTTTTTCCGATTGAGGCAAATCCAAAACATTGGACTTAAAACGTTGACCATGTAGTTTTTTATACTCTGTACCAAAGGTACATAGAGTATATTAAGTTTGTGCAAAAGTATGTTACAGGGAGAAGAAATCATTTGCGACCATATATTCTTGATCAGCATCAACAGCCGAGTCGATATAGCCATATAGTCCGTATGTACAAACAGATCTCACAGATGGTAAAAGATAGAGGTTTGACATGTATTGGACAATTGCTTCTTATACTTGCAGGCAGATAAAGTTTATTTCCAATTTTTGCCACGCCCCCTCCCGCCCCCGCAATTTGGAAAAAACGTTATATCTCCTACAGTTTTGAAGATAGATGATTCGTACATTTTAGAGATAGTTAGTACTTAGCAAAATGTATCGATTTGTCGAAGAAATGATTAAGATCGCATGAGCGGTTCTTAAGTTATGTACAAATAAGTTAACCACCCTCCCCCACCCTCTCCCACCTTTCACAACCAACACCGCCCAATCTTAAAGAGAGAGAGAGAGAAAGAGACTTTGAGATGAGCGCAGCACTTGCATCGCATTCAGCTTCTACCCCAGGTACAGAGTATGTTATAGTCGGGCTTGACCGACTTTCTCACTTGTTTATGTTTGAAAATTAAAGGAAATCATTGCGTGCTAAATCAGGGCTGTAAGGTGGGACGACTCATCAATTGGACGTTTTGGCCGGTTTTGTTTCCAGCGTATTTCCATTTATGTCATCCCATCGGCTTACCACACTCAACTTAACAGTCTTAAATCATAATTGAACCTGCGCATTTTGTGATTTTTTAGTCCGTTTGATCGATATTTTCTAATTACCAGTATGTTGTTTAGAGGTTGATACTTTAACCCTCTAACGGGCAAGGCCGTCTGTAGACGGCCTCCAATTTCCTGGCTCCAGAAATTAATCCATTGCTTCTATTTTGTCAAACTCACTAATACCGTTATAAGGTTGCTTTGATTTACATTTTGATATACATTTGAGAGAATTTCAACCACGCGTTTAAGTGCAGTCATGAGTCATGTGCAAGGAAAGATCAAAACAGCACAACAAATTATTGCGGAAAATAAAAATTTTTCAGTCGTCGAAAAAACATCTTTTGAGGTAACTGATTGACTTCATAATTTTACCGTGAGTAGTTAATATATTTAAGATGAGTTGTGTGTTAAAGTAAAAGTGTTAAAAATATTCCAAATGTTTATTTTAATCAAAAATATGATGACCGTCTTTAGACGGTCTTGCCGGTTTGCATGTAACAAAGTGTCTTCAAATCGCTTATTGTTTGTTATTTCTGTTACTTGATTGGTTACAGCAGAAATTTGTAATTTGTTTATTATTTATGAGACAGATGGAAAATCCGAAGGGTTTTTATAAAAAAGTTCAAAGGATGCATTGTCGGATGAAGAGTTACTCGCTTTCATCAGTTCAGTTGAAAGTGGAGATGAAGATTTCAGTAGTGATGATAGTATCATGGACAAGGACTTTGTAATGGACAACATAGAGCCTAGGAACTCAGATCCGCTCTCGCAGCATGATGAACAGGCAAAAGAGGAATGTATCCATATTGGAATAATGATGAATATTGAATAATGAGGAATAATGATGATGATCAAGAAATTTTTATGTTTCCAAGATGAATCGCAAAGAAGAGAAGTGGGGAACAAGGCTTCGATCCATTGTTTCGCATCCGTTCACTGTCCAACCAACTCAACAGCCAGTTTGATTAAATTCCAAAAACGGCTTGACTTTGTGTCAATGAACAGATGTGCAGTGCAAAGACGAAACACCATCTTCGACAATAGATGTCTAACAAGCCTCACAAGTGGGGAGTGAAATTGTTTGTGCTTTGCGATACCAACGGTTTTCCATATAGTTTTGAAGTCGACAGTGGTGCCGGCGACAATGTAATCCGACCGACCTCGAAGTGAACAAAAAGGATAGATGATTTTCCATAGAGTATATGACCTCAATTCATGGAGTCGATCTGAACACTGTTTTGTGGAAAGATAACAAGTGTGTTCGCCTGGCATAAACTTATGTTGGTATTAAACTTTTCGATAGAGCCAATCCTCAAATTATCCGAGAATATAATGCCCACATCGGTAGGGTCGATCTAATGGACAGGCAATGGGTCGATATAATATTCGAAATAAGTCTCGAAATATTATGGCTATTCTATCATTTTATAGACATGTGTTGCGGCTGTTCGAAGCCTTCCAGCGCCGCCCAGATACCAATGCTATTTGTGTGTGTCGATTTCAGTACATTTATTGTTGTTTGTCAATAGCAAGTGCGTGCATACATAGGTATGAGCGAGCATACATCGGTATAGGCGAGCACTTAAAATTCCTGTGGAATTACAATTTCTTTCAGTTTATGTTATGCTAGGTTAGGGTTTACATAGGCTCTCACTTTTAGTCCGCTTCCGTCTCGTGGTAAATTAGAAAAGAAAGCTAAAAACACATGTCGGCCTAATAGTGAAAATTAGTGGTGGTCAAGTTATACATTTCCAATCTATTCCAATATCGATCTTGACACTGCCTTCCATTATCGATAACAATTAAGAAGTAAGCCCTAAGCACCAAGCTACCCTACAGCGGAACTAGTTTATGGAATCTATCGTAACACTCCCCACTGGTATATTCTGCACAGGATCTACCACCTTCGCCTCGATAGATAAAAACTGCAAGCTTGGTAGCTGGTCTCACGTATACTCCGTTCGTCGTCTTCACGGTGGCGCTCCTCACCTGCCCATCAGCGCTGCGTCTCACGTCGACAATGCGTCCCTTGGGCCAACAGGACCTTGATTCCCTGGATCGCATATGTACACAATGTCGCCTTCCTCCAGAGGCTTGCTGTTGTGGTACCACTTTCTGCGCCTCGTTATGACTGGCAGATATTCCCGCAGCCACCTTCTCCAGAATGCATCCGCCAGTTGCTGAGCTGCCAGCCAGCTCCGTTTGAGCACTACTCCCTCAGTAGTAGGTTCGACCGCTGGTTTGCTGCCATTTGATGTGCCTAGCAGAAAGTGGTTGGGCGTGAGCGCCTCCTCGTCGTCATCGGTAACTGGAATGTACGTTAGTGGTCGTGAATTCACTATCATCTCTACCTCCATTAGAGCACCCCTTAGTAGCTCGTCTGATGGCCTTTGCTGATCAGGATAGAGTTAAGTGTTGTCTTCACCGAGCGCACTAGGGCGTTCCCACGCCCCGCCCATGTGCGGCGACGCAGGAGGTATGAACTTCCAGCTCACTTCAGGTCTGGTAAATGCGCACGCCAGCTGGTCCTTGTCAATTGTCTCCAGTGCCCGTAGCTCGCTGTTGGCCCCTTGGAAGTTAGTGCCGTTGTCACTCCAGAGTTCCACAGGGCTGCCTCTTCTGCTATGAAATTGCGCACTGCGAGAATACAAGAATCAGTGGTTAATGAGTAAGTTACCTCTATATGAATGGCCCTCGTAGTCAAACATGTAAATAGTACCTAGCGCTTCTCGGAACTCCTTCTGACCGCAACCATAAGCGGCCCAAAGTAGTCCACCCCAGTGTAGGTGAATGGGCGTTGAAATGCTGCCAGCCTCTGTGTTGGTAGCTCCGCCATCCGTGGCGGATTGGGTACCACTCGCTGATTCTTACAATTTTGACAGGTTCGACGCACTTTAGCGACAACCGATCTCAGTTTGGTATCCAGAATTTCTGCCGCAATTCGTTAATCACCGTCTCGTGATTGGCATGCTGGAGTTTCGTATGTGTTTCTTGTACTATTAGTAGCGTGATGTGGCTGTTCCTCGGCAACACCACACGATCATAGCCGCTACTCATCCTAGTACGTTCTTGGAGCCTTAGGACTCCCTGGCCATCAATATATGGCCCCAGTTTATAGAGAGAGCTCGTTCTCTCTATTGGGCGTTTTTTTAGTGAGACACGCCATCTCATTCTGGTAATCTTCCGCCTGTGCAAATGCCCACAGCATACCTTCAGCGGCTTGAAAATCTTCTTGAGTAGGGATGGTGCCCGCATCATTGTGTTTCTGCGTCTTCAGTTTCCAATGTCGAACAGCCCATAATACTCTCGCCATACTTCGCAGCATTCGACCCCAGGTCGAAAAACGGCTTACCTCGATTAGTCGTTCGGATTTCATGCCACCGATTTCTGCGCACACTCCAATAAATTGTGTGCGTAGCTCCTCGTGGCCCACATTCAGGTCCCTGTTAGACTCTGTTGGCCATTCCTAGAATCCAGCCGTAGAAATGCGGGGCCATTCAACCAGCGACTCTCATTACTAAAATCGGGGGTTCGCTGCCACTTGGTGGCTTCGTCTGCCACATTTTTGGAAGTCGGGATCCATCGCCATTCTTCTATCATTGTGAGCTCTAATATTTCACTCACCCGAAAGGCCACAAACTGTTTGTAGCGCCTTTGATCCGAGCGCAACCAACACAGCACTGTGCGTGAGTCAGACCAAAAAACTCGTCTTGTAAATGGGATTGAGTGTGACATCTCCATAGAGTGGGCCAATCTTGCTCCCAGCGTAGCTCCCTGTAGTTCCAGCCTCGGAATGGATATCTGCTTTAAAGGGGCTACCTTGGTCTTGCTACCCAGCAAGTGACAGAACACATGTGTGCCTTGGCTGTACCGTATATAGCACACAGCAGCAAATCCATTTTCGCTAGCGTCAACAAACATGTGCATCTCTGCCTGGTACTCCTTTAGTGGACTTGGCTTATGACATCTGGGTATGCGCATCTTCTCAACATCAGAAATATGATGTAGCCAACGCTTCCACTTAATCCATTCAACGTCTCTTATTGGCTCGTCCCATTGACATCCAGAACGCCAAATTTCCTGAAATGTGATTTTGGCGTACATCACATAAAATGTTATGAGCCCCAGTGGATCATAAATGGACATCAATAGACTCAGGAACTCTCTCTTTGTTGGACGCTTGCTACCTTGAAGCAATTCCCCATCTCTATGTCGTTTGGATACACGGAACCTAAGCGTGTCTTCTTCAGTATCCCACCACATACCAAGCACCTTTTCCGTTCGTTTTTCAGCGTCATTTAACTCGACCATCGGTAAGGTGTTTTCTCCTAGAGCCTTGAGCACCTTCCTGGAGTTGGAGACCCAGTTGCGTATATGGAATCCTCCTTTCTGGTGTATGTAGCGTACGGTCTGCGCCAACTCGATAGCCTCTTCGTCCGTGTCAACGCTATCCAGCATATCGTCGACGTAATGATTCTTTAAAATGCAGTTAACGGCGCGTGGATACTGGCCTTCAAACTCCATTGCGTTTTTATTTTTGACAAATTGCGCGCTGCTTGGAGAACAGGTGGCCCCAAATGTCATTACCTCCATCACGTAGTTCTCCAGAGTTTGTGTAGCAGGATCTATGAATACGAATCTTTGAAATCTTTGATCTTCAGCATGTATTCTCACCTGGTGAAACATTTCGGCGATATCGCCACCAATTGCTACAGCCTTTCTCTGAACCTGCGTAATATGGGAACCAATTGTGCAAGCTGATCTGGTCCCTTTAACAGCATCGTGTTTAGGGATACACCATCCGTTTTAGCAGCCGCATCCCATACTAAACGCAACTTTCCTGGCTTGTTGACATTGACCACGGGAAAGATTGGTAGGTACCAATATGGCTTCTCTAACGCTTCGTCTTGCGTTATCGATCGCGCGTAGCCCTTTTTGACGTACTCGTCGATTTTGCCTCTTATCTCAATTGCCAACTCCGGTTGGCGCTGTAGCTTTGCGTTGAGGCAGCGCGCTCGCTTGAGGGCTGTAGGCAGGCTGTCTGGTAGAGCCTTATCTCTATACCTCCATAGTAGCCCGGTCGCGAACCGCTCATTATAACGCCTTGTGTTGGCCTCCAACTGTTGCATGGCTAACTTGTCGTCCTCCGATTGGGCCTTGCTCTCAGCCCCATACCCTGCTTCTTCTTCCGACCAAATGTGCTGCCTGAGAAGCCGCAATATCTCTCTGTTATTGTCTTCCTCACAGCTACATATGTGAAAGATGTGGTACGTTGGCGCCTTCTGACCTTTGACTGACACTGGTGATCCTCCTTTGATGGTCCATCCCAGACGAGTCTTCTCGGCCACCGGCTCTTTAGAGTTACCCTCTCGTTCGGAGTGCACGCCCTAGTGTGCAATTGTTCAACCCTATCAACAGCCCGGGTCTTGCGTCGCTATAGCCCTGCAGGGGTAAATGACTTAAGTGTTTATACTTGACCTTTAGATTTCCCATATCCAGTGTCTGCTGAGGAAGCCCAAGCTTCTTGACTGAATGTACATCTCGTAGGCTATAAACCTTATTCATGCCGACGCCTGATATCCGTAAATCCACGATTACAGATTCGTCCTCGTAACGGTGCATGCCTGCTGTCCACTGCATACAGAGCGGCTGTGGCTTGCCTCTTACTCCCAAATCTTTTAGCAAAGGTTCATCAATTAAGGTTATGGAAGAGCCGTCGTCAATAAAAGCATACGTGTTAACCTCCTTGCCATTCGCATACAGTGTTACTGGCAGTACGCGAAACAGTACTGCAACTGGATCTTGGCGATGAGCATTACAATTGGCACTGACTGTGCTCCCAATTGGTTGATGAAGTAGTGGATGATGCCTTCTCTGGCATCCGATCTCTCCGCACGGACTTAAAATAGGACAATCCCGCACCTTATGGGTTAACAAACATCTCCAGCATAGCTTAAGGCGCTTGACCACGTTCCAACGCTGCGACAGTTGCATTCCCTTGAATGCTTCGCATCCCTCCACAGAGGGGCAAGACCGTTGGCACACCTTACATCCTTTGCCATCCGTTTTAACCGCATGTGCGTTAACTACGCCCTTCTTCCGCGCCTTTGCTTGAGAGCTGGGAAGCATGACACTGTTTGCACCTTCTGCCATTTTCGATAGCCAGAATCCAAAATCCGCTATTGTGCAGTTCGGCACAGTAACTTTATGCATGCCCCAGAACGTTTGAAGTAAGCATGGCAACTTCGCCACCAACTCTTGGGTCAGCTCCGGATTATTTAAATGCTGCTCCATTTTAGCCGCCTTCATCGTTGCGCACACATTTTGTACCTCAATTGAAAAGTCAACCAAATTCTCTAGTTTATTTTCTTTCAAATGGGGAAACTCCTTTATTTGTGTCAGCAGCACATCGATGATAATTTCCGGTCTACCGAATCTCATTTCCAAAGTTGATAATATTCGTGGTACGCAGTCTGCATGTAGCATAAGACTTCTCACTGCATTCTTTGCTGGACCCTCCAGCGCGTGTCTGAGACGCATCAGATTCTCGGCATCTGAGAACCCGCATAATTCAGTTGACTGCTCGTACATTGCTATAAACAGAGGCCATTCCTCTGGCTTGCCGGAAAATCTCGATAGTTCACATACATTAGTTTTCCGCGCAGCCATTTGCTCCGGCGATATTTTAGCTTGAGGTCTTACAGAGTTTCTTACATTATTCTGCTCCCCACTGGTAGCAGTCACCCATGGGCAGAACGAATGTCTCTGTTCTTTGCACGTCTGAGCCCCCACAGGAGCGGCGTGAGTGCTGCACGCCCTTGCGTCCCATCCTGGACATGTGTGTGTATCTGATGGTTACTAGCCTGGTGCTCCCCAGGAGCAGCGTGTGTGCTAGACGCCCTTGGCGTTTTGTCCACCAGTGAACATACACGTGGCTCTTTAACCACTATGTGCCCTTCAGATATCTTTGCCAGAAGCTCTATACGCCTTTCTAGCAACTTTTGACGCCTTTGTAATATGTAGTCTTCTTCTTCTAACAACCTTAGCTCCTCTTGCAGGTGTTGCGCGTCCTCTGAAGAGGTCGATGCTCCATTTAAGCCCACCTCGTTCTGACCGCCAACTGCCGTAGCATTGTTGTTCGAAGTCTCTACATCCGTCTGCTGTTCTAAAGCGCTCGCCACTGAACTTCGCCTATTGATGCGCAGCACTGTCGGTTGTGCGCCTCCAATTGACGCATCTTCCGCCTCAGTGTCGCATACTCTACAAAGCCAACCTACTCCGGCCTCCTTTACGTTAGCGCATCCTACGTGACATTTGTTTGTACAACCGCTGCCGTTGCAGCCGACCATATCGTCGTCATCCTCAGCCTGACATGAGGAGCAGTTGGACATGTCTCGCCTAGCGCTATAAGGTGCTGCAGGTGTATCCATGGTGACGATTTACCACCGAGAATTTCTCCAATCCAATCCTAAGAAGATTCCGCCAAATCTAGAACTTGCTTAGTTAAAGAAACCCTTGGAAATTTCCGCCGAATCTAGAAATTTCCTTCTTTAAAAGAATTTTAAGAAATGTTGCGGCTGTTCGAAGCCTTCCAGCGCCGCCCAGATACCAATGCTATTTGTGTGTGTCGATTTCAGTACATTTATTGTTGTTTGTAAATAATAGCAAGTGCGTGCATACATAGGTATGAGCGAGCATACATCGGTATAGGCGAGCACTTAAAATTCCTGTGGAATTACAATTTCTTTCAGTTTATGTTATGCTAGGTTAGGTTTACATAGGCTCTTACTTTTAGTCCGCTTCCGTCTCGTGGTAAATTAGAAAAGAAAGCTAAAAACACATGTCGGCCTAATAGTGAAAATTAGTGGTGGTCAAGTTATACATTTCCAATCTATTCCAATATCGATCTTGACACTGCCTTCCATTATCGATAACAATTAAGAAGTAAGCCCTAAGCACCAAGCTACCCTACAGCGGAACTAGTTTATGGAATCTATCGTAACAACATGGCTGCTACGATTGTATACATTTTTTCCAAACGCTTGCATGCCGAAAAAGATAATGATTCTGGCATTCTTTCTCAAGAATATCAGCGGAAGGTGCTGGCGGACTTGATTCTCATAAGAAAAAACGACCTGTAGGTCGGCCTGTGCCACCTCACTCACCAAAGCTTGGAAAAAGGGCTTCTCATCAAGTTGCTGATGTTCGGTTTGCAAATTCTGCAAAAAGTCCGAGACCCAAGTCGATTGTTCAAAATGCGACTCCACTGATGTGGAACAGTCGACAAAAATTGTTTTTGGGGTTACCACCACAGAAAATAACATAAACTGCACTCTTTCCCCCATTTTTCTTATTAAAATTAGTTTGATACAAAAATATACACCTGTCTTATATTTTACATGGAAACCGGCAAGGCCGTCTAGAGACGGCCTTTACTATTTTTCACCTGGAGAACGTTCAAGACAACATTTTCGCCATTTGTCTTTTAAATTAAGCTTGTTTTACCAATGCTTACCTCAAAAAAAATTATCACTGCTATGCGATTGCCCAATCGATTTTGCCTTTTAGAGGGTTAATCTCAGATATTCACCCGATTTTAAAATAGAAAGAAATGTTGCATAAATTATTGAGCTATTTACGGGAAATGTAGTGTGTATGTTGAAAATTTGTCATTCATTACTTTCCACAATTTACTGGCTCCGACCAGTGTCAACCAGTTGTTTAACTAATTTATACATAAATGTCGGGTATAAGGGTAGGAACATATAGTCACTACAGTTTATCACAGCCAAACTTATGTTTGAGTAAATTGGTAGCAGACTAAATCGGTGGAAGTTCCTGCTGTTCCAGAACACAAGTTTATTTTGTCCGGCCCTAATATATTACAGTGGGTAGAAAATACCGCATATTTGGTTAAAAATCAAAAAGTTACTTTATTTATTCTGATAAATTCATTTCATCCCCCTCCAAGAAGTCATCCCCCCGATGCAATACTCCTGTGGCAACGTTTTTTCCAATTTTTTGAACATGCTGCCTAGTCTCTTCCTTTATAGCCTTTGATTCCCTATTCGTTTCGGTTTCTATGTCTTCTATCGATTCAAAACGGTGCCCACGGAGCGTTCACTTGAGTTTAGCGAATAGCCAGAAAAAACAAGGTGCTAAGTCAGGCGAATACGGTGGTATGGGTCGAGGTTTTGGCGAAATTATAACGAATTCCTGTTTCTGTTTATCCTCAAATTTATCATTGTCGGCACCAATCGAGATTTCACTTTTCTGAGCCGCAAATGGTCACTCAAAATGGTTTTCATTGATGCTTTCGAAACTCCAACAATGTCGGTAAAGTTTCGGACTGTCAATTGCAGCGTAGCTCATCAATTGATGTTGATGGTCGTCCCTCGTCTTCAACGCTTTCTCGACCTCTTTGAACATTTTGTACCACTCACAAACCCTTGTTTTCGATAGAGCTTGCTCACCGAAGGCCTTCCGCAACATTTTTACCACAAAATGGAATGGAAAAAACGAATTCTGTTTTCGGTATATACAAAATTTCGCGTATCTCAACCACTAATAATATTTTGTGAAGATGTCAGTGACATTAGTGCCAACTTAAGGCTAGAGTCCAGATGACATACAACTTTATATCGGCACAATACTTCATTCAAATAAGACTGCTGTGAAATAGAATTCAGACATTTAAACATTTCATTCAATTCATGTAAAGTTCGTGCATTCTGGAAATCGGCTTTCGCTATCGAAATCCCAAACTCTTTCTCGGTATTTTTTGCCCACAGTAGTTAATACAGAAATGTGTACTTCAAAAACGCCTTGAATTCGTCTCAAGTAAGACTCCCAGTAAATTCCGTAGCATAACTTTCGTGTATGTTTTGAAACATGCACGTTGTTTCTTTCGAAAGACAATTACTTAAAAAATTAGCATAGACATTTTTTAGTGCTCTTTCAGCAGGTGTATAAAGTAAGGCTTCTAACATCTTATCAATTCCACTCATAACCACAATTACCCACAATTGCAGCTGGCCATTTGTCATGTGGCCAGGCCAGCATAAATATTTTCTTTATGCAGGCACTCGCAAGGCTTGCATTTCAATTGTCAGAAGTGTTTGGAGAGCTAAAAGCATGTTATCACTCTCTGTGTGTGTATGTGTGTGTGTTTACATGCGTTTCAAAGGCGAGCACGAAGCGAAAACCTAATCAATATGCTCGTCATTTGCGCCAAGTTACATTTTCCTTTTAACCGAGTACGTGTCAACGGGGCTCAAAGACAAACCCAAATATTGTACGCATTAAGAGGCCAGGACAAAGAGCTCTCACATTGTGTGTGTGTGTGTGTGTGCCTTTGATATTTCGTGCATTAAACTTTGATGAGTTGAAGCACGCAAAGTGTAGTATTAAATAATTGTTTCTACTTTTTTTCCAAGTGTTGTAGTAGGTGTCTCGGGCTTTGCCTCAATTTATGTTCATGACCTTTAATGGCGCGGTCCAGGCCAGCGCCATCAAACAAATTGCCCCGGCAAGTGTGCCTGGTATGCACATTGAATTTTGATATGGATAAGGATAAGCCACCTCCTGCTCGACCCACGCATAAGATTAATTGATACATGTCCATTTTGTGTTGACAAGCTTTCTGAATAGAAAGAAATCTTGTGCCAACAAAAGAAAACAACAATAAAAAGGTACGCAACTATGGCCAAATATAAATGATGCACAATAAGGCCAGGACACTTTTATCGCTCCCAGTTGATAATAAACAATCTAGGCAAAGCATAACAACAACTACAGCAATAGCATTGATGAGGAGTGTAAGACGCAGTGGTGGTGGTGGTGGGGGGAATGGAGACGAATGTGTGTGGGGCTACTGCCAGGGTCCTCTTTTGTTGGATGACATATGTGTGCGTGGCTGCCCCGCTGACTGCTCATCCATTTGACTGTCCAATGGCTCGACCATTACCATGCACAGAGGGTGGTTTGGTTAGTTATTTGTAAATGGCTAAGGTTCTTAAAACAACTGAAATGATTTTCACTACAAAGATTCTTTCCTGAGTTTATATAGATTTTATTTAAGCGCTACATATTTATTGCATGAAATAAGTCCATATGTCAGCATGAATGGTGAATACATGATTTTTCAGGCGTAATGCTACATGCTTATAATTTGGCTAGACTTTTTAGGTCGTTGCACTTGTTGGAGTACTTTTTAGGCTTGAGCTAAGCTATAGTCAGCATCAAGTTTTCACGCACTAAAATACTGTACTTAAAATGAAAATTTACAAACTGGATCAAGTTTTACCAAATTTGTTTCTTGATTAGAGGGAACTTCGGTCTATTAAAAATTAATTTATTATTAAAAACTCGCACATAAAATAAGAGTTAGGTACATTAAATCAAGTATTTTCGTGTTTGTTTTCTATAACATTAATTTCACCAAAAATTCTAAAATATTTTTCTAAAACATCTCATCCCATCCTCTTCCCTCGCTTATGGCTAAGCATTTTAGCATTACAATAGTCGTGCTGTCTCTTTTGTTCTGGTCAAGAATTTTGGTAGCAGGTTCAATAAATTTACGCTGCATAAATGTTGAATACTCCGCATCCAGCTGTGGGTCAAGTTGGAGGTGGCAGGAGGTGGCTCCTACAGTTTAATTACAATGCATACAAGGACATCAGCGTGGGCGGACCTGCTGCTGTTGCTGCTGCCAATGGAGCGTGGGCCTTGATCCGGCCACAGTGCGTATACTTGACGAGCCAGCAGCTGACGTGTTGCGGCGTTCAATCAAAAGCCTGTCACACTGACCGGACGACGCTGACGCTGCAGGGGCAAAAAGTTGTCGGCCGCGCGCCATAATGAAAAACCGCAACGCCCGCTCTGGCCCACGCCCACTTAATTAGTGCCCCAGCTCATTGTCAGGCCCCATAACATACGCTGCGTTTGCGTTGGTCTGTCGCTTGATTGTTTTTGGGGTTTGACCCATTTGTGCAAATGCGAAACAAAAGCGAACGCGAACGGAGGACAAACAAACTCACTCAGTCGGCGCTGACAGCTGTAATTTCTATGCAGCTTTTGTTGCATTTTCAATGCGCATTGACTGACAGACAGACAAACGATGTCCCTGCGCTCCGACTGCAACTGCAACTGCAACTAGCTCATAATTTAATTAATTAATTTCCAAGTCTCGTTGGGGACCTCGTGTGAACAGACGGAGGTCATAATTACGCCCTGTTGATTTACAACAACAGCAAGAAGCCCCTAACGAGCTGATAATTTTGCAGCCCTGCAACTCCCATTACGCTGGCAATTGAAAATGTCAAAAAGCTGCAGGCAGAGTGCCCGAGGGAAGGAAAGTGAAGCTGGGCCAATAACTAGCCTCGAAACAGGAAGCATCAGCGGCAGTAACTTAGCAGGAGAGATTGGCACTCAATTTGCCCAAAAACTTTACAGTGGGCAACGTAAGCTATAAGTAGAACTGACTAAATGGATTAAGGATAAATTGAAGTTGAATGAATATATACGTTCTATTGTTATAATTGAAAGTGTTATACTTACAATAAATACTGCAAGTATGTATACTTTTTGTCTACATTATTTGATTTTGAAAAATAGTCGATATCGGAGGTCCCCCGTATAAATTTACAGACTTTCGTTTACACTTTGGAACTTTAAATAAAAACTGGTTTGACATTAAATGCTTCGTTACTAAACCAGAGCACGATATATCTAGCCAATGTGGTCCATTTTATAGAGCCGGTGCTAGTGAATCTTGTTTAGGGGCGCCAATAAAAATGAACAAGAACAACAATAAATAGAAATAATCGAAGACTGAAATGAAGTCTCGCAAAGGTTTCGCAACTCGCATTGATCATTATTTCTTCCACTGTAAGGAGTGTAGTTAGGTTAAAAAGCATACAGAAAAAACAGAACGATTCGGTCTTAAAAAACGCTCTTGATTTTATTCCGATTTGGTGTAGAATTTGGTAAGAACGATTCGCACTTAAAAATTCTTATTTTAAGTACGAATCGCTTTTAAATTCGAAATCGACCGTTTAAAATTCAAAATTTCAAATAAAATTCTTGATTTAAGAAAAAAAATTTTATTGAAGATCATATTGTTCTTGATGTAAGAAAGAGACTTTACTTTAAGTACAAATCGCCCTTAGCTAACGCAAAAAGTCAAGATCATCCTTATTTTAACCTCATAAAGTTCTTAAAAAGATCCCGAAGCTTGCTTAACAAACCCAAAACGTTCTTGAAATCAAGAATTTAGGGATTTTGGAAAACACTCTTGAATCAAGAAGCTCCGTACTTAGATGAAGAATTTTTTGGCTTATTGAAGTTTTGAATCTAAAAATTCTTGATTTGAGTGCGAAAATTCTTGATTTTCTTTTAGTGTGCCTTAAATAGCACTGAAATTGTTGACGCGCCAAACTGGTCGTGGAAATAGTTTGCTTCATATAGATTATACTCTATACGTAATACGGATATCTAGGCTAACTTTGGAGTGCTTGGGACTCGAAAAGATCTCGTGCGTGCTGATCTAGCTTTTGCTGGTAGATAGGAAGGTGATCCCACGTGACTATTACATTCAAGTTGTGCTCAAGGCCCTGCTGCGTAGCTAGATGCACCCTCTCCGCGAGAAATAGCGTTTTGGACTGCAACAGATACTTTGCCACATTTCGGGGCAGTCTTGACTGGGGCATTTGCATCTCCTTCATGAGTTAATCAAAATGCAACTGTAGTACGTTTAGAGAGTTAGCAGACCTGTCCGTGGAAGGAAGAAAAATTGTTCACGAATAAGTAGAGAATCTTCTCCACCTCCTTGTAAATGGCGTTTTTCCACACCTGCGATGCGTAGCACATTACTGCTCGTGAGTAAGAAGAAACATAAGTTGTTCCAGTGTACCATTTATCGCAATCCTAGAGTTGCGTCTTTTTACCCAGATCCAGAATTTCTCGTACTGCTTCCAGCTTCCTAAATTTTCAATATAGCAGGGAGAAGAGAGGCAGAACAAGCAATTAAATTTTACAAACTAAGGGCTCACGCACACACCTATTTATATTTAATAAAGGCGCACGAAGACATGCGGCTGATGGATGAAACCACGGGAGAACTTAAGGCTCCGTGCATGCTAAATGTGCACAACGAGCACTCCGATCTTAAAAATTCAGTTGTAAGCTTAGTTTTGCAGAATAAATCAATCAAGCTAGTTTTTTTGACTTTAATATCATTGCCAGCCATCAGTTCATCGTTCAGTCGCATGTGTGCGTGCGCCCTTGTTGGCACCAAAACATTCCAAATAGTGGGAAAAGATGATTCAGAATCATCGTCTTTTTGAAGTTTGTTTGGTATAAGCTTTGTTAAAAAACTGAAAATATTTATTAACCATTTGTTAAATATCATTGACTTTTCACCCGTTTTAAAATCCCCCTTTAAAGATGTGTAGCTAAACCAATCCACCAAGTTTAATACCAAACGAATTCAAAAGAAGTTTAATCTTTAAACGTTTCCTGCAATTTCCCGCCCATTGTGCGCTGCTCTGCGCTGTTGCCATTGCACCTAGAATACGCACAATTATCGTCAGTACGGGACGTGGAAGCAGCTCCAACCGCGACAGCGTCCACAAATTGGCAATTTGACTTGAGCCAGTACCAGTTCCCAGTACATACTGTGGGCCACGCACTGCTGGAGACAGCTACGTCGAAGCGAGCCAGTCAATATGATGATTTAGAGCACGGAAATTGGAGTGGGGTGGTCGGTCGGTTGTGGTGGTGGTGGGTGCTGACAGCAGCGTTGTCTGGAAATTTGAGCTCTTGTTTTCGCCCGGTTTCATAAAAAACACATTAATTCTAATTGGCAGCAATTGCATTGAACCGCCCGGTGAGCGTTTAGGAGGATTGCTCTCCTCATTGCTGTGAGAAAGTGTTGGGTCAGAGGCGACCCCGATTGCATTCTCCGTTTTGTTTGCTCTTCGGTGTGTGCGGCAAAAGTACAAAAGGTAACACTGGCAACATAGTTACACTAAAATTTAGCGGCAGTTCAACAGTTGAACAAATACGCTTTCTGTCCGGTCTACGGGTCTTGTGTGTCCACGTAATTCTCGCCTCAATGCTAATTGTCTTTTGTGTTGCCTTTGGCCAAATGCGTGCACTTTGTTTTAAGTGCAGACAATCGATTCGAACAAGAGAAGTATCTAAAAACAGCGACCGCTTGCACTTAAAGTATCAACCGCGAAATGTCAAAGAGTTGGACACTTGAAACGAAACATTTCACCCACATCCTTTCTCAGGAATTTCGCCTGTGCGGCACATACGATAATTAATTGCTTCATTACCGCCAAGAAGTTGGAGGCAACTGCCCGCCTGATGGACAGGCCGACAATGAAAGTTTGACAGGGCAGCTAATTGAATTGTCTTTCTTTAGCTGCGGCCGCAGTTTTTAAATCTATAGCCATCGGATGGAGAAAAATAAATTAAAATTCAACCACAAACCACAAGCAACAAAACGCCGGCCGCAGCTATTTTCAAAATTAATACCGACCGCGCATCGAAGCGAAGGCGATGGCTATGAAATAGTTTGAAAATGTTTTCAAATTATTTTAATGCCCGCCCGTTGATGGGCCAACTGTGTGTTGTTTGCCTGCTTGACAGTGTTGGCCCAACAAGAGCAACCGCCCGCTAATAGTGTCAAAAGTTTAATGATGAGCCGCCGGCTGTCAGTTGATTTTTTTTGGGGCCGTGTGCCCCGTTAAGTAGTGCGAAGTGGAAGTACGAGTAAAGTAGGCTGACTTCCACCCGGCCATGTTCGTGTGCGAAACAGCTGTCAGCAAGGAAGTGACAGCTCCCCGGCTCGGCTGCCATTTTGCAGATGGTTCCGTTATGGAGCAAAGTAGATCAGCGGAAAAGAAATCGGGTTAATTACCTAACACAAAATGCAAAATGGAGTCGATGAACCTGTTGGGTATTGGTGGAATCAGTGGAAATTACTGTAAAGCTTACCGATGAACTTGTATAATAATAGAAGTAATTTCGATATAAGCTGATTTTCTAATGCCGTGTAGACTTTGCCATTGATTACACAGCATTTAACTTTTCTAAATTTGTGTTTAGATTTTTAGTTTCTACACGTTGCGTGCAGTTTTTCTGTTATTTCTCACATTATCCATCAGCCAACCAAAGTTTTCTTCAGGATGTTATGGGGCTCAACTAGCACTTTTATTTTGTAACAATTCAAATATTTTCAGTTCTGCAGTTCAAACACTTAAAAAGATTTTCGAACATCCTTTATCCTTCCCAAAAAATCTAAAAAACCATCTGTGACTCTATCGCCACACACATGAGCTCGCCTTGCAATCTTTCACCATAAATCTCGTAAAACCTCACATTTGCCTATCAAAAACCATAGAACAGTTGTTCAGCTAACCTCAAATAGTCTTACCTTTACTCATAGGTGCGATAATCTGCTCTCTTGGTACCAGCTAGATATGCATCGAAAGGATCATCATGTGGTTGACACCTACAACCGACACACACACACACACACACACACACGCAGACAAATCTGCACATGTTGTAAAACGAGGTGCACCAAGGGGAAACCCAAGAGGAAGCAACCGAACTTGCGTGTAAGGAGGGCAAAACAAGCCAATGAAAGAGATCCCTATGCATATTATGCTTCCTATCGCACATTTGGGATCGCGATGTGTATTTGCCTGAATCTTGATAGCACCGTTTTGGGTTTCTGGCTCTGCCTAGCGCTCGCACATGTGAAACCCCAAATTGCGTTGTTAAAATGCGTAAGGCGTTGACAATGGGCACAGCACACATGGTTGGGTCCAGGCCTCGTTTACAAACACAAACAATGAGCGCCGCCTTATCGGCCATCGGGTTAGGCCTTCAAGATGGCCTTCCAAAAAGGAGTTGATAAGCACTAAGACGCGATCAATGATAGCTCAGGAAGCAGCTGCTGCTGCTGCCACTCAACACTTTCCGGAGTCTTGCCAAAAAATCTGTTGGCCTTGGTCGAGGTGTGAGCTTACGGCGATACCCTGTAATTAGGAATTGCAAGCCGCCACTTGCAAGCCGGCAGGTGTCAAAATAATTAGGCGCCTACTTAGCGAGGGGAACAGAGAGGGAGAGAGAGAGAGTGACTGAGCTTCCAATTACCAATAATTATCGTCAACACCTTGCATTCAAGGTGTCAAAATGTGCGCAGGGCATCATGCAAAATGGCAACAGGCACTAAAACCCGAATACCACGAAACACTAATTATGTGAGCGGCGGCGGCCGCTCAGTCAGTCCGTCAGTCAGTCAAAGTCAGCGAAATGCAGTCCGAAATTATTTTTAGCAAGTGTGAAGTTGATAGCCGGGCACGTTCATTAATCATTTGGATTGTTAACAAGGCACTTGATGGCAGTGACAGGCCCAAAAACCCAAACACGGATCTCAACTTCGAGTTGGTCTTTGGGTTTCCGACTTAATGACATTTGTAGTTGGCAAATTAAAAGGGCAGCTTGGGATTGAGAGAAGATTTGGGTAAGGTACATACAAAATTGTTATACACTCAGAAAAACAAACCTTTGTTAAGGCTCCAGTGTGAAAGGAATGTTATTCCACTTAAGGAAAGGCATACTTATCGGCCTTTCCTTAAGGTACACAACTTTTGTCATATATTTGACAGCTTGCACTGTCTGCTAACATAATGTTAATATCATACCTGTTAAATAATGATTATTAGTTGTAGTCATTATTAATTAGATTATTTTTGTTTAAAAGTTAAATTAATGATTAAATTGCGATTATTTTCGGTTTCACACAATAATTTAATGATTACGATTAAAAATAATCAAAAATAATGGAAAATTACCATAAATTATTAAAAATAATTGAAAATAATGGAAAATAATGGAAAATAATCGTTTCCATTATTTTCCATTATTTTCAATTATTTTCCATTATTTCCATTATTTTCCATTATTCCATTATTTTCCATTATTTCCATTATTTTCCATTATTCCATTATTTTCCATTATTCCATTATTTTCCATTATTTCCATTATTTTCCATTATTTCCATTATTTTCCATTATTTCGACTATTTGAGACTATTTTGAGAGAAACAAATTATTTTCAACATCACATTTAATAACAACAATGTTTCTGTACGAGATTGGCTTACAAAATATTATCAAGAACGTATTAAATATTACATGTTTTCACATAAAATTAAACACAAACATTAAACATATTCAGTAGGGGGTCGGTTTGTATGGGCCGAAAAAAACGTACCAAGCGTATAGCAAAAACGAAATCTTCGGTCAATTCTAAGAAAACTTCACCAAGAAACCATGGGTCTAAAATGAATTCCTAGTCCGCGCAAATCGACTTCAAATATTTATGTTACATTTTCCCAAAAATCGAGTTAGAAAGTCGATGAAGTCCGACTATAACAAGTTCTGTATACCCCAGAGCTTGCATTTATCTGATAAATTTTATATAGAAGCCACACAAAGTGATAAAGGTGTCAAGAAGTGAGCCCAGTGCTGCCCATCAACGTTGAAGCGGTGCTACCCATCAAAATTTTTTGTTTTACGTATAACTCCGCTATCGATCATCCGATCTTCATAGTTCCTTTGGCGAATCGATAAATAATCATGATTACAAAATATCTCTAGAAGGTACAAACCATCTATCTGTAAAACTGTGGGAAATTGCGGGGGGCGGAATAGGGCGTGGCAGCCTGTGACATAAAAATTTGTCTGCCGGCAAGTACAAGAAGTATTTGTCCCATACAAGTCAAACCTCTATCTCTTACCGTGTCAGAGATCTGTACTTTACAGCTTTATGGACATATTTACATACTACGTTTATGCTATGCTCATTTTGCAAAATCGTTTCATGAAATGCCTCCGAAAGTGCATGCATAAACACCATTTTATGAATTCGATTACACACGAAAGTTAACTATGAATTCGACTTCAATTCATAAAATGCCGTGGCGCAGTCAACTTTACGTTAAGTTGGTGTTGTCAGATCTTTTGTATTCTCATATGTGCTGGCCATTTTGTAAATTTACAGAAACAAATTTGATTTTGCAAATTGAAGAAATCGTGAAATTCATAGCATAAACCTAGTAACAGACGGACCTGTATTATTTTTTTTAGCATATGACTTTTCGCCAAAGCTTCTTTACGAAAAGGTAACTTTACCGGCCGAGATAGCTGCCTACTTTTTTGATCAAAAGATGTCCCTGACAGCAACAAATTAAATTTATTGGTGAATTTTATTTAGAATGCACTATTTTAGTTTTTATAACTGATAACAACGATCCAATTTGTCACTGAAGAAGATTATATAATTAATGAGTCATTGGGGTTGACAACGAGCAACTATGGAGAATCAAATTGATTCAGTTAATCGTTGAAAGATGGTACAAAGAAAAGCAAATCAAGTTCTCAGGTGGAACCGAGCCGGGTTATCCTTTCTACACATTGCTTCTCTAGTGTTGCAGATAATTTGGTAGCTAGTAGGAAAATATTTCTGCTTGAGATGTCTTTTGCCAGGACTGTCAAGTAGCTGCTTAGCATTCCGTCAATCGGTTATTCGGGGGATCAATGTTTTCACATTCATTCAATGGCTTAATCACTGTGGGCTATTTCCTCAGTGAGAATAACCAAATCTCCCTTTGATTCCATATTTTAGAGCAATTGTTATTATATTTAGTTTCCAAACAAAATCCTGCTGATTTCTGCAGGTATTTTAGTGCAAACGATTTGTTTTGCTAGTATCTACCGGAAATCCATCTTTTTGTTAGGTCGAAAAGTCCCAAGCTAAAAAATGTAATACCAGAGATAGTCATGTCCGTCTGTCTGTCCAAATACCTGCAAAAGTACAGATCTCTGACATGGTAAGAGATAGAGGTTTGACTTGTATGGGACAAATACTTCTTGTAGTTGCCGGCAAACAAATTTTTATGTCACAGGTTGCCACGCCCCCTTCCGCCCCCGCAATTTAGAAAAAACCTCATATCTCCCACAGTTTTGGAGATAGATGGTTTGTACCCTCTAGAGATATTTTATAATCATGATTATTTATCGATTCGCCAAAGAAACTATGAAGATCGGATGATCGATAGCGGAGTTATACGTAAAACAAAAAATTTTGATGGGTAGCACCGCTTCAACGTTGATGGGCAGCACTGGGCTCACTTTTTGACACCTGTATCACTTTGTGTGGCTTCTATATGAAATTTTTTCAGATAAATGCAAGCTCTGGGGTATACAGAACATGTTATAGTAGGTGTTCAGCGACTTTCTAACTTGATTTTTGGGAAAAAGTAACATAAATATTTGAAGTCGATTTGCGCGGACTAGGAATTCATTTTAGACCCTTGGTTTCTTGGTGAAATTTTCTTAGAATTGACCGTAGATTTCGATTTTGCTATACGCCTGGTACGTTTTTTTCGGCCCATACAAATCGACCCCCCTACTGAATATGTTTAATGTTTGTGTTTAATTTTATGTGAAAACATGTAATATTTAATACGTTCTTGATAATATTTTGTAAGCCAATCTCGTACAGAAACATTGTTGTTATTAAATGTGATGTTGAAAATAATTTGTTTCTCTCAAAATAGTCTCAAATAGTCGAAATAATGGAAAATAATGGAAATAATGGAAAATAATGGAATAATGGAAAATAATGGAATAATGGAAAATAATGGAAATAATGGAAAATAATGGAATAATGGAAAATAATGGAAATAATGGAAAAAAATTGAAAATAATGGAAAATAATGGAAACGATTATTTTCCATTATTTTCCATTATTTTCAATTATCTTTAATAATTTATGGTAATTTTCCATTATTTTTGATTATTTTTAATCGTAATCATTAAATAATCATAAATTTTTCACCAGACAACTATATAATCACTACGACTATTTTCCAAAAATAATTTAATTGATTAGTAATTCTAATGGCAACTTAACAGGTATGGTTAATATGTTAACATTTATGTTAATGCTTTGTTAATAAGTGAAAGCTATTAAAAAAATTTTTCTCTAAGTAAAGGGTCGGGTACGGACGGACATGGCTAAATTTACTCGGTTATACTCTGTAAACCTTTAATACAGAGTATAAAACATTTCGGGTTAGAAACCATAAAGTAAGTTCAGTGATTTGATCGTCCTTGTCGTCTGAACCTGCCATCGTCGCTGTTTCAAAGATAGCGATCGTTGTACGGACATACCAATTGCTATTCCAAATTGTTGTAATTAATCTCTGTTGACTTGTGTTGATTTCATTGAAACAAATGCAACTATCCTGAACCTGAAAATCTTTATTTATGTTTTATTTATTAAGGTATTCACCAACCGTCGAAAAAACTTAAATTACTGGAGAGCCACAGCTTAAGTCGAGAATTTTTATAAAAACAAAAATTCCAAGATAAAGTGTACAACAGGCACAACTTAGAGAAATATAAACATGGCCCTTCATGATATATAGTGCATCGATGGTTGGTGGACATATGATATGAACGGTGAACAAATTTTTTAGGTAAGGGCCTTGATGCAGTCGTTATAGATTACCAAATCAAATCCCAAACCGTCCTGATCGCGACCTTAAATTATTATTTCTTCCGCATGGTGTTAATCGAGCGTGAAGATTTTATTTTTTAAAAATGCATGGGCATTTAGAAAGGTGTGAACATTTCTTTTAAATATTAGTACTAGTAAATATGTATGTACCTTAGAGATTACCCCAAAACGGCAAAATGGAAAAAGTAGATCTAAGAACTTCAAAAGCTAGTATTTTCAATGATATTTTGCTACAATTTAACCATTACGCTGAAAAAATAATTGATGTATTTATTTTTACTCTGATAAAAACATCGGCATATCGGGAATTTCAAATTGAAATGTTTAAATTGTTCCACAAATCGAGACGGAAGACTATTTTACAAAGGGTCTAGCCCTATAAGGGAAGGGGTGCGGCCTAAAGTCTGGGATTGTGAAATTTCGTTTATAATTGGATAAATAACTTCAAACCAAACAGATCTGGCCCAGTGTTGGGTCATTTTGGTGCCAAATTGAAATATCTCGGGAACCAGAGTACCTAGAGACATAAAATAAACTGCCAGTGAAAGAGAATTGATCAAAGTTTTCGAAAATTGGAAAATTTTTGACATACACTGAAAACATTTTTTGCTATAATTAAAACAAAACTGGAATGTGATGGTTTTGGCAGTTCGCGTTAGACCGCCACCTTAAAAATTTTCCTGGTATTTCCCCCAACCTTAGAGCCAATTATCAAAAAGTTTGAAAAAATCGAAGATACGCTTCCTAATGAAAAATTCAAAAATATATATTTGCTTATTTTACTTACTCGTAGTCTTCACTATTTTCGTCTATTACAACATTCGCTTCATCCGCCTCAAAAATTCTTGATAAAATTGCTGCTGGACGGATAATGAGTGATTAGTATCTTGTATTAAATCACACTTGCAGCATGAGAACAACAGCCAGCAGTCCTCTTTCCGTTGGGACAACTACAGCAATAACGTTGTACGCCATCTATGCTATTATTGTTTGGAATAAAATCGAACGTCGAATTTTATTATTGAGGGACTCATTTTAACGAATGAAGCATCAATCGCCCTGTCCTCATTCAGGATTTTTGCTAGGTATGAGACAGCTAGCGACAGTTGGTAAGATCCAGAATATAATACCTTTAGCTCGTCTTCCGTGAGTCTTGGAAATTACAAAAGCAATTCAATGGACTTAATAAACTTCTTCTTCGGTTGTAACGCTCTTGCTCAACTTCTTCAGACAAAGTACTCGGAGCCATCATACGATTTTTAAAATGAGAAAGTATTCTGCTTCCTAATTCTTTATCTGAGTTCAACCTCTGTCCAAACTTGTTGTTGAGATACCCAGCGATTCTGCATAGATCACCAACTTTGTTGAGATATTTGTTGTCCAGGTTGTGATGAAAAAGTTTATATTTTTTAGCAATTGATCCATGAACGGCTTCGACAACCCACCTTATTTTGATGATTTTTCGAGACTCATTTGCTTCTTCGGTGTCCAGTTGAGCTTTTTTCCCTTTAAATGCTGGCATCAGAACTCTAAAGCCTTTTCCTTCAGTCTCACCAACGACATCGCGAAAACCCCTATCCACAACGAATATATCATTAGGTCGCAAAAGCCTTATTAAATTAGTGTTGGCAAGAATTTTTTTCATAATCGAAGCATCGTTTTCTTTACCATAAAACGGACCGCGTATTTCAAGAACGAAGCCATTTGTGGTACAAATGGTAAAGGGCTTGCATAAATGAGTTTTCTTCTGTCCCGAATATGATTTACGTTGATATAAAAATAAGCGAATGTATATTGTTGAATATTTCATAAGGAAGCGTATCTTCGATTTTTTTCAAACTTTTTGATAATTGGCTCTAAGGTTGGGGGAAATACCAGGAAAAGTTTTAAGGTGGCGGTCCAACGCGAACTGCCAAAACCATCACATTCAAGTTTTCTTTAATTTTTGCCAAAATGTTTTTTTGTTTGTTTAAAAAATTTTTATTTTTTGGAAACTTTGTTTAAATTTTTTTTCCCTAGCAGTTATTTTATGTCTCTAGGGTACTCTGGTTCCCGAGATATTTCAATTTGGCACCAAAATGACCCAACAATGGGCCAGATCAGTTTGGTTTGAAGTTATCTATCCAATTATATGCAATATTTCAAAATCCCAGACTTTAGGCCGCACCCCTTCTCTTATCGGGCTAGACCCTTAGTTTTCAAAGCTTCTTTTTTCACTGACGAAATGTTTCGAAAACAATGGATTGGCAGGGGAAAAGCAGAAATAAACAAGCATTCGTGTTTATGGCCCTCTCTATAAGGTCAGTGTGTTTGATTTGAAAAGACGATAGGCTGTGCTCCGCTCCGCTTTCTGTGTGCTGGGCGCCTGACAGTTTAACGTTTTTACTTCCGATTTTTCAAAAATTTTGCTGCAATGAATCATGTTTTTTTAATCGTTACCCTTGTTCCGGTTTTGCTAGTCCATTGGGAATAATTGATTTATTTTGTTTGTAGCCTAACATTGTTCAATCAAACTGAATAGTAAGTAATTAAGATTTTACAATAGATTTTTCCTCGAAATGGAGAGTTAACTGAGGAAAATGCAATATTTACTGTAATTTAATTATAGAATATTAAACACTTTTCTCTCAAACATTTCATTTAATCAGTACAACTTCTTGCCCGTATAATTTAACCCCAAAACAGTTATACATGTACCCAAAGATTTGGCATCTAGATATTGTCTAGATTTATGAAGGCTCATTAAAAGAAGCTTACCTCCATAAATAATCGCAATTATTGATAAATAATTTTTTTTCAATGGGCTACAATTTCATTCTCTGCCTGCTTTCTTTCTCCAACTAACCCACTAAAAAAACGGAACCCTGTGCATTGCAATGCCTACAACTGATTAATGTTTATGGTCACACCCAACATGATTGCAGAGGTGCCAAAAATTTTACACCTGCAGCACGCAAAATTGCAAGTCAGACTTGGCCGGCAGAGCAGAGCATGCCTGTGTGTGTGCCCTGAGAGTCCCAACAGGAAGCCATAAATAAAAATTAGACAACGCGTTATAAGAACTACCATATAACATATCATTTGGAAACAATTTTCTAACACCAACCCGAACTCTCGTATGCGGCCCCGCTGCAGGTGCAGTTACAGTTTGTTGTTGTTTTAACTGCTGATTGGCGGCCATTTAACGCTGCGTGAGTTGGCTGGCAGTGGCGCCCTTTGCCAACAGTTTTTCTAGGCGTTAACTGTAATTCGAGGCATGAAACAAACGCAGCAGGATCTGGCACCTTGGCCGAAAAAAACAAACCGGCAGCAACAGCAGCAGCATCAGCGGCAACAACTTTCAACTGGAGCGTCTGGCAAAAGTGTTTTCTTAAATTATAGGTTTGCTTTTTGGTTAATTAAAAAGGTTCAATCCGCTGCAAGATGATGATGATGATCACGCAGACGATGTAGGATATCCTTGACCAACACCTTTGGTATAACACTCGCTGGGATATGGCGCCGGCGGGCATTTACGGTCTTGTTATAAATTGTAATATGCCTTTATGATCTGACAAAGTAAACGAGAGGCCCAAGGGTTTATGTGATTATAAGTGGAGTACGAAATTCCAAAATACCGACAAAGTGAGCTTAAAAATGTATTTAAAACGAGGACAAATCCTACAGCTGCACTCGTAAATGATCTAACACAAATGCCGATTCCAAGCCAAACCACTTAAAACTGATGACAATCGTGGCGCACTTCGTTGTCTGCAAGATTTTTGCGTAAATTGATATTTTCCACGCTTCAAGCCAAGCAAATGAAATGATTTCTCAAATCCAACCACGTTCGACGTTTGTTTGACGAAAAAGCGTACCCAGCCTCGATCTTAATCGCATCTGTGGCCCTACCTGTTTCTTGGCAGATAACCACAAATTGTTTGCTCTTCTCAATGTTGTTTTCTATATTTTTCTTGTGCGTTTTTAGATTCTCATCAGCATGCATCGTCGACGTTGTCCTTTGGGTTCGGGTTGGGCATTGTCAGCGCGTCTTTGTCAACTGAGGGGCTGGCTCACGTACAAGGGACGCAGACAAACCGCCAAGGTAGATATTCTATGTCTTTGTTCTAGCAGATATCGATCATTAGATAGTTCCCTCTGCCATTGTTTCCCATGCGCCTGTGCCCAGTTCACTGTAGTCAGTAAACACACAAACACATCGCGACATATCTGTGTTGTACGTGTGTCCTATGTCATCAATTATTATGTAAGTTTTATGGGCAGGTTTTTTTCCCTCTGTGTTGTATTTACTTTTTGGTTAGGCGCACTTTGGTATTCGTGGAATCCGTCACTTGCCTCCCAGGATAAACTACAAGAGACGCAACATGATTAACTGGAAAAATTTTGGGGCGTGTGTATTTCTTCTTTCCTCTTGCTTTTGCTGTCTGACAGTGTTTTGATTTGAAAAAGAATTGTTGGAATTTGCTGATAAAAAGTTAATGAACCTAAACATGATTTTGTAATCTTGTAAGAACCTCTTTGAAGTTTTCAAAATACTTGCAGATAGTTCAAAAATTTCGTTGGGCGCTTAGATAGTTTGCTTTGGATAAACTCAGAGATTAAAACCGAACGAAAAACGGTTAGGGTTACGGTTACTGTTTTGCCCGATCGCTTTTAGGGTTACGGTTATTAATCTTTTTCTGTTTCGGGTTTGAGTTCCGTAAATACCTTCGAAAGATAAAAGCGGCCGATTTCTCATACAGAATAGTGCTGACTAATTCAGGCTTTTTCAAAACTGCGTTGACGGTCCCTAAAAACGCGCAATATTAAAAAAATGATTCAGTTTCCTTTCACTATTATATATACCATATAAAATAGTGTGTAACGTCGACCTTAACTTACAACTTATGGATTTTATGACAACTATTTTATGACCCACTTAAGCTAAGGTCCCATAGGCAAATAATTTGCCCTAATTTGTTATTTATGCTTCATCACTTACTTACTTCCTCGTGCAACAAGTAAGGGGGTGTAATAAACAAATATTCCCGGAAAATGCTTGTTTTTGATCGAGCCATCGCGCATTTTAAAAATGTTAGGGTAACAATAGTAACCAAAAACAAACTTATCAGGAGTCAAAACGCGAATAAAAATTCCTTATTCCTCACTTACATCCACTGTCAAGATCGCAGCGCAATTTGTCAAGTTGCCGGCGCCACATACATCTGTATATCTACATAACCATGTTTAAGGCTTTCTTTCCTATTCACATTGAGGGAAAGAGAGTAATTTGAAAATGGCGATCGCGCAGATAACAATCAAATGTGTAAATACTTACGTTTTCAAACAAACCCACTGGCTCTTTAAAAACAAATGTATGGAACGATCAGGGAGGTAAAGATTTCAGTTAGCTGCGTTGTTTCTTTGTCGTTCGCTGTCTTTCCTTTGTGCCCAATTGCAACAGTGCGGCCCATTATAATTAAGCATGATGTTCATTGTACAATTGTACGTCGAAAAATTTTACGTTTAGGAAAACCGAAATTTACCCACATATTTGTTTCTATTTCGGTACTGATAACAGACTATTTTAATAAAGGGTATAGGGTTGCGGTTATATGAAAACATTTTTTTCGGTTACGGTTTCGGTTGGAAATTTTAAAGAGTCAGAGACTTTCAATCAACAGAAGGCGATACAAATAGTCGCAAGCTTACTTTTATTATTATCCATGGCCTGTAGAATTATAATCCTTGCTGCTTCAATACATTTCCCAGTTATGGTAATCAACCCTTAAGTGAAGTTGGAATCCCAATATAAGTCTTTAATTTAAATATTTTCCACATTTTCCTCTTTGAACAAACTAATTTGCTTGGCAAGGTCTGTCAAATTAGGCACCAAGTGAACTCACACTCGGCTCCTACTCCATTTACTCCCGTTAACCCTACGCCTCTCCTGCTGCACATGCAGACCAATTACCGTAGCCTTCGTATTGAATCCCGTTTGCATGTTATCGATGCAAAATTATCAACGCTTTCGATAAACTGTTAAACAAACTTCTTAACTGCTGACTCTGACTCTGACCTAACAGTACTGTTGAAAATTGATACCATTAGGCCGGGACTTTGCTCCCTCTCCCTCTCAATCTAAGTGTTTGTGTGTGTGGTGGCAGAAAGTTTCGTGCAGCATGCAACACGTGCCGGAATGAATTATGGCCAGGAAAGTTTTTAGCTTTAATATGCAACTGCCTGCAAGTGAGTGACCATTGAGGCAAACTCAATTCCCAGTCCCATCCGCATTGCCATCGTACAAAATACTTGCACGCTCTCCTGGATTTGTGGAGTCTCCTTGGCAAACGAAGCACTTACGCAAAGGCATTATTGAAGAGGAGCTGGAAATGTCACAGAGATGCCTCTCGAGCTGTGGAGCTTGTCGCTGTCGTCAATAACAAATAAATATGTGTCTATGCTGTGGCATGCCAGGATACTTGAAGGAGCTGCTATAAGTAAGCGGACAGACAACGGGCAGGGGCAGGTAAGCAACTATTACAGTCCTTTGGCCAGGACAAATAAAACGAAATAGAATAGAATTTTTATTGCATAACCGTTTTGTGGCCAGCAAGGAGAAGAAGCGTATAATAATAATAAGAATGTCAGCGAGAACCCTTGACTTGGCTCGACTTGCCTGCGTACTAATGATGACACACATTTCATATCTTGATCCTCCAGCTAGGTACACGGAGTGGATACTGCGCGCTTGTCAAAATAAATTGAAGCACATGCTTAGGCGCTACACAATGCTATTAACATTCTGATGCGGACTCTGGACACCGACTTAGGGCCATGGGGGCGTTGACAGGGATGGGGACTATCAGCGGTTTATGATCTCAGCTCTAATTTTGTTGGTTTCATGGACACAACATCAAAATGCATGACACCAGCGAACTAGTTTATGAAAATGGGGCGTATAAATTGGCTACCTACAAGTCCCCAGGAAGATGTGTGTGTGTGTGTGCGTTTTACTACTGTTTGGTAGCCCTTTTTACAGGTGCGCGTTTCGGCTACTGTGGCGTTTTTTTTTTTCGTCAATTTGCAGCTGCAGCTCCTTTGGGAATCCTTTTTTAATGAACTTGGAAGAGGGTTTTTATTTTCTACTCGTTTTTTCTGTGAAGTAGCAGGGAGCTAATTAAAGAATGATGCTGGGTTTTCATGGTAAATCTAGCTGATGTTCTTTAAAAAGGATTGAAGTGAACTTATTGAACTTTTAAGACCCAACAACCATCAACAAATATTGAAAAGCATTCCTAAACTAAGGAAATGATAATTGGTCCTTCGAGCCGGATTTAATTGTTATTGGTTGCGGGGAATGAATGAAGGTAAAAACCAGGTTTTTTTCTAAAACTACAAATTTAAGGCCCACCAATCGTCTCCAGCTTTTCAAAACTATCCCTAGATTTCGGTAAAGATCATTGGTCCTTCGAGGCGGATAAAATTTTTGTTGTTTATGGCTGTAAATGAAAGAAAGACTTGTTTTTTTTTTTAAATTACAAGTTTTAAGGCCCAACAACCATATCCAGCTTTTCAAAACTATCTCTAGACTTAGAAAAAAACCATAGGTCATTCGAGCCGGATATATTTTTTTTACGATTACGGGGTATACATGAATGTATACACTTGGATTTCTTCTGCAATTACATAGTTCAGGCTCCAACTATTAAAAAATATCCCTAGATTTAGGAAACGACATTTGGTCCTTCAAGCCGGAACTAATTTTTATTGATTACGGGTATGAATGAACAAAAAAACATGGTTGGTTTTTTTCAATTACAAATTTAAGACCCAAAAACTATCTTCAAGATCATTGGTCTTTCGAGCCGGGTTTAATTTTTTATGATTTCGGGGTATGAGTGACAGTATGGACTGTGTTTTTTTTTTCTGAAATTACAAATTTAAGGATTCAACTATTTAAAATATCTTTAGACTTAGGAGACGAGCACTGGTCCTTCGAGCCGGTTGAAATTCTTATTATTAACGGGTATGAATGAACCTAAAGACTTGGTTTTTTTTTGCAATTACAAATTTAAGGCCCAACAACCATCTCCAGCTTTTCAAAACTATCCCTAGTCTTAGGAAATGATCATTGGTCCTTCGAGCCGGATATAATTTTCAAAGATTACGTGGTAGAAAAAGGCTCTCAAACTTTGCTTCAGACTTAATTTCCATCCACACTTGTTTAAAACAAAGTTCACTAGTTCATTCAAATTTTGTATTCCCTCTTTGAGAATTGCTTTCCATTACAGAAATAATTCTGATCTTGTAGTTGAGATGTCTGCTCTGTCGTGTTGAGCCGTCATGTATGCTTAATTACTTCGTCGACATTTGAAATGTTTAATTTTTGATTGATGACACGCACAAATTTGTCTCTACCAAATGCAAAACATTCGTCCGGCATTAAGCAACAACTCACAAATTATGCACAATTCAGCTACAAACAGCATACCGAGTTGCCCACAACATTTTGATGAATGGATGACGAATGAAATAGAAATTTAAATACAGCTGCTCCGGCAAGTGCAATTGGCCAAGTGCAATGCACAAAATTATCATGTGGGGGGGCGTCGCTCTGGCAAATTCATAATAAATCATCATTTATAGATGAGTTGTAACAGCAAAACAACACTTTTTGGAGCCCATTGAAAGCTCCACGAAAAGCAAAAAAATAAAAGGAGAGCCACGGCCACGATTCGTTCTTTTCAAATGTCAAAAATTAAGTTATGACAGATGACCGGTTGCCCGATTGGGTCTGCTGGTCAGCTGTCAACTCATCCGCTGCTTTACAACTTTGGGTGCGTTCATAAATTGTGGAGAAAAAAGTTTCATTCATTTGGAGTCCCATTTAAAGGGCGGTCCTCATATATAAAACGTGTGCAACAACCACAACAACATCATGATGGATTAGTTTTCAAAATGCTTGGCGTTTTTCTACTTAGTTTGATATGGGAGAGGAGGCAACGTTTTACGTCTCTGATGATAATCGCATCGTTTTTGTGAAATTGAGCCGTGAAGTTGCCTCTTTTTTGTATGCATTTGGGATTGTTTTTCTGACATGGGAATTATCTAATTGAATGTGACAACACAATTGGAAAGTGATTTGGAAAGAGACCAGCAGAGTTTAATGAACTATTCAAGTAGGCGACCGTGACCAGAGATGCAATTATATGATCTTCCATCGCCATGTTTATTTATGTCTCAATTATGCCTATCGGCAAATGCCATCTCTCAAAATGTCTGCCCATCTATTTCCATGATAACATCTTTCGATTTATATGCCAATCTCTATGGTAATTAGTTCGACAATCTTTCGGACTAATTAAACCATCTTATCAATACAAACATCCATCGAAGAAATCCCGTTCTCAGCCGCAATTCTCCGTTTGCATTTCGTGCAGTTGAGATTATTCACAAATTAACACACGAGAGCAACTGCAGGCAGCAGCTCTCTATCCGGTCAATTGGAACTGCAACTTCACATGGCTTAGAACGGCTAGCGGCCGACATCATAAATCAGTTGAACGAACTGAAAATAAACAAAATGGAAAAACAAAACGGAAAAGCATTCAAAGAGCGCCACGCACTTTCACACACAATTTTCTGCACGCACTCAGCCAAAAAGCGTTAATTACACTAATTATGTGTTGCGGCCGCTGCCGCAGTCGGAGATAAAGAAAAATAAATATGGAAAAATAACTAAAATATCGTTTCGTACAATAAAAGAACACAGAGACAACACAAAAAGGGAGCAGGGGCCAGGGCCAACGCCAGGCGGAATGCTTTGAAGTGCTCCAAATAAAAATGCAGACACACCTCAACAAACCCAAAAAAAGAGGAGAGAGAGAGAACCCCTTCTGAAAGCAATTATATGGCCAAGAATCTGTGAAAGAAAAAACATATTAAAAATTGAAGTAAATTCATAAATCTTGTTTCAAGCGGAAACAAACAAAAGAGCAAAGAGCGCGGAAGTCAGCCTAGGGTTAGAGAGGGTTCGTGGCAGAGATTAGCATAATCACTAATTGCCTAATTCCACATTTGGACCAAACATTTATCAAAACATTTTCGCGGTTGGCTAATTAGCTTCAATTTTTGTGCTCTCTGCTAATTGTTTTTGCAAGTGTTTCTCCTATATTAATTATCCGTCCTGGATGCGTTTCAGCATCTGTTCACGCGTCTAAAACAACAATTAGTTGCAGTGGCAGTGGCACAGACCCGTCCCCCATTGTGTCCCCACGATGCAGTTGACGTTCCGCCTGGCCTCAGAGATTTTACGTTCAATTATACGGTCTGACTGAAGTGATAAAATGCTGCACACTTTACGTTAGAAAAATATTTGAGTTGGCAAGGAAGGGACCTAGCCAAGGCAAGATGAGAAATGTAATGCAATTTTTTCCGGCTTCTAATGCATTGAAGGGAATCTCAACTCACCTTTTGGTTACCAATTTTAGCTCATCAATACAAACAGGAGCAGGTGCGGTTTTCTGAAATTACGCTAGAGGGCGTTTATAAATTCTAATTGGTTGTCTGATTAGTTGACTTACTTCGAATGAGAACTAGGAATGTTAAATCAGGTCAGGGGAAAATTTAAGTCCGTGAACGAGAAAATTCTAAAAGTTTTATTTATGCATTTATTAGCAAGAAACACCTTAAGTAAAGCATTGAAACAAGCATGTATCAATTGAAAAATTAATAAATAATAAAAAAGGGTTGCTTCACCATAAAAAAGTAAAACGTTCAAAAGTACGACAATTTTCTTACAGCTTCGTTTTACAGATTTCTGAAATCGGCAGCATATATAATTAATTGATAGTAAAAAGCCGCACGTGGAGTGACATCACTAAATAGATTAAGTAGCAAATGGTCTTAAATGGCTGCCCTGGGGGTCCTGGGAAACCATAAACTTTCAAGTTCGGGTGTTTGGAGCCTTGCTTTATCAATCTTTTACTAAATTAAGCAATTTAGTTTAAACATAAACAACATTAAGTACACCAAAATAAATGTCTATCATTATCAATTTGATATGCCTAGTTTCAAATTGAATACCAGTATCATATGTTCGGTATCAATACAATACTAGAAATTGTCAAATTGATACATTGTGTATTAATTTGATTCTAAGCCTTAAACTTAGTACGAAAAAGTATTAATTTCAAACTAAACATTTTCAATGTCAACAAATATAATTTGGAAAATTCATAAAGCTTGGCATATCACATTAAGTGTTGTGTTTGTCGACTGAACACATCAGCAACCCGAATAGAAAAAGTAAGTTAAGCACTATCCATACTACCTACCTTGAAACCCATCTGTACTGTCCCTCTACTTTTGAAAACTATTCTGATTTACCAACTTGACGCACTTACACATAATATTTATTTTCGGGTGCAAGAAAATGTTTAAAAGAGCACATATACTACGCCAGCAACAAGCCTGATGCGATTGTGAAGAATCCAGGAAAAGGCATTGTTTTGTAAATAAAAAGAATTTTGTAATAATTCAAAGTAATCATAAAAAATTTAAAGATTTTAGGTCGAACAATTTGGGGAATTTTTCTTGATCAAATCTGGCAAAAATTTGATAGTTTTGCTATTAACTTATCAAATTGATTGTAGCTAATATTAAAATTATACTAAAAAGCTAGTGCAAAAAGTATCAACTTGATACAAGTTAGTTTCAATCATCATATAATTTCCGCAAAATATTGCTTTAATTTTTTCCGAAATGTCAACTTGATACTTAGAACACTTACACTGTGTTTTCAAGGTCGGTGACCACTGAAAACTTTATTTTTAATCTAAGAGTCCCCAGACTCGGCCATTACTAATATTAGCAGTAGTCTTTATTCGATTATTTTCACTTTTTTTCATTGTAACTTACATTTGAAACGAAATTAAAGGACACGTTTAGAATTATACTAAAGGCTTGGTGTATGACCCGTCAGCCTGATCCTCTTACCTTTATAATGCTAATACTTCACACGGCTACCAAGCTCGTCGCAAGATACCAAATCGTTCTTAGCATAAAGATGGATTGAAGATTCCGCTCTAAATGTTTTTACTTTATTTACACTATTTAGATTATACATTTTGGTAAACTTCTCGCGCATTAAATTGTATTATTAATTATTATAATTTTTAATAATCCTCCAGTACAACTTTGTGTCGGTACATTAATGCTGCAGCAAAATTAGAGGAGAGCAACATTTAATTTGCTCCATTTAGGAGTTCTAAGATGATATCTCTTTCAAAAGCTGTTCCTTCAAAGTAAAACAAAAAAGTGAATAATGTTCTCACTCACCCTGCTATTTTCAGTCCTTCTATGTGAAATTAAATTTAGATCCAGAATCTAACATCGCTCCATAAAAATGGTTCTATTTTGGTCGATAGTATATTTATCTGTGAAGTAGTTGATTGCACCGAGCTCGAAATTTGTTTCCTCAAATTCGTCTCACGTTTTGCCACTCTTGCAAATGGTGTCATTTTCCAAGCAGTAAGTACGAAGACCGAATCTTTTGGAGTCGGCGATCGGGCATACGAATTACCTTGCATGTTCTTGAAATGAAAGGTTTGAAAAATTTGCTCAGTCCGTAATTTAAAAAAAAATTAAAAAAATTAGTTTACGCTGAAACCCTTAACTCCTTTTAAGAAGACGAATTAAGATGATGATTTGAATCGAACCTTTTTTTAAATTGTTGGTTCGGTTCTGGCAGAAATTTAGTAATTTATTTAAAAAATACTTAGACCCTTTGTTACCGCCGAAATTTCAATTCAACCGCCAAACTTAAAAGCGAAGCAACCTAACACCAAACTTGAAAAGGTGGCAACTTCAGCGATCGGCGCGTCAGTTGAGGATACGCCAGCCGGGCGTCTAGACAACGTTTTTTTTAAGCGCTCGCTCGCTCGTTTATATTTAATACTACATGAATAATGTTTATAATTTACTTTGAGAATAATTAAATGCGATTGCTATAAGAAGTTGTTGGATTTTTAATCATTCGTCTGTGCCTTAATCCGTGCCTCAACACCCTTAGCACGTGACGCTTAACGGTTAATTTTTCGGCCAGTTTCAGTCTTGAAAATAGCTTTTCTGCGAAACGACTGCCATCTAAGCTTGTACATTCGGCTTTGCCGTTCGGATCCGGCGTTAAACTGTAGGTCCCTTTCTCTTGTGTGAAAAATTTAAAGCACTCACGCCAAGAGATTGAGAGAAGCTTGGCTTGGCCCCGTTGGAGAAGCTGTATGGCCAATTTTACTTTTACTTTTAATATTCCCCTAAAAGTACTATGACTTGGTACAGAATCACCTTGAACTAGTGATTTAAGACCTATGAAAGCATTTTTAATCTATTGTGAGTCCACCCACACATACTGCCGTCAATGGCTGTGCTGGGTCAAACCGTCAGTTTCATTCAGCCCCAATTTATTCTTAAGAAAACCATCCCCTTAATATGCAATATATGCACATCTGTAGAAATTTCCCTACAAATCAGCAAGCCAATTTCATTTCCCCTTTCGACTTTGCTTCCCTTGTTTGCTTGCCATATTGATCTGCTTTCTGTTATTGTCGTCATCTCATTTGGTTTGGACATAAGTAGGATCCAACTAATAGAAACTATAAATTAATATGCAAACGCCCCCCGCCGCCCGATGGGAGCCAAACAGCAGAGGCGACTGTAATGGCCTCTTGTGAGAAGTAATTAAAAAGAGAAGCGAAAACCCTATTTCGGGGCAGTGTTGTCACCGAGGGACAACAAATATTAATTGCATATGAGTGTGTTCCAGGCAGCCCCAGACATGAAAATGAGCAGCAATTAATATGCGTGCCAGCAGTGTTCCAGTATACCGCTTCGCTTTCCCTTTCCCTTTTCCATTTCCATTTCCCAGTGCCACAGTTCTCACATCTCTCTCCCAGAAGAACACTCAAAGCAATTTGCAGCAAAGTCACAGCGCAGCTCTAAACGAAATCTAATTTACAATAACGTGCGCGCTTCTGTTCCATTTTTTGTTGTTGTTGTTTGGGTACAAATTTCCCTTCGCGCTTTTTTGTGGTATACAAATGCGATGCGGCCATATCATGGCTGAATGTCATAAGTTTGACAGCACACAATTTACACGTTGATGGAAAAGGATAGCAGCCGTGGACGTGGATAGATAAGCGTCTGCGTGTGAGTGTGTGTAGCCGGGCAGAGGCAAAGTGTGAAAACTCATTTGTATCAAATTTCTCATACATGGCGAAGGCAGCGGGAGAGGGGCACGCAAATTGATGTAATAAACTCTACGCGGCTGCTCCGCTGACAGGACAAACTTGTCGATGTCGAGGAGGAGATGAGATGATGCTGACGCTGACACTGCCATGTGGGGGGTGCAAATCCAGAGCCAATGCGGGCAACGGCCTAACGAACCGGCGGCCCGCTCTACCCAGTCTTCTGGCCAGTCACTCACAGAGTTTGACATTTTTGACATGGTTTGTAATTGACACTTGCACTTGGCAAAGTAACAGAGAGAGAGAGAGAGAGAGAGCTACGGCCTCAGCAAACGTATCTTCATCTCTTCAACACGTGCATGGACTCTCGCACTTTCCCTTGGAGAATGATTTATTTTATCACTTGCCTGGTTTCCGCACCAAGATTTAATATTCCTCAACCCCCACAGACGGAAGAAAATATGCAAAACCATTACAAAAGCTACTTTTTTTTTTTGATATTATTACATTATGTTCTCTTAGAGAATGTGCCAAAGATTTGTCATACATATGTAAGTCTGACACTCCAATTGATGGCTACAAATTGAGTGCGCTGATTTTTATTAGATTTGATGTGGTAAACAAGTCGTTCACCGAGACAGCAGGAAACAAGGGTGAAGATGCTTGTCAAGAGAACTGAAAAATTTAATGGAATGATTGAAGAGAGTTAATTGCATTATTTGGAATTGCACGAAATATTCCAAATATTTTATTAGGTTTCACAATGTGACAAAGAAGGCTTGTACTTCGGAACCTTCCATTTCTATGCTTAGTAGACTTTGCTATAAATGGTTGGGAACTCTAAGCAAGAATGCCCAAAAATATTTGAGTAGAATATCACAGTGGTTAGAGTGAGACGGACATATTCCCAAATCTATCTAGAGCAGAGGCGGCCAAATGGAGAGGACAAAAACTGTGCTTGTGTTCGTGAGCAAGAGAGTCTCTTCAGACTACAGCCGTTTTACTTGCAATTCAGCGTTCACCAATTAACAAAGTCATGAGATCGGCTCGAGCTTGTATAATGACTCTGTCCCATGTAGCTATGGCTGGTCGGCTTTGATCCAGGGGGCGTAAGTGAGAGCGAACAGCTGAGCAAATATGTAAATTCGGTGTCGATTGCGCAATCGTTTAGTCTAGATATCCTAACCTATGCCCAAGGCAACCGCTGTGATTACAGGCCCGTTGCTGACGTGACATTCTTTTGAATTATTTCAAATTAGCGTTAAGGAATTTTAAGACAGAAACGATGGTCACACTGTTTATAGAATGATCGAGATCGCAAAAACAGATGAGAGCGCAGACATATTAAGAGAGACGAGACAGAGAGATAACACTATGTCACAAAATTTAAAAAGTTTTTGTATCCCGCACTTTTAGCAAACTCCTAATGATCAACGTTTATTCTTATTTGGCTTGCTAAGATGTGATTTTTATACTGAAAAAACTAGCAAAAAAATACTCTCAAACAGAGGTATGTTTACTTAATTGTGAATATAGCGTTTATTTTCATCCGATTTTGATGACCAAGGGCAAAAATGCTCGTTAAAGATTACCCAATCCTGTCAATATCTGAGACCTGAGAATTTTAATGGTAAGATTGAAAAAACTCAATAAAAGCACAAAAAATAAAAATTACAAAAATTTTCAAAAATCCAACTTTGAAGTCCCATAACTTCGTCATTTATGGTTGATTTACAACAAAAAAATATTTTATACTTTTTTTTTATACTTTATTTTTGTTACAGTTACTTCACTAAAAGAAAATGGCATTTTAGTAGACCTATTTTTCAAAACACTAAAATTGAAAATATCTCAAAAACCGTTCTACTTTTGACATATCTGAGAGCAGATTTGAATTCAGCGTGAAATTTTACATAAGGATCAACTATTTAGAAGCCGGGTTCAAAAAATTCTTGCATAGTGTAATTGAACACGTGTGCAATGCATTAATTAATTGAATTTTGCTGTAGATAAGGGTGAACAGAATTTCTTAAATAAGTTATACCACAAACAAATTTAGCATTCCAATGGCGTCTGCGTGAGGTTGAAATTTTTAAAATGCTTGATAAATATAAAGCACACATGCCAAGCTTCAATCAAAAAGACTTAAATTTGACTGCGTGGCAAAGCTTTCTTTTAGGGGCATGTTTCAATTTGCTTATAACTTAAAACAAACCTGAGATATTACGTTTTCAAAAAATTCTTTTTTCCATTTTACGATTGATGAAATTGCTAAAAATTTAAAAAAAATTCTTTTTGCAAAACCGCAAATCACATTCGTTCACTATTCATTTTTGTATATTTAAACAGAAAATTGTAAAATTTGAGACCGTTCGATTTGAAACAGAATGATCCATATGTTGGATCCTACTTATGGTTGCATTAGAGTCTTCATTTTACGGGGGACAAATAGTAAATATGGGCATTTCCACCAAAAGGACAACCTGGGCCAAAAAATTAAAAATTGTCAAAAACAATATATTTAACCCGATTTTTATGGAGAAACAGTCATATTAATCTAATGTAAGTTAATCTTACACTTACTAATAACCCAATTAGATATTCGGTTTCACGGCCGTGCTAGCGCAATTTTTTTCATTCTGACGTTAAATTTGCTTAATTTGTTGGAAAAAAATGACTTTAGATTATATGTACTTTCGCTATCTAAACTCTTTCTGTTGGTACATAGGGGTTCACATGAATGCATTAGAAAGAAGAATCCATGAGAAAATATGTCAATTCAATTATCTGTAAGTTTTTGGTTCGCATTTTAGCAGAAGCCACTTAAATATAATAATGGAGAAAATGTCCCGTGCGACATGTCCCGTGCGAAAATGCTTAAGCTTATATTTTGAAAAAACTGTTAACTATTTTTGGGTGAAATTAAATCCATTTTAAAGAGACGTTAATGCACTGCATTCTTAAATTTATCGCATTAATATAATGCCTCAGGATTCGCTGAAATCGGCGTTTGAATGGTTTTCCGCGAAAATCACTTCTATTTTTGTCCCGACTATTTTGAAAAGAACAATTTTTCCAAAATCGATGCATCAATTGTAGGGCTATGGAAAAGCTATAAGTTAAGCCTAAAAAATAAAAATCCGATTTGTTTTTACTTTTTTAAAAATGTAAATGCGTACGGTTGTCCCGTTCGACGACTTAGAAATACCTATATGTAATATTAAAGCCTTTCAAGCCTACCCATGGCTACTTAGTTTTAATATTATTACACCACAATAGTCGTTTCCATAGTGTTGAATTTCAAGTGATGAATTTCAGCAACATTGGTGGCTAAGAGCGCTGAATTGATAATTTAAAAACTGTGTTAGACCCCTGGAGCTGACAAAATGTTTTTGGATTTATCTAAGACTATGTTATTTCGTCAGCAGAAATATACGAAGGATCATACTGCAGTCGAATCGAGGACGAATGATGTTTCAGGCTAAAATATACAAGACTTAAGTCCTATTCCTAAACCGAGTAGCCAAATTTCTGTACAAGAGTTCTCGTAAATGCTCTGATTCAGCTTTCAAGATGAAGTTTTTTTTTGTTTCATCTTTAACTCTATAGATGAAACTATCAACTATTGGACTGATGGTCAATTTCTGGCAAACAGTTATTCTTGATCTTGGGCCTTTTGGTCTTTGAAGTATCATATGCTCAAATACAAAAACCGCGACTTAAGAACAAATTGAACACAGCATTAGAATTGTATGGGCTCAAGAGAATTTTAATTTATGGTCAACAACTTATGTACTCTTTTATGATGTTCCAAAGTTGACCAATTCTTGCTTAAATAGATCGTCTGGATTAACGTAGGACTAATATTTTTATTAATTATACACTATGCGAAATAACCTGGTATGATAGCGTACGCTGTAGAGCAGATCCCCGTATAGCATTTCCTCAAACGTTTTCCTCGGGACCCCAAAATCTGAAGTTATGGCCCATTAATTATTAATGTATTATTATTATTAACTATTTCAAAGTATGAACAAGCTGATCTTAAAATCGTTTGGAAAATTTTTATCGACCAAATATTAAGAAATTCCAAATAATTTTCATTCCCTTGAAAAAAGTATTGTCAACGTAACTCCGCTTAAACATGTTTTAAACAAAACAATTCGTTACTTTTTGACAGTTTAACAATTTCAGACTGTTGTCTACAAAAATATATTTGTATTTATTACCTAAAAAATTGTATATTTATATTCTCAACTTCATTCTGGCAGTTACAAGCCAACGCTTAAAACGCTAAAACACGAGTGAAGCCTTGCGTTACCTTTACACACGTATAAACAATATATTGGTCAGTTAAGACATGTCACTGGGCACGCCCCCTTTGTTTTGTGGCCGCCTCCAACTTGAAAAATTTCACGCATCAGCCGTCAGCAACATGGGCATGCAGAATAGCTTATGGAGCGCGAGAGAGAGAGGGTGTACAATTAGAACGCCATTAAAGGGGGCTTACAACAATGTTTCGCGTTGTGTGTGTGTGTGAGAGTGTGTTGGTGTTGGAACTGGCAACGCCCCCATTATTCATGCTTTGACTGCTCCGCTCGGTCGCCTTTTGTGCAATTGTCTGTCTGAGTCTGGCGTCGCTGGCTCGGGGTCTGGCTAAATGGAGATCGATGGCTGAGCGTGGTCTCATTAATCAAATGACAAGTAAGCATGCATGCAACTCCTCCCTGCCTCCCTTCCTCCTCTCCGCCCGGCCTCTTGGCCAAATTAAAGGTGTGCGCCTGCGCTTTCCAATTGAATCGAATCAGCAAAGCGGAAACGTAATGGTTGCTGCAACACTTCCCCACTCGATGCCGATCAATAATCAGCTTTATAATGCACTTCTTGTTGAATCACACGAAAAGAAATTGCCATCACGATAAGTGAGTTCCACTTGCAGGTTTGCCAGTTTGTCCACGTGAAATGAATGACCCAAAAAGCAGGCGGCGGTAAAGCTTCTTGGCCTGGCCTAATTAAAGTTGTCGTCTTTCTGTGTCTACCTGTTCATTAGTTGGGCGTTGGCTAAGTTGGAATTTACGCACAAAGGCCAGCTCTTTTTTTGCCTAGAGTGCATAAGCAGATCCATTAATTAGCAGACTTTACTTTGTCAATTTGCAAGGACTTCGCGGTGTTAGTCGGAAATGATTGTTCGGAGTTGAGTAAAAAAATGGTAAAATAAAGCCCTATTTTGTAAAGTTGTTAGGAAAGGGATGCTCACACTTTGCTAATGGCACAGCAATGCAAATGAAGAAAGTCCTTCGTCAACCAACAACAAAGAGCAGAAAGAGATGAAGACAGACAGGTTATAGCAGGCATGTCCCATGCCTCCTTGTTTTAAGCAGCAAAGGCTCTTCAAAATGTCACTCCTTTCAAACTTAATAACAAGCTGTTCGTGTTCTACTTCAAAGCCAACACTTTTACCATTCTAACCCCATTCCCAGAGTGCTAACCAATGCGAAAGTTTTGGAAATTTGTATTTCTTTGGGTCCCTTGCCTCTTCTATTGATCTGTAATTGGCTGCAGGGCAATATCTTGGCACTATATCATTTGCTGTCGCGATTAATGACAGCTCATGAACTAAGCCACAACTAAATTGTCGCTGTCGCCGTTGCGGCTTGCCATCCCCATCCCAAAAGCCCCAACTAAACTAGGTCCCCGCTGCCGCTTGGCTGCTTGTCCGTTGTGCCCAGTTACCCACTAACACAGACCAGCTGACAATTAAGATGCACATACATAGATTACAGGGAGAGGATTGCGACGACTGCTCCCAGGCCGCAGCTTGGATGGCACCTTCCCATACGCAATTTGGGCAGGCTGACACTCAAGCGGATGTGGCGAGAAAGTAACGGAAAAATGCAACAAGGCGACATGCAACCTACTCGACGTAGACATTGAAAAGACCTAAGTGACTGCATTTCGTGTTGCGCAGGCGCACCTTTCGCCAAAAAGCAAGCGGTGGGAGAGGGACAGAGGGGGAGGCACACAATTGTCGCCCCATCGCCATCGTAAATCGTGTACAAAACGAACAAAAATAACGTTTCTTGTGAACACTTTGAACTCAATGCTGGGCCTGGTGGGCGTTGAGAGACGATAGAAACCTGGCAAGATTTTTAATTGATTTGTTGCCGCTGCTGCTGCTGCCGCTTGTAATTGCCTGCAGTACAAGTTTGAGTTGTAACTCGCATTACTCATACGCCGCATGCAACGTCAAGGAATGCGCAGTGCAATTTTCCGCTTGCCACTTAAATGTTTTCGGGGTCTAGGAATGTTAAATTATTGCCAAATCATTAACTCGACCAGTCGAGCATTTGGCCAAGAATTTTGTGGTTGTTGTTTTTTCGTTTTTGTTTGATAATTTATTGGCACACAGCACACAACGACATCAATCACTTTGCTTGGTTCGATTTGCAATGCAACTTTTGGCTGCTGAATGAAAACAAATGTTCAATATTTACCGCCAAAGTATGTAAAGTTTTTTGTTCAACATGGTACACTAACCAAAAAAGGGAGTTTGTGTGTTAGGAGAAGGCTGAGAAATATATAAAAAATAATCAAATGCACATAGAACCCATTCTCTCTCTCTTTAACTCATTATATAGCCAATTTTTCTCATATAGGTGAATCTGTTTTCAAGCAGTTAGCAGTCGCCAGTCGCTGCTTTAGGTATTAGATTTGGGAAGTCTTAAGTTAATTTTCGGAAGAACCTACAAAGCGGAAAGAGGTATAATAACCTTTGTATAACCTTTTCTCCTTTTCCAGTTCTTCGGAACTTTAATTTGATTTCCGCAGTATTTATGGATAGCCAGACCTCGTACTATACGGGGCTTGCGACCATATTCCGAGTTCTTTGAAGCAGCGTACTGAGGGCCAACAATCTCTTTTTTTGTCCATAACCCTGGCATTTCTACCCCAGCCTAGCTAGGAGGCTGAAATTTTCAACGAAATGATAGTAAAAGATTGAACTTTACGCACATATTCAATGAAAATAAAAATTTTAGTTTATTAATTAAAAATAACTTTTTTTAATGTATTACGATTTACCTTCAGTTCTTCTAAGAACATATATTACATATTTTACCAATTCGAATTGATTCGTATGAAAATAGTTTACCTCAGAGTGCATGGGCCAAGTCCTAAAGTTTAGAAAAAAACATACTTTTCGGCTGACTGTTTAAAAGTTCAAGATCGATTTAAAACAAATGACAAAGTCGGTCAAGCCCGACTATAACATACTCTGTACCTGGAGTAGAAGCTGAATGCCATGTTGGTGCTGCGCTCATCTCTAATTCTTTCTCTCTCTCTCTCTCTTTAAGACTCTTTAAGGGTGGTAGTGAGTGGGGGAGGGTTGTTTACTTATTTGCTCATAACTTAAGAACCCCCGCTCATCCGAACCTTATCATTTCTTCTGCAAATCGATAACATTTGGCTAATTACCTAACTATCTCTAGAAGAAACGAATCGTCTATCTTCAAAACTGAAGGAGATAAAACGTTTTTCCAATTGCGGGGGCGGGAGGGGGCGTGCAAGAAAACAAACCGACGCCAAAAGCCCCAACCATCCTTTACCACCCATACCCACCAAAATACTTAACAGAGTATAAAAGCAATTTAGTTTTATAAGCGATGTTATAAAAAATAAGAGCAAGACCGCGCAAAAGCCCATACCTTCAGCTATAGTACACTATTCACTTATAGCCAGTTACTTCGAGACACATCGGACGGGAGAAAAACATACGGAGTCACAGGCAGCGTATCACAGGGCTCTGTTATAGGACCCATTCTGTGGAACGTGATGTATGACGGAGTTCTTAGAATAGCTACACCGATAGGCGTCGGCGCAGTAGCCAAATAATGATGTGCAGTGTAGGACCAACGACGCTATAGTGCGGGTGACCGAATGGCTAGAGGCCAACTGTTTGAGCGCGGTTCCCCATAAAACCGAAGCAATTCTTATCAGCATTAGAAACGTGAGCAACCTGCCAACATCTCAGTCGTAGACCAGTATATAATATCGAAGGTGGCCATAAAGTACCTGAAAGTTATGCTGGACCGCAGGCTAAGTTTTAAGAGCCACCTACCGTACGTGGAGGAAAAGTACATCAGAGCAACGAATGGCGGACATGGATATTAGGGTGGACGCCGATAAAAAGGTAACTAATACCATTTTAAACGATTACTTTTAGGATAAACATAATAAAACCTGATGAACATAATAAAACCTCTGCAAAAAGCCTTCAATGTTTCCAAAAATATTACGTGTACGACACGTTTCCCGAAACGAAATTTTGTCGACGAATTCTCCGTATCATTTTAAAAGTTGTCAAATTTGAATTTAATCGAGCAACAAATAAAAATGGAGCAGGAATTGAATGTATTTTGGTCGGTTCCTTTTTTTTTTAAACTTTTTTATGCGTTTATCCACGCCATATGAGACTTCTGAAGACTGTCATAAAGTGCGGCTAGTCCCTTGAGACAGCATCCGAAGATGGAATTAAAGTCTATACTAGAAAAAGACTTTGCAGCATGTTTTTAAAATTGTCAAACAAAATTGTGAGAAACGTTGGCACAATTGTAATGCAGTAGGGGGAGGTTACTTTCAAGGAAATGAAATAAATTGACAATAATAAATAAAGAATTTTTGATTTATGAACAATTTCCCTGTATTTTATGCCCATAGTAGTATAGTAATCCGCATTATTATTCGATCCTGAAGAAGTCTATACAGTTCAGTGTGGGACCTGACTTCAAAGATATACTGATAGCCTCTTAATGTACGTCTAAAACTTGCTTTCATCTAGAAGTGAACAGCGCAAAATAGTAGGAATTTTTCCGTAATGTACGATTTTTAGGTACTAAATATATTTTTAGTAAATATTAATTACATATTGTTGGTTATATAAAAAACATTTTTTAATGGTCATGGTACCTTTTGTCAAATGTTATGACTTCAAACCAAGTCTACGCCAACTACTAAAAAATTAAACATTAGGCAAGGGCAACAATACGTTTGAGTGACAAACTTTGAATCCAAGTCGCAGATCCTACAACAAATTTTTCCTAAAAAATCCTAATGGATATAGGTATTGGAAGCCCATTCACAGTGACTGTCTTGATGCACATCCTCCCAAAAGAATTGGAATGCTTTATGCACCATGGCCGCAGAGGTCTTTGTGAGGTAATACTTAGCGTTAGTTCCGCCAGAGGAAAACGATGAGTTTAATGCTTTCCACCTTTAAACAAATGTACTACCCAAAGAAAATAATTTGCAATTTTACAAGAAATTTAAGAGAGGTACTTTTGGGCACTCTTAACGCAAAGTAAACAAATGTAAAAAAACCCAAAAAAATGTTAGAATTTTTCCATTTTTTACGTAAACGCTAACAAATGGAAACTTCTCCATTATTTGTATGTATATCCGAAGTCGAAAATAAGAAGTCCTAATTGTGATAACTACATGTAGCACACCTACGTCGGCGTCGCGACTGGGCCCTTTAACTAGAACACAGTTACAACCTCTGTTGGTGGTTAATATGAAGCTAAATTTGGAATTCACCAAGTTAGAGGGAGCCACCACCTACAACCCGCCCCAGACAGCGACCCCGAGGTCTACGAATTATGGAAACCACAAATTAAAGTTTTAACTATATTGAGAACGACTTCTAAACGTACTTAGAGACGTAACAGACGAAAACCGCTGGACCGCGTGAAACACATCATCGAAATTAGGCCATAAACTGGATCAAAATATGAACGCGTTTTCAGTTTTACCATGAAGGTTGGTCGCGTTCTAGGTTAACGCAGCCTTCGAACACTTGACTTTAGGAGACCGTTCACCAATGATTAACATAGGTAAAGTGCTTCAATACCAGCGAACAGCGGACTTTAAAACATCAGTTCAAGGCATCTTAGCGTATCGCGTTTGTCCACCAAAGACTTTTTATACTAATTTTGTTTTTCTTAGTGGAGCGATTATTCATAGTTTATTGATAATTTGAGACGCTCTTGATACCCTATGGTCAATGTTGCTGGGGCAATTGCTTGTACAAAGACAGCCTAGCCGTGACTTAAGGGTCCGATGGTGAATCTAAAACGAGTTCGGTCTATTTTGATCTCTAGTTTAGACCAGCCGATGATGGCGTCAAATGTGTACCCACCATCGCGGTTTACGAGCAGCACCATCTCTTAGTACACGTTTATTAGCCGATCTCAATTAGTTAAAATCTTACCAATTCTATAGATGTTTTCATTACCAATCTAAGTAGACCTCTATGGGCATTACTAACCGTTTATCCGTTGAGGCGAATTTTATATTAGAATACTGGTCATTTCTTTCAGCTTTGTGAATTTTTCAAATTTACCATCTTCTTTTAACCAGCAACAGAGGTACTGTGTTGAAAAGTTTCTACCTAATGCCTCTAGTTTCACAATTTATTGGTCCCAGTCCCAGGCAAAAAAAAAATTTGAATTTTGTTCCTCTGTGTAATTTTATTATTTTTTTGCAGTAGTTTTAAGAACAATCCAAAATCAAAACTTCACTTTTTCCCAGTCTCTCAATTCCACTGGCGTCTGAGAGTGAGACTCAATCCCATTCTCTTATAAATTTCACCATTCTACCGTCTTAGACCTAGGGCAGCAGCCTCCAAATCACTACCAACAACGCTTCTGGGTGGTATGTTCTTAACTCTACCATTTAGCAAAAACCACATTCACATTTTGGCACTACTTATGTGTGGGTGGCCGATGACACTAAGCTCACTTTACAGGACGGCTTTGTTGGGCAATCAGTGCAGAGACGATCTTATACTGCCGGTGAGTCGACTGCGCTGCTGCATTTTTGTATGCACAGTAGCTAGCGACGCACTGTGATTTAGAAAAAATTCGGCTAGCAGATAAAAATACCTATTGCTGGCCCACTTGGTTCACCAATGAACTGGTGACAAAAGGGTTATCCGATAGACCGGGTTTATTCATCGTTTTTTCACACCTGGTAAGATTGTGATCACATTTGAGTATTATTTTATTTGGGCATGGACTTAGCATGGATATGTAGATAAAATCGAAACATTAGAGCATTTGCACTTCGCCCTTCTGGGCCTTCAGCGTTCACTTGTTGGTTTCTGTTATTGTCGTCGTCGTCGGCTTTTGTGCTAATGGTTTTTCCGTTTTGATTTCAACATTGTTTTTTTAGGAGACCATGAAGGAAACTGGTAGATCTCGCCAGCCCCTTCGGTTGGCCACAGCCGGACTCGCTTTATTGATGATTGCTCCCGTCGCTGACAGCACAAAGGAAACTCACATTTAACCCCTTCTCCCTCCTCCCACGGGCTGTGATTTGACTTACTGCTCGAGTTGAGTTGCAGTTGGAACCGACAAACACACACAAGAAATTTGCATACAGTTGAGGTTGAGATCTCTGCTGACCAAAAATGGCAGCAGTGACCATGCAAATGAGCCGCATCCCCAGTCCCTGGCAGCAGCGGCTTCAGCATCAGCATCCATCTCCCGCGTAATAAAGTGATATGCGTGTGCATTGAAACAATGGAAATATAAAATTAGCATAATAAAAGCCAAAGCTCGAAGAAAGTGAGCGCAGGGTAGACTACTCCCATGCCGGGGTGAACAATGAATCCATTTCGTTTTGAATGTCCGAGCTGGGGCCAGGCGGTAAGTGGCTAACAGCGAAGCCCAAAATGAAGCAACGTGTGACACGCATTTTAGTCACGCGCTCCGAGTTACGTGCTCTGGACATTGGCTCAGAATCAGCAACAGCATCAGATATTGCGTGTGAAGCTGGCGACTAGGTCGGGGCCGCACTGGACTGGACCCGGGCCGAGGCAGACATGACACAGTTATGCGATTTATGTAACTGAGAATTATGTGTCAAAGCTGCACAAGTGACAATGACGCAGTTTGTTTCCCCCGCTGGCCGGAGCTGTTGACAAGAAAAATGAGACCTTAACTGGGTAGTGGGACGGCAACGACTTTGCTGGGCGCTACACGAAATTCTCCTGCACAACAGGTCACCTTTGCTCGTTAACGGCGTCAACTCTGAACTACAGAAATGGAATAATAAGTTTCTAGACATTCTTCAACCCCATAGGCCGCCAGGCATTCCGTAGCGCATCGGGGCACAAAAATTATGCGTAACAGCGCGTTCGCCATTCTGCATTTGCAGTTCCACTGACAACAACACAACAAACGGGGCCCACAATAAACTTGGGCCAAAATATGGCCGACACAAACGACAATGAGCCGTCAGCTGGTAACTGGGCAGAAAAACAAACGTGAAATGCCGTTCCAAGCCTATCAAAAGACTCACCCAGACCAAAAGACAACTGATATGCAAATTGCTTGGCCAGGCTTCAAGTGACACAAAGCCCAAGTCAGCCGGAGATAAAACGCCACAAAGCAGGCACTTGAAATGGGTCAAACCAATGGGCTACAAAATTACTCGGCTCCAACTAGCATGGCTACTGCCTGGTTTAATTATGGACTTGACGGCAGCTCGACTCTGATATGCATAGGAGTGCAATATGAAATTGAAAGTCAACGATATTGCCCGGCAAAAGATTAACAACGGAAACTGGGAAAGGCCAAAGTGGACACAACGAACTGGGTATACACTTCAAGGGAATGAATGGAGGGGGTAGTGGAGATTATATTTAAAACCTGGGTATATTGGGAGAGTAGGGAAAAGGGAGTAGTGGATCAAAAGGTTAAGCAAGCGGTTCGGGTTTCTTGGGTTTGGAGGGCACAATGGCAGCCCACCTACCGCCCAACCAACCGAGGGTAGCAGCCGCTGACGTGCATTTAAATTAAGTTTATAAACTGCCTAAAAGCGTTTTAAAAAATGGTTGTAAAAAAAGAAACAGAAGCTTTTAATAACGAAAGTTCAGGAAAAAGATTCTTTCATAATATATTTACAAATAAATTTCGCTCTCTTTTTGGTTCTTAACAGATAGTATGTCCTTATATTCTACTTTTAGAAGGTCGACACAGAGAAAAAAAGATCAAAGTCAAAAATAGCAACATTTTCATTCAATTTTGATAAAAAACTAATATATTTCTGATTCAAAATAATATATTTATGATCATTTACGCAAATTGTATTGATATTAAATAATTTCAGAATGATTCATAAAATATGATTATGAAAATATCGATTTAAAATTTGTAACATGTTATTTTGATATTTTTGCAGATCGGCCTAAAAGAAAATCTTCTTCAGTCACCATTCAAATTGCCTTTATCTTGATTTTGTATGGTGAGTAGATTTTCGTAGGAAATTCGTATTTGCGCAAGTTCAGTTTGATGTGCGGTGACCGTCCCATACCTTTACCAGAAGGAACGCCCACGTCAGTTGTTACTTTTCTTATCTTTGATAAAGCATTGTTTGACAAATCGTTATGAAAAGACTCACACCGGAACAACGTCTTTAACAGCTCAATAAAGATCAGGGAAGAGGAAAATTTCTGGCACTTAGGCTGATGAGCAACCCGAAGAGACTCTCAAGCTACCGTTACATCTACATAAATGCACTGTTTGGTGGGGTTTAGGGGCTGCTCGAATTATCGGTACGGATTTCTTTAAAGATGAGGCCGAACAGAACATAACCGTCAATGGCGAGCGCTACCGCACCATGATTTGTCACCTTTGGTTTCAGCAAGACGGTGCTACGTCACAAAAAGATCCACACTGGCTTTATAAAAAAATCATTGAGGATATTATGTATTTCACATGATATGGCCTTTTTCCTGTGGGGTTACGTAAAGTCAAAAGTCTTTGCCTGCTTCGATTTAAGACTTGGAAGCCAACATTAAACGAGTTATTCGCGAGATTTCCAAAGCAATGCTGGAAAGATTGATAGATTATTATTCATTTATTTATTTATAGTTTAACAATGTTCTGGTCTAACTTTAAGAGGGCCTACTTAGGAACGACAATAAATTATCTTTTACTACAAACAAGGAGGATTGAGATGAAAAAATGTGGAAATGCAAGTTATAGTTTAAACAAAGGTTTCGGAAGAGTTCGTGATGAGCGTAGTTTGTTACACAAGGCTGTAGATAAATAGGATAAAAATTTCTAGTAACGCGTTGTGGGACTGCTACAAAATAGAACCATCCGAAATGACCAACAATATTTGAATAAAATCTTTAAAACAAAGTGATTGTTTTAGTGACCTTTTTGATTGAAAATCATAGAACTTTTTAAGCAGGCTCTAGGTCATTTAAGTTTTAGATATTGTCCAAAACTTGTCTAAAACAAGACACGCACAACACCACAAAGGAGGCTGGTTGACAGTATAACGCAATTTCATGAAAACCAATTCAATCATCAGCTGTCTCTGCCTGTCCTTAGTGTGTTGGCAGAAGTCACCTCATGACAGAATTGCTATAACCGCTTGGTAATCCCAAATGCAGGCTTGTAGCAAAATTCGTCATCAGCAACAAACGCCAAAAACACAAAGGCCTTTGTGTGTGTGTGAGTATCCCGTATATCAGCCCTTCTTTATCTGTATCTTTAAAAAGTTAATATCAGAAGTAGTTATTTCAGCTCATAATAAAGATTCCACCATCCAATTCTATTTGTTGTGTTTTTTTTTTGTAATTAAAAAAATAACAACTTTTTTATAAAATACAAAGATTCTTGTTGCCTTCTATATTTTTGAATGCGTCAATAATTTCGAGCTTCAGCTTTACAATTACAAAAATGTTATCTTCGGAGTTAACCAGAAATCTAGATGTGTGCACTTGAAATAATTTTTTATCAAAAAACAAAACTTATTTCCAAAAGATGAAGCAATAATCTTACGAATGCAATTAAACTAACACACAACATATCCGTCAATTTTATTTGTTTTTGTCCTTGTGTAACGTGTTTTATGCATGTGTATTTTTTAAGAATTTTCTTAGCAAGTTTCTCTGGAGTAGAACTCTCAAGGCACTCCAAGGTGCTCAGGATTTTAAATGTGGAGTTAATAACTAAAGTGTCCAGAATAATATGCAACTAAATTTCTCTGATTTAACTTGCTTTTTCTCGAAAACATCGCCTTTTTCCGGATGGATATTCGTTTGAACATGCAGAGCTGCTAGACATTTTTGTCAGCCGCAAACGATCAGAAGGCGCAGTCAAACGGCATATACTGCAAAAAATTTGCGAAAACCACCTAAGTAAAACCTCCCAAACACAAGTAAATAAAAAGATATGCTTTTGTCAAATATTTTGGAAAGGCAATGGACAAAGTACTGGCAACAAATACTAAGATTTAAAAAAAAGACTTCTGAATGGCATGATAAAAACTTAGTAGTTTACATCGAAGTAAATTGTGGTTCTATGAATAGAGGTGGTCCTCCAAAAGTGGACTATCTTAGCTCCCGACGAAAACAAAAGTTGACGACAAGGCTTTCATAAGTTAATAACAACTCGTTCCTTTTGCATATGGGCATTTCCAAAAAAAAGGTCCACCAGTGCCAAAAAAATTAAAATGATTAAAAACACTATATTTGATCGAATTTTCATAGGGAAACAATCAAATTAAACTAATGTATGCTAATATTACATTTACTGATAACCCAATTGGATATATTCGGTTTCACGGCCGTACTAGCGCGATTTTTCTCATTTTGACATTAAGTATGCTTAATTTTTTGGAAAAAAAGTGACTATAGATTACATGTACTTTCGCTATCTAAAATCTTTCTGATGGTACAAAGGGCTATACAATAATGCATAAGAAACCATGAGAAACTATGCCAATGCAATTAACTGTGAGTTTTTGCTTCGCATTATAGCAGAAACCAAATAATTATGATGATGGAAAAATTGTCGACAGAGATAAATATTTTCTTACAAAAAATGTACTTAAGATTTTTAAATCAAATAATATACATTTCAAAGAACTATTCATTTATAAGATATTAAAACTATTTGGGCCTAGTTATTTTGTTAGGTTTCGCTAAGCGTTGTCTTTATATATCTGCTCCCAAAAACCACTTCCGTTTTTGTCACGTTCGTATAGCTTTCAATTTTGTCATTATTTTGGAAACCGAATTTCACTTGATATACACTTTAACACTAATTAAAGTGCTTGCTGAGACCTACATTATACAGTAAAAAAAGAAATAAAAATTCGATTTATTTTGCCTTTTTTTGATTTTCAATGTGTACGACGGTCACGGTTCGACAGAATGGAAATGCCCATATGTATGTACAAGAGTTTTAGCTACAAAATCAGCAGATAAAGACATGACTGCTGTCTTGAAAGCAAAGCCTTATATACTTCGGACCCGTTGCTGTCTAGTATATATTTAAAAGAACGACAAAATAAAAAATAATCATACCAAATTAAGTTTTCTCGCTGCTGCAGTCGATTTGAATTTTTTACAAATACTGATAATGAAGAATATCACGACGGAAGCGAAGAAAATGAAAAGATCTTGGTGAAGATCTTGAAGTGATTACTTCCGACGAAGAATATTTTAAAATATAATAAAATTGTCCTTATCTATAACCAGGAAAAACATATTTATTTTGAATTTCCAAATAATTTTAGATATCATGTTCGGGAAAGGGGATGTTGGCCTGGTCGATTCATTAAATAAACAAAAACCGATATTCTACTTTAATTTAAATAATTTATGTGCAAAAACTTAACTTCCTATCTTTTAATTTGGAGTTGATGCCAAAAAAATCGAAAAAAAAACCCATAGTGCATTGGTCAACAAAAAAGGATGTATCTTCTAAAGTATTTCGAATTTCGAGGTTCTCAGATATCCAAGCTATAAAAAAATGGAAGAAAACATATTCGAAAAAAATGTTTGCAAATTGAGAATACTCCCTTAAGACGTTTCTTTCAGCTTCTTTCTTTTCCAAGCCTCTAAATTATATTTGAAATTCTTTTAGCAATTTTTAATGAACAAAAAATTCAGGATTAGTATAGGTTCTGGTGGATCAGTAATAACATCGGCTTTAGGTTCGCTTCAAAAACTCGATTCGAAATCGGAATTAAACTAAGTTAAAGTTAACAAAGGGTTTAAGTGGCTGCTCCAGCGGTTAGACCCAAATGTAGTTATAAAACCTACCAGCTGCCATTTATCCTACTAGGCGTTGGCGTCTCCGACGGGCATGCTGCGTCATGTCCCACTCCCGCTTGGACAATGAGTCTCCATCTCTGTCCCTCTGTGTGTCTGTGTATGTCCAAGTGACACCGAGTTTCATTGCTGGCTATTTGGCCAGCTGTTGCTAACCCATTTGCTGGCCATTCGTTGCGCCATAATTTTACTCCGCTCTAATTAATAGTTGGCCATTTGCAGTGGGTTCGATTTTTATGGCTGCCTTTTAAAAATTTATGCTGCAAATTGATAAGGAATTCTCGGCTCCGTCGTGTGCATGCGAGATGAGATGAGGCTGTTTTGCTAAAATTAAATTGAAAATGTTTGTTTGTAACATCGGGGTTTCAATTTGCGTATTTCGCTTTCATGGCGGAAATATTGAATTGGATTTTGTGGAATGTTTTCATTATGGACAGGAAAACCAAAGCAAAGCGACGTGCGGTGCCCTGATCCTGGGTCAAAGAGTCGTTTTAAATAGATTATTGGTTGCTGAGGTAATTGTAAACCATTTGAGCGCATTTGACTCGGAACTGGAGTCGCGGGCCACTCCCAAAATGGCAATGGGAAATGCAATTTGCCAAGCGCATTAAATTGCCAACAATGGTTGTCGTCGTTGACGTTGTTGTTGTTGTTCCTGGTCAAGCACGGTGGCAATTTGACAAATTTTTTATTGTTTTTAGCATTGGCAATTCGTTATTAATACTTAAATGGTTTTAGCGGGGGGTGAGGGGAAACGTTTATTATGGCTTACACGATTTACTTGTATCAAGATCGCGGGGAATTGAGATATTGGTGGAAGCGTGATTTAGACTTTTAAAGTTTCAGAAAAGGCTTAATAGTTTTTGTTAAGCAGCGCGACATAGGCCCACACATCACCTAGCAATAACTGGCGTTTCTCCATCTCTTTTTTAGGGTAGTTAAGCTTTCGTTGAATGCCTTGTAGTACAAATTTGTACCTCTTCCTCTGCCCCCTCTCTCCACTAACAGTCCATAATCCAGTCAATGTAGAATAACAATAAAAGCACGACTTTAGCTTATATGACCGCCTGCCTGTCAATTCCAACGTTCAGAAAATATGATAAATCAATATATAACAATTCGGAAATATGCATATACCCAACACACAGACACACACACACACACACACGAGTCCATGGGGCAGCCATGGGTTAAGCGGTTTTCTGTTTGCTTTTTGCAAGGTGTTGCCTGGCTTTGCCGGGCGGGGGAGGGCGTGACTCAACGGTGCGGACCGCCTGCTGCGAGATCGCTTTTGTTTCTGGGCGCACTTTGAATGCATTATATAACACCTACACGTTGACATAGCTGGGCGAGGATCGAAATCGAAATCGGTTCTCGTTTGCGGGGTGTTAAACAGCTGTCCTCTGGCTGACTGGTGTTCTATAAATTTCGCTGATTGATTTTTATTGAAATGCGCCCAGCTTGAAACCTGCTGACAATTCCATAAATATTTCCCCAATGCGGGTTTCGGTTTACAGTCGACGATTTATGAAGTGACAAAGGCTTAGCCCAGCTGCGGAATACGAGGGCTCTGGCTCTCTGGTTCTGTTATTGTTAACCAGTTTCTGCTCCACAGCGGCTGTTGAAAAATTAATAATTTCATGGGCAATTTTTAATCTAGTACGTGATTTAATTCTCGCCCCAATCCCTGGCGCAGGATGCCGAGCGAGTTTAAATACAATTTAGATTCTACGGAGTGTAGCCCCAAGTTAATTTGCAAATGGCTTTTCAAGCTACTGGCCAAGTCCTGTGGTTGATTGGCCACGTTTACAAAATTAGTCCACACCGGCGACGTTGGCCGTCATAACTTAGTCTCCAGCGATCCAGTTGGATGATGAAGTGGTTGTGGAGCAGCTTTTGCCTGGTGTGTAAGCCAAGTCAATTAACGCTGGGCGGAACCAGAGCGGCGTAGGTGGCTGGGCTTACCAAGTGCTACCTGTATTTTTCTATACCATTTGCAAGTTGTGGGCTTAGTTGTCCTTGTCGTGGGTTGGGTTAGTTAGTTTGGTGGTTTGTCTCTGCCAAGTTTTATGCTCAAATTGTGGGACTATGCCCACTAAACTTGCAGCTTATGAGCCAGCCAAGTGAATGAAGCAAGATTAGCTAAATGTGCAACCATTTTTTGGCTTAAGCCAACTGTGATATTGTTGAGGAAGTACATAGTTGTTCTTTTTGGTAGAAATAAATTAAGAACTAAGAGAATATTTTGTGAAATAAATTAAACACAAAACATTAAATAAAAGAAAAGAGTTTAAGCATTTTGAATGTGATAAATTAAAATAAGTTCAAGGAAACCAAACAAAACCCAAAAAATACAACTAACATTATTTTACAAAGGAAAATTGTTTCAAGCTGATCTCACTTTATACCAAAACCCTTATTGACATCTACATAAACAGCCACATAAACTAAAATAGAAGAGAGTAAGGACCATTCTCGCATGCTCTAAATATGTAGAGCTTTCTGTCACATAATCTTACAACCGATTTCTTATCTTCCACATAGAAATATATGTCACATAAACTAACAAATAACAGAGCTAAATTTTAATTTATCTGGCACATAGGAGAGAAGAAATCAACCATTAGTTTATCTGACACACTGTAGCCGTCTCGATTCAAAACGATGTGAAAGGCTGTCCAAATACCATAATAACACCAAATCTGGTGATTCCTTGCTTTTCTATGGAAATCCTTGCTTTTCTATAATCACCGATTCACACTTTCCTAAGTAGGGATTGCCTCTGTGGGTCACCGGTGTCTGTGGGCTGATCAGTTGGTGGAAAAAGTATTGCATTGTTTATGGTTAAACCTTAAACAAATTGGAAATCTTTTGTCAAATCACTTTGATTCGGTTTAAAGCAAAACTGCAAGCCGGTGATTAACCGAACCCTAGTTCTGGGCTTTGAATATTTAACCTCTATAACCTAAGCCCGAACTGCACTCGCTTAGGTTCGGTTCACATTATTTAATTTTTTCAATCACACTGTGATAAACTGCTTACAACCAAAAATAGTATCATTAATAAACAACAAAAACCACTGTTTGATTACGTTGGATAATTCAAACAATTGGGAAAGAATTTTTCCCACTAACAACAGAAGGGCCGATTCGGGGCACGCACACACTCAATGCTTTAGTGATTTTGGCGTTTGCTACTGATGTCGGACTTTGCTACAAGCCTGCCTTTGGAATTCCCAAACAGTCATAGCAGTTCTGTCATGAGGTACCTTCTGCCAGCTCATTGAAGACAGCCCAAGACTGCTGAAGATTAAATTGGTATTCATGAAATAGCGATGTATTTAATTCTGAGCTTCTTTTTGACATACATTGTTTATTCAATTCCGCAATTCCGTAACAGTTTTAAGATAAAGTTGAAATAAGATAACGCTATTTTCTAGTTTTGAGTCTTTTTTGGAATATGCTACGCAGAAATGCTTTGTAGGTCAAGCCAAGAGCAACACTAAACTTTGCTAAAGATATCTATATCTACCTATTTAAAAGCAACAATGTGAAAGCAGAAAAGTTCACAAAGTAACAATAAGAAAACGGCAGCTAATCAAGCCAATCCCAGAATAGGTTCTTATACTAACATTAAAAGCCATCCAGAATTTTTTGTCTAGACGTGATAACCTTTTCTAAGTTTGAAATTTTCTCGCAATGTAATTTAATAAGCGCCTTAGTAACTTAATCCATAAACGGAAAATTGCGATTTTTAAAAGAAAATAAAGCATAAGCCAAGTAGGAAAAAGGAAGAAGGTGAGACAACCTTTCAATTTAAAAAAAAAGTTTCTTCGAAAAGACTATAAACATTAATAATAACAATAATAATAAGGAATATTGTTTATCTCATTTAAATAGCTTAGCCGAACAAATATATGTCTACATTTTTACAAAGTTTGTCAATCGTCTCACAACCTGTAAACCCAAAGTTGAACCAGAGTCGTTCCTCAAACCACACCTTTCACTTTATAACGGTCCGAAACTCCAGATCGAACCTTCTTCCAAGTTTGACAGTCTTTCAGTCCAATTTAAGTTAGTTTTGGAAATAATATGATTCATTTGATTATATTGGGGTTCGGGAGCACGGAGCGGGTTCAGAAGGTCGCTGAACCCAGGTTCAGGTTCGAACCAGGGTTTAAGGATAATTAATTCATACATTTTTAGAAGTTCAGAGTCTTGATATTTGGAATATAATAATAGTTAGATTAAAACATACCTGTTAAGTTGCCATTAGAATTACTAATCAATTAAATTATTTTTGGAAAATAGTCGTAGTGATTATATAGTTGCCTGGTGAAAAATTTATGATTTATTAATTATTACGAAAAAAATAATCAAATATAATGGAAAATTACCATAAATTATTAAAAATAATTGAAAATAATGGAAAATAATCGTTTCATTATTTTCCATTATTTCCATTTTTTCCATTTCCATTTTAAATTAAAGGATTCACAATCAATAAATACAAATGATTAACATGCGTTCTTCACTGCCCACCCCTGGCTACGGGGCCTGATGAACAGATTTGACTGTTTAGCAATGATTAAATTCATAATTATTACCCAGGTTAAGTTTGATTGAACTCTCACGGTGTTTTGTAGCTTGCTTTGAAAATTGCGCTCAATCAATGATGGGATCAATACAGATCGACTTCAAGGAATGACAGCTCTATTTCATGGCCACCTTTTTAGTGCCGGATACTACACTTACCAAATATTGTATTATATTCACAATTGATAATATACAAAACTTCAATTACACAGAAATACACAAAATTCAATTAAACAAAAACCACTTCAAACTTAAACTCAACATATGAACGTTCAATATATAAAACGAAATGTGTTCAATTTACGCGTGTTGAACTTGCAAATTCTCTCTCTTAAACATATGATCGCGCTTAACGGAACCGGGAATGCAGCGCAAGCTTTAAAATCCAATAAGAATTGGCATAGGCAGCGAGCAAACACGTAAAGTTGTTCCTGTCTGATTTTTCATTCAAAAACTTAGTTTTAATGAAGGCAAACCCTGAATATGTTTAATGTTTGTGTTTAATTTGATGTGAAAACATGTAATATTTAATACGTTTTTGTTAATATGTTGTAAGCCAATCTCGTACAGAAACTTTGTTGTTATTAAATGTGATGTAGAAAATAATTTGTTTCTCTCAAAATAGTCTCAAATAGTCGAAATAATGGAAAATAATGGAAATAATGGAAAATAATAGAAACGATTATTTTCCATTATTTTCTATTATTTTGAATAATTTATGGTAATTTTCCATTATTTTTGATTATTTTTAATCGTAATCATTAAATAATTGTGTGAAACCGAAAATAATCGCAATTTAATCATTAATTCAACTTTTAAACAAAAATAATCTAATTAATAATGACTGCACTTAATAATTATTATTTAACAGGTATGGATTAAAATATATTTTACTTTTAAATCAACGAAAAACTTGGAACTAATCTTACGAAAGTGACTAAAAAGTTCGACCTAATTGCACATATTGCGAAAACGTGGAACAAAATAGACTTTATCAAAAAACAACCTCATTCCATACTAAAATTCATCAAGTTTTATCTTATGAGCAAAATCAAACCTTTGTGATTGGGTTTCCTGTAATATCATTCAGTTTAGCCAAATTTTAATAACAAATTTTTTTACGTTTATGCAAATGTATCGTAACCCTGACGTTCTGGGTGAAAACTGACACTTAATTTCAATTTAGCGACCGATATAAAGAACGAAGTCGCAGTTTTCATTGGTGGAGATTTTTTACGGTGGTGGGTACCAAACCCGACGCACTAACCCTATATATTATACCCTGTAGGGAAGGGCAGGTCGCCGCTTACGTTAGTCAGCAGCAAATGCGGGTGCATCGCCACTGCTTCCGGTGGTCACCACGAGGAGGTATGAGTCGACTTGAGACGTAGTAAGCCAGGATCACTCTTGGTTCGCCAAGTTGAACCGATCAGAAGCTTTACCTGACCACATACGCCCCCATTAGGTCCAGAAGCTCAATGACTAGAAGCTCTGAACGGGCATAATGAAGAGTTTGGTATCTTTCCTGTTGAAAAAGTTGACCTTTTTTGTACTCCTGCGTAACTAGGCAAATCTCTCCGTTCTTATTTAAGAAAAGAAACTTTTTCGTATGTCATATTTTTCGAAATATTGGATTAACTTGGTGAAAATAAATTCCAGAATTATGCCGTTCGAAAAGAAATCGACTTGGGCTGAGTGGGAGTATATTGTTTGACTTTTGGATTTTTAAGCTTGCGTCTCTTTTCCTTTAAGACTATTCCTTTTCTTTGAGACAAGCTTTGCTTGGCCCCTTTTTGGGCTTAAAAGCCAATTTTACATTTTCATTCCTTTACATTCAAACAATCATGTCAAGAGTAAATTTTGCTATGTCAACTAAATTTGTCTGAATTTTCTGTTCACTTTTCTTATCCAATTTTGCTTGCCCCAGCTTTCCAATCATCATCAAGCCGATCATCAGGCATACAATTCAAGCGGTGTCTACTTGTAGCCCCCTGGCATTTACATTCCATACGCACAACACACATTTGCTCCCTGCCAAAACAATCCCCTTGAAAACGGCACTTCACCTGAGCTTAACATTGCGGCCGGTACACAAATGCATAAAGGATTTTTTATTTGCCTGCCTGCCTGGCAATTCCGACTATGGCGTCATAGGCTTTTCCATATTTGTTTTGTTTTGTTTGGTTTTTGACCGGGCCAAAACTGCTCCAACTAACGCAGAATGCGAGTCCCTCTCTCTCTCTCTGGTGGCTCCAATGTAATCCTGTTATTGTGCCGAGTGCAGCAATCAGCCACGTGAACAACCCAAACAACAACATCGACGTGGGTATTTGGATTGTGGCTGCGCATTTTTGGCCTGCTACCACTCGAGAGTCATTCTGGACGTCGGCGTCGTCATCGTCATAAGCGCATCACAACGGTAAATGCCGCAACAAGCGGCAGGAGGCGGGAATGAAGTTAAACCCCCTTCAATATGCAGTAAAAGCTGAGAGGGACCAGCGCAGCCCAATTAGAGAGCCAGAGAAAAGTGCCAACTCGACGTGAACGTGCCGTTAATGCTGAGCCGCCTCCTTGGTCAACACTTCGCTCTAACGCTCCAGTTTGCATTGAGCCGGCGGCAGAATAATTCGCGCTAATCGAGTTGTTACATTTACGAGGCAAAGCAACTGCCTGCCTGCCAAATGTCAAGAGTTCAAACGCCTTGAACTTGAAGCAAAACGTGGCCAAGATGCGGACGTGAGCCATGAATGTGCTTGGTGGAGTATCACACGGGGTAAACTGCAGTTTATGGTTTCTTCGCCATGAGATACTCTATGGAAGTGGATGAGATGGTTACTTGCAAAAATTATATTTGAGTAAATGCTGAAAGAGGGCTATGTTCTGAAATAGAAAGAACATTCGGAGATGAATACTCTGGTTTATAGATCAGGAGTCGGCAATGTGAGCAGAGACGTCGGCTGAATTTCCTTAGTATTTTTGAGTTAGCCCATTTTGTGTTGAAAAGTTTTTCTCAGTTGTCGCTGGTTACTTCTCTGCTCTTATTGCCGACCCCTGCAGCTTTTGTACTTACCTTTAATTAGCGAATTCACTAACGAACTGTAGTAAGTGATTCAAAAAGAAGAAGACATAGTGCCAGCTAAGTCCATCTTCCTTCCTAGAGCATCTCTATTTCGTTGTGCTGTTAGTTGCTCTCCATGCCAAGTCTAAATCTCGCGCGGTCTTTTGGTCTCTGACAATCGCGATCTCAGCGTGCGCATGCGGCGGCGGCGGCGTCGGCGGCTTCCAACGCTTCTGCGCCTGCAGGCAACACGGCCATGACCATTCCGTCTCCTCCTATGCACAGCTTGAAGTCGCATTGGCATTGTGGACCCAAGTAAGAAATCATACTTGTGTGCAGCACATTTTTTGGGCTTATAAATGCTGAAAGGTGTTAACTGAGCTGGCCGTTTCGCGCAGTGTAGCAGCCGCTGCGGCCATCAACGCGGCTGATTATGATGCATGACTAGAGCAGCCAGGAACAACTCAGACGGGACCTGCGTGTTGGAGCACATGTGGTGCTGCTCCAGCGACAAGTGAAAGAGATGCCGACGCCATGATGAACTCTGGTCTGGGGCTGTCTTCATTTGGGTTCCTGTGGCGGATTGGCGCGGACATAATGAAAGCCCCATTACCAGTCCCAAACAGACATCAGCCCCACGGCAATTCCAGACCGGTGCATGCCATGGACTTTGTCTAATTACATAATGCAATGCAAATTGCTTTGGCCACGCCCCAGTTCCATTTCCACAGAAATTATGCAGTCATTCCTCAGCAATTGCCAGGTTAACCCCCTGGTATGACCTTAGGACCACCCAAAAGAAAAAAATATTAGAAAAAAAAACACAATGCACTCAAACTTAAAAAAAATCAAATGAAAAAACAAAATTGCCAAACTCAAATGGAAATGAAAAGAAATACTTGAACCACTCTGAACCAGCGAAACCTTGACGTTCTAAAATGCCAATTATAACTGGCGCAAATAAGACAAAACAACAGCAGAAAAAAATGATATTTTTGTGTGCTTCGAGAGCAAAACAAAAGTCTCTGCGCTTTGGCTGTTGCTGTGGTTATTTTTGCCATCAACAGTTTTGCGCGATTTTTCCATTATGCTGCAGGCTATAAACAATATTGATGTGGTTTATATTGGACAGGCATAAAGGTTGCTTGAGTTAGTTTGTCAAAGCTTTTAGCTATGACAAAGCCGGGGGAGTGAATGGAGGGATCAAATACACTAAATTACTTACCTTAAATGGAGTCGATTGCTTTAGTTTTGATAACTTTTTATTTATTAGCAAAAAATGCTTTAAAAAATACTAGAAAACTGTAAAAATAGATAATAATAAATGGTATGGTTTGAGTGAAACTATGGAAAAATAGTTCGTATAAAAGAAGTCTGCACTGGTACATACTGGTACTGCAGAAAGTTAATTATTTGGCTTCAGGTGAATTTCGAAGCCTCTTGTTGATCATTTCCAAAATTTTGAAGCAGACAAGACCAATTATTTATTCCGTGATGAACAGGAAGTACTTGGTATCCAGATTTTTATGAATTATGGCGATTTTCGAACTGCATTGGTGCTATCTATGGCAATTATTGTAAGATACGTGCATTGTGGTATTCTTCTTCATCTTTATTGGCCATTACAACCGTTTGACGGTCTGGGCCTCTGAGATTAACGCTCTCCATTCGCTTCTGTTCTGTGCGAGCTGGTCTTCCCATCTTAGTGGTGGTCTTCCCTTCTTGCCGCCTCCATAGTCATCCGCCTTCGATTTATACGCCTTTTTTGCTGGAGCTTCTTCCTTCATTCCGGCGACATGTCCTCATAGAGCTCATAAAGTTCGTCGTTTTTTCGAATGCGGAAATCATCGCCGACTTTTAAAGGTCCATAAATCCCCCAAAGAATTTTTCGTACAAACACGCCAATCGCCGCTTCATCCGCTGCTGTCATTGTCCATGCTTCTGCGCCATATTGCAGGACCGGGATGATAAGCGACTCGTAAAGGGCTATTTTTGTTCTTTGCTTGAGGTCTTTACTCTTGAACTCCCTACTTAGCCCAAAGTAGAATCGGTTCGCAAGAGTGATTCTTCGTCGGATTTCCAGACTGATGTTGTTCTTGCTGGTTAACATCGTTCCGAGGTAGACGAAATTCTCCACAACATTAAAGTTGTACTCCTCCATTGTAACAGATTGTCCAAGTCGCACGGACTTTTTGTCCGCGGATACTAGGTACTTCGTCTTGTCCTCATTTACCGCCAAACCCATTAATCTAGACTCCTTCTCAATCTCTGAAAACGCCTTGCTTACTGCCCGTGTGGTTTTGCCGATAATGTCAATATCATCGGCATATGCAAGTAGCATTAGATTTTTATAAATAAATCCGCCGGTTCTGTTGGCATGTCGGCACTTGCGCAGTATATATTCCATCAGTAGATTAAAGAAGTCACACGATAAGGTATCGCCCTGCCTAAAACCTCTTTTGGTATCAAATGGTTCGGAGAGGTTCTTTCCTATTTTGACGGAGCTTTGTGTACTTCTCAACGTCATCATGCAAAGTCGAACGTACTTTGCTGGAATACCTAAAGTAGTAGCTTTAGAAAATGACGATAATATTAATATATCGATGTTTTTTGGAGGCGATATATCAAATACCGATATGAAAATTGGGATTTTTGATATTACCGATATTGATATTTTGAAAAATAACGACAACCCTAGTTCCAATACGTCGAAATCGATGGTTGGCCAAATACAAAAGCATCGATAGTATCGATGTTGCAGTCGATGTTCTCACAACACTATAACTAAGTGCATGAATCATTATTTTGTTCCGTTTGTAATCGTAGCAGTTGACGCCTTTGCTCTCAAGGAATACTTGATGGAACCAAACATTAATCCGACAACAATTTAATTTAATATCGTATTGATAGGCAACTCCGTTACAATCTGAAATAACAATTTCTCCGATAAGTTTCCCGTTTTTATGGTCAGAGTTAAAATATTAAACTTAAATTTAATTCCCAATGCCACGAGTAGTGACACAAACTGCCCTCTATTCTACAGTAGGAAGATTAACGAGAGCGCAAGCTAAAGTCGGCTCTAACCGACTTCGATATACCCGTTACTCATGAAAAAACATGTTTAACAGTGTTCCTGCGTTCCTTAGGGTGAACATCTAAAAAAGTATGCAACACTTTTTTAACTCGGCTATTTTTCACATTTTTGCTCATAACTGAAGAACCGTTCATCCGATCTTTATCATTCTTCGGCGAATCGATTAATTTTGCTAATTACTAACTATCTTTAGAAGGTACGAATCGTCTATCTTCAAAACTGTAGGAGATAGAACTTTTTTTAAAAGAAGCATTTGTCCCAAACATGTCAAACCTCTATCCCTTACCATCTCTGAGATCTTGGTGTTCATACAGACGACAGACGGACAGACGGACATGTCTATATCGACTTGGCTGTTGATGCTGATCAAGAATATATATACATATATTTAAATGATTCCTTCTGCCTGTTACATACTTTTGCACAAACTTAATTTACTCTATGTACCTTCAGTACAGAGTATAAAAACCAGCGACTACTACCTGCTGGTCCTACAACAAAACCCTTCAAAAATGGGTTAGAGCTTGCTAGATGCAAACAAAAAAGGTTTCGTACAAAAACAAATTTCTAGCCCTGCTTCCTGTTTTCGGTGTTTGATGTGGGAAGATCTAAGTGAAAATAAGTGCCCATAGTTATTTGCTCAAAGGCAACGCTCTATCAGTGAGCAAGTTGCAATCGAGTCTATTGAATAAAGGGAAGTGCAGAATAGGGCGTGGTAATACGGTCAAGAGGATAGGCTTTAAAGCAAGCCTGCCTGAAGCTCGTTTCCACTTAAAAATCGGCTATAATTCTGTGTAAAGCTTCTGTTAAAAATAGCTCCGCTATGTCGAAGGTGACCTAAGTATGCGAGGTCTTAAAATGAAAAATATAAGGAATGTTGACCTTAAACACATTTTAATGAGCTTTGACTTAAGCGACTTAAAAAAAAATTTTCTTTCTTTATTTATTATCTTTAAGTTCCATTGTCACTTACTCAAAAAATAACTGAAAAACCTAAAAATAAAAACACCTACTCTTTTTCTCGAACTTCCATCAACTGTCGGTAGGGTATTCAAGCAATCACTTAACTGCACTTGTTTGACTTTGCTGACCAAACATAACTGGCCTCCAAAAAATCATTTAACTCACATGAGTTACAGCTAAGACTAACTTGCAACGAACTTTGGATTTCGTTAAATATTTGCCAAGTCTTTCCACTTCAATTTTTGCATTAATAGTCTCGGCTTCCCCCTCTCCATCCTGTCCCGTAATTGGCAATTGTTTTTGCCGAGTTTTTGTTTTGCCTAATTGAAGTTGCAATTATTGATTGGATGCAAATTGATTGGCAATTGGCCAGTTGCCTCAGGAGCTCATACCGATGCCACCTGCAGCTGTCAAACTTCCAAATTAATGAGGCACACGGAACCACTCGAGAGCACGAGGAAATCCACAAAATGTTGTAACTCAAAACTCTTTGGCAAGAGTCCTCTCGTCGTGTGTTGTGTGTCATGACAAATTTGTGAAAAGTGAAAAGTTCTTTGCGTGCCGGCGGAAGTCACAAGAGGACTGAAGAGAGACTCTGGGTTTGGAGTGCGTATGCAAATGATACCCTCTTCCCGCCTCCCGAACCAATGGAAGCCAGGTCGTTGTCTGGGCAAAAGTTTTTGCTTGTCTGGGCCAAAGTTTGCTCTGCAGTTGGAATTCTTATGTTAATTGTTGGCATAGGTGGAAGTAATAAAACATTTTGCAACATTATCAAGTACCACACAAGTTCCGCAGTCAAGCAGGGTTTAGTTTTCAGGCTTGAGCAGGGATAGAAAGGCATTATCCTAATGAGCCATAGGAAGCCAGTTGAGCAGGCACTTGAACTAAATTTTGACAAGTGTTGTTTAAATATTGTTAAATTTTACTAAATTAGCTGTAGATGAATTTATGTTTGTAAGAAAGTTGAATTTATGAAAATTGACCACTTCGGGCTATTTAGGGTCCGGCCGTTCGTTTCAGCTGATTGGCATATGTGATTGCTGCGATTAACTGTTCACTTACCCTATTTAATGGGGGCCATAAATTTGTGTGTGGTTGCTCTCGTTGTCTACCCACTTTCACTTTATGTGCGCCTGCCAAATGCCAAACATCGCCCACAAACGACTTTTCATTTTCAATCAGCAGTCCAAAGACACGTACCCAGATCAGATAAAGTACCTTGAAGCAATCGCCCAACAAACTGCCGACACCTGCCGTCATTCCCCAAAAACGTTTCTTAACACGTCACAAATGCAGGGGCGATCAATTAATTTGACATGCCGAGCGAGACTCAATCAGCGAAAAAGGGTAACGAAAGCGAAATGGCCAATAAAATGTGTTTGGGCCGCCCATGTAAAAATCCTTTCACTTTTGTGCCGAGCCGCGGCAAATAAATTTGTATCGGCATTTGGTGGTGGCAGGCAAAGGCCTGCGGCCCGATCGCAGCTCAGCGATTATTTCATTTCGATGTTGATGTTTGGGCGCACGACTTGCGCCTCCGTTTGAAGACGAGAGAGGCTTACGCTTACTGCCGGCGCTGCGAGGCGGATCAATCAAATGTCAGTCGGTGCAATTTGCGGCCAGCTTCAGCTACTGTGGCAAATTCGCATTCAAATTGCAATGCAGAAATTCAATTAAAATGTACGCTTAGTGGAAAATCACCAAAAAAATTTAAAAAAAAAACTCAACTAGTTGCTGATAATTATGTTTGTGTGTGCGTTTCAGTTTTTGCAGCATTTTTGTGCGTTTCCCAATGTGGGTCAAACGCGGCGAATGCGCAATTTTCTTTGGCCAGATCAAAAGAACAGGCTACATGGCATATGTTAAGGCCCGCTGATTGCTTTAGCGGACAGAAACATTTGTAAAACATTTTAATAACCATTTGACAATAACAAGCAATGATTACGATTATGTGCAAGCAGCTAAATGAAGGAAACACACAACGTTGCAGCTGTTGGGGGAATTGCATTTTTGATTTTGTGGGATTAGTTTCAAACAAAATGCTTGTAAATGTTTGTAACTCGAAGATAAATGGCAAAAAATATTGGCTTTGGTCAGCGCAAAAATTGACAACAACAACAACAACAGTCTTGAGGCCTCTACGGACATGCGAAGTAACGAAAAGTTTCATACAAAAACTAAGGGAAGAAGAAGCAGCAGCTGAACTAGCATTGAAGCCACTCAATGTTACGTCGCCCTTCTTGTACTTTTAAATCCCCAGAAATAAATTGAAGTTGAAAGCAGAGCTGTATTCAGCAAAGCTACCATCAAAAATATATGTCTTGGCGGGTTTTCTGCAAAATATATGCAAGACACAAATACTCATTAAGGGACTGTCTTAACGACACTGTCCTTTGAATTGATGGTGTAGTCAAATCATTCAGGGTTAGAAATGTGTGCAGAAGCTTAATAACACAGGCCAACAAAATGACCATCTTTGTGAGGTGCAGCCGTGTTGATTTAAAAATATGATAAGTTTATGTTTACTGATTCCAAAACTGGTTTCGGTTTAGCTCCATCAGCTCTTCTTTCCAAGATATGGCGGAAAAACGAAAATCTTGCATTTTTGGCACTCTAGGATTTATGGAGGCCACACTAGGCATAAATGTCTGAGTTTATGAGCTATTTACGATAAAGAACATATCAGTGCAAATTAAAAAAAATCATAGGGACCATATAAGTCCAGCGGAAAGTGTCTAATTTGGCATTTAAAGAGAGAAATTTTTCGATTTATAGCATTTTTATCAAAATAAATCATCCCGTTTAAGGAAGCGCGGTAATTGGATTAATACATTCGACATCTGAGCATATAGCCAAACATATGATCTAATTTTGTGATTTTTATGGCATTTAAATGTTTATTTGGGTGTTCGATTGCTTTTGCAGGCATATTGATTATTTTACCCCGTATTTCTTCCCCTTGTTTCTTTTACTCTCCCTGTGATTTTTAGCTAAATCGAAATGGTCTAGCCAATTTAGACACTTTCCGCTGTACTATATAGCGGCTATGATTTTTAAATTTGCATTGATATGAACTTTATCGCTTAGTCAAATTCGATATTATGCCTATTCCTCCATAAACTAAGTGCCAAAAATCACTTGGTTTTTCCCGATATCTTGGACAAAGCTGATGAACAAAACCAATGATACAGTTTTAATCAGTGAAGTCCATATTAACATAATCTGTTAAAAATAGACCTGCACCAAAATCACTGTTGGGCTGTGTAATCAATATGTGGCTCCAGGAAAAATTCGCAATGAAGTAGAGCTGAATGCAATGCTGGTCTTGCGCTCTACTCTAATTCTCTTTTTCTTCTCTCTCTCTCTCTTTAAGGGTGGGAGTGGGTGGGTTGAGGGTTGTTTACTTATTTGCTCATAATTTGAGAACCGCTCTTCCGACCTTTATCATTTCTTCGGCAAACCGATACATTTTGCTAAATACTAACTATCTCCAAAAGGTACAAATCGTCTGTCTTCAAAACTGTAGGAGATATAACGTTTTTTTCAATCTGCCTGCAAGTATAAGAAGCATTTGTCCCATACATGTCAAACCTCTATCTCTTACCATCTCTGAGATCTGTTTGTTCATACGGACGGACGGACAGACAGACGGACAGACAGACGGACAGACGGACATGGTTTTATCGACTCGGCTGTTGATGCTGATCAAGAATATATATACTTTATAGGGTCGGAAATGATTCCTTCTCATTCCTTCAGTTCAACCATCGCAAATATTTTTACCACAAAGTAAAGGAAAAGCAATATTTTTAAAAAATTTTTATTTATTTTTAGGCCCATTAAATATTTAGTAATAACCAACTTTAATATATATAAACAGTCGCTATATCTTTGCATCCCACAATGGTAAAATTCTGAAAAATCTATTAAAAATAGTTTAAAACTACGGTTTCATCCTGGCAAAAAAATTAAAATTTTTGGAGACTATGAAAAAAAATAGTTGCCCACTTCAGAAAGAATTACCCATATGTGCCTGGCATATACTTTTTTAAGAATAGTTCATGTAAATGTGGCCTGCGGTTACTCTTTTTCCAGTATTTCGGCGGGTATCTCACAAAGGCAGCTGTAATGTGGTGAGACTTTACGTAGACCCACAAAATATAGTCTTGAGGGGTCTTGGCGGCTAATGAACTGATCCAAAACGAGATATTAATTGCTCACCAAACTTACCTCTCAATTGGTAAATGGTTTCGAGTGCCCTTTAGCACTGTGGCACAGTCCTGTTGAAACCATAAGCCAAGCAATTTCAATCGGTAATCATTGCTCTGTACTTTGGTCTGTTGACTTAGATTTTCTGTATTTTTGAAAAAATACGCCCTGATGATGCCGGCGGCCCACAAAACGCATTATACAGAGCATTCTTCCAGCTGCATTAGCAGCTCTTGAAATGCCTTTGGTCAAATTCAGCAAATCTATTTGTTGAGCCAAAAATTAAGTTCGTCGCTGAAAACAATTTTATGGTAAAAATAAAAAACATTTCTCACAGAGCACGAATTGAATTCTATGATGTGCAAGCGTTGTAGTTTGATATTTTATTCATGCACTGAGAAAAAAAGGATAGTTTTTGATGATCCTTAGGATGTTTCGGTATCCATTTGGACTGGATAGTTAACTATCCTTTTTTGGGATCCATTGAATATTTTCGTTTTCCGAAGATATCGAAAAATAATTTTTTGATCTTATTCTCATAGAGCTTATTAAAAGGATATTTGAAATATTTTAAAGTTAGATATTTCAATATCCATTTTTGATCTATTTTTCGTTGTGTGTTTTTAAAAAAAATTTTTTTTTTTTACTGTTCAACACACTTACAATAAACCTCTCTTTTTTTTTTTTTTCGGTATTTTTTTTTTTGAAGTCTCCAAAATGTTTTCAAATACTTGTCTGCATTTTGGAAAGCCAAACAAGGCCAACGAAACTTGTTCTCACCACTCGCTGTAGTTTTGGTCAAGTGTCAAAAGTGTTGACAAATTTTCGAAACGTATAATTGCCGTATTAATTTGTAGAAGTCGTTTGCATAATTTCCACATAAATCCACTAATCATTTTCGTCAGCCTGCCATACCCAAGCGGCGCACGGTGCATATTAATTTCCATCATAAATTACCAAAAAGTGAAATACGCTTAAAGAGTTGTCACAAAAAAAATAATAAAAAGTAACATTTTGAGCCCAAAATTCTAAGACCAGCTTCGGCTGTCTGCGTCTCTATAAAATATTAAAATTATATTTCATTTGCAATTGTCGCCAACAGGCAGTCGACCGGCTTTATATATGGCAAATGTTCGTTTCGTTTTGCTTTTCTTTCTTTTTTTTTGCGCGCCTTTGTTTGAAACATAATAAATGTCTGGCAAAAGGCTGGCAAAATGGTGGCCCCGCCTTAAAAATGTGCAAAATTTATGCCACATATGAGAGTTTATATGAATTGTGCCTTGTCAGCGGCTAAGCGAGTCCAGCAAATAATTTTTTATGTGTGAATTTATGTGCGAAACATTTTGTGATTATTAAAAAAAATAATGCTGCCACTTTGTATATGACAGTTAATGGACACTTCAAATGGTTAAGCATTTTGAATGAACATTGAAGGTGGATTTCATCAAAGGGGTTACAAATTATGGGCGAGGGCAGCAAATAGTGATCAGTGATCAATTAACCTTCCAACTAATAAACAGTGAATATTGTGAAAACACCGCCCGGAAGGGCCCAGTAAGGCTTGATAAATACTATGGAATCTTTTCACCTTTAACATCAATGCTAAAGAAATGAGATCATAATTAAGAGCTGTCAGACAAAATCAAATAAGTCTCATTATCTTAAAGTGTATCTTTCGATTCTATCAAATAATTGCTGGAATTTTATAAATGGTTTAAGTCAAAGTTTGATTTAGCCGGCTCGAGGTCAACACGGTTTGTTATTTAATTATACATTAAACGAACCAAACAATTTTTATTGAACTTGAGTGAAATAACAAAAATCAAACACATTTCCATAATCATTTGACACCCCGTACAGTGCAACACCTTATGCATTTTCAATTTCTAATAAATTTCCCAAAACTAATGCCAGTTCAGATTGGATGTCTTGGTGACATACACAACATAAACATGTTGACTTTATGCTTCCTGCGAATGTGGCCAAGAGGGAAATTAACATAAAATAACTATTAAACTCTGCAAAAGGGTTTGCCTCACTCGACTGGTTGATATTTCCAGATTGCGACAACGTCAAGTTGTTGTCCTTATGACAACTTTGTCCGATTGCCACAAAAAGTGGCGGACAGGCAGGCATAAATCAATGTTTCTTGGTGATCAGTTGACGTACTCTTAGCCGATTGATCGCTGCTGTTGTGGCTGCTGTGGACAATAAATTATTGGATATTTGACAGTAGCGCTCATGTAATGACAGAGAGCCGAGAGGGACCGATCACCGACTGCTGCTTAATTGATAAGTTGTTGCCGGTGGCCACCGCCTTATCACTGCCCCGGTGATGTGTGGTGTAAGCCGTGACCATATCATGTAATAAGTGGGTCCCATAAAATTGCCAACTACTTGAAGAAGATAATGCCCGGTCGGCTGGTTTATCGCCTGTGTTAATCTGGCGACATTATGTCAAACAAGGACAGGGCCATGGAGCGTGTGATAGGTATGTACGGGCTGCCTGCATCGCCCTCTCGCCAAAATGATCGATTGCGCGCAAACGCATTGACATATCGACATGAATCTTGCATTATTAAGCAACGCCAGGAATTTTAAATGAAGACCGAGACGGAACGTCCACGGATCTGGCTGCTGCGGCTGCTGCCGTTTAGCTGCGATTGTTATCGTAATGATGGCCAATGCATTCCGCACTCACATTCGCATTCACACGAGATCCCCAGGCCCGGCAAGGAAAGGGCATTGCGAGAAAATTAATAATTTCGCATCAACACCCAATTGGCCAGCCTGATCCGAGCAATGACAACCAACTGATAATAAATTATATTTTATTTCTTTTAAATGCTAATGCCTAAAGTGCTCCTCAGGTGTGCCGCGCCTGAGACAGGATACAGCAGTCGGCCATTTTGTGTTGCAAAATGCCTGAGAAATTAAAGCGAGGTTCCAGTGCACTTTTCCATCATATCAAAAATGCCAGACAAACTAATTAAAAATTATAAATAAATAAGCTGTTGGTTAGTTAATTAACAGTTTGATTGATTGGTTTCATTTTATTATTGAAATAAATATGCCCGACATGAAACCCCATCCCATGACCAGCCAATCAATCCACCAACCATTGCGACTGCAGTTTCCATTTTCAACCAAAAATCACGCACAGAATAATTACAATATGCATGAATGTAACTACGTATGTATGCATATATGCATGTATGTCGATAATAATTACTGAAACAAATATTGCTGCTCTTCACATTATTTTACACTTTGTTATGTTAGTGCAAACTATTGATTTGTTATTGGTGTAAACAGATACCTAATGCCAGGCCACGACCCGACACAATGCAAATTGTGTTGAACTTACATTTCCATAGGGGAAATATTCAATTGTCGATTTGTAGGAAAATGCGTAAAATGCTTCAAATAATAATCAAAATATTAATATTAGCAAGAACAAGACACAGTTTGAATCGTGCATTGTCTCGTATAATTTAAGCTTTATTATTGTTTACAGTATCCATACCATAATAAAATTTTTATATATTTTATGGAGAATTGAATAGAAAAACAGAATCAGATACCTTAGGTTTTAATAAAGGTTCAAAGTTTCCAACTTCGTATGGATTAATCAATGAGAGTTTAAATGAGTGTTTGAATTCAAGGGATTCTGAATTGTTATGTAACTTCTTTTATTGGAATAGATGTCTTCACTAATCTTGCCGAAAATAACAGATCATAAACTAATTTTGAATTATGCAGTTTTTGTATTAAAATTTGGATATGCTTTTCGTCAAATGTCAACTGAATAATAAAATTTAACATATTTTCAGCGAATTACCCCTAGAATTTACCTGCATTTGCAACATTCAAGTGTGATTATCAGGCCTGTTCCTGATTTCGAATCCGATCAAATCATGCGGAATCGGAATTGTTAAAAGTACTCGCTTTCACAAACCGACTGTTTTTTCGGCTTTTAAACTTAACTAAAAACTTACCTTCGTTCGACCCTCTTGATGACATTAAGATTCGACCGAATTCTTTAATCGTCTCTTAGAAACCACAGCTCTTATGAATTCCGATCAATCGAATTGGGAAATGGGAACAGGCCTGATTAAGTTTAGTAACTTTTAAACTCTTTTTAAAATGGAGTCCCCAGGAGGCATAATCCACTCACCGACGAATCCTTAAAAGTGAATAAACACGTAATTAGTGCGAAATTTTAAAAGGACTTAACCTCATTCATTACATTCGCCTTTGTGGGATCGTACAGACGTCCCATTGCTATGAAAAATTCATGGATGCGGTCTGTATGTTTCGAAATTCGCTTAGTGAATCGGAATTTTGTCAAGTACCCAAATTAGAACTCTTTTTTCCGACCATTATATAGCTTTCGCCCTTCACATCCCGCCAGACAAATTCAATTTTTTGTGTGTGAGCGTTAGATTGTAGATCAACGAAATTCTTCTCCTTCAACTAGTCGACCACAATTGAACTTTCGTTTTGCTATTTTGTGTTCACCGATCTCAACTATTTTAGCGGGGCTTTCGATAAGAGAACTGGAATCGCGAATGGATATATAAATATATCGGGCTGCCTGACCCATCCCATTTCCTCGTTCGGAAATTTCACATCGCCTTAAATTCAGATCAAATCGCACAAGATGAATCGAAAGCTGTCCACAAGATCTTTGCAAGAATTACGTAACTACCAGATGAAAGCATCTAATGATTCAAAAAGTCGGATTTTCAGCAAATTATAACTGTTAAGGTGACGGCTGTGTAAAAAATAATATTTGTGGCAGAATTTGACTCTTTGACGTGTAGCTGAGAAATTTATCTCTAAGATTGCAAGTTGACAATTTGCAAAAATAATTAATGCAGAAGCCGTGCTAACGAAGTATGTATATCCAAATCAGAGCTATTATGTTCTTCATGCTCTTTTATGGAGTAGGACATGGTGTATCCGCGCGTTGAGGGCTTTATGTTGAGGGCTTTGTGATGAGTTCAAGAACTTGTACGTGGGCTCAGGCAAGCATTGCTTGCCAAACAAAAACGATTTGTAATTTCTCATGTGGTCGGTCAGAAATGAGTTAGAACTATTTTGCCAAGGTAAATTCCAATCCGCTAAGACCATTAATTTTTTTTCTCCGGCTAACGAGCTTAGTCAACTGAGCTTGGGTTATGTTAGGTTGGGTTGCAATGGCTGAAAGCAATAAGTCGCTCTCCCAGTTAGGTCACTTAGGCCCCATTGCGATGCCTTATTAAATTCGACTCAACCATTGTGTGGACAAAAAGGTAGAACGTTTTTGATTGCAAGAAAACCGATTCGCAGCGTGTATATCATATATGTTGTCATGCACCAGAGTCCAGCTTTCAAGCGTCCTTATCTTTTGTGTAAACATTACAGTCGGCAGCAAAGTCAACACACCTACAGTATAAGAGCTTATACTGCGCTTAACGAACGAGGCTAAACACACACACGCAACGCAATAATGAACATGTGTGTTTTGCCAGCACCCGCCACCCCACCATCCGTTATCGATGATAGCCGAGTGGGCTAAGCTGCCTTCGTCTGCATGTGTTTCAGTCTTTTGAGGTCCCGAGTTCAAGACCCAGTAAGGTAGGTAAAAAAAATAAGAAAATTTTAAAGCTTTCTCAAAATAAGTCACTGCTTAGGATAAAGTGGGTGGTGTGGAAGGGGAAGAGCTGGCTGTTAGCTATATTGAGCTCTGTCCGTCCGTCTGTCTGCGTTTTTTACGTCAACTAGGCTATCTAGTTGAAACTATGCAGAGAAAGTTATTTATACAGCATCCCGCTTAAATTGGGAAAACGGGCTTTAGTAAAGAAATTTGTTTGTTTTGTTTGCTTTAGTAAATCCGCAAAGTTTGGGCAATATCGGATGACTATATTTTATCTTAGCATCTCCACTTAATTGGATTACAGACCGAAATTCTTTTATATATTTAATCATTCATCGTCCCTTCAATAAATTCCATTTCAATTGCAGTCAAAAATCATTTCAATTATGCAAAGAGTTGAACTCGCTCGGCCTGTGTCAATGTAGCACAACCATGTCAATTGTCCTAAACAAAAACTGAGAAATAAACTAAATTTGCAATTTCTTTATTTTGTCATTTGATAGATAATAATGACATGCAACTTGGCCGTGCAGCTACTGAAACATTAAGTGGCCCGGGGAGATTCATGGGATTCCCGTGCACAAATCTTGAAAGAAGTAAGCAGTTCTTTTTGTTTGGTTTTTGACTTGGCTGCACTTTGCGATTTGTCAGAGCACACAACGTCGTGGCCAACTGTCAGTGCAAGTTGGCTTGCAGCTTGGCTGCCAAAGAGAGAGCAAACAAAAGTTGCTTGCTTAGAATTTATCTACTGTCAGCTGTCTGGCTGCTCCTGCCCCTGCTCCTGCCCCCTGCCAGAATGGACATTAAAAAAGTTATGACAGTGTCCTTGTTGACTGCGTTACAATTTTTTCCTGGCTGCTGGTCTTGGCTTTGTTTGCCAGCAAATTCGTTGCCAGTTGTTTATTTGTTTACGGCCAGCCAGGAGCAACTTTTGATGTGCCACCCCCCACCCCACACCCCACTTAAGTGCGGGAGTCGCCAGTTTTATGCATCCTTGAGATGGTCCAACTGGCGTTCACTTGAGATTTATGCGCGGCCATAAACCTTTTTATATGGCAGACCCTTAGCATTGCAACGCCCTCGAAGCAGCTCATTAGCCCAGTCGGTGGCAGTGACCCAGGCAGAACCAGTTATGGCCAATGATGTGACATGATTGCGGACAGATTGCAACTGCATCTCTCTAACTGCAGCAACTGGCACATAAAACACAGGTCCATACAAGTTGTCAACCAGTTGGCAGCTGCACGGAAACATTTGCTTCCTTAAACAGCCAGCACACCAGCTCCAGCTCCAGCTACAGCTCCAGCCCCAGCCAAGTCCAATGCCAATGGCTTAAAATATGGTCAATGGAATTTTTATAGATTGGCCAAAGACCCAAAGAGCTCTGCCTGCGCCCGGCCCGCACAAAAAGTGTGCAACAAAATTAAATGCATTTCATAATTTCCACAGACCCCGATTCCGAGTCGCATCCAGTGTCCAGATCTGTGTGCCACGGCTGCTCCTCCTAGTGGCCGCATGGCTGCGCTTTTGGTTGCGGCAAGTGCAACATTGTCTGTCTGTTAACTTATTGACACCCATATTTGGGATTGAATCATTAAAGCCAGTTTAGCTTTGGCTCGTTTAGCCTTTTGTTTATTTGGCTATTGTTTTAGCCGGCGGCCGACAGCCGACGATGACTCGGGGCTGGACAAATTTTATTGGTTTACGCACGCGCATTGACATTGACAATGTGACCTTGTCAGCATTAGTGACAAGCGGCCCCAGCAGTTATCATAAGTTGTTTCGCCTGTGGGAAAATTGCATTATTCGCCAGAATACACAATCGACCTCGAAGCGAAGCGAATTTTGAAAAAGATTCAATTCAGACAAACTATGGCCAAAAAAATGCTTAATGGTTAAGCTATTTTTGGCCTTTTTGCTAAGGAAATAAATTAAAATAAAATCGATTGCTAGATTTGAGTCCATCCAGAAAACCAAACCCAATCGAACAGCTAGTTTGTGTTCGTAAGCCGAACCGAGTTCCACTGTTCTTTCAATAATGCCGAACCGAGCTTAATAAATTAAAATCAGAAAATCCCACAATCGAACCCTCCGAACCGAAACTTATCTATAAAGGACCTCCAGAACTAAGAAACTTATTTAGGGAAAATAGTTTGCATTAAAAATAATCTTAAATCATCCTAAAATAAGTATGACTTTAATAATAATCAAACCTTCAGGATTTAGCCGGCTCGAGGTCATAGTGATAGTATAAACATGGGGTTGTTGTTGAAACTAAACAACAAACGTTTCATTTTTAGCAATTCCGTACTGATACTTATTATTCATTGTGTTAGCAGCAGTTAGGAAATCTCTCTCACCCACACACACTCACACAAAGGCTAGTGGCAGCTTGGCGCTTTCTCTTAGCGTGGCTATTTGCTGGTTAAAACCGCTGAAAGTTGGATTGGGATGTTCATGAAACAGCAGTACGTTCAACCAGATTCCTTTGCGGTGTTGTGTTTTCTTGCTTAAGGTTATGTGCAAACATAATGTGACCTCGAGCCGGCTAAAACTTTTAGGTTAATATTATTCCCAATCATTTTATAGACCAAATGCTTGTTACATTGCCTTTAGTAGGACTCCGTTCTAAATTAGAGCTAATTCAGTCCTGATTTGAAAGAGCTGGTACTGAAATCATGGCTGCCCTTAAATGTATTTTGGCCATGAATTAAACACAGACAGGGCCTTCACGTCATAACCTTCTCCTTTTCCAAGCATGATCATGGGTAGTACTCAAAATAGTTCTGAAATCAGTCATGAGTTGAAGCAATTCCTACTTCTCAGGTTTGAATCCACACTGACAAATTCAGTACTGAGGCGTAGAACTGCAGGGCCGAGTGGACACCAATAAAAATGAGGAAAATATTTGTAGAACAACAAGTTGTTCAAACGTATGTAACAGCCACAAGGAAGCACCTCCGACCCCATAAAGTATAAATATTCTTGATCAGCATCAACAGCCGTATCGATTTAGCCATGTCAAATTTGGAAAATTCCCCTTCCTCTGTCTTTCTCTTTGTATGAACGCGTCGATCTCAGAGACCATAAGTGGTAGAGCCACAAATTTTTGCATGATTTTGGCATGCATTTGGCAAATTCCCTCTCCTTCTACTTCTAACCGCGAAAAACTGTCAAAGATACAATTTTTAAGTTTGAACCTAGGGACTTAATATATATATTAAGTTAGGCCCAATATCTATATAGTATGTATACACCAATAAGATCCAAGCAAACACACCGAAAATATGCAAGTGCAGCTCCTCATTTTTGAATTAAGTTTTAAAATAAAAGGAATTCAAAACTATAGGAACCACATTACAAGGTACAGGGTTTTTTGCCGTCGGGGCACTCAACCGCAACACTCTTACTTTTTTTGTTGCGTGCTTGTGTCTGTCTAATGCACATGAAATCATTCTCAGCCAACAACAAAACCTTCGATAGGAGAAAAAGAGTTGCTAAAGATGTCTGTTGCTCTACACTCGGAAAATTACGTTTCTATATACCAGAAAAATTAGTCAAGGGTTAAAATTGCCCTACAATTTTGAAATAGTTGCTATATATTTAAGACATTTTTTCTGATTCCCTAATATTGAATTTTTTAAAAGAATCGTTTTAAATATAGAAATAATATATTTAACCCGCCGTGCGCATTGGGCTTAAGCACTCCTGTATAAGATCGATGAATGATTTAGAGTGAAAAATTATTTGTATTTTACGAAACCGGAAAAAGTTAAGTTGTAAAACAACAATACAAACATTACAGTGGTGTTTTGAATCGGAAATTTTTCGAAAAAATGCGAAATAGCGCATCCATAAGTTATGAACCAAGACTTAAACAAAAACCTTGTGTTCGATAGCTTTAAAAATCGGTAAAGTTTAAATAATCATTGAACCACATCGATCCATATTTTCGATTCGTTTGCATTCCTGTTAATTGGTTTTGGATTGACGTATCCATCGATATGATTTCTTGATGATTCAGTTTCCAACATTCTTCTCAATTTAATGTCTTTAGTTAACTCCATTTCGACATTTATGCATTCTCTTTGTACTCTTTGAAGATTTTCGCAAATATCCGCTTCTGTTTACAAATGAATCGATATTTAAGTGTTTAGGTATCGTAATAGAATGATGGTCGCAATGTAAATAAAAGGAGCCAATAGATAGACAGACAAAGTAAATAAGTGAAAAAGACAAGACAGACAGAAAGAATAACGCGCATCGAAAAACTAAAAACAGTCATCCCGAATTGACATTGTTAAAAATAAACCCGTGGGTAAATTTCCCAGCTTGTAAATAACTCTCAGCCCAGTCAATAAAAAACTCTTTTGGACTTCCCTCAACCGAATGTGTGCTGCTATCGGTTGTTCCAGCTTTTCGAAAGGCTACTTATATTTCTTCGTTCTCGCTCTCCAATTTATGGACATGTAATCTCGAAAGGGATTGTAGTAAGCACATTTGGAATGGTATAAGTTCGAAAAGCATGGCTCCTTAAAGAATTGAATTGTGTAGAATATCGCGAAAGTCGAGATTGAGTTTTCAAGCTCGTGTCGGGCTTACTCCAAGATTTAAAAGATTGAAAATATCTCGACGTTTTTTTTATTGTGTAGGCTGTAAGCTTTCACTTCGATGCATACATACGAAGAAGACCTTTAAAATGCGTGAATTTTGTTAAAAGGTCCGAGACAGACTTAAAAGTAAAAAAAATACGAAAATGTGTTGCTCTACTCCCAAAGAGAAGCAGAGCGCTTAGCTAAAGGTTGTTTCGGTACCTTTATTAAAACCGATTTTTGTGACCTCTGGTAAATAGTAAAGGTGTATAAATAGTGTGTTAATAAAAGCCCGAAAAACCCTTGACAATATTTAAATATTTTCTTAATATATTCTCTTCTCCCAGTCTGAGGCTTAGGGATCCAAGGTTGCAATACGTTTTTCTTCCAGGAACGTAAATAAGGACTATGATTTCAGCACTGGGTTACGAAAAAGCGCTGCTGGTTGTGCTGTCGGTACTTATTTTTTCAAATGTCTATCAGTCCTATTTTAATGATATTAAAATTGGTTTATAGTCAACTAAACAGCTTGGAATTCTCTGTTACTAATAGCCAAACGATTCATAAATATTTTTTTTATATTTCTGCATTCCCTTGACACTAAAATGTTTGCTAATAAAACTTTCAAGAGTAATGCCGCAGCAATGGCAACCACTTTAATGCTTGATTGATAGATTGTAATCCAATCTAAAATTCACACGATTAATTTTGAATGCATATATCTGTTTGCTGCGTTTTTTTTTTATTGTCCATAATTATTGGTGCAACTCCCACAACTGCACCCAACTCACATGCTCGTTCATATATCATAACAATCTAATGAGCCACTTAATTTGCCAGCCAGCTGCCTCCACACTTGAATTCGCACGAACACACCTTGTCGTCTGGCAATCACACCTATCTAATAACTTCATTACCCAATCAATCAACTTGACAACACGACACTCGTCAGTCATATCGGCATTATAATAAGTCATCAGCCCAAGTCAGCTCTGCGGTTGCTCACCTGAGAAGAAAAAGCTAACACAATACAGTTGTTGTTGTTATTGTTGTTGCTGCAATGCAAATGCAACATGCAGGGCCAAAAAGCACAGCATGAAACTTAAAAAGCATCGCAAGCTTCCGGCCGAACGGAACTCGGACCGGCTCGTCTCGAGCTACTCGAGCACATGTGGCTGAAAAAAAGCTCCCATGTGTTGGCACAAGAGAGCGAGAGAATGACAGTGTGGGTTAATTTGCCGGCCACGCACACACACACACACACATAAGCTCATTTCCGCTCACTCTCTCAGCTGTGCTGTTGGCGTGAGGTGAGGCTGTCAAAAAGATACCGGAAATGGGAAATTGGGTTACAAAATGCATTTCGTGTGCGCCGACATTTCCGTTACGGACGTCACTAACAGAGCCACAACAGTGCCGGAGCAGAGTCAGAGAGTCGGACCCGTTTGGGTCAAGACAACAGAGCCAGAACGCACACACGCACAAATGGTACCACACACATGTGTGAGCTTGGTATCGGGTTGATGTCTCGGCTAAGGCGCGCAATGCACCGGGAAGTGCATGCATTTTCAAATTAGATTCGAAAGACTTTGTCTGCAGCAGCTAAGCAAATTGAAAACTGACTAAATTGTGTGACAAATTGAACACAAAAGCGGAAATGGCGAAAGGAGAGCTCAAACGATGATGAACCACCGTGAGGTAAAACTTTATGCATATTTTGTTGAGTCGAAGGCAAAGTAAAAGTTTTTATAGTTGGGCGCCAGCTAAAGTAAAATTAGCATAAAAGAAAATGTTTGATCAAGTTACTTGGCTTTAAAAAACACATAAAATGCTGCAAAAGAAGCTACAAAGAAAACAAGGGACTAAGGATGAGGTTTAAGAGTCCAGTGATGCATAAAGTAAACTTTCCATTGAATTCATTGTTGCCCTTAAAAGTATGCTACAAAAATAGATATTTTTTGGTGCAGAGATTTCCAATTCAATATAGTTCATAGTAATTCCAACTCAACTCACTTTAAAACAAACCCAAGTATATCCTCCCACCATAGGGGTTGATTTTCGCTTGAAAATTGCCCGCGTACTTTCTTCCCCCTTTTCATTGCCCTTTAAGTAGTTTTATGTAATTTAAATATAAATACTCTTTTAATTAGCAACGCTTCTGTGAGACTTCCCGGCAAACCTTTGATCTCCAGCAAATGTGTAAATATTTGACATTAATTACAAGTTGAATGCAGCCCTCGTCATCATCGTTGTCACCGCCGTCGTCGTCTCTGATGGTTAACCCGTTGAGGCCCCATTCCAACTGGCGGACTATTTGCTTAAGTGGCTTTCACACAGACGCACAGGCAATAAGTGGAAAATTTATTTAATATTCACTTATGAAGCCAAGTCCTCGCGGCTGCCAGCGAATTACTCGAGCGCTTATTTGTCAACTACAATGTGAGTGAATCTCGTATATATAATGTAGACATAGGCAGCCGAAACTCATTAATAGCAAGCCTTAACCCTTGACAGCCTCGCAACATCAATTATTCAGGCGGCACGCGAAGTCGACAGCCAAAAAAAATGGCCTCAAGCAAAATGGCGTCGCATTTCCGTCGCACGCATGGGAAATTAACAACGTTAAAGGTTGAGCTGATTAATTACAGGAAAGTATCAAAAGTTTATCATTAAAGATTCTGTCAGACGATCGGGTTTTCAATGACAGATTTTAAAGAAAAATTTCTTCCATGGAAAACGAAAAATTTTTTGATCCTAATTGGTCGGTAGAATGAAAAGTTATTGCCAAATTACGCGCTTTTGCAGATGCAAAAACAAAGTGTGAAACCTAAAAGTCTTCCTCTCTTAGTTCGGACTGTTCCATTATCGAACGTTTCGCCTAATGGTGAGGGCTGAAAAGAGTGCTTGTGTTGGTGAACAAATGAGATCTCGCTTGGTCCGGTGGCTTGCAAAAAGTAAAGAGAGAGCAATTTCACTCGGAATTGAGAACATGCGCGGAATTGCGTTCGATTTACTATTCCAAATATTTTGAATTTAATAACATGTCTGAAAGAAATTCTTCTAATTCTTCGTTAACATTTAGTCATAAAGTTAAAGAAATCAACGACGAATTAGGTGAATGAATAAATTTACCCAGAGCAAAAGAAAGTGAAAATGAGTCTATTTAAGAAGACGTCTAACAATTTGTCTAACACCAAACAATTATAATCGCATATTTCCAACTCTAACTTGCACGCAAAACATAAATCATTCAATTACACTCGAGTGTTTTTTTTTAATTTGTTTAGATTTATTTAAGTGATTAAGTTATGCGCTATAACTTACATCCTGGCCGGAACTGAACTCTCCATAGCATAATTCATTCATTTGGCTTTAGCAAACAGCCGCCCATAACTCGAACACGGCATAAACTTTAATTATAAATAATTATTTAGGGTCAGGCAGAGGCAGAATTGCACTCAGTTATGCACAGCAGAAGGATATTTCGATTGCACACAGTCAGTCCCTTCCCAACACCCACCCACCCACCTTCCAGGCCGTGTGCATGTGTTATTAATGATGAGTAATGCGGCAGTAAATATTTGTTAATTAAATTAGCATAGACGGTCACTTGCTGGCAAGTGTGAAATGTATGGCATGCCTGGACTTTGAAGTTGCCTCTTTACATTTAAGGTTGCAGGTTGGAGAGAAATTGTTTCTGGTCTGGCTTAAGGACGACTCGTTGATTATGATGAAACAGGAATAATATGAGGCCAATTCTGGCGTACTAAACTTTCTGGTTAAAACTTTGTTTTAAGTAAATTTATTTCCAATATTTCTCAAGCAACAAATTAATCTCTCCCATTCAGTATACTAGACTCATGGGGTTTGGTGGTCAACACTTTGACATTCTGACAAGAAATAAGTGCAGTCAGTTAACAGATATGATCTATTTTTGTTTGTTTCTTTTAGCTCTGAAAGTTTAAAGACGTATTGTAACAAATGGAATATGGAGCAGCACTTACTTCTTGGGAAAAGCGCAAATTATAAGCCTGTCGGGATGGCAAACTTACCACCAGGCAGATTAAATATATCAAAAAGAAATATTGTAAAATATTAAAAACAAAAAATTAACTGAGGCGTCACAGAAATCACTAGAGATTATAATTAAAAAATATATTTTAGGTTGCTAGATCAGATGGTGAAATTGGGTGAATTCAAACAAAGTCTAGATTTGATTTGAACCATGGTGGAATTATACCAGGTAAAGTCATTGAAGTAGGCTGCCTCTTTTGGGGGTACCAGTTCAAGGGCGTAGCCTTGTTGACTAAGAATTTAATGATGTAGAGATAGAGAAGAGGAAAAAAACAAAACCAGAATAGAGGCAAAGGAAAAAAAATAGAGGCAAGCTAACTTCGGCTCGACCGAAGTTTATATACCCTTGGAGCTTGATATGTGCCTGACAGTTTGTATGGCAGCTATACTATATAGTGGTCCGATTTCGAAAAATTTTGGTGAAATGATGTAAAATCATTAAAAACTTATAAAAACGGGCGTTGGGAGCGATAACATTGAAAACAAAAAAGTTTTTCTCACTAAAACTAGTTTTTCAACCGATCGTTCCTATGGCAGCTATATGCTATAGTCATCCGATCCGGCCGGTTCCGACAAATGTGCAGCGTATTTATACCAAAAGACTTCGTGCAAAGTTTGGTTACGATAGCTTTAAAACTGACGGAGGAGATAGCATAGAAACAGACGGACGGACAGACGGACGGACAAACGGACAGACGGACATGGCTATATCAACTCAGCTCGTCATGCTGATCAAGAATATATATACTTTATGTGGTCGGAGATGCTTCCTTCTATGCGTTACAAACATCCGGACAATTTTAATATACCCTCTCCAAGGGTATAAAAATAATAATAAAACTAAAAAAAATCAGATATAAAGAGAAAAAGATTTAGTAGAAAACAATAATACATAAAAAAAAATGTGTGAGTGTCGCTAGCACTCACGAGTCTTTGATGTGAAACATGATCCTAAGTTTAAAAGCTTTTTTTTCAAATCACAAGCTCTCTTAATGGTATATAAATCAGCAACGGCTCTCTTTTGAAAGAAGAAGTTTAGCGGGGGAGTAGAAGTACCAGAAACAAGATCACTTGCTGCTGTGTTCTTTCATTTTTTCAGGAAGTTTATTGTGGTAATCCATAGATAAATGATGATGTTTCACACCCAAAATACCACCAAGGTGAGATGCAAGATCCCACTCATATCCCTCCCAGATCCCGCCCAGATCCCTTGCAGATTCCATCCAGATACCGCCCAGATCCCTTTCAGATTCCATCCAGATCCCGCCCAGATCCCTTCCAGATTCCTTCCAGATCATATCCATATCTCTTCCAGATACCGCTCAGATCCCTTCCAGATTCCATCCAGATCCCGCCCAGATCCCTTCCAGATCCCACCCAGATCCCACACAGATCCCTTCCAGATCGCGCTAAGATCACACCCAAATCCCTTCCACATAGAGCCCAGATCCCACTCAGATCCCTCCCAGATACCGCCCAGATCCCTTCCAGATTCCATCCAGATCCCGCCCATATTCTACCAAGATCCCACCCAGATCCGCTCCAGATCCCTTCCAGATACCGCTTAGATCCCTTCCAGATTCCATCCAGATCCCGCTCAGATCCCGCCAAGATCCCACCCAGATGCCTTCCAAGGTCCTACCCAGAACTCACCCAGATCTCACCCAGCTCAAACCCAGATCCTTATCCAGATCCCACACAGATCACACCCTTATCCCATACAGATCCCTCCCAGATCCCACCCAGAACTCTGCCAGATCTCGGCCAGCTCCCACCCAGATCTTCATCTAAATCCCACACAGATCCCACCCATATCGCTCATAAATTCCACCCAGATAAGATTCCACCTAAATTCCTCCCACATACCACCAAATCCCACCAAGATCACACCCAGATCTTTCCCAGAACCCACCCAGTTGCTCCTCTTCAGCATCTTTCCTACCTCTCCGCTTCCCCTCTCTGCCCATCCTCTTGTGTGTGTGTTTGCCGAGAAACTCCACAAATCAAAACAACACAATATATGAATGACGTCAGCGTCGCGTGACGCTGAAATCAAATTTTACTCCTACTAAAATCGACCGTCAGCGTCACGTGACACTGAAATCAAATTTTACTTCTACTAAAATCGTCCGTACCGAAATTAAAGATGTTTCACATCAAAAAACAAGTGAGAAAGTCGGTCAAGCCCGACTATGTCATACTCTGTACCAAGAGCAGGAGCTGAATGCAACGTTTCTGCTGCGCTCATCTCTAAGTTTCTCTCTCTCTCCCTCTCTCTTTCACTCACACGTTGTTGAATAAAAATGCGGTGTTGGTTGTGAGCGCGTGGGAGGGGGTGGGGGAGGCGGGAATTTATTTTTGGTCATAACTTGAGAACCGCTCATCCGATCTTTATCATTTCTTCGGCAAAATTATACATTTTGCTAAATACTAACTATCTCTAAAAGGTACGAATCATCTATCTTCAAAACTGTAGGAGATATAACGTTTTTTCCAAATTGCGGGGGCGGGAGGGGGCGTGGCCAAAATTGAAAATAAACTTGATCTGCCTGCAGCTATAAGAAGCATTTGTCCCATACATGTCAAACCTCTATCTCTTACCATCTCCGAGATCTGTTTGTTCATACGGACGGACGGACGGACGGACAGACGGACAGACAGACGGACAGACGGACAGACGGACAGACGGACATGGCTATATCGACTCGGCTGTTGATGCTGGTCAAGAATATATATACTTTATAGGGTCGGAAATGATTCCTTCTTCCTGTTACATACTTTTGCACAAACTTAATATACTCTGTGTACCTTTGGTACAGAGTATAAAAAATAAAAAAAGAATACTAACTAAAAGTGAAGTTTAAAACTAATTAAAAATACAAAATTTGTAAGCTATACTTAAAATAAAATAACTAGAAAATCTGAGATGCATAGTTAAAAAAAATACTATGTAAGTAACCTGTGATATAACAGAAACTTCCGGCACTTTGTGGAAGCTTAAAGTTAAGCTTAAGAATCTTAAGAGATCGACCAATTGTATGAAAAAAGTCCCATCGGGGGAATTAGGGGGGATCATAGCTATTACTTTAGCTGAATTTATCTCACATGGACAATGCCACAAGAAAAAGTAGTACTGACAGATCATAATTTTAATAAAGGGAACTCAGCATATTAAAATCATTTAATTTATTACAAATAAAGTAAGTACCTTTCTCTGTACTATACAGTAATAGGTTGAACCATTAATATTCAGCTGGCTCTGAGTCTTGTTCTGCTTGCACATAACTTCAAAATGCAGTAACACAACACACCACAAAGAAGGCTAGTTGATCGTGCATCTGTTTCATAAGTATCTCTACCAAATCATCAGCGATCTTCGCTCGTCTGTACTGAAACCATGGCTTTTACCTCAATGTTTTAATTGATTAAAAGTAGTGGGACTGATTTTCTTTCGCCACGGCTGTACTTCGGATCTTGCGCGCACCGACTCAGTAGAGGGCGTTCCTAGCTAACAAACGGGCGGCTGGTCAGTTGTCTCCGAAAGTCTGGACAGCATTTTTGCGCAAAGTGTTTCTGTGAGTAGTGCAAGCCGAAAATGCAGCATTAGCGGTTCGGTGCAAACTTGCTTTCAGCTAATAAATTTTTAGTTTTTGAAAGAATTCACGTTTTCGATTATTATAAAATTTGTTTAGTTTTTTGTTTAGATTTTACATCCCAGCAGAAAAAGTTAGTTAAGGTTATTAAGAAATATGTATATATACTTAGCATGATATGAGAAAGTTGGCTCCAAAATCGGGCTGAATGGTTAATGAATTGGAAATCACAACTTATTTGACCAGCATAGGTACCAACCAGATATCGTGTCCTTTGTGATGCAATACAGCTTGGTTCCTTAGTATAAATAATATTGTGAATCAGGGTTAGGTCCTTAATAGATATAAAAGATTATAAGTTGATATTAAATTTCATTAATTGGATTCTTCGGTCTAATATGGAAAACATATCTCGCCATATTATTAAATATTTGTGTCCCTTTGAGTCATTGATATAAAGTCATTATATATTTAGAACTCTAGCTTCTTCAGATCTTCTCTTTACCATGTCAGCTCACTCCAACATCCATTGAGAGTAATCGTTCTATAATTTCTTAGCCAATCTCTTTTTTATCCATTCTAATTAGCCCAACCCATGCACTTTGCCAATAATTCGTTGACTCCCCACCTCGACATCAACATCAAATGCCGTTCACTAAGGAAAAAAACTCAACATTGGCCTATCTCAGGGCCCTCCGTTCGCCTTTGAAATTTACATTGGCCATTTGCAGCTAAACATGCAGTAAATTCAGAGCTTTTTGGCCACAACAGTCGGGTCTAACCATGGTCCAGTAGCCGGCTTCCTCATTGAAAGAACTGCCGCCTCGGTTTTCCCAATTAATTTACGCGCACTTTGCAGCCACTTTGGCTTAGAGAGATGTGCACGATGCTTATCTGGCGGCTTAAACCTATATCATTCATTTCATTATTATTTGGCGGCTAACGGTGGACCATGTGGCGCTCCCTTTGTGGGCCTACTCCTCAGCTGAGCTGAGCTGAGCTGATGCTGGCAACATTTTAAATTAATTAGCCGCCTGGCAGAAGGCTGAAGGCAGGCAAGGCTTGGCTCGGCTCGGCTCGGCTTGGTTGGGCAACAATTTTTGACAGCATCAGCCAAAAACAGCCAGTTAACATTTCGGTAGTCGGAGTCCCTCTTATCTCGGGGGCCACACGATGCCTGGCGACGTCGACGACGACAATTTATTGACAAGACAATGGCGCTCAACGTATGTAATTAATCTCGACATAATCTGAGTAGATAATTTCTGCCGCTCGTCGTTTGTTGTTGCCAGTTCGCCTGTTCTGCGGCGGTCTATTTTGGTGTTTGCGTCTCCTCGTCGCCCGCTTTGGTCATGTGCTTTTATAGCTGGAAGCGCTAGGCTATGCTCTGTCAGCTTTATGAAGTGCATGCCTCCATAGAGGGCTAGGGACAACGATATTGTCCTTTTACGGCCTTCCCTCGCATAGCGAGCTCTGTTTTTTCTGCTTTTTTCAATTAAGCAAAATGCTACAAATGCAATCTGCCGAGAGAAATGCATTCCATAAAGTTGAGAGAATGCTTTGTGGGAGTGGGAGCAACTGCAGCAGGAGGAATGGGCGGCGTTTGGCCTACTTTCGCAGCAAGAAAATGTTCTAGTCATTAAATTGGGGAATCATATTTGGTAGGTTACCCTGTAAACTGACTGACTGAGTGAATCATCAAGGCACAGGCCAAGCCACTTGAAAGTTAAAAGCTGTTAGGGTACCTCAGCTTCGACTCTTTCCCTGCAACTTCCTTTCTGTGTTAAAAATGTTATGCTTATGTGGGAAAAAGAACAAAAATTGTACTCCCCCGCCTGGCTCATCATCCGCATATATCTGCCAGAACTGCTGCTGCTGTTTGGCCCGGCATCCCGATTTCCATTTCTCCCTTGATCCTGGCAACAATGAATTTACATTAATGATGAGTCGGGGCATCTCCGTTTCCCATCTCCTAACCTTGAGCGCATCCTCCGGCTGAGTTTCTGTAACATCGTAAAGCAAATAAAACTATGTGAAGCTTTTTTTCCTGCATTCCCATGCAATTTTAATGGTTATGAAAACTGAAAATGGCACAAACTCCCTCCAGCCCCATCCACGCCCGTTCCCTCGGTGGCCATTTGGTCGACGTTGCCATATTTCATGGCTATGCATATTTCAGATAGCGAAAGTGAAATTATGAGCCGCAATTTTTGGCAAACTTTTAAAGTGGATTTCTGCCAAAGAGGACAGGAGAGGAGAGCACCACACCCCAGCGAGCCAGTGTGGAAGCCTAAAGTCAAGCGATGCCGTTTTTTGACAACTCATCAAAAAGTTGATTGCCATTTTAAGAGCTAGAGGAAAAATGCCTGAAAATAATATTAGACGACGATACTCGGAGCTGGAAAAGTTGTTAAATTGAGTGGAAGGGCAAAACAACGCAAATGTCAAGCGATGTGAAGAGTTATGATAGTTTGTGTTCAGTTTAACTTTGATTTTAAGCATGTGAGAGGCTGATGGATGATTGAGAAGTGACTGTATTTCCATACACAAATGTGTTCTTTATATTGAGTATTAAGTATTGTGTGGTTATTTTGTTGTTTGTTTGCACAACTGTTTTTCTATGTCTTTGGTGCGGACTTTGTATTCTCATTGTTAGATTTTTCTTTATTGCTTAGTACTTTGTAGCTTCTGGGTGACATTTGGGCAGCCTCTTTCGCACAGCTCCAGTGGCGTAATGGAAACGCACCGGCCTCCTAAGCCGGGGATTGTGGGTTCGAGTCCCATCTGGAGTAAAGCAATTATCTTTTTTTTTCTTTTTTTGCTATCAGTTGTGTCAATTGAGTCAACATTTTTGTTGAATTTAGTATTGGTTTTTATGGTTTTTGGTAAAGACCGATTTCCAAAAGGCACGAAAATAAATTTTTATGTCGAACTTCATATGAATAAAAACACTTTTGAACTGTTTTAAAATCTGAATGCTTTTGCACAGCAGTTTTATTATTAAATATATTTTTATGTCATCTGGAATCTAGCTGTCGGGAGTAGAACTAACTCTTTAATAAGCTATTTCAAATAGCCTTTTGTTTGCTTTGCTTATCTATTGTTAATCTATTTATAGGCATAAAGCTTTTATCTTGCCTTTGATGTTCGGCAGCCGAGGTTCTGCACACAAGCTTATCAATGCTTCTCTCGACTTGCAATATCAGTCGCTATCTATCGCTCGCTACGCTAACGCCACTGCACGCTCATTTCGCTGTCGCTTAGGCATAAAAACTTTAAACAATATTGCAACAATAAACATTACAAACATTGTTAACATTTAAATCAAAACACTTGCCTTTAACAGAGTTAGATATTTGATTATTTTCTTATATTGACCGTCGTATGAGCTAAGATCCAGCGATGGGCAGCCTAATAGCACTTCTTACCCCCGCAACCTGGCCTGTTATTTACCGACGCTATAGAAATTACCAAAAACGTGCGCTCCATTGCCTTGATCGAAAGCAAATGACAAATATAAGAATGTTGATGTACCCATTCGATTATTTTGCAAGAATTGTAACTTTTGAACGGAAAGAAAATGTTAAAACTATTTGCTTATTTCTTACAACTTTTCCAGTGGCCTGTAAGTCACCTCGTTAATCTATAACCTATATATCTATTTCCGATCAAATGTTACGATTTTTGCAAAGAAAAACAGGCGCGCCACTCGTTCGGCTTAGATTTCATCTCAGTACATAATTTATTAAAAAAATTTAATATTTTCAAGTCAAAAAAAGGGAAAATTTATATTTTATTTAGAAATATGTATTTTTTTTACAAAAATTTTCACTGCAGAACTTAAAACTGGTTAAATGCACTATTTACGGTCCATCAAAGGTAAAATATGAGGTTCAAAAAAGTACTTCAGTACAAGGACTAAGAAAAAAATTAAATTTTCTAATTCATTTCTTTTCAAAATTTACGCATCTTTAAAAAAACCAAACCCAAAATCCAAGTGACATTTGGGACCAAAAAAAAAAATACAAAAATTTACTAGTATCCAAAATAATTAACCAAATTCAATAAACTAAACCTTTTTGGGGCGATCTGGGGTTCCCTTTATTAAATTAAACTAAAGCGGGCCAAAAAAATCGAACATACATTTTTGATTTTTGCAACGTTAACTCGGCCAAACCGGCCACTGTGCACTATGGGGAATTTTTCCAAAAATCAGGCATTAATTAATAACTTTAAAACCAAGCAAGATATTGCGCTCTAGTTTTTTGTCTTATGTTAGGCACACCGTTGCTCTATACGTGTAAAAAAGTGGGCGTGGTAGCACTTCAACCCGCCTTAAAAAAAATAAACAAAAAAATATTTGCTTTTTTTAAAAGAAAAAATTGGTTTTTCTTGTTATTTTACATAAGAATGAATGTTCAATTATTGACGCGTAATAAGAAGCAAATTTTTCGGCCGCAAACTTTATGGAATATCGGTATTCCTGAAAAAAAATGCGGCTCATTTACTTTTTGTCGATTTCTGTTCTGTTCTTACTGTCATTTCAAACTGCACAATACTAGCACATAAAATTTCGGATCATTTTTGCCTTATAGAAATTATCTTAAGAACTGCTGCATGGTCAGTTAGTCGTTTTTTACTTATTACGAGCAGCTGTGCTTGCTTCTTCAACCAATTTATCTCCAGCAGCTTGATTTCTACGATTTCTAATACGCTTTAGCGTTAATGACCATGGGGAACGACTCTCTGTGTTCATGTGCTGCTCAATGGCTTAGAATTAAACTTCTGCGTTAAATTTGTTGCATTATTCGGTTAAATTTTCGCGATTCATCTCCAGAATTGCACAAAATATCCTCCCTTTTTTTTTAAATATCTTTCATATGCGACTGAAAGACTTTGGCCCAACGGTTCTCTTAAGTAATCTAAAATAACATCTTCCCGACTCGTCACATTTTTTCTTTTGGCATGCAAGTAGGCATTGGAAAAATTGAGGTTGTGTCCTAAAAAGTGAAATTTTGCAAAGAAATGCGCATAAATGCGGTTGAGCAAAAGTGAATCAGAAGCGGAATTGATAGCTCTAAAAGGTGGTAAAAGTCCCAGCTCTAACAAATCTAAACAAAATTTGGTAGGACTTCGCAAAGTTGAATTTTCTTTCCAATTTTTTTTTTGTGAGATGAATCACGAATACCGTCAAATACAGAGACGCAACGATTAATTTCTACAGATCAAAGGCACTAAAACATAGCACATACCACAACGATTAGATTCATTCAAAAATATTCGACAAAACTTTCTGTTTTCATTAATATTTGGCCATTACAAATTGCAGCAGAAAACACACACTTAACATGGAACTGTCATTCGTTAGCATAACCTGACTTTACCAGCTGCTTACTTAACAGAGCTCTGTTAAATCAAAATTCGTGGTATGTAACATTGAAGACTGATGTATTTGTGGTCTAATGAGACAAAAAAATTTAAGTTTTGAGCACGGGGTTTATGCCTAATATTTGGCAAAATTCCCCATAGTGCTGTGCACCGGTGATGTAGACGGGTAAATTACAAATAAGCAGTCCGCAAAGGATATATGGAACATTTTATTGTTAGTATAAATCTAAGAAACCGTAAATTAGAAATATTTGTGATTTCCTTCAAAGGTAAATTTTACTCTCTTATTATATATTCGTACAAATACTAAGGTGGAAGAAACATCCAGTAATTTTAAAATTCTGAGCACTATTAACGAAGGTATAAAATTAACAGGACTAAGGCTAGTGTCAGAGTGCACGCGAGAAGCGATACGATAATATTGGGCGAGAACGCGCGATAAGCCACTGAACCTTTTATTAATGCATTCGCTGAAAAAGTGTCAGAGTGAGGGCGGAGCGATAAGCGAGTCCAAGCGATAAAGCGAGAGCGATGCGAGAAAGCGATTTGCAACCCGCTTTTTCGCATGCGATTTGCAACCCGCTTTCTCGCATGCGATTTGCAACCCGCTTTCTCGCATGAACTCTCTCAGCTCGCACGTATATTTTGTTGCATTTTCAGCTTATTCTATTTGAAAGTCATGCATATTAACATTATTATTAATTTTTGATAAAGGAAGGAATACTAAAATTAGACCAACGCTTCTGCAAAAGTAAATGTTCCACACCACATACGTCTAAAAAGGCATTTTTTGCCACTTTAAGCTCAAATTACTATAAATTTCGACGTGCTAGACCATTTCAACCATACGAAAATCATCTAGAATCACACCCTTCAATATATTGGAAAAAGTCGAATTTTGTTGCCTTTTGTTATTAAACTCTTCTTTTATCATTTCGATTTCGGGTGAGTGGGTGAACCGTGGAGACTTTATTTTGTTAACAAAATTGATTGTTGCTCTTGTAGAAAAATATTCTTTGCTTGCTCTCACAATAATCACAGAAAATAAAGTTCGCGCTCTCTGAGTCTCTCACTACTATTTTTGCCTATTCTTGTATTATTAAATCATGGTAAATTCTGACAAAAATTAAAACTGACCAATGCAACTCGCTTCGCTCAAAGCTTTCACTATGTCATTTTCTCGCTTTGAATATATCAAGAAATATTATCGCTTCTCGCATAGCTTCGCTTCTCGCGCCCACTCTGACATTAGCCTTAAGAATAATATAGATTTGCTCGGGAGAAACTCATAAAAAATAAAACAATTAAAGTATGATCGTTTTGACAAAAGGCTAATATATGTTTTAAAAAACTTGGGAAAGGAACTAAAAAAGGTTTCGTTGGTTATTTTGATTAAGTTTAACATATGTAAATTATTATCTTACTTAAATTGTGTAGTTAAAATAGTTTTTTAATTCTGGCGATTAGAAAAGAAGCGGACAAATAAAAGAAATGTATTTGATTTTAGAGAAAATGTGTAAATGTCAAAGTAACCAATTTTTAATAAAAATAGTCGCTTGATTTTGTATTAAATATTGTTTGTTTTGACCCCAGTTTTTGATATCAGGAATTAACTTTCCTAAGTCTTGGCTTTCTTAAAAATAATGCCAAGTTTTAGATGCCTTTTTTTAGTTTTCAAAGTAATATTTGGCCTAGTTCATATAGGGAACTGCTAAAGAGAGCAGTATAAGCTCGTATACGCTTCGCTGCCGCAGAGTGTTATTGCCTACACAGAAGATAGGAACGTGACGGACTCTGGCTTAAAGAAATTTAAAATATTCTTATATAAGTTTCAATTGACTTGAAGACGGTTAAAAAGGAAGTGCAGATCAAGCGGACCAGTCCCTAAATGATGAACATTTAACTGATGATACTTAACTTCATATCTTCGTTTTGTGTTTAAAGCTTTAAAGGGGACATAGTAACTCAAGGCAGGTACCTGCTAGTAAAAAATAATAATAAAAAATAACAAAAATTAAAAAAGTTTTAAAGTTTAATTGTTAGTTCTTAAACCAATTTTTTTATAAAAAATTGTCAATTAATCAATGGTGAGTAGTAAATAGTGACGGCTGTTCTTGTTGTCGGGCCAGCCATAATTGTTAGTCATAAGATATTGGAATACAATTCATTAAATGTTAACAGCAATAGGTGCAATTAGCAACTATTCGCCAACAATCAGTCTCAGCTTTGAGCATGTAAAAAGCTCTTTGGCGAAAAGGCTCAGACTGTGATTTAGAAAGGCATGGACCTGGGTTCGAAATCTATTGCAACCACAAATTTATTTTTCTTTATCTGTGGCATTTTAATAATATTTTTCAAAATAAATCTCTGGATAGACGAGTCACAGCATTATTCATTATTCCTGAAACTACATAGCAGAAGATTATTCACACAGAACTGTAGGGGGATTGATAAGTTAAGAGCTGTAAAGCCAACTATATACTTTCTTCCATCCAAGTTAACTATATTTCGTAACGGACTCTTCCCCATCAGATTCCGTTTCCTATCACCCATGGACAATGTCTGGATAAACCATTTTCACTTTTACACTCTGTTTATTTTAATTTTTGCAAAATTTGTTTCTTGGTTCTACTTCATATGAAATGTCAGGGAACTTACTTTGCCACCTTAAGCTTCTCATTTGGTTTTTTTTTCAGTATGCAAAGTGGGATTACAAAATCGACGAATAACTCGAATTGTCTAGCGTTTGACTGCGGCTATTGATTTTTTATGCCGCATTTATTTATTACAACTACATTAAACCGAAAATGTCACGACATTAATTTTGTAAATGCGATTAATAAACGTCAGCATAATGTCATTGTTTGCGATAGACTTGGCGGCTGTTGTTGTTGTCGGGCCAGCCATTATTTGCAAGCCATTGACCACCACAAGTCAAGTTAAGTCAAGACGAGACAAGAGACGAGGCAGCTAGGCAAACATGATTTACACCCATCCATTGTCTCTCGATTGTCCCAGCGAAAAGTCAACTTCTGTGTGTGTGCCCAAGGTGCCTGGAAGTGTCGAACTGTGCGTGAGTGACCCACATTCAGGCCGCCGTTGGTATTGGTGTGGCCATCTGGAACCTGACACACTAATCGGACAGCGAATGGAAATTATAAACTTTGCAAATTGCAAAACGGCAGCAGCCATTTGGGGGCGGAGCGGGGCGTGGCTGCTGGCCTGAGGCCTAAGCAGAAAACCTTGAAATGTCGCACACACAGACGCAAACGCAGCCAAACCATTTTCCAGGCCACAAATCGCGTTGGCAGCCGGGCGCATGCAAAAAGCCAATCTTGATTACAATCAGTATCAGTCCCACAGAGGCAGCGAGAGAGTAGGGGGGAGGGAAGGGTTGGCGATAAGGATCAAATGAGAAATGAATGTCGCCGACGACGATGCAACCACAAATTTGCATACGCTAACCAGATTTGAACATCATCAACAGACCAGAGTCAAGATATGGTCAATAATTAGGTGGAAAACTGGCCCGTAAATCGAGGATAGCCCGTCATCCAACCGCATTAAATGGCAATTTCCAATTGTCTCCCTTTTGTTCGCCCTGTGTGCTCGGTGGGGCACGTGCGGCATTTGCAACACGTTTGCCGTCAAGTTCAAAAAGTCAATTCGAATTAAACAACGCATTTGATTGCCATAAAAATGGGCGACCGCCCATATTTACGACCCGCTGGAGTCGCGGTTTGCATGCTCAGCAAATGCAGTCGCCGTTTTTTTTCTCAGCTGGAAAACGTGGCCAGCCGTGACCACACCCCTGGGCCAATAAATAAAATTGAAATTATTTTTGCGCAAAACTAAATAAAGAAAAATACAAATACAAAGCGCACACACAGAAATTAGTCAAATGCGGGGCCTTGAAAAAATACTTAAAATACACTCGGAAAATGAGAGAATGATTGTCCGTAATAATTATAAAATAAACATGTTTAAAATTTCAGAAGGGAGACTTATCCATTTTCCACCAAATCCAAAAGTTGGGGCGAGTTGGCTGGAATCCGGCTCAAAGGAACCGAATAAGATGTCGGGGGGTGGGTTCTGACTCTCCAAGTTTTAATTCTAAAAAAAAGTAGTGGGCGTAATCATAGGACCGATCGCTCGGAAAATGGGTCTTTGTTAGAAAATTTTTGATGTGAAACATTTTTAATTTCGGTGCGAAAGATTTTAGTAGGAGTAAAATTTGATTTGAGCGTCATGTGACGCTGGGGAAAGTTGGAGGAAAGCGTCTAAACAGTGGCTTAACAGTATTGGCAGTGATTTGACAGTGACTTGACAGTGACTAAACACTAACTTGATGTGACTTGACAGTGCCTTAACAGACACTGACTTGGCAGTGATTTGACAGTGACTTGAGAGCACTAAACAGTGACATGAAAGTGACTAAACAGTGACTTGACTGTGACTAAACAGTGTCTTGACAGTGATTTAACAGTGACATGACAGTGACTGAACAGTGACTTCAAACAGACTATACAGTGATTTAACAGTGACTAAACAGTGTCTAAACAGTGACTCGACAGAGACTAAACAGTGACCATAGAAACAGAAAAGAAAGGAAGAAGAACACAGCAGCCAGAAATCTTGTTGTCGGTATTTCTACTCCCAGTTTTCTTATTTTAAAGAATTGCCATTTCTGATTTATATTCCATTAAGAGAGCTAGTGATTTTAAAATTAAGCCCTTCAATTAAGTTTCATGTTTCACATCAAAGCGTGGTGAGTGTTAACGACAGTCACACCATTTTATTTTGTTTTGAATTTTATCATTCAAAACAAACTCAGAAACAGTTCGCGAAATTCTGTCGAAAAATATGATTTATTTTGAAAATTTTTTTGATATAGATGCTAGAGTTCTTAAACTCCGATGATTCAAAACCAACATACGCAAGAGTATAAAAACTTTGCCCTCGACGAAGTTAGCTAGGCTATTTGTTCCAACATTTTCCAAAAATATTGAGAATTTGTTTATATACCGAATTCAAATAGTTTTAACTTTGAAATCATTTGTTTTAGATTTTTTCCCAAGTGTAAGTATGAAAGCAAAAAAAATAGCCTCGAGCCGGGCGGCATTTCAATTAGCTGTCCAGCAATTAGGTGTGTTACCTGGCTAAAATGATTTTAATCGTTTGTGTTCTAACATAGATTTCGTTTTTCGCTTGGAACACTTTTTTGCTGTCAGGTTGTCGGCTGTCATGTTGTTGTCGGTGACATTAGCGGGAGTCGCCACACAACCGCACACACATTTTGCCACAGCTTTTGTTTGATTAAAAACCCCAGATATGACAAATTTAATTAAGGTTAATTTTTTTGTGGCCTGCCAACAGCAGTTCACACAGCATTTTTAGGGTATGGGGGGTGGGAGAATATTCTGTTGACGTGGAGCTCAGGTGGGCGAGGGTATATTGGCCACAGCTTCAGTTGATACACTAGCAGCACAACTGCACAGGAAAAACAAATAGAATTTTCACCCTTTTTTTCCTGATGGTTGCACCTCTACTTTACAGGGTATTCCCCAACACATCATCCATTTGTATGGTTCTTTAGCTGGTTGTGTTTTTGTTTTAATATTATCTGAAATTGCAAATCGAATGCAATGCACATTCGCAGGAGAAGGGCTTAGCCTTGCCCCCTTTCGACTCCTACCCATGCCCAATTCCATTCTGTGCCTGTGTGGGGCTGTGTGAAAAGGTCAAAGCATTCGATTAACTTTAATTTGCGCGGCTCTCCCTGTCTCTTTCTCTCTCGCTCTCCCTCTCCAACCGCCTGGGTATGTGTTTCTGGGCCCATTGTTATTTAAGCCAGTTGATTTAGTTGGCGTTAGCAGAGCCAAGTTGTTGACTCGTTGATGTTTTCATAGTGCAGTTTCAGGTGTGCCGGCGTGAAAGCCAAACCTACTTTACCCAAACCAAAAACTTCCTGCCGCATCTTCTCATAGACGACTTACAATGGCCTCACACAGCCCGTTCATGTGCATGTCATAGTTCAATTTTTGCATTGCGCCAATGTCAATGGGGCGTGGGCTAACGGTGAAACTATGGATAAATATACTAGTATATGGAATATATGTAAGCTAATTGCTGTGGGTCGAGGCACGCGCCTGCAAATGTCACTGGCCAAAAAATAAACGTAATTGATACTGCAAGGCAATCGAATGTTGTGCCAGTCAGTCGACCAGTCTGTCAGTTAGTTGAAATTAATTTGCACAGCCGAGCAAAATAATTTACGGTCTCGCCCGGTTCTGCAGCAGAACGTTGGCCCCTCCGCAGAAAAATAATAATTGAGGCTTTTCGTGGTGGACCTGAAGATGTGGGCTGGTTTAATGGTTGCAAACTTTTTTATATGCTTATTGCCGAGCGCGTGACATATCACGAAATTCTGTTAACGGCTGTTGGAAAAACCAGCCGAGTGGGCGGAAGAAGGGGGAGGCAGCATGAACAAACTGGAAGCTGTCAATTAATTGTAGGTACATCAAGTGAACACGTCTACTGAAGTGTCTACAAGGGGGACCAACTGGTTTTTTTTTCGGCTGGCGGCTAAGCAAAAACTATTTTATTTAAATTTTTTGTTGAACAAGTTTTATTAAAAAATATAAAAAATAACCGAAAATATTATTACCTGTACAAAAAGACTTTAGGATTTGTCGCTTTAAGCTTAGTATACACCTTAAAAATAAATCACAAAACTCTTTCGGGCAATTTTTGGATGCTATCTCGTTAAAACGAAGGCGAAATGCTGAATCTCAAGGACGTGGGTCCTCGACGAAAACAAATATTAGTCTGGTTACGGTGGGAGGGGTGGGACTTACCATTTAAGCGTTTCAAGGTATGTTTTCACCGTCTGCGCAATATGTGGCCGAGCTTTGTCATGATATAGCTCATACTCGGGCCGTTTTTGCTTCCATGTTCGGCTCAAACGAATCAATTAAGTTAGGTGGAGTTGCTCTGTAATGGTTTCACCAGGTTGTAGCAGATCATAGTACACCATGCCCAATTGGTTCCATCAAATTCTAAGCATGTCCTTGTCATTGTGAATGTTCAACTATGGCGCTGGTTTTTGCTAATGATTGGGCCCGTATGATTCTTGGCGTTTAGAGCACGCTCCGTAAGCTTTTTGCAGAATTTTAGAGCCTTTAACTGCATATTTCTGCAAATGAAATAGTAAAGTAAACTTTCCCGCAAATTATGTTTTGATGGCACAATAGTGAATGTATTCGGAGCATACAAAAACTATGTTGTTGACACCTCAGCAAAACGACTCATATTAATAAAATGAGTCTAATGATCAGGTTTCACAATGAAGTTAGTTGTAGCCTGGTCCAACTCGATCTAATATTAGTAATCAGAGCTGTAATTTAATCATTACATCATTTCAAGCACAATTACTCAATAATCACCCTTTACAGTTACAATTATCTACGTAATTGTAAAAGTAATTAAATTTTGGAATATTCACTGAATAATCGTTATTCCATTGTAACTTGGATTACAAAAAATGGTAATCAGGAATTGTTTTCAATTACGTGAAAAATGGTTATGGTAATGGTATTTCAAGTTTACAGCTCTGCTAGTAATGCCTTATATTAAAATCCTCTTAAACTGTAAGAATCTGAAAAATGTACGAACTCTTTATTTCAGTCGATCTTCCGATCTATATAATAATGTATAGAGATGATTTAATGTATGTAAGTGTTGACCGTGGCTGTGCCTCTAATGGTTCAAACGCTTAGTTCAATTTTGGCATACTCTCTCCAACGTATCGGTTGGTATGAAACGAATAAATTCTTCAATATTGGCCTCCAGTGCGTCAACTGTTACGTAGTGTCGTCATAGACTTGAGCCTGAACCTAGCCCCACAAAAAATAGTCTTAAGGCGTTAGATCGCACGATCTAGAAGGCCATTTGATCGGCTCCAAGAGTAAAATTGGGCCATTGTTTCGCATGCTGTGTTACATGTGGCACGGTCTTGTGAAAACCATATGTCCGCCAAGTCCAGCACTTCCATTTTATTAATATCGTACGGTAGCGCTATGTACCGTTCTTGCCTTCATCATTCTTAAAAAAGTAGGGTCCAATGATGCAACCAGCCCATAATCCACACCAAACAGTGCATTTTTCGGGATGCATTGGCAGGTCTTGCTGTGTTCTGGCTGCTTTTCACGTATTCATTCAACCAGAAATGAGCTTCGTCGCTGAACACAATTTTCCAATAAAAAAGTGGATCATTATCCAACTTTGAAAGCGCATATTCACCAAGTGGTAAGTCGTGTGGATTCAATTTTTGTACCCGTTGCATTTCAAAAGGTTTTAAGCCCAAGCCCAAACAGAGGATTAATCGCTGCGAACGGCGCCGAATCGATAATTTACGGTCAATAACAACACGATATTTTCCACTGTCCGCAGTCTATGTATGCGTGTTGGTCGTTTAATGTCTAATAATATAAATTTGGTGCGAAATTTGGTCACAAGATTCCAAACCGTCTCAGAATGTCGCCCAAACTGAACATAAAATGAAAACAGTGCACAGTGTCGATAACAAAATACAATAATGTGCAAGCATTGGTCGATTGTAAGTCGATTCATAGTTAAATTATAGTCCAAACTGAACATGTTCGACAGTACCATGTGAAACGAAAACAGATGATCTCCCAAAAACAGTGTTGCCAACACACCACAAAGGAGGCTGGTCGACTGTGCTGCTGTTTCACGAAACTCCCAATTCAATCACTTGCAGTCTTTGCCTGTCTTTTGCAAGTCGGCAGAGGCTTAAACCGCTTGTGAATTCCAAAGGCAGATTTATAGCAAAACCCGACAAAAGCTGGAACACAGATTTTTAATAATGAATTAAATGAGATCGCCAGATCAAAGTGCGCTACTCTCGTTGCCCATCTCCAACTCAATTTCAAAACAGTTTCTCTTGAGCCTGCACTTATTTTTCAATATCTGTGTTATCTACTTGGCCTTCAGTTTGCTCAGCACTTTTGTTTTTGCGATTCAAAATAAAAAATTGTTTTCTCCAAAGTTTTCAGTGTAGGCTGCTGCCTGGCAATTGATAGTTATACCATAAACTATCGCTGGTACGCTTTGAGAACTATTGCATAACACCGAAACAAAAAAAAAACCAAAGGCCGCCCCACACCGCCACAGAACAGACAACCAAACAAATGCAATCAGCGGCTGCTCTCTCGGACAAACGATGGCAAAACAACTTGGTGGAGTGCAACGAGGGTCGGGGTCGGGGGGTAGGTGCCAGTGCCAAACTTTGTGGCATAAACTTTTAATGAGTTCTTTTTATTTGCGATTTGCCTAGCCACGCCCCCCATTTGTCACACAAATGAAATCTGGTTGAGCGAAATTGCATTAAAGTTGCCGCTCGGCGCTTGTAAATTATTCACCCGCACCCCGCCGTACGCTTCGTCTTCTTCAATGACATTGCCTACTTCGGGCCAAAGTTTTTTGGTCAAAGAGTGGCCTCCCCCATCCGGGCCACGCCCACCGCTCAATGATGAGCAGCACAAAACAAAAATTGCGAAATAAAATAAATAAATATGCTGGGCGCAAAAACTTTTAAATTGAAAATGCGCTTTGAATATTTCAGCCGTTTTTGCATTCGCAGCCTGGACGCCATCTTGTGCGCCATTGCACTTTGCTAACTGTACTTGGGCTCATCTTCGTCGACGTCGTCGCAAGAGGCGAAAATAATTTGAAATTTTAATTAAAAGTATTTGGCAAAAGTTGCTGCGCAGCCGGCGGCGCTGCCGCAGCGTTTCTATCAGCAGACAAATACAACAAAATCAAAAACACAAAAAAAGCGAAATTGCCAAAGCAGAAGGAGAAATGCGAAAAACTATTTCCGGGCTCGATGGCATTTCAGCTTAAATTTTAATATTGCCGCCAAAGGCAAAAATGTGCACTTGAGAGAAGGGAGGGGAGTGGGCGACGAGGGATGGATGCAACTTGCAATTGTAGCCAAAGCGACAAGTGTCCCCCCTAGTTGTGAGTGTGTGTGTGAGAAGGGGTGAAAGTGCTTGTAACTAGGTTTATGCGTGGAAAATTGTGACAAACATCCGGCAATGATTTGATAAGCTTTGGTTCGTTGATTTCCCAATTGATACCATTAGCTGAAAAAGAAAGGAGGAAGGTTAGTAAAAGTTTGTTCCACGCTGATAGAAAAATCAAGAATTTTCGTACTTAAATGAAGAGTTTTCAGTTTCAAAACTTTTATGAGCCAGAAAATATTTTTGATTTAAGTACAGAATTTCTTCATTTCAACAACCTTTTAGATATGTTAAGCACGATTCGGGACTTTTTTATGAACTTTTAGAGCTCAAAATAAGCATGATCTAGACTTATTTATGTGAGCTAAAAGCGATTTGAACTCAAAGAGAGATATCGTTTTTACATCACGAACGAAATTATCTTACTTAAAACTTTTTTTCCTGAACCAAGAGTTTTATTTATATTTTTTAATTTTCAGCGATCAATTTCGAATTTAAGAACGATTCGTACTCAAAGTAAGAATTTTCATGTGCAAATCGTTCATACCAAATTCTAGACCAAAACAAGATAAAGTCAAGAGCGCATTTTTGAAGACTGCTTTTTTTTTGTAAGTGAAGGATCAAGCTGTGGTCGGCAAAATGAGCAGAGAAAGCTTTAAAGCACTTTGGTAGCATATGCACTTCACATTGACAACTTTTCTCTGCTGACTAGCAATAACTTTTGCAGCTTTTCTAATTCTGTCGACGTTTCTGCTCGCTTTGCCGACCTCTTTGACTTATGCCCTAACTCTTTGCTGGACTGAACTGATTGAATGCGTCAACTGTTTCGAACAACTCCAGCAATTTCTGGCCGCATAAACCTCTCTCTCTCTGTCTCTTTCTATCATTGTGCGTGTCTCTGCGTATGTGTAAAAAAACTAAGTATTGCTACTCTTCATGCCAATGCTGCTCTTTTTCTTTTACATTTTTATTTTTTTTCTATCTGGCTGTAATTAAACCTTAGTAGCTTGCCGAAGCAAAAAGGACGGAAGCCTTAAGGCAGTCAGTCAGTTGGAGGCAAAGACACTGTCAGTATTCTGTCCCTTTCCAACGAGTCCTCGTCGCATGCAGCTCCCAGAAAGAAAGAAACTTTATTAATAAAAGTTTTTCCTTTGGTATTTTACCCGAGTATTATTAAAAACTTTCATATACGCAACGTTGGCAATTCCACACGCCCAAAGAGCCACACATACAAAATCCGGGCATATGTCGACGGCTGTTCTTACATTGAAGCGTTAAATTGTGAGGCCCTTTTTATGCATGTGACAATATTTGTAGCTATTCTTTTTCTTTTCATTTTCATTTTACTTTATATTAATTTCGTTGTCATGGCATTGAATATTTCATGTCTTGGTTTTGTCATTCGTTTTAGCTCGCAGTTTGACAATGTTTTTGAACTTTTCACACATCAGATGTCAATGAATTTGATGGATATAATTTTGTGAACGTTTTTGGTGCATTTAATAAGTGATTCAAGAAGGAAGGAAAACTAGAAAAAAAATTTTATCTTTAAAAAAATTTTTAAAGAGCTCTTCGATGTATACCGAAGGTTTTTAGGAAGAGTATCAACATAATCGCAGCGGTCGGCAAAGCAAGCAGACAAGTTGCCAGCAGCAACAGTGCAAGTTTTATTATACGTGCAAGAGCTTAAGCTCTGCCGACGTCTCTGCTCTCTGGGACAATCTCAGAAAAAATGATATTCCAGATTTGTAATCAGCTTAACAGAGAAACGAATAGGTACAACCTCCGTGATTAACCGTCAGATCTAAATCCAACTAACTTACGCTCAGTGGCGGATCTAGGAATTGGCTAAGGGGGGGGCTAAGGGCACTCAAAATCACTCAACATTGTTCGGATCTTATTGTGCTTCTCAGAATAGATACATCATCTCATACAAAAAGTCGATATGCTCTGAAGGTAATAAGTTTCCCAAGGTAAAAATAAACAACTTGTTTTTGGTCATTTTTTTGAACAATTTTTGTCTTACCTCTAGAGTGCAACTGCATTTTCATTTACTCTGAGTACCATTGGCACAAAGTATAAAAAGTTTTTGGCCAATATATGTATATGCCTTGAGCGAAACCAAAATATGTTTCGGTCTTAATCCCTAGTTTAAAGGTAAAACTAGATAAATAAATAGCGCCGCAGGCATTTTAGTCGCGGAGAGGATTTTAAGTAAGTATCCACAAACTGCTCGAACAATAAACATTAAAAAACTCATGTACATATTTTAAAATTTTACCTCAAGTAAAACATTTTTAAATCAAAAACGTCGTACACGTCACTAAGACTATATTTGTACATACATTATTTTGGTTAGTTTTATAAATTTGGAAATGCTATTGCATTTAAGCTACGTGGTTAAGTTTTAACGTTTTCTGATTTTTTTTTCAATTGCCGAATAAAATTCACATGTTCTTAGTACAAACCTGCAAATTTAAAAACTTTATTAAAAAGGAACCCGTGAATGACCTCCTTGACTTTGTTGTATAATAATTCTGTATAGTTCGCGGCCGATCGATGACTTTTTACAAAATTGTTGTTTGAACGTGGTATACTAAATGTTTACTAATTTCTTTTTAGATGCTTCATTCTTAGAATAGTATTTTGCATAAAAATATTTAACATGGGGGTAAAAAGCGTCGCACAGTGGCCGGTTTGGTGATTTTAGCGATGCAAAAACAAAAAATTGATGGTCGATTTTTTGACCGCTTAATTTAATATTGGGAACCCCAGATACGAAAATGTAATTTTTTTTTAATTTGGTCAATTATTTTGGATTTTACAGTTCAAAGTTGAAGAATTTTTCAAACTGATAAATTTTTGTATTTTTTGGTTTCAAATGTTACGTTTCGGAACGTATAAAACCAAACGAAGTTCCGATTGCAAAAGGTTTTTTGCTTATTAAAGATACATCAATTCTGTAGAAAAGAATAAGAAAATTTTATTTTTTATTTATTAAATTTTTGAGTTATTGTCGTTTTACTGAAGTACTACTTTTGTACCTCATTTTCCCACTTTGGTGGACTGCGAAAAGTACATTCACGCTCATTCACACTTCTAGAGTAACCATTTTTTTAAAATACATATTTCTAAACAAAATATATTTATGTGGTCTTGCGCATAGCTGCGCCTTGCGAGTATGAGCGCCTTGAACATACTAAAATGCTGTATATTCTACGTATTTAGGTGAAATCAAGCGCGTGCCGGTTTTTGCGTAGCATAAATCGTAACTTTTGAATGGAAAGAGATATTCGAAAAATTCCAAGAGAAATGTGATAGAGAATTTCGGTAGCTTTCAAATAAACTTAAGTTCATTATTGTAGGTCAACTAGGTGACCCAGGATTGGCCGCCAAACTGCAAATTGGATAAACTGAAAAGGTTGCAAGAAATAGGAAAATCATTTTAACTTTTTTTAAAACGATTTGTTTAAATTATAATTGTTAAACCACTTAAAATTTACCAAATTTAATAAATAGCTAACTTTTAATTAGAAAAAATATTTATTTTCAAAAAAAATTATTTATTACTAAAGAGATTATTTATTACTAAAAATAATTTTTTTCATACAAAATAAATATTTTTAGTAATTAAAAATTATTTTCTTATTAAATTTTGTAAGTTTTAATTAGTTTAACAATATAATTTTTAATAAATCGTTTAAAAAAAGTTAATATGTTTTTTTGTCGCATGCGACATTTGCAACATTTTAAACTTTTCACTTTGACAGTCGATTCTGAGTCACCCGGTAGACCTACAATGAAAATGTTACGCTCATATTAAAGCTGCAATTCTTTATAATCTTTCCTTTGAGATTTTTCAAAAATCTCTTTTCGTTCAAAAGTTACGATTTTTGCAACGCTAAATTCGCCAAACCGGCCACACGCCGTATACTCGTGCGTAAGCTGTTGGGTTTTTGACGACCATATAATCGAGGAATTTTCAACTCAAGTGACATTTCGTCTGCAATTTTATTGATTTTTTTTAAAAGTTACATCAAAAGATGAATAAATATTTCTTGTTTCAAGAAACAATTCAATCACATGGGCGACGTGAGCACAGGAGTCCTACTGAGTGTCAATTTGCTATTTCATGGCTAGTTACATATCAGCTGGCGCCAATAGGTGGTGAAGGTGACCGGATGTGTAAAAGCTTTTTCTAAAGAAAGTAAAAACTTTTATTATTAGATCTTCCGACGAACACACGACCTCCCACCCAGCAGTCCAGCACGCTAATCGCTGGGCCACACCGCCACCTAACTATCCAAGATAATGCTTTCAGAAAAACTCCCTTTTTGTGGCCGAAACTAACAAAAATACACACCAAAAATATATTCTACAACTATTAGATATCGATATTTCGAAATCTCTACTGCTCATGCCTTTTTAAAACAATCTAAGTATTTGCATCTTTTTCTGAAATTCTTAATTTCCTATTTTGCTCTTTGCATATTTTGGGTGAATTAAGATATTTGGGCTCTAAGGGGGGCTTCAGCCCCTATAGCCCCCCTGGATCCGCTACTGCTTACGCTTGTTTAAATTATTTTTACAATATTTCAAATAAAAGTTTATTTAGCCATTTCTAATGCTCCTGATTATTCTCCTTGCTAAGCTCAAGTTAATCCGTGTTTTGGTTGTTTGCACTAAGCAATTTGATGTGCTTAACCCAAGCACAAAGTTGGCCCGGACTTTGGGTCGAATACCACAAAAGCCAAAACCCAAAACAGCAATCCTCGATGCAAGTCGAATCCTTTGGGCCTGTTGAACCCCGCACCCCTCCCCCCCTTTACCGTAGTTGTATTTAAGCTCTCAAACTATTTGCACATTGAGTGCATGCATATTAGCAATCGAAAGAGAATATCTAATGAAGTGCGTCCCGTCCATTAAGTGGCAAACGCATTTTCTCTTAGCTTAGTTCCATTAGAGACAAGTCGGACTCTCTCCCCAACGCTTCCTGCGTTGTTTTTTATATGGCTCTCACTTAGCTAGATAAACTAAACAACTAATTAAAATAAACCAAGAGCATTTACACAGAATTCTCGTTGGCCAGTTGAGTGGCGGAACACAACTGATCCCCGGAGTCATCCGAGTCTGGGCACCTGGCCTGACAAGCTTGTACACGCGCATGAATATGCAAATATGAGACTGTCATCCACGTCTCGCCCCTTGTCTGCATTTGCTATTTACATCAATTGGGTGCGTTGTTCATTAATTTGGGGATGGAATGGAGCTGCTGCTGCTGCTGCTGTTGGCCTGACATCGATATGGCAATGGTTTGACTTTACTGGCTCTTAATTGATTGCAGCCATTTAGGCATCCCGGTCCGGGTCCTGGCTCCAGTCGTGGTGTGAATCTTTGCGCCTGGATTTGAATTAATTAGTGAGTGTCTCCATGTCTCGCAGTGTAATGTTAATTGAAATTTGGGCAAGTCACCACGAAAATCAAAGCTTAGTTCCCACAGAATTTACATGCCTGTATACATATGTATGTACAATAGAACGGAACATTCCCTAAGCTTATATTTGTTCTATAACTAATCATTATACCCTAGCAGAGGGTATTTTATAATTTTCCAGATGTTGGGTACGCATAGAACGCAGCATCTCCGACCAGCATATAGCTGTCATAGAAACGATCAAAAAAGTAGATCTAGTGAGAAACCTTTTTGATTTTAATGGTAGCGTCTTTATACTTTCCTGCTATGAATATTATTCGTTTCAACACAATTTGGAGGATTTTTATCAAATTTGGTTGATTATGTCATATATAGAGAGAAGCTTGGCTTGGCCCTTTTGGGGCTGTAAAGCGAATTTTACATTTACATATCAAATAGCTGAAATACATAAACAACTAGACATTTAGTTGTCTATTGTAACTAGCTTTATTTAATAATAAATTTAGTTGCTTATACATTGAATAGATTTATTTCGATGCGACGATGTCGGAATTTCCGTGAAGACTCTATCGGTCAGTGTAACACGCGCCTAGCTCGATAGCTTGAGATTAATATCTACCGCCTGAGGGATTGATCGATGATGCCACAGACACTTGAAATTGGCGTCATCTAATGGTCACTGGGAAATCACACAACTAACATTGTTCAAAGCGAAAACGAAATTGTCTTTGGAAAATCTTTGAAATTTTTATTCTAATCAGCTTACGCTTTCAGCAAGGCTTTTCAAAATTCGGTCAAGCCTAAGCTTTCCTGTACTTGTTTATTTTAATTTGAATTGAATGTGACGGGGTCTTAACGTGTTCTATTTCATAGCTTTTGGAGCCTATGCGAAAATCAATGTTAAGTATTTGCTTTTAAGCTTCTAGCGACAGACGAGATCAATACTGATATATACATACTCAAGACAATCGTTTTGTACTTCGTTTCAGAGAGTTCTGGATCAACCGACTTTTGATATCGGATGGAATTGATATTAGTCAAGATATCTCGAACTTTGTTTTCTGTGCAAACAAATATTTCAATTCAGTGCTGATATGAGCACTGGCAGTTATTTTATTCTTATTATATAACAAATCTTTCTCAATATATAACAAAGCCAACACTGCGTATGCAGTGTTTGCTCTAATGTACAATGAGCATAAGATAAGAAAAGAAAGAAAGAAAAACAACCGAACACCACCAAAAGCATGTAAACAACTATTGCTCTCAAATGGCTTTATCAGGGAACTCTGACTTCTATTTAAAAAATTTATGGTACAATCAGACTTTACAGAACATTGAATATTCCTCAGAACTAGCAAGCTTTAAAGGTTTATACAGCTCCTCTAACGGGTCCAAGCCAAGCTTCTCTCATATTTAAGCTAATATTATTTCAATGAAGTTTTGACAAAATTTTTATACAACAACTTAATTATGGCTTCGTGATGTTGGATATTTGATGTTAGACTATATTGAACAACAGTATGAATAAAGGGTTAAAGCAAAGATTTCTGATAAACCCGGAATTCGGTTAAAATATCGGGAATAAAAAGAAATTGTCCTGTTAGCAATATAACCCTTAATATTCTGACTTTCAAACAAAATTGCACGGTAGACTCCACGACAAACGAAATTATATTCACAGTAAACTGTTCCCAATATTATAAAACTAGCTGTTCTTGAACGCTACAATTTTATCCAAAAGTTAAGTTAAGGATGTAAGCACTCCGTCGGAATTTTAAAAGAAATTGATGTTTGAGACAGTTAAACTAATGTAAAATATTATAATATTATAAGATATTCTTTTAGACGATTTGCGACTTTTATTGATTTGTCTGATATTTAAGTATAATATCCTCCTCTTCCCTAGTCAAAAACAAAATTTTATTTTGAGAGTTAAAAACGGGAAAACGAGTCAGCTCCGTTATAAGTTATATTTTATTATCTTCTATTAATTGGTTGTACTTTCTTTTATTTTACGACTTCCATTTTTTTTAACTCTTAATGTTCTTTCGGTAGTTGCCCTTCGGCGGACACATTTTTCAATAGCACCAATTTCATTCAGCACCAATCAAGACTTTCAAATGAGCGGAATATTCGATATTTGGCTATTTGTTTGCGTTGTCGGTCAATTGTTCTGCGTGTGTTAACATTTGCCCGGTGCGCTTGTGGTTAATCTTGACTTCGGAAAGCCAAATGTTGATCTGTTCTTGGTGCCCTAACATTTGGCATCTGTGTTGCTGCTTTCGTACGACGGCCCAAATAGCCAACCCTACGTGTTGCTGGCGTTGTTTACTGCAACATACACACACAGACACAGATAGGCCAAATGGAAACGATATTCCCATATATCAGTTATTTACAAAATTTTCACCATAATAAAACACAGCGTGACACAGATGAGCAGCCTGCTGCGTCGTCAATTGAAAAGAATGTTCTGCAGAGTTACGGAAAATTTGTTTAAAACCTATTCCACTTCTGCCAAATATGTACCATATAGTATGCTCATTGCTGCCAATGCCAAACGAACTACCTAAATATTTTAATTTTTATTGAACGGCAATTTCCGAGCCGAAAATGTTTTGATGCTCGTCACCATGTTTTTCACACGGACACTTATTTTTGTTAGATTTATTGCATTTTCTTCATGTGAACTAAAATTTGTTGGGTTTTAAGTTGAATTAAATGGACTTAAAGGGTGCATAAATGCTTTGAAAATTAAATTGATAGATTTGGAGACCTAATTAGAAAACGATTTGAAAAAATCAAAACGTAACCAAATCGGTCGGAATTGGGAACAATAAGCCAAAAGTTCGTTGTCGTTTCGTTGAAGGGTCTAAAATATTACGCTGACGTTGGGGAAGCTAAATGAGATAAGAGCTGATGTTAGAATTTAAGAAAAGGACTTAAAGAAATTAAACTAGAACGAATTGGAACCTCAATGCGAATTCATTGTTGCAAACGCCTCGGATATATTTAATACGTGGAGTCGTAACTTGTTGGTCCTTCGAGTCGGATTTTGGTAATTGGAGAAGCACTTGTGTTTTTCCCAAGTGGCTAGTTTTAACACCCTAAATTCTGTATGCTTGAAAACTATTGCCACGGAAAGCAAAACTACTTAGGTTTTCCCCAAGTGTTAAGAGATAGAGTACAAATATATTCGGTATACTGGTGTGCTGTGTCCGACACCATAACATTGGGACAATAAATTAATAAAAGCATTAGAAGAATAATAAAAAAGAAGTAAGGCGCGTTGGAGTGTAGTCGTGACAGTTTTTACTGGAACTATAATTTTGTTGGTCTTCATATCTGACGCTTGAATTTTGGGCGAAATTTAATGATGAATTTCTTGGGCAAATTCATCGAAAAAAAATGTATAATTAGGAATATTGTGCGGTTATTAGATTTCAGCAATGAGCTTGATTATTTTGGATGCCTCACTGTACATCAGAGAACAAGGAACAATCAAGACTGTGGACTGCTAAGAAAACAGCTCAACACACACACACAAACAATTATTGATAAGGCAAAAAAGCTCTTTTGCCCATAAAATTAAAAGCTTCCAAAATTTTCATCTCTCCACTTGCCTCCAAGCAATCGCAATCTTTAGTTTTATTTAGCCCCTCCGCACGACTCGATACAACTGCAAAAGCAATTCAAATGGCGAATTCTTTATTCATATTCATCGTACTTCTGTTCATATTCTACCATCCAACTACGGCCGGAATTACAAAAAAATCAAATGTATGCCCAAGATTCGATGGAATATTAACAGAAAAGGAAAAGTGCGAAATTTTGACATATGGAAAAGCCTTAAATGAAACACAGACCGAGGTTACGGACGTGTACATCTTCCATTTGTTACAACAGATGTTTGACGAGCATACGCTACTGACAGATAAACATAAAAGCAAGCTCAAACATACCCAAGAATATTCAAGGATGTTAAACCAAAGCAAGGAGTCCAACACCGAACTAATTGAACTGCTGAAAAAACAACTTCAATCTTCAAATAATACTAACGCAAGACTTGCTTATGAACAAAAACAAAATTTGGATCAAAAAGCGAAGCTTAGTTTTACAAAAGAAACAAATCAAACTCAACTGCATGAAAAACATGAACAAAATGTGAATTTGACAAACCAATTAAACCTGATAGATTCCATTACACAAAATCAAAGCTTAGAAATCACAAACTATAACGCAGAATTAATGCAACAGCAAACTGAAATTGCTCAGCTAGATCGTGAAAATTCCGAGTCTGAGCAAGTTTTGCTGAAGAATACAAAAAAATTAGGCTACTGAGACTCAATGTTAATGAAACTGGAAATCAAATTACAAAGATAGCTTCTCAGATAAACTCGTCCTGCTGTGCACCCACCAGCTGTTTCGACTTGGGCAACTCTAACAACGTGCATTACATCCGGGTCGATGGAATCCCGTCCTTTGAAGTTGCCTGCAATAGTGATATAGCTGGCGAAGGCTGGACTGTAATTCTGAGACGCCTCGACGGCACCACTAACTTTGATCGCAATTGGACCGAATATGTCAATGGATTTGGTTCACCGAAAGGTGAATTCTTCATTGGACTGGAAAAGTTACATCACCTGACAGCTGCCCAGACAAATGACCTATACATCTACATTGAAGACTTCAATAATAACACGATATATGACAAATATTCAAATTTTGTGGTGGCAAGTGAAGCGGATTCATACAGGTTGACCGATCTGGGAGAGCAGGAGGGAACGGATGTTGAAGGCATGGATGGCATGGATGGCAATTACGAGTGTACATTCAGCACATTTGACCACGGTGAATTCAAAAACATCGCTAAGGAAAGACACGGAGGCTGGTGGTTTTGCGAAGAATTCTCTAACACGTGAGTTAAGATCGAGTTTGCTTGTAAACATTTTGAAGACTTTTTCCACAATTTCAGCAACCTCAATGGGCTTTATATACATCAAAACGACACGAGCTATGATAGAGATATCGGGAGTATAAGTTATGGTACGCTTGGCGATGAACAAAAATACAAAACAGTATACATGATGATACGACCTGTTCAGAAATAAAAATTATTTCATTTTTGTTTGATTAAAAAGTCTGTTTTGTACTGACGTAGAAAATATTAACATTTTTTCGGATCAAATAAACCGTTAAAACTACGACTGGAAGCTTCAGCAGGTACAGTGGGTGAAGAAGCACTTTTTTGTGATTGGTTTGACAATGGGCATTTCACTGACTAAGCACAAAAGTGTACAGGATAATTTTTTCAAAGAACTTAGATTGAGAATAGAGACACCGAGATATGATATGTTAAAAGTTTCAAATCGACATTTTTAACAAATCATTATATGAAAATTTTTTTTTTAGTATCATTTTGGACCTCCGCCCCCAATTAAAACTTAACTCTTATTTAATATCAATTTAAGGAAATTTGCGAGAATGATGTAAGATGCAGAACGATATTATGAAATAAAAAAATATTGATATTTTTGAAAGGATTATTTTAATCAGGTGCATATCAAAATGAATTTGATCTTTGTTTTTTCTCTGTGGATCAGCAATAGAAACTCATCAGTAACATTCTTCGAGAAATACTAGGAAGCAGTTTAAATCGCTAGAGTCGATCAAGCAATGATAAAACAGGCCAACAGCCATTTTGGTCCAGCTTCTGTCCGCGAGCACTGATTTAAAAAATTGACTGGCCTCGGTCTCCATTAGTTTTAGTTTTTAAGATCCAACTTGCAATATATTTGGTTTTTAAAAAAATTTGGAAGTTACATAGAGCAAAAATATCTGTATTTATGATATTTAAAAACAAATCACGGGAGCAGCATCAGCAAACCCATAGAACGTCTAAATTGATCTTTGATCAAGTTATGGCAAATTTTTCAAACTTAATCATCGTGTGCACGCAATTGAGGTGGATGAATTTTAAATAAAACTACTTTAGCAGGTAGCCTAAAGGTTTTTCTATTTTCACAATTTTTGTTGCATTTAAATTTTGAAAGAATAAACTAAACTGGCAGGACAACTAGATGGATACCCAATTTGTGTATAGGAAATATTAAAAGGATGATACAAATATTACAGGTAAGGTGTTCTCTGAGTGTGCTCTCTTTTCGGGACTCCAAAGGTTCATTGTGTTGCTGTCATTTGATTGAAAAGGTTGTGTGTGCACAAATTTTTGTGTGAACAAGAGAACTCCCTCCAGACTACAGTAGTTTAACTTGCAATGAAATCTTCCCTGATTCACACATTCATAAGTTCGGTTCGCGTTTGCTTAAGAACACGACTAACATCGGCTCGTGTGAGCTGTGGATCGCCGCCTCTGGTCTGAAGAGAGCTCTCATGAAGGCTGGAGTATTCCTACCGGCAACGCTCCCAAGCAGCGATTTGGCTTTATCGGCTGCCCTAACATAGGAGCCATTTGAAAAGTGCCATGCGAATACCAACCTCGCGAGAATAACATTAAAATTTGATCAACTGGGCTGCGAATGCGCCAAATGAGTTCTGCACTTTCCATAATCTCCGGACTAAGCCCCTTGAAGAGGGCTGAACCTCAAAAAAGTGAACATTTTGTTCGCCTGTGTAATTTATTGGTCCCGAACTCGGCTTCTATTCCTCAGAAGGTGCTTTTCTTACCACAAACTTATCCAGAGCAAAGTGTAGAACAAATGTAATTTTATGACTGGGTCAGAAATTAGTCAGCTGTTTGCTATCACTTACGCTCTCTGAGTGCCTTTGGGAATATGCGGACAATAAGGATGCGGACTTACAAAACAAAAAAAGTCGTATATCAGAAGTTTAGCGGGTTTTGAGTCCCGGAGTAAAAACCTGTCGATTTTTATGAGGTTTGCAGCCCTGATAGAAACCTCTAAGAAACACCTCCAGTTATATACCTCACGCTTGATTCAAAGCTCATTCAGAAAACTCTCTCCATTAGGAACCTTACCACTTGTTCGTAGACTCGGGGAGGAAGGCAAACCTTTTATATGATAGCTATACCAAGGCGGAATTAACAAGATGAAACTGTCAGCCTCTGCTGTGGGCCAGTCGATATATGCCTGTGAGATGGAAAGAGACGGCAGACAGTTTGTTTGTCTTGGCTTGAGTATTGCCGTTCGCTTTCAGTATTCACAACTTACTGGCCCATGGCACTACAAATAGGAAGAGCGCTTTGTCGCTCTGCTTCACCTTATTAATTCCACCATGAGATATACTTTATAGTAGGGTGGGGAGGGAAGGGGATTAGGTTAGAGCTAAATTATCATCGATGTATCGGTAGCAGCTAGACAACGCCTTAGTATTGAGTCCGGTTTCAGTTATCTGGTTCCCGGAGTCAAATCTTAGGTTTGCTGCAATATTAAATAAATAAAATCCAAATTTAAAGCTCTCTTTGTAAGACTATTTTCAGATGTATATTTTCTACTATAAAAGACAGTTGTCAAATTTTGCTCAAATAAAAGACATAAACAACCAAGTTTGGTGACGCTACCAGTGCAAACAAAAAAATTTTTTCATACTTGAACTGTTTTCCGACCGATAGTTCCTATGGCAGCTATTCGCTGTAGTGGACCCATTCGCCCAGGTCCGAAAAAAGGCAATCTAAGATCAAGGAGAAATCTTTATAGTATTAAAAGAATATCCACACTGTGCGACGCTGATTGTGTTTAAAAGTCAATGCTTGCGGCACCCATCTGGCGCACAGTTTTTTTGTATCCCTAAATTGATTCAATGTGTTATTACAATTTCTGCAGTAACCATCTTAAATGTCTGTCCATATTTATTCGTTGAAAACAAAAAAGCGAATACTTTTAAAATATTATTGAAAACCTTTTTGATCAGCGTGTGTCTTCTATTATGCTTCAACCATAAATTTAAAAAGATAGATTTTCCATTGAAAATTTTATTTTTGCCATATTTTTACACAGCATTTTTAAGAATATTCCGCCTAGCCAGTCACATGGATATTGGGAGTGTCAGACTTGCTGAAAGCAGAAAAATTCAAAGTTAATTTCTTAAATTTTCAAAATCTTTAAAATAAATTTTATTCACCTTTCTTAAGACTTTTCGTAGGTCTTACAGCAAGCTTCATAGGCCTCTTTTTGATTTTGCAAATCCTTTATCTTGGCTTCATTTGCGCTTAATTGATCCTCCAGTGACTTAATTTCGTCTGCACTTTTCTCCAAATCGAGCGAATCTCTTTTCCTTCTTTGAATTCAAGTTGTTTATCTTTAAATTATTTTGGTCAATTTTGGACTTTAAGTCTTCAATTTCTTTCTTTTGTTTATCATTGTTTGATGTTTTTTCTTTTATATTTCGATTCAGCTCTTCGTTCCTAGTTGTTTCGTTTCGAATTTGCTCAGTGATATTAGCAATCGAAGTATTAAGTTCCTGTAATGATTCTAAATCTTTGTCCGATTGTGTTTTAAATTTATTTTCTTCTCTTTGGTAAACATGGATAGTATTATTAAGAAGGATGATTTCATTGTCTTGCGATTCTTTTATTTGCTTTAATTGCTTTATGTAGTTTAGAGTTGCTTGGATAGTTTTATTGTTTTTCATCATGTCATCTTTTATTAAGCCATTCTTCCGTTTCAGTAGGAAATACATGTAGGGTGGGGTTATTTTTGCGTATGGGTTATTTAATAATGTTCCATATTCACGTATCTGCATTTTTTGTTTTTCGGTCAGTGGTGGAGTTGTGTGTTGAGTTGCTACAAAACTCAATGCAAATATGAGAAAAACAATACGAAATAATGTTTTTGCCATTTCGCTTAATTAAATTGCTTAGATGCTTAAGAACGTCAAAACTCAACTGATGTTGAAATTTGCTTCTTCTCAAAAGTATACACAGCGTTTCTTATCTGAGCATGGGGCTTATCGACAGTCTGACCCATTTGAAAAGCTCGTGTTTTGGTGAGCAATGGATACAAATCGAAACGACAAAGCTTTATTCGTTGGTGTCGAAATTTTGATATGTACTTTAAAACAGGCGCGAAAAGTTCCAAAAATTTTGGGAGGGGTTTGAATATTTACAAAATATTACAATGGCAAAATGGAAAAAAGTAGGTCTCAGCATTCCCAAAGCTAATATATATTGTAATATTGTAGCAGATTATTTTGGTAATTTTTCCCATTTCTAGTGACAACTTTAAGGCTCCCCTTGGCCTTTGGTTGCCACACCAATTAAATGGTTATATTTTATTAAATGTCTGCTACAAAAGACACGTTGCCTTTTGCCATTGCCATTGCCATGGCAAATAGACGCTGCGATTTTCGCTCATTTTGCGGTGCAACTGAGCGTATGCGCAACGTGGCAAGAAGGTGGAGCCACAATGGGCAGGTGTGTAGTAAGCCGCCGTCGGTTGCCATAACGCTGACGTGGCATTGCCCCAGACCTCCAATCCGCATCCAAGGCGAAGGCGTCGTCGAGACCTGCTGACGCCTGGCACTCCAACTCCACCACTCCAGCGGCAGGACGTGGCAGACAACGCTGTTATTTATTCCGGATTTGTCTACCTTTTTCGCTCTCTTTTATTTATGTTTGGCAGACGCCAATTTTCATGGCGGTCTGCGGGACAATGCAGCTCAGCTGCTCTGTCGCCGTCCGAGCGGAAAATAAAAGAAACCCCTGCAAACGCCGCCGTGTACGGGTTGAAGTTGTAAGCTCTCACCTTTGATTGTCTTAGACCGGCTTCTGGTAATGCTGGTCGGACATTTTGCGGGCGAGTAATGAAACCAGCCATCAGCAGCGCCAGCAGCCCTTTGTTTGCAGTAAATATTTTAGGAGGAAAAAATGCTTTGGCTTCGGCTTTGCCTTTGTCTTGTGGTCAAAAAACTAAAACGTTTCAGATTGTTGCCAGGCAGCTGCTGCTGGTGATTTGGCTAAACACTTTAAGCCAACTACTACTTGATTAAAAAACTTTCCGCCAGTTGCAGAAACAAATTCAATAAGTGCGACTGAAGTCAAAAATCAATACAAAATCGCCAGATGTCTACTTAGTAATCTAAGCCACAAAACACAGCCGCAGGATGTGGGAAGGGAGGGGGGGAGGCCGGCACATAAATTCAAGATGTGGCCATAAGATTTATGACGATTGCCAGCACGGAACGTGGAATTCTTGGGGGCCGGCATAGACAGTTGGAGCTTGCCGCTGCCCTCTGAACTTAGAGCGGCAATTTACAGTAGGCATATAAAATTCACATAAAAATTGAAACTGCTCTTCGGACAACTTTGGCCACAGGGGCGTATACTTTACGCATTTTAAGTTTCAATTTCACAGTCGAATTTATGGGCAGGGATGCGGATGCGGATGCGCGCCATGGCCATTTTATGGCCACTTCCGTTGACCAAGTCTAAGTGATTTCTGACATAAAAACAATAAGCGAATGCTCAAAGTTGAAATCAACGTTTTTTGGCCAAAATGTATCCATTCCATTTGGCTTATTATGCAAAAGTAAATGCGACCGCGCTCCGATAATCTCAAGTAATACATCAGTGTCTTGTAAATGCGTTAACAGTGTCCATGTCCTGCGTCGCAAATTGTGAATTATTTGCGCTTCCTGCGGCCGCTTATGCACTTCCTTTGCATATTTGTCTCGCGGCCAAGGACAATTTGCTCGGATTTCAGATTTCGCTTACGACAACTGCGGAAATTCATATCGCAATTGTCTGGCCATTTCCATAAACGGTTTCGATTTCCATTTGCCATATCATGTGTTGATGCGACAAAAAGGATTTGCATCCTTTCCTAGAGTCATTACCATATTAAATGGTTTTTCTTGGGAATTGATGAAGTATTAAATTATGCCAACGACTGTGGCTTTATGGGGGTATTTGGGGTTTTTATATCAATTTGGTCAGCTCTGGCAGCTAAAAATGTTTCCCTCTCTCTTATCAGAAGTATTTATTTCTGAATTTCTGGCCTTGAGTTTGATTCGGCGAATTGAATTCCCCAGATACTTTTGGGTTCGATAAGTTAATTGACGTCATTGAAAATTTAAAAAAAATGTTGTTTATCGGAAATTTGGAATTTATGTTCCACAGAAAAGTGTTAAGATTGAGTTTTTTCTGTTGATTAAGCAAAAACTCAAATAAATATAATAAATTTGTAATTTGAGCTCGAGACAGACTGAAGTCAAGAAACAATCAACTTCTAAAGTCAAACAAAATATCTTGATAAATGCCCTTCAAAGTATGCAACCTTAATTTCCTTTATTTAAAAGTAAAAGGGTTAAATTTAGATATTGCATTGAGAAGATTATGTAACTTAAGAATTTTTAATAAAACTGATATGATTTTGTTCTTATTCTGAATTCAAAAGAACTTTTGATTAAGTGTGACCAGGTCCGGTTCACTTTAGCATTTTAAGCACAGTCCTTCTCAGAACACGTCTTCCAGCTTATTTTGCTTACGAATTATGTTAGAAATTAGGAAGCACATTGTCTTTTAGTATTCGGTTGGTCACTTTAATTAAAAAGTTGCGCATATTAAAGCATAATTTTAGTCAGGTCATTTTTTTACGAATAAACACTTGAGTGCTGCAATGGCTACTTAACATCTTAACTGCAATTATGACCAAGCGACACCCTGTATATTGGTTATTTGTATGCGTGGTTACTTTTAGTGTGACCAAGTCCTCTCACTTTAAAAAAAGTGTGAGTGTCGCTAACACTCACGAGTCCTTGATGTGAAACATGATCCTAAGTTCAAAAGCTTATTTTCGAATCACAAGCTCTTTCAATGGTATAGAAATCAGCAAGGTCACTCTTTCGAAAGAATAAGTTTAACGGGTAGTAGAAATACCAGAAACAAGATCACTCGCTGCAGTGTTCTCTTTTTTTTTTTTGAGGAAGTTTATTGTGCTTATCCATAGATAAATGATGATGTTTTACCCCCCAAGATACCACCAAGGTGAGATCCAAGGTACCACTCATATCCCTCCCAGATCCCACCCCAGATGCTACCCAGATCCCTTCCAAATCCCAACCAGATCCCACCCAGAACCCACCCAGATACTACCCAGATCCCACCCAGATCCCAGCCAAACGCAACCAGACCAACTAACCAGATCCCACCCAGATACCGCCGAGATCATTTCCACATCCCACCCAGATCCCGCCAAAATCCCACCCAAAAACCGCCCAGAACCTTCCCAGATCCCACCCAGAACTCAGCCAAATCTCACTCAGAGCCCACCCAGAAACTACTCAGCCCACCCAGAAACCACCCAAATCCCACCCAGACCCCCCCAGATCCCGCCCAGCTCCCACCAGATCCCCAGCCCAATACGCTAACCAGATCCCAGCCAAACACTAACCAGATCCCACCCAGATACCGCCGAGATCATTTCCACATCCCACCCAGATCCCGCCAAAATCCCACCCAGATACTGCCCAGAACCCTCCCAGATCCCATACAACATGATAACCTTCTGTCAGCTTATTCTGCTTATGAATAATGCTACAACTGAGGAAGCACCCTGTATGTAGGTATGTGGCTGCTCACTCTTAGGCTGCCTTCACACTGTTCGACACATGACCCATGATATCTAGTAGGCCTGCATTTCCCCATGAAATTCTATGAATTTGACAAGCTATTCCAACTTAAAACACAACAAAAAGCAGGACTACTAGACTATATCATGTGTCGAACAGTGTGAAGGCAGCCTTATTAAAAGGTTTGCAATTTTTTACCATAATTTGGTTTTGAATAAAAACTTTGACTCACTTGATAGCTTTTCTACTCTGGCCACACCCTGTATATATGACATCTGTAAAAAAATTGAACACAACTAACTCCAATAGTTCCCCTTCCCCCCGTCATGGCACATTGCCTTTTATTGTATAGCAAAGAGTTAGTTCAGCATTTTGCTCGAAAACTAATTGTCGCAAATTCTCGCAGAGAGCACCAAAACTAAAACAAGACCACATCAGATCCATGCCAAATGGTCAAACCATTTTCGTTGTGCAAATATGACAATTGGCGGCGATATTAAAATGTGCTACGTGCGCTAAATCTACCGACATCAGCGGAGGGACAGGGACAGGCACAGCAGGAAAAGGGCACAACAATAAAACATGGATGAAGGCAATTTCGGGTGCAGACCAAAACAGGTGAGCTCCGGTTACAATGGCAGTTGGTTCGCCTGGGTTGGGTTAATGGGAAGTAACCCTTATGACAGTCGCTGATAGCGCACTCAATTTGCATTTGGTTGAGGGAAAAATGCCAAATTCCAGCCAATTACTTTTAACAACTTTCTAGCTGACACTTGAATCTCGGCCAACACAGAAATTAGTTGGCCCAAGAGCGGGGAATGGGCGTAGTTTTGTCAGGTGCGTACCAACTGAAAAAAGCAAACATTAACATAATATTAGGCGAGGGCTTTAATTAAAAATCCCAGACCGTTTCCCTCTTTTTTCCTGCCCTTTGGCATATGAGTGGAAGGGAGTGGCCCATCCGGCACAGACAATTAAAAACCCTCTGCAGCTTTGCCATTTGCCGTTTTATAAGCACAGATTACAGCTTTTTCGTACCGAATACGCAACGCACACGAAGCACCGGCGGAGGACACACAGCGTGGTCCGATAAGCGGCCAGGACGACTCGTCTGTGTGATTCGAATGCCTTGTCCCTATCTCAGCTTGTGTGTTGTGATTTTATGTTGTCCATAGTCATCGTCGATGTCCTTTTCTCCACCACGTTGGCTGCCTGTCTACTTAAATGACATTGCACTGCACCCAGGCAGTGCCACCGTGTACTCCAAGTTGATGGCCAGCTGTAAAACCTTATGATAGCTTAATTTTAGAGTTTTTAAATCGTTTTTGCATTTTCCATACGTCGCCGTTTTCCTTTTTTCGTCCCTATCTGAGCACACATAACAATGTGATTTGGGCACAAAATCAGTTGCGAATTTGCATGGCAAAGCGAGCAGCAAAATGAAGTCATTCAGATGCGAAGACCCACAAAGTGAGGAGCAGAGTGGAGGTACTAGCTGCTCAATATGCACAGTGCACAGCTTATAAGGTGATCATTATGGGGGGAGGATGGCTAATCAGATTGTTGCTTTGCTTTTTTTTTTTGTGATGATTTTGGTGGCATTTTTAAGCTAATTAAATGGAAAATCTGAGTATGGAGGAAAACTTAAAGGGAAATTGAGTTGAGGGATGGAACAGTATAAAAATTGGAAACCAATTTGGAGTAGAATAACCTAAGCTAAGCTAACCTAATCTAACATAACCTGAACTAACTTATACTAACCCAAGACTCAGCTAACCTAACCTTATCCTAGCCTAATTTAATCTGAGGGAACTTACTGAGTCGGAATTTACAAGATAAAGTAAACATCATGAGTTCGTCGAGATTTGTTGAATAGAATGCATAGAACCACAATCTGTCGACTACTGACAAAACTTCCTGAAGCATCATCGTGTTAGTCCCGACATAGAAGGCCTGGAACTTCTTTGAAGTTCGAAAACGGCACCCTAGCAACCCTTATGTACGTCTTTATAATCTCTACACCACACCACAAAAAAGTAATTAACATAATTATACTATTTTGTCATAATTTTGAAACTATTCAGTATATAATTCGTTTTGGTACTCCAAGTATCAAGTTGATATTTTCGAAAGTTTTATAAAGATATTTCGAGAAAAGTTAAATAAAGCTAAAAAAAAGTGAAAAGAGAACTATTAAGTCTTCTTAATTTCGTCGCTTAAACTTATACGAATCAACATGGCGCCCGAGCAGGTCCCCTCGAAATAGTACACCAATTTCGTAGGCGCAAGCAATCGCCTCAGGGAGCTCGAGAACAAGTTAAAGCAGGAAAAGGAAGCAGTGCGTCGGTACGCTCTAGAGGAAAGACGTCAATTCGAGTTTATTCCTCCACGCGCCCCTCACTTCGGAGGGCTTTGGGAAGCTGCAGTGAAGTCGGCAAAAACTCTTCTGTAACGCATAGCTGGCAGCGCACTGTTGACTGCGGATGAGTAAACAACATTTCTGGTCAGCGTGGAGGCGGTATTGAACTCGCGACCCATCGGCCCATTAAGTCAGGACCCGAACGACGGAGAAGCGTTAACTTCTTGTCAGCAGATCCAACCAATCAAAAAATAACCTGCTTGCGCCGATGGCACCTTGTCTGCTGTCTCAAGCAAGAGTTTTGACGGAAGTGGGCGAAGGAGTATGTATATGTATAAATGGACCAAGGACAGCCCAAACGCAACACTGGGACACCTTGTTCTGATAGCCGAGGACAATTAATGAAACCATAAAGTGCGCAACACACAAACTAGCTATTATTGAAGCCCATAAGGCGTTGAAATGTAATCGTCAGGTGGGGACATTTCACTATGGAAAACATTGTTCTCTCACTCGCAGGCCTGTTGTCCAAGCGGAGCAAAAGTCTCTGCAGTGGTGAGCCTCATGCTTTTAACATCTAAGTCTTTACGCAAGAGCAAAAGCACAAATAACGCCTCTCTTCAGCTGTCTTCGTTTCGAGCTTCTCGCATTGGGCGTCATCTTGCAAAGCGCAGAAACAGCGACAATAGCCCTGTGTCGTAATATATGTATGGTCTAAAGATTAACATGTGCTATTTACATATGTTAACAAAAACGATCACATCGACTTATATTTGACAACATGTATCAAATTGATATTGGTACACATTTTTTTGGGTACAAGGACAGATAATGTGTAAATGCTTGTAAGAAGTGTTGCCCAACCATATACACCAGAGGACTGGAATATCTCGTAACGCTCACAGACATTTGGTGTGGTAAGCAAATCTGCATCCTTTCCGCTCTCCTCCGATTCTATTAAATCGGACCACCGGATAACATATTCCGCACATTTTGTATGGCTTTTTTTTTTGTTTTTTTGCTATTTTTATTTGCCATTTCTTTTCGCTGGCTGTCATATCAATTGTCAATTTTAATTGCTGGCAGTTGTCATAACTCGGTTGTTAATTTTACAACTGTTTGGATTCCATGGAGTCGCTTAACAGCGCCCACGACACATTCTGTATTTCGTTTGCTCCTTTTGCTTGCTATTTGCTATTTGGTTGAACTTTTTTATGGTTGTGTAACAGCAGAGTTGGCCCGGCCATATTTGACGATGGCTGCCGCTGCTCACTTAATATGCATCCAGCGACCATATTGAATCATCTGAGGGAGTTTGCCGCTCCGATAAGATTCAGGGAGTCACGTAGATATGATTTGAGAGAAATCATACATTAAATCGTTTCGACTGGACGGCCACGTTTAATTGCGGCCGATAAGGTGTTCCGCGGAATCGGCCGGGCCTCGGTCGCAATTAGTCAAACGAATTTGTAGCGCCCAGCTGGGAAATTAATCAGAAGTCGCTCGCGTTTAAAATGCAAAATGCGTGCGCTAAATTACGGCGAATTCTCAAGCCTAGACATTTTTCAGCGGGCACAGGCCCTGTCCATGGGCCGCTGATGATGACTCGTTTTGGCGTCGTGCTCGTTGGCGCGTCCACATTTGAATACTAATTGCACTTCGCCTCGGCCTCTGGCCGCGTCTTGCTTTGTCTTGCGGTAAATATGATAAACAACAAAGCGCGTCATTTTGACATTTGTCTGCTTTATGCGCCCACGTTGCCACCATATTACCAGAGTCGGAGCCTGAGCCTCAAACTCCCACGACTTGGCCTCATCCTTTACTCCGCTGTAATCGCAAATAGATATGCGGCTAGATAATGATCGGCCGACTGGCAGGCCGGCCTGAGCAGCAGCTCCATCTTCAGCTGCAGCTTCAGCTTCAGCTTTGGCCAAGTCGGTTGGCTTGCTTTGAACTTAAATGGGTTTTGTCTGCCCGTTGCTGTTGTTGTTGTGGTTGTTGCTGCTGCTGGCTGACAGCATGTCTGCGGTTTTCCAAGCAAATTTGCCATGTGTTGACTAAAAATGCTTTTCTGCATTTTTGAATTGTTCGTTGGTGTCTTTTTGACTTCCCATGGACCATGCAACATAAACATTTGTTGATAATTAAAATCGGTCATTCTCATTTGAGGCAAACGACCACTTGTTGGCCATCAATGGCATGCCAAGGGACTGGCTTCATAATGTGGGCTAATTAATGTCCCACGCACGATGCAGCTGCCAGGACAAAGGAGTCGACATGTGATGCGTGCGAGTTAGTGAATGGGGGAAGGGTTTGGGCACTTTGTAATGAGTTAATTGAATGTTAAAGGGGATTTAGTATTTTTCTCTAGTCTCTCTGGCGTATCCAATCGTGTATTTCCAATACCACCAAATATCCAAGTTTATAAATATTCTTTATTGAACTTTGACAGTAAAATTTGAATGGTGATTTTTTTGTTAAAGAATGAAGTAGTGAAAAATTGTGTAAAGGAAAAATTTGTATTCCAAGTTTTAGGTATTTCAACGTTTTTAGATGGTTTGTTATTCAAATTGTCATGTCTAAGTCAGGAGTACTCGAGTTCTTTCTTATAACAATTCATTAACCTATCTCTGCAAGAAAAGTAGCCCCGTCATATTTCTTAAATAATATAATATAATAAATATAATAAATAACATGAAATGATTAGCTGAAAAACCCGGCAAGTTAAAATTAAAAAATCACCTCTCAATTTGATCACAGCTGTCTAAGGCTGACTTCACACTGTTCGACACATGGGACATGTCTTGTATTCCTGCTTTTTGTTATGTTTTAAATTTGAATCGCTTCACACATTTATTGAATTTCATGGGAATTCGGAACTACCAGAATATCATGTCTAACAATTCCTCAAAAATATGAAAGCTATGGGAGATTTAGTTATTCTTTCTGATGAAAACATTAGACATTGACAATAATTCCGAAAACATTGATTCAAGGAATATCGGATTAAAAAAAGGCTAAAAAGCTATTTGCCGGTCTATGAAAATTACTTCACAAGCAGAAATCTTTTCTTATGAAACACCAGAACCAATAAACCATCAGAGCGAAAAGCATCCTCAAATCGATTCTAACAAAAAATGTGTATTTTCCAAATTAAAGTCACAAAATTTTAACCTTATCAGGTAAGTCAAAACTGCGCATTTGGTATTCTGTAAGCTTTTGATATATAAAGCTGGTGACTCATTATGATGCGCAACGTGATCTATGTTACGTGACAAGTCATTATGCGTGCTTTTCATAAATGCCTTTTGCGTAATCATTAAAAACATAAAAATTTTTATTCAAAAAACTATATTTATAATTAGATAAGGTAGCTGGATCGATTTTTTCGATTTACTTTGTATAGTTTGCCTTATATGCCTTTCCTTTACTGACATAGAGAATGAGTATTATAGATCAAATTGGCGCTATCTATTAATTTTGCTGGTGCGAAGCGAAATAGCCCAAGAGACAGCCTAATTTCTAACAGAAACGGTCTCAAATGAGCAATTCTAAAGTCGGGATTTCTAATCTATTATTTTTTTGACATTTTTCAAAATTAATTCTCCATGCGCAAAATTTTTTTTCGACTTTTTTTGCATTTTTTTTATAGCTCGGATTTTTGAGAATTTCGCAAAAAAATTATTTTTGGAAATTCGAAATACTTTAAAAGATATAGCCCTTTGCTTGCATTTAAATTTTGTTAATGGCTTTTGCCAATATTTGGGGATTTTTGGAGGATATATGGAATGCCGAAGTCATGGGCAATGCAAAATCATACCATTGGCTTGATATTATGCCAATCGATGATTTTGGTCAAGCCTTTGCTGCTGACACTCCGACGGGTAGGTGTCGGAAAAATAAAAAACAATTTTTTCTGCTACCACCTCATCGGAATTGAATCAGCTGATTGTGCCTGTCAAGTTAGCGGCACTACGAGCATTCCGATGGGTATGAACGGAAATCTTAGATTTTCTGAGTTCGACTGAGCGTAGGGGCCTGTCGGAATTTTATAACAGCTTTCCGACACCCTTTTTAAAATGGGGTTGACAGCCAACAAAAGCGATTTAGTTTGTCTGTGTACTAAGCTAAACTATAAAAAAAAATGACCAAAATCGAATTTCAATTTTTTTTTATTGGCGTCATTTTGTCAAAGTTATCCTGTTAAAAAGAAAAGAACTAGACAGAATTTGTTATTAGCATTTGTTTAGTGCAAAAGTTCCGTAAAAACTTTTCAGTTTTCTTAAGCTGTAGAAAATACGCAATATATTAAATGTCGGTATTGAAAATTTTGGTTTTTTGATATTATCTATATTGATATTTTGAAAAATATCGACAGCCCTAGTCTCGAGCGACATGACATAGAATCTTCTTAGCTGCCTCCTTAACCACACCACCTTTACTTTTATTGCACTGTGAAACCATCGCAGCATTGCAGCCAAGTTTTTCTAATTGGGCCTGGTTTCTTATATCAACATTTATAATTATAATCTTTTTCTTTTCATTCTAATAAATAAATATTTAGTTGTTATTTTTTTTAGACATTTATTTATTTTTCCAAGAGCATTATCAAACGCAGCGCTGTTGATTGTAAGCAATGTTGCTTCGGTTTTCATTAAAAACAGTTGCGATACTCTGTAAAATTAGTGTTATATTATACCGAAATTCTTGTCTTTTCTAATATTTTCAGCTCGAGAGTATCATTTGACTAGCAAAAAGATTACATTTTCTTTGTGCCATTGTTCATTGAGGAACTGGATCCATTTGTTCTGCAGAGTTGCTCGTAGGCAACCAAGTTGATATCCAATTGATTTGTTCTTTATTAAGATCCTTAAGGCCATTTATTGATCAGCCATTTTAGTGCTATAAAAACCGTAAGCCATCTTCGTTACGGCGTACCTTTGCTTTATAATATCGCTTAGCGCCGTTGGTCGTAGATGCTCGGAATATCAACAAATTGTTTTTGATGAGCATGTGAGATGCAGGCAGCATCTAGAGCGGAGCAGAATAATTACCCAGGGCACAACATGGCAGCGGCACTTGTAATTAATTAAACATCAACAGCAACAACAGCAACAGCAGCAGCAGCAGGCGGCTTTTGGCGGGCAAACAAAAATGTCTGGTAATTATCACTAAGACGCGCCGCTGCTGATTAAAAATGCGACGCGGACATTCGAAGTGCATTGAGGCAGCAGCAAGACCCCTTGAAATCTGACAGCTTCGTACGGCTGACATGACAGGCTGCCAGAGCCGATGACGCTAAAAACTGGCTCCAGTGCGCGTCCAGTGATTGACCGACGGAGCGACCAACTGACTGAGCATCAGATTGAGAGTGTGAGTGGTGATGGAGCCCGTGTCGTCGGAGTTGCATATAAATGAGGCCTGCCAAAAGTTGACAATGATATTAACCTTGAGTGGAGTGTTCGGCGGATTGGTTCGGGTTAAATGCTATTGCACCTCAGCATTAATGGCCAGTTACCCAAGCTCTGAATCAGACTGCTAACCCAGTTTTAATAATCACGAAATTGAAGTTATTTTGCGGTAATTACCTTTTGCATTTTGGCTGATTTTTCAATTCTTTTTTTATGGGTTTTTGCAGCCAGCACGAACGGCTGCCTGGCCTGGGACTGGGACGGGGACTCTGACTGACATATCAGAAAGCATAAATCTTCAATTCAAATGAAATTTATTAATTTTTGAACCCAGCTAATGGTGCGACTTAGTTGCTAGTTCCTTAGACTGTTACACTGAGAGAAAACTTCTGGCTGCTCTTTACCAAGAGCTGAGATTTTAGCTCTTGCTAAAAAGCAGACCCAAGATTTGTTAATTTTCATTGGTTTTTTTCTTGCGGCCAAAAGTTTCCCCATCCGCCAGCGTCTCGGGCAGTGGCATGCCCCGCGTCTCGGGCAGCAGAATGGTGCCCAGCACAGCCAGCAAGGAGAATATGCCAAAGATCAGGGGCGGTATCCACTCCTTGACACTGGCCAAATCACAGATCATGGGTGCCACGATGGAACCTATGCGGCCCACCATGGAGCACAGTCCCACCCCATTGGAACGCACCACGGTGGGAAAGAGCTCACCGCCATACAGGTAAACATTTGGGAAGGTAATGGATGCTCCAAACAGACCCAAACTGGCGCACGACACCTGCAGCCACATACTCGAATGGGAGAAAAAGACCAAAAGCATGAGACCCAAAGCGCTCAGGCCATTCGAGAACATCAAGGTCAGCTTGCGTCCCAGAAATTTGGTCAACACCACACACAGGCAGGTGCCGGGGATGCCCAAGGCGGCGGCTACCAAATTGTTGACAAATATATTCCCACCCAGCTTGGAGATGTACTGGGCCGTGCCATAGTAGACCATGCACACAACCAGCCAGTCATTGGCCATGCAAATGGTCTTCAAACGCAGATACGGAGTCTTGAACAGATCGAAGAGATTGCCCTTCTTGGTGGGTTGACTGCTGACCAGAGCCTTGTGGCTGGCCTCGATTTCTGGACGTATGGTGTCGGTGGGAGCACGATTATGCTTGGCAATCTTCTCCAGAATTTTAATGGACTTATCCACATTGCCTGTGGTGTACAGCCAGCGTGGTGATTCCTGTACGAGGCAAATGTAGATGACAAAGACCACCGAGAAAATGGTAATGCTGAATTGGTACCAACGCCACGTGCGGATGAAGTAGGCAAATACGGCCAGAGAGGCGTGAGCGAAGTTGAAGGGCAACTGATAGAAAATGGCCACAATTTCACGCTTCTTGGGTCCTATGATTTCCATGACCAGGACGAAACTGTAAAGGGAAAGTAGTGAAATTATTTTTAAATGAGCCGAGGATCCTGGAATAAAGTTTACCGTCTGCGCCATGCGGCATTTTGCAAGCTGAGAGCTTAACAAATGACTGAGTACGTTGAGAGTTTTAACCGTGGCGGTCAAGTGGGTCGGATGTGCTTGGTGCCTTGAGCAAAACTTGTCAGTTGAAATACTATTCTCTCACTAATACTCAAAGTCACTTCCAAATGTTCCAAACACTCACCTAGTAGTCATGGTTCCACCTGTGGCAAAGGCCACCAAAAACCGAAACAGGCAATAGAACCAGAAATACGGAGACAGGCAGACTATTAATCCAGTGATCAGCTGCATAAAACAGCAGCCCAGAAAGGCCGGACGACGTCCGAATCTATAAAAAAAAGTGCATTCAGCATTTCCAACACCTTTCTCTCCCTCGCTTACTCACCGATCCGCTATAATCCCAAAGAACATGCTGCCAAACATCACCCCCAACATCACAATGGACTGGGACATGCTGGCCAGCGACTTGTCCTCACACGTGAGATTCCATTCGGTGATAATCGTCGACTGAAATACGCTCGTATCAAATTCCGGTTCTGTGCAGTCGTCGCTGCACGGATCCGTCACATTCTCCGTGCCGCAGCTGAGTGGAGTGGGTGCGGCCAGGAAAATGTGTCCCAGTGTGTGCCAACCGGTGCCGAATTTGCACAGGCAAATGACCAGAAAGAAGAACAGTTGATAGCGCCGAAAGTCGCCTATCTGTGAGATGATCGGATCGCTTGTCTTGGTCACCGGACGCAGCTGCTTCTGCCGCCCGCTGGTCGCTGGCTGCTCGGCCATAGTGGCTTAATTTGGCTCTATCTGAAATTTGGAATAATTTTTGTTCACTAATTTTTGGCTGAGTGTAGCCGGCCTACCTTAAATACCAAAACTGAGAGGAGCAGTCGGTGGACTTTCTCAAATATTTACCAGCTCCAGCAGAAATTAGACATATCGAGCGTTGTGGGACGTGGTTGGTCGTGGCCCGGTTCAGCGCAGACTGGCGTGAAAATATGGAACCCAAATGGATGGCAATTTCATGTTTGAATGTCGCTAACCGGTTTGCCGGCCGAAGCTAGAGCACACTTAGCCCACTAACGTGACAAGTTGTTGCTGTTGTTCTGCTAATGGCATTTCGCAACTAGGACTACCCCCGGCTAAGTCAAACTTTTACTCTTAAAGTAGGTAAATGAAGTTGGCTGCTTCATTAATTGGGGAGGTGCGCCACCAACCGGGCCCACCGATACCCCAAAGATTAAGCCATTGTCTGCTCTCAGATAACAGAACACAGAAACAAAACAAAGCGACAGTTTGCTATTAAGATGGCTTAATTAAGGAAATGCCAGGCCAACAATTGAGTGAAAGTTGGCCCAGTGAGAGGCTGAGATTTGTCGCTGCAGCACCTTTCCAGCGGACTCGTATAACAAGTTCCCACGACAATATGGCAACCTGTCTGGGGCTGGAGTCGGAGACCTTGCGCAATCGTCAGCGGCTGGCAAAATGTCACAACAATTGGAAATAAATTATATGCAAATTGGTTGGCCAATCAATGGTCCAACAATACAACATACACTCTCAGCTCTTGTCGGCAATATAATGCGATCCCGCACATGATTAAAATGCCAATAAACAAAATCCGCAAGCGTGCGTCACGCCAGCAATAAGCGTCACACGATCGCGGGCGGAGAAGGCGAAGGGGGCTTAGAAATGGGTTTCTAGGGAAATGTGTGGCTTTTGTTGTGAATCAATTATTTCAAATTAGACATTTCGATTTAGTTTGATAAGGCTTCTTACTCAGAACGACAGAAAATTCCCTTTGCCACAGTATTCCACATAAATAGAAATACTTTGTGTGATATTACATGAGCATCAAAGCAAAGCCAACACTGAGAAAAAAAAATCAATTTAAAATCAAGATTATAATCTTGAATCAAAGAGAAACGGTATCAAAATTCGATTAAGACCAGATAATCTTAACCCAGTATTATATGCTTAATTTTCTCAATTTTAATCTTAATCCATCAATCTTGGATAAAGATTGTTTATACTCGACTTTAAGATGAAACAATCTCATTTTTATACCCTTGGAGAGGGTATATTAAAATTGTCCAGATGTTTGTAACTCACAGAAGGAAGCATCTCCGACCACATAAAGTATAATTCGATCAGCGACGAGCTGATTGATAAGCCGTCCCTGCCCCGCGTCCGTCTGTTTCAGTACTCCTCCGCGTTTTAGGCATGATAAGCGCCTGGACGATCGTTGAAAAACTAGTTTTATGAGGAAAAATTTTTGTTTTCAATGCACGCTCCCAACGCTCGTTTATAAGTTTTCAGATCTTACATAATTTCACCAAGCCTGCAAATCGGACACTTATAGTATAGCTGCCATACAAAGTTAGGTCTGAAAAAGTCTTAGTGGGAAAACTTTTTGTTTCAGTACGGTCCCAACGCTCGTATTAGTTTTCAGATCTTACATAATTTCACATATTTGTCGACGGACACTTATAGATAGCTGCCATACACTGTCAGATATATCAGCTCCATATATAAGTTAATATGAAAAGAAAAAAACAAAAAAAAAATATATTAAGCTGTTATTATTTTGATGTTTTTTTGTTTTGTTTTTTTTTTGTGCTTGATTTAGTTATTAACAATTTTTTCTATCTGAAAAACTTATATAAATGTTATTTATTAATCTACCTGTACTGGGACTTGAACTGAGTACCTCGGGGTGATTGACAACACTGCATTGCCACTCAGCCCTCTCGGCTGTTCAGCCTCATTGTTGGAGCGTCACTTGTCGTAGTATAAGAACTCAGCACGACAATACCAGCTTAGTTCTTATACTGCAACTGGTTTCGCGGAAAAAATTCCTTCAATAGCAGAGTCGATAAAGAGGAAGAAAAAAGCTTTATTGGAACGAGAAGGATGTGGTTCGAGTCCCAGGAGAACCGAGTTGTGTTTTTCATTTTTTTTTAAATTTTTTTTAATAAATAAATTTATTTATATATATCATAAAGTTTTTTAAGCCGTAAAAATATTTTCAATCTAGATTTTAGATTGAATTTTTTTCTCTGTGAAGGTGTTTCCAACTATATGAAATACCGTGAAGAAGAAATTCTCTATTGTTCTGAGCAAGGTATACTAAACAAGGTAGGCGCACTCGTTCTCTCACTCTCTTGACAACTTGTTAAATTTCAGTCAGTAAGCAACTGTTCCATGGAGCAAAAAATATTAGAGAGGCACTTTGCTCAGTCGACACCGCTTCAGTCAGTAAATTGTCAGCTGTTCGCTCTCACTTACGCTCTCCAGATACTTTTTGGTCAGCTGTTCGCTCTCTCTGGATACATTTGGATTACGGTCGTCTCGCTCCAACCACAGTGATTTCCTACTGGCACTTTGAAGTATCTTTACGGGCACTATCGTTTAGCACCAGCAAAATTGAGAGGCAGTGCAAAGTGCCTCTCTAATATTTTTTGCGCCATGACTTAGTAGCTTAGTAGGCTTTGTATTGAAATATATTACTCTCTCACTCTCGCTCTCTTTGACACACATTTAAGGGGTTCTGAGAGAGCGAGTGTGCCTACCTTGTATAGTAACTGGTAAACCAATGACAGTTTAGTACACCTTGGTTCTGAGTGGGAAATCGAAGAGCTCCATAGTTATGGACTTTATTTCATTTATTTAAATTCATTTTCAGTAACAAAATCAGATTAAGTATGTAATTTTAAGAGTGTAGTCCTGCGATTAGTGTGCTGGCCAAACATCACAATACGATACAGAAACACAAATCACAATACCATGGCCACAGAATTATTAAAATCACGATTTTTGAAATGCAAAACTATACAAGGGACACAAACTATCCACCCTACTCAACTACAACAAAACAATCGTCTTAAATCCAAAACATACTCTCTGCTACTTTTTGATTTCAAAATACCGGGGAGGGTTCGTTTTCCCGAGACTACGCCCAAAGGAGACTTCACCAATTTTTTTTAATCTTTTTACCCTTTTAGGGAACACCATCAGCTTTTTGGGCCCCGCAACTATCGTTTTGTCCCAAGTATTTTGCTCACTTTTAGTGGACGCCCTCGCCCTAACTTTTAATATCACCTATTTGATACGTTAAATCTGTGTTTTTTTAAACATTTTTTTTCCTAAACTTGCAGTCTATCATCGTCCATTTAAAAAAATTTCTGTTAATTTCTTTAATCTCTTTTCTTATCTCTTTTTCTTTAATACTTTATTTTTTGTTCACTTTCCAATCACTTTTTTTTTTGGTTTTTTATGCTTAGGTGCTTGTTCCTCTGTTTCGTTTTAGTCCTTATAGTTGCACGTCGTTTCGCACCGGCCTCAAAACGAAATTTTTTGGGGGAGTTTTGTTAATATCTAAATTTTTAATAGAAATGTTTATATGTATTTCCATATCTTTTAGGTCTAGCCATGTATTCGATTTTGGCTACGATTTTTTTTATCTTAAAAAAAGAATATAAAAAGTTGCTTAATATGATTCTTACCAAATTATTCCAATCAACTAATTCAAAAGTTGCTGATATTCCTTAGTATATACACTTTTTTTCTTTCCATTTTTTTTTTAAAAATGACCGTTATTGACCACAAGTTTACGCTCTATCCAACAAATATGTATTTCTATGGTATTCCCCTTATTCATTTTTCAATTCGTTTACCGTCCCATCGTATTTGTTTTTGGCGAGAGCGCGCCACATACATCGCAGCCAAACTTTATATACTTTGGGACCAAACGATAGTTCCGCCCGGGCAAACACAAAATCTCATAGTATTAAATTCTTCGAAAAAATACCAAAAAAAATCAAAAATTGACCCTTTGATATGATTCTGGCCAGGCTGACTCTCAAAATAAGACACATTTATATTTAAAATGTGCTAGATATTCCCCTAAGGATGTAAAGAATTAACACAAAAATTTTTTGAATTTTTAGAAATTAAATCGGTCTCATCCCCCTCATTTTCCATACATTCAAATTTTCGATTTTGGGGCGAACGCGCGTCCACTAAATGAAGTCCGATCGCGCCAACTTTTTTCATATCTATTGGGACCAACGAACCCTTTCCGCCCGGTATTTTGAAATCTTTTTAGGGCCAGTCTTACACTTCAAAGCATCTTAGATTTTTAGCCCATATCTATGGAAATATTCAATTTACCATTTTCAGCTTAATACAGAAAATTCCTGGATACAAGACCCTATTTTGAGAAAAAAGCAGAAAAAACGTCCCTTTCCGGGCAATTAGTTTTTGTTCACTAACTTTCGCGACTTGAAAACTAAAATAGTATTAATTATTTTTATACCCGTTACTCGTAGAGTAAAAAGGGTATAAAAAATACAAATGTATGTAGACGGCAGAAGGAATCATTTACGACCATATAAAGTATTTATATTCTTGATCAGCATCAACAGTCGAGTCGATATAGAAATGTCAGTCTGACCGTCTGTTCGTCCGTCCGTCTGTATGAACACCTAAATCTCAGAGATGGTAAGAGATACAGGTTTGAAATGTATGGGACAAATGCTTCTTTTATCTGCACGCAGATCAAGTTTGTTTCAAATTTTTTGCCACGCCCCCTCCCGCCCCCGCATTTCGGAAAAAACGTTATATCTCCTACAGCTTTGAAGATAGACGATTCATACCTTCTAGAGATAGTTAGTAATTAGCAAAATAAATTGATTTGCCGAAAAAATGATGAGCGGATGAGCGGTTCTCAAGTTATGAGCAAAAAAGTGATGAATAGCCGAGTTACGAAAATGTTGCATACTTTTCGGATGTTCACTCTGTTCACTGTTAAATATGTTTTTTCATGAGTAACGGGTATATCGAAGTCGGTTAGAGCCGACTTTAACCTACGCTCTCGTTTGTTTTCGACTCTTTCAACTTTTCAGTGATGAACAGTGTTACCAATCTATGCGGACTTTTCGGCCATATCAAATCTGAGTGAGATGAAAATGTTTCATTTGGGTTTTATGTCCTTGGGTCTTATGTCATGTCACCTACTCTGTCACCTGTTCTCCACAGATCTTTGGTTGATAAAGTTTTCTGAATCACTTGTTCAAAGCCCCTAAAGAAACCAGAACTATTAAGGATTTCTTAAATTAGTTTCAGTCTCGGCATTAAGCCAAAGTTTTTCCTCGCCTATGTTTCTCATAGAAATCTAAGAATTCTTTGGGAGTACCACTGCAACCACTTGAAAGCACAGCAGGGTTTAAACCCATTTCGAGTAGAAGTTTAAATTGCCCTTCACTTGAATTAACAAATATTAACACATTTAGGGCCGATTTACGTCTTCTATATAGAGCTATCTGTTACATAAACAATTAAATAACAGAGTAAATTGTAAGTTTATCTAACACATAGCAAAAATTGGGCCTTACAATCACATCAATTACAATTATACATGTAAACGGGAAGTTGTGGGGAAAACGAATCTTTACATAAGATTATTAAATATTAGTTGCAGTCACTTTATTGTTTTTACATATTCCGCATGTTTCTTTCTTTGAATTGGAGGCTTGGCTTTTTACACAAATACACAATTTTGTATAATTAATCACAATTATCAATGAAAAATGCACGACTTTGCTGTGTCGGCGACTCTCAGCTAATGTTAGAAGCGTCTGCGCTCAGGCAGCTTCGGGAAAGTGTTCAGTCTGTGTACTTTAGTCTCTGCTGATAAGAGACACTTCGACGGGGTGAAATGATAATGGGTACAAGATGAACTTGGAAAGGCATTTCTTGATAATCTTATCTGGAGTAAACTTTGCCCAAATCCCAATCCGGACCATAATTTCGAATACTTTTATTAACATTGAAGCTTCTGTCGTGAAAATGATTAAAAAAAGATGGTTTCAAGAATTTTATGGAGAATGTAAATGTTAGGTCAAAGTCCCATAAGGGGGCTTGTGAATGATATCGCTGGTAGAGTCAGCTCAAATGAGTCTAGGGATTCTTTCAGTAAAAATTGTAAACAGTTGGGCTTGCTGCTGTTTGCGTTGAAGCTGCGCCGTTGATACTATACCCTAACAAATAAGCAAGAGTTGCTGAGATAAATTTAATTAGTTCGTTTATGTTGTGAGCACGGTACAACTATATAAGGTAAGGTGCTCTCTGAGAGAGCTCTCTTTTCGGGACTCCAAATTTTCATTGTGTTGCTGTCATTTGATTGAAAAGGTTGTGTGCGCACGAATTTTTTTTTGATTTGCTGACGCGATTTGTTTATAATTTGTGAAAATGTCGAGCCAATACTGTTGCGTATGTCGATTAAAGTCCCAAAGCACGAATTGGTCCGGCCGCAAACGCGAGAAGAACTCTTGATTGTGTGTATTGGTGAACACTGAATTGCAAGTAAGACGCCTGTGGTCTGGAGCAGAGGAGGCCAAATGGAGAGGACAGAAAATTGCGCTGGTGTTGGTGGACAAGAGAACTGCTTCCAGACTAGAGCAGTATGTTTTGACTACAGAAAAGAAAAACGGCCGAACAACAACCCCAATCTACACCACAAATACTTGCGACTTGCAATTAAATCTTCACCGATTCGCACAACCATAAGTTCGGCTGGCGTTTTGCTTAAAAACACGACTAATTTCGGCTCATGTGAGCTGCGGATCGCCGCCTCTGGTCTGAAGAGAGCTCTCATGGCCGGCAATGAAGTAAATCAGGGTTCCCCAAGAAAAGAGCCCGAATTTGTGGCTGTGTCTTTCTCCTGTCATATTGTTAAGGCACTGCATTTTGGGCAGACACCGGCTAGCAAGTCATTTCAGGGCGGGATCTTAACTCCAGACCGCATCGCGAACAATCACTACAAATTCAAATCTTCACTAGCAAAAACGGGCACAAATTCAAAAAAGCAAACAGTTATTGGCCAAACAATCATAATTCAGAACAAATCTCTAACGAAGAATCAGCGCCATTAGCAGGCTAGAGTATTCCTACCGGCAACGCTCCCAAGAAGCGATTTGGCTTTATCGGCTGCCCTAACATAGCCATTTAAAAAGTGCCAAGCGAATACCAATGAAATCTAGTCATGTATATACTATGTGTTTGTAATTCTGAGGGTGCTTTGCTTTTTGTTTTATTTCTCTCTCTCTCTCGATATTAGCAAAAGCTGTCAGTCTTCGATAAATTCTGAATGCCATACCTTATATAGTTGTATCATGGTTGTGAGGAAATAATAAATAAATAAATATTAAAACGAACAAACCCAAATCTTTCGTAGAATAACTACCTTAAAAAGTCCCTGTTTTTGAATAATCACCATTTTCAGAGTTCTAATATTTAGGTGTAGTCCAAGGTGCCCATTAATTGTAAAAATCGCATATATTCAGCCATTCAATGGGCAGGTAAAACTTTCATAGAAATATTCATATTTCATTACATTTCCCGCTTGACCACAACCAAAACTAAATCCAATTAAAGTGCCGTGCTTAATATTTACATTTCGAACGTTGCCAAGTGGCCAGCCTAAGCCGCTTTCAATGTCATGATGGCCAAACTGTTTATGCCAAATATTTTGGCCAAATGCTGAAAAGGGAGGGGGAGCGGGAGGGGCGGCACTTATGGCCTAGCAACGCTCCAATTAGCACACAAAAGGATTACAGGCGAAATACCAAAAATGTGCAGGGCTTTTTGCAAAGTGTGTGTATTTATTTGCCACTTGGCAAGGCCGACAAATTGTTTTGGAGCCCGACTTTGTTCGCTGCTCCATAATTGCTCAGCCTGAATGGCTGCCCTCTAGAATTCACTTGAAAGCAAATCAAGCCAAATGGAACGCAACAAGCATTTAATTTCAACTTGCACTCGCACATGGCCACAATCAAAATATTTTATAGGTTTGGCCATAAAGAAATTCATAAAGCGAACAGCGAACGGCCACGAAAATTGCTAACTCAGCGCTTACATATATCATTTTTATGCGCGACCACGCCCCTTTCAACTCGTAGTAAATTGACAAATGCAGCGCAGCAGCGCGGCAATGTCTGAAATGTCTTTGCCACTATTTAAGGTCTTTTATGAGCAGCGACTGGGATGAACGGGGGGTAGAAGGATACGTGGATGCGAGGACCATGGGAAGATGGAGGAGCAGACGAGACAAGAAATGAAAAAGCGCACCAAAAACTATGAACAACGCTCAGCGAAATAAAAATGCTTGTAATATGTAGTTAAACTCCAAGTAAGAGGATTACCAAATCACAGCTGCACGGACTTGGGGATGCTCTTTTTAGCCAAGTTTATAATTAAAAAAACTAAACCACACGCGCCAGCTGTTTGTTTGGTACTGCAGAAAATCGATACACTGACGTTGCTTATTAAGGAAAAAGGTTTCAGTTTACCTTGAAATGTTCATTTACCTGATTAGTGTACAGATAGGTAACTGACTGCATGAAGGTCATTCGATATAGAGGCTAACTGCAGGTAAGGATACGGGCATCAGCTGTTTTCAATGCAATGGTTTCGGTCTTGGAAAAATGGTTCCTGTCTTAGGTAAGATTCTCTGTTTTTGTATAATTTTGTTTTGTAAACGAGGTTATTTCGATGCTCGAGCTTCACTTACACTTTATTTACACGGCTTTGCTATTTACATACGGTTTTTAATTACTTATTACAATGTCTCTATGCAGGTTTGTCTCCATAATTTACTTTACACTTTTCATATCTACAGTGTGACCCTCATTCGATTACCATACCTTAACTCTAAAATATCTATACATTCCTTTGATTTGCCCTACTCAAGCTTTACCTTAGTTTCGGACTGTCAAACAAAAGCATTTTCCCCAATTACCACATTCATTCAAAAGGAAGCCAATGTCATTTCTTAGACTCATCACTCTTCTGGTACACCTCCTGGGCAGGGTATTTAATGTGAAAAAGAAGCAGCTAAAAACAAAGCGCCGCATCAACGCTTTTGGTTCTGCCTTGGCCTGGGACTGGCTGGCTGCTCACGCTATATTCCTCTCTAAATCCGCTTTGATTAAGTGCTCAGTCTTTTATGTGGAGATTTTTTAATCGTTACCTCGTTCCATGGCCATTCCATGGGGGCAGCGGGCAGGGGGCGTGCATGTGACCATGCCCCATAGATTAATCGCTAATCTGTCCCTAGAGGGCGTACTGACATTTTTAAAAACTGCGCACAGCTCAGCAACGCGAGGCAAAAGACGCAGCCTCATCCTCCATGGCCATTTGGAGTTATTCTTAGTTTTTATTGTTGTACTTCTGTTTTGATGCCGGACTGCGCGCGCGTCTTTAAATTGGCATTCGCACCTCCCGTGTCCTCTTGTCCTCTTGGCTTTTTCCAAATAAATTAATAAATTTTAAGCCCACATTAATTGTTATGCAGCTCTCGGCCGGCAGATTAATGTTTTAATTTCGCTAGTCGACTAGTTTCGTGGCCTTCCTTCCCTTTGGATTAATTTATGCGCGCCCTGTTCGCAATTTGTGCGCCATTTTTGAGTAATTCCTTTGGCCAGGGGCTCCAAAATGCATTCAACTGGAATGCAGCAGCCGCTTCGGGGGACGAAAATTGTTAATTTTGGAAAACATAATAAAATGCGGCAATATGTTGTAGTTTTTGCGTGGCGACTTTCAATTTGCGGACACAGACGAGCAGCAACCGCAAAGGAGCGCATCCTAATGTGTGTCACATAAATCAGACAACCTGCGGTTTCGGCCTGACTCTGGCTAGGCAAACGATGAGGATGAGGATGTGAATGAGATGACCACAAATCCCAGCAGCATATGCAGTCTTGGTGCGAATGATGATGAGCTGAACTGACAACACTTTGGAGATTAATGAGTCTAAAGGGGTGAACGGGCCACTTAAACTGGATTTGGGTAAGGGAAACATATTAAGATTCGTTGAGTCAAAGTAAGTAGCAGATTTTGTTGGCCCATAAAGTACCCTGTAATACTTCCGTATAGTATAGTGTGTTCCTAGTTGATCCCTATAATTCATGCTGATTGCTTCTGTTAAATGGAATTACCAAAATAGTTTCTGTATTTTGTGTACGTTCTTATTGGGATTTTTAGCATAAATCGAAAAACTGAAGATATTTTCAACTTTGTGGGGAAGTAGGGGTACAATTTTAAACTGGAATTGATGCAAGAAAACTATTTCAAGGAATAAAGGATGGCAATAAGGTGGGCAAGCGGCAGAATGGTGAAGCTTGGTTTAAATAATGATTGAGCCAAAGAAAATATTAACTGAAAGAAAGCTAACTTCGGCTCCATCGATGCTAATACACCCAGGCGGCTTCCAAACTCAGCAATAGATGGCGCCACTACTTGGACCATTGTGGCGATCCCAGTTCATCCTGCTACAATCCCAGGTCCATTTTAGCTAACTAGTTCACTAACAACCAGAGATTCAAACCCGAACAAATTTCAATATGGGTTGCAGTGTCTAACACGGCCAATAGTTAAATTTTGGTTGTGGTTCTATCATGGGAAACGGACTCAGGTTGCTTGTCGGCTTAGGGCAATCTTAATCTCTGCTAACAACCAACGATGCTCAATACTCCTGCCTTTTTAGATATCTTACATCTCTAACTCACACGCTTTTTGTGACATTCAATCTTACCGGCAACACGCTAAACCGAACTAAGCCCGAATCTGTGTTTTAAACTAAATAGTTAACGGGACCTAGCCACATCATTTCAGTTTTATTAGGTGTAAATCAGCGGGAAGACTCAGGCGGTCAGCGATGGCACACGCCAATATCGATAGCTTGCCATTAATATCGTGATGCCACACCATTTTATAGCCATTCTGCCGACTTGAATCAAACTCTCCAAAATTTTGTTCAAACAGATCATATTCACAACTGGAAAGCATAAAGACTCTACCATTCAAGGGGTATTCTCGATGACGAGGCTGTATTTTGGACCTTTTTTAAAAAACAATCTTATTAAAAAACGCCAAGTGTTTTTCCAATTCTGTCTTTGTTTTATTATGTTGCAAACAGATTAAAGTAAAAATAAGTGAGAAAGTCTGGAGCAGAAGCTGAATCCAATGCTGGTGCTGCGCTCATCTCTAAGTCTCTTTCTCTCTCTCTCTCTCTTAAGATTGTGCGGTGTTAGTTGTGACAGGGTGGGAGGGGTTTGGGCGGAGGGTGATGTACTTATTTACTCATAACTTGAGAACCGCTCATCCGATCTTTATAATTCCTTCGGCAAATCGATACATTTTTAATTTATTATTTAATTTTTAATTACTAACTATCTCTAGAAGGTACGAATCGTCTATCTTCAAAACTGTAGGAGATATAACGTTTTTTCCAAATTGAGGGGGCGGGAGGGGCGTGGCCAAAATATGAAACAAACTCGATCTGCGTGCAGATAAAAGAAGCATTTGTCCCATACATGTCAAACCTCTATCTCTTACCATCTCTGAGATCTGTTTGTTCATACGAACGGACGGACGGATATGGCTATATCGACTCGGCTGTTGATGCTGATCAAGAATATATATGCTTTATATAATCGGAAATGATTCCTTCTCCCTGTTACATACATTTGCAAAAAAAACAAGTATAAATTTAAAAATTTTCACATTTGCATTTTGGAAAATACCCCCATAAAAACAAAAAAGTTTTCGACAGATCGTTACTATGGCGGCTATTTATATGCTACAGCCATCCAATTTGGATCAAGAACCTATCCTAACTCAATTCGTTATACAGATCAAGAATATCTATACTTTAAGTGGCCGGAGATGCTTCCTTCTATGTGTTGTTACAAACATCTGAACAATTTTAATGTAACCTCCGCAAGGTAAAGTCACAGTTCGGGTTTTTAAGTCATAAGCTTGGTATGGAGATGCCCGCGAAAAACCCGCGAAATGAAAAAATCCATATAAAAAAAAATGATTTCGCACGGATTTCGCAAGTTGCTGTTTCGTGAGTTGGTATGGAGTTCACGCGCGAAATTGGCATATCGATATCACAGCGTTGCCACCCGACGTCAACGTGTCACGCGATAGTCACCCGATAGGCAAGTGATGAGAGTTGATTTCGAAGGTGTGAATTATATGTAAATCATATTTTTCGTACTCTGCATGGCAGTAGACACTCATATAGATACAAGTGTTGTGGCGCGGAGTTTTTAAATGAGTAGGACAACAATACAAAAACATTAAAAAGGATGAACATCTTTTCATTGGAGGAAAAGGTGATAGCGGCTTGTCAAAAATTATCTGTAAAAGTATAGAATTTTTTGAGTTTAATTATGCTGTTTACAATTGATTGTTTTTGCTAGGTGAACATTGCAACGCGGCTTGGGTTTCGGTAAAGGACAGCGCCACCGTTCGCTGGCGGCGTCCTAAGCACGCCAAGAGTGAAAGCGGTGGTGGAGTATCCATCGCAACGATGTGAAATGGCAGTTAGCTCCACTTGTGTCGTTTTTGACCAAATTGTCGGCACAAGGTATGTGTGCCATGCATGTGAACAAATAAGTGCTCATTCTCTTTTCAAGAAACTTAGCTCCTCGAACGAGAGGTCTGTTGATGAGGAACTTTGTCCAGCACAAAGTGATTCAATTGTGAAGAACTGCGATTCCGTATGTCGACCGGATGAGCCGCAGAACTTTTCAATGGGACTACTTTGTCGCCGCAAGTCGTGGACAACATTTTCTAATCTATGATATTGCATTATAAGTACATAACGTCGAGATGAAATGGCAACAACAGTTGATTCTGCCATTTCCCTAGTCGTGTCCAAAGAGCACCAATTGCCAATTGGAGCAAATAATTGAAAAGTTACAAATAAAGATAACGATGAACCTACAAACGATTTATTATTTTGCGATTTATTTATGTTATACAACTGACTCCACATGGATCTTTACAGGAAGTAAGGACATATCAAACACTGCCGAACCCTAGCTGCCTTAACTAAAGCTTCTTACAAATCACATAAAGCTATTGTCCCGCCAAAGTTAATTTGAAAACAAAGCAACTAGAGATGAGCAACTTATTTCGCACTTGCTATCGACGAAATAATGTGCAGAGATTTCGCACACTTTTCGCAAGTATCTCCATACCAAGCTTTAGTGCGAACCTTAGTTTCTTATGTTGTTGTTACATTTTTGAACTTAAACTGCATTGAAACTGTTCTGTTTAATTTCTACAGGAAATTCAATGCAAGTGATTACTTTTCATAATTTATAGCCTTGATATTGTTATATATAAAATAATGCAGAAATAAGATCTACCGAAAGGGGACATAGAGGGAACTGGTAGTCATAAGATTATTTAAATTAATTTGTTCAAACCTTTTCCATCCCATAAAAACCCAAAGATTTACCCTATCTACAAGTTTCTCACTTGAGTCATTTGTATAAAAATAATTTTCACTTCAGTATCAATGTCATCATAAATCTGTAGCTGCCTTTCAAATTTGTTATGCAACTCCACTTTGTTCGTCCATTTTTGCAGTGCTTGACTGATGGACTGGCTGATGGACTGCATTTTCTGGCCATTTAATGCATTTTGTTTATGCCTTGTTGACGGCTTGTAATCTAGCCAACTTTTAGAGGCCTAATCAATTTGTTGGCCTTTTCACCCCCTCTCTCTCTCTCTCTCAATCTCTTTTTCTATGTCTATTGCCTGATTTATGCTTGGCAGGCACGCAAATCGAGGCGCTTAATTTCCGCTGCCGACATTCTGTGACCACACGGTCTCCTGTCAGTCAGGGGCAGCTGTCATAATATCGCACCGCCTTCCCTACAATCTTACGCACTAGACCAGAAGCTAAATAAACCCCTTGTCATGGTTCGCAGCTTTATGCATAATTAGCTTTTGCCTGTGCGAAACTTTACCTCGTTTGCAAACTTTTAATTTATGCCTTGGCCCCGTGTAGGAACTGTATCCTGGCCGTAGTCCTAGCATCCAGTTATAGTTTACCGTTTAGTTTACTCTACATGCAACATAGGCAAACATATTTTAATTTGAGGTTATGTTTACATGCTGTGTATGTTACGCTTCAAGTCATACAACAACACCAAAAACAGCAACAATAATAAGAACAGGGCCACAAGACAAACGCACACCTGGCTGCATAATTTGCAGCTTGGATTTACACTGGACAACTAGGTAAAAGTCCTTGAAAAACTTTGGTTAATTAGAATCATTAAGTCAAATGGGGAAATATAATAAAATGTTAAGTATTCTCGTACTCAGATCAAGAACAAAAGTTGTACTTATTAAGCTCAGTTTAATAATTATAAAAAATTATAATTTTTTAGCCAAAAAAAACTTAGTTTATGGTATTGTAAATTATTTGAAAATGTGGCCATATCGTTATTAAGGTGTTAAGCTATTTTTAAGACGATGGTCACACTGTAATAATAGACAAAAGTTGTAAATAAAAATGTAAGAGATGATAGACAGATGGACAGACAGAGAAAGATGGAGAAACCGTGAGAGACAACCCCTATAGAGACATAATAAATAGTAAACCGTGTGTAATTGGTAAACCGTGTAAAGCCTGAAAATCGAAGAAATATTCTTTTACAAGTTCCTTCGTTTTCGGTGTGCATAAATTTGCGGAGGAAAATACTGGATGCCCACTTAATGCTTACTGCAGTGCAGACACCAAACGACTTAAACATTATCATTTGTCAAACTACAAAGACAAGGAAAAACTATGTTATTTCAGGCTGCTTAATGAAAGTAATGTGCTAAAACTAAATTTCTGGAAATTGTTTGTCTTTCCTTTGGCTAGTTTCCAATTCTAGGTAGCACAGTGTTATACCCAGCATGGAGCCAGGTCAACCAGCCCAGCCACATACGCATTCTCTGTGTGTGTATTATCGCCCGTGCCATATCAGACACAAACATAAATGCAAACAATAATATTTGCTTAAAATTGGCTACGCCCTGGACATCGGTGGGGACTATCCGGGCCGTTGGTAAAAGAAATAAGAGGCAACATGTGTTTTACATGACGTTGTCGTTGCCATTTGAGAGGCTGAGGCGGGGGGCCAACATGTTTGCTGTTCAATCAGTCGTTCAGTTTATGGTCCCCATCGAATATTCCCAACCGTGATCATCCCCTCCGTAGCCCACCCCCTCCTATTCAGCATTTCCCTCATGTAAGCACAACTTTACAGCCTTGTTTACTTGCCAGTTTGTTTTTGCTGCTCAGCACTGCATTGCGTATACGCCGCGTTTGTTGTGGCTGCCCATTTTGCACCTGACATTTCTGCGCTGCTGCTGCTGCTGCATTTTATGCAAATGAAGCCAAATATTGTGAGCAGAGATGGAACTGCTACACTCCGCTCCGCTGTGCTCTGCTCTGTTTCTGTTTACGTGAGTGGCCACACAACAGCAAAGTCACCTGCCCGGCTGCTGCCGCCCAGTTTATTTGTTTTTGTGTCACACAAAAAATGTACTTACCTGGCCGTCCAAATGCCAAGTTTTTGGGGAGTGGAACTCTGAACTGGATGATGTCGTTGCATACAGCTATAAAATATGCATTTTTAGTTTACTGCATTTAAAAAAAAATAATCAAACTTAGGCGTTACATGACCCAGTTTAGTGGGTTATGCGAAATATTTATGATTTTTGTTCTTACTTCTTCGATTTGGGTTTCTTCCCTATCTATAAATCGAATCTATCTGATTTTTATAGTCAGAATAGGCATTGTTAATGTTTTCTTAGTAGAACTAGCTTTTAAATGTGTTGCTAAGCGAACTGTGTGATGTGTTGCCCATCGCCGTTGTATATAATGCTCACGGCTGCAAACCCCAAAAGTTCTGCAGTAGTTCGTCAAATTTTAATGTTTTGACACATTTTTGCTCTTTAATTTTTATGAGCTTCAGATATATTGAAATCGGTTCAAATTAACACTATAAGCTATGTTGTTTAAAAGGGTTCATTTTGCTTTTTTTATGGCCTGTTTGATCTATAACTTATATTTACCCGTCTTCCTGTCAATCTTAACTTATTTAACAATATTGCAGGTGCTAAAATTTCCTTAAGCCGATTGACCGACACCTTCAACTATCCCTTCTGTAATTGCCAACTTTTAAATTTTCCTGATAATCCGAAATAATCATAAAATCTTAAGATTTTAACGTCAATTTACCCGTCTACATTATAGTCTATCTCACACGAATATTTTTAAAATTTCTCAAAGTTTTAGACAGTTTTAACTAACCATAAATCCGTCTAAAGTTTACATTTATTAAAGGAATTAAAAATGTTGCCTTAAAAGTTGTTAATGTCAGCGAGTGAATTTGCTAATTAAAATTATATTATCGGGAATGACACAGAAACCTTTTCCAACTGAATTCCAATTCTTAGATGCCACAGAAATGTTTAGTGGATGGTTCACAACCTCCCGGGATTTGTTGGGCGATTTAGCATTAGCTCCCTTTCTCGTTGGTGTCGCCCTCTACAAAAAGGAAGCAAATTCAGGGCTGCAAGTTGTACCTCATGTTTGGCGCCAACAAATTTTTTAATTTTGCATTTTAATTTCAAAATGCTTCATAAAACATATAACAAAATCAAAAATTTTTCGTTAAAGGCCGGTTCTCAGAAGCGCGGAAAATACATTTTTTATGACGCACTCCATATAAATAAACGCCCTGTTGGCCTTCCGATAGTTGACGTATCGGTAGCGGTGTGGGTCGTGAGTGGATTGAAAGAACAGCTGATTTGATTTGAGGAAATAGCTGAGCTCAAAAGGAAACGGATTGAAAGTTTCAGACGAGGGGAAGCCCCAAGCTAAGGGCCACAAATCAGCCCAACAAAATGATGAAATCGGCACTGAAGGGACGCACTGAAAACAGTCTCCAATGTTAACGTCCGACGCTTCGGAGGAAGTCAGCAGGTGATAACCGTACCCAACCCGGTATGGTGGGCAGCAGTTTCAGCTCCAGCGGCTCCCGAGGAGGAGGATTTTGAATTTACGACAAATAAAACAAAAATTTTTGATGAAAACTAAAAGTATATTTGCCAATCCCTAGGAGAGGAAAACGGTTTCACAGCACAAGTCCATGATTTGCAGATACTCCAAGCAACCTTCCTGCACACGATAGCAGCATTCCTGCCAAGAATGAACAGTCAACCAACTTGAAATCAAGCCTTAAAAATATCTGACCCACACTGTAAGCCGATTAACCAATCTCTTGTAAAACTTTGAAACCATTATAGTTGCCTGAACGACAAACATCCAAAGAAGCATCATTGGTAGCCCGGGACTATGTCCGACATCTCAAATAAATTGACCTTGTTGATGACATGCTCGTCCCCCTTGAGACGATAGCAAGACCGCAAAGTGGATCACCTCCCAGTATCTGTACATTTGTAATCCTCCTCCTCAATCTGCACCTGCTCGAAGTCACAAATGTGTCTCAAACGGGCAATAATTTGATCCTCGCTGAACGCCTTATAACGGAATTTGGTGCAACGCTACCGGCATCAACATATTATATATGTGTTCCTGTTATTTTGGCAAAATACACCATTTAAATTTTTTGTTTGTAAAACACCTGTGTGGCCGTTTCTATATTTGGCCTCATTGGCTCATATATGGGCACACTAAAAATTTATTGTGGATGCTAAATAAATAAAGTGCAGTTTAGCGTGCTAAGTTTTTCGCGCTTCTCAGAACAGGCCTTAAAGCTAGGTAGTCAGTTACTCGAAATTTTTGCGGAGCGGAAATTGTTTGATAATTTCCTGAGCCGCTCAGACAATGTAGTGTGACCAGGCAACAGCAAAAAATTCAGCTGTTGTTTATTTAAGAAATTGGCGGGATAATTCAAATAAAATTAAAATGTTAAGAGAATCGATAAAGAAAGTCACGGGGAGAAATTCAAAGGTCATAGGCAATGTCATGGTAAATGTCATGGATGCATTTTGTGTGTGGCTGGAGGTATAAGCAGTGTCCTTTATTATTGTACTGTATTGGCCTGCGTGAGCAGAACTTGACCCCTAAGATATACTGCTATAGCGAGTACCTAAAGGTAGCAACGGGAGCGGTTGGAGCAACGGAAAGTACCACATTAAGCCGGAGGAATCACTGATATAATGGGCTTTTTGGCAGTGGGCTGTGAAGGCTACGGAGGTTTGGACTCGGGTGGTGTGCACACATTGGGCGAACCACATCAACGGGAGAGCATACCGAAAAAGATTCTCAGCCACAAGTGATGCAGCGGCCGGAGCTGCCGTATCAAAATGATTTTATTGGCCAGATTCCATAAAAATGGTTGCGACTTGCCCACTTTGATCAGCCTTACATGTTTGTCCAACTCTCAGCTCTCCGAATAATTGTAGCTTTTTCGTAGTTACCTCTGACAATCATCAAACAAGTTTCACAATTTCTTGACCCCCTTCGACAATTTATCAGCTGTTTTCAAGAAAACGAGTTGGCAGGTCCATGTTTATTGTCGAAGCAAATTGTTGGTATCTCAGTACTCGCTCAGGAAATGCGCTCTGACAATTTTCACGAGCGGATTTCCTGAGCTATGTAATTAGATGGGCTCAGGCAAAATTTCGAGTGTCTGGGTACCTAGCTTTCAATTTAAAGTAGAAAGTCGTCAACCCGACCTAGAATGAATGATGTGGTGCTGCGCTCTTAATCTTTCTTTCTCTTTTTCTCTTCTCTCCTCTCTCTCTCTCCCTTGATTTTTTTAGTTGTAATAGGGTGGGAGGGGGTGGGGAGGTATTACTTTGGAACCGCTCTCCGATCTTTATCATTTCTTCCAAATCGATACTTTTGTATTACTAACTTCTCTAAAGGTACTAAAAATTTTCCCTCATGTCCCTCTCTACTTCGTCTTTTTTCAACACACAACGACGACGAGACAGACGCGACATTTTGACTCGTTTGATGCTGATCAAAATATATATACTTTTGGTCATGATTCCTTCTCCCTGTTATACTTTTGCCAAACTTAATATACTCTGACCTTCGTACGAGATAAAAAAGTAGACGCAGAAAATTTTCCATTTGACAATGGAAATGATAAAATATTATGAAATGATTCGAAATGATATGAATAATAAGAAATTATGAAATTGGAAGGGGCTTATAGATAAAAAAAACGTCACACTATTTATCACGACTAATCTTAAAAAAGAGCAATAAAGAGAAAATACTATTTTATCACGTAGGAATACCTATATTTGTTAGCAATCTTTCCAATGTTTAACTTTTCGTTCTGTGGAGATCGGCTCGTCGAAGAAGGTGAGCCATATAATCTGCTGTCATCAAACCGTTAATTTGAAGGCTTGGACTAAAGAAGCTCGTGTATGTGACGACTGACGCAAAACTTCTGTGTGGATCGTCTGAACGCACATGACGTTTTGAAGGATTGACTGTGTGTCACTAGAATGCGATCTCATCCACTCTCGTCTTTTTTTAACCCATACATAACCTCCCGACCCCGCCCTCTCTTTTATACCGTTACCGTCTCGCACCTACACTTTTCTTTCTCTCCTTGCGTTTGCTATTCTTCGCATAACTTAAACCATATACCCCTCCACTCCCTTTTTCCCTTCTTCCTTTTCTTTCTTTTTTTTTTTTTTTTTTTTTTCCTCCAAGGCTCCAGGAAACACCCCCCGCCTTAGACTTTACCTCGGGTTCGAACCCAAAGACCGAACCTTGTGCAAAATTTTCGAGGCTTGCTGCCTTTATGAATACACTAATACAATACTCTTCATTAAGTATTCATAATAGTCTTTGGTCATCTGACAAACTGGTTAAATTCTTTTCAATCAATTCTTGCATTGTCATTCTCCTTAAATATTTTCATTTCTCGTTTTTACCTTAAATAAATTACTTCATAATCTTCATCCTGTTCTCCCCCCGCTAGATAGATTAAATTAATTCAATCAAACCAACTTCTAGGCAAAAACCGTGGGCACCTTTCCTTGTTTCATTACAAGACGATTGAACCGATAAAGACACAAATATTGACGCTTCAGTAGAAAAAATACAAAGTAGACTAACTTTGGTTGATGCAATATTCAGCGTTTTTGCTTTAGCCAGAAGGGGAATAATAGTCCCTATATTCTCAATCTCATATGTCCATCCACAGCTGTTAATCTAATCCTCAGTATGGTTTACTAGAACCCTGAGGAACCTAAATGTTCCTGCTGTGGGCAGCAAACTCTGGGAGCTCAGGGTATAGTGTGTTTTACAGCCGATTTTCTAAACTGCATTTTGGGTCAACTCGGAATAAGTACTAAAGGTTATCCCGTACATGATCACAATATTGCAATCTCTATATTATTTTGCAGAATTTTCGTGCAACAATTTTCAGCAACAGAAATAACGATTTAATCTTTGGTCAGTGCAAAATACTTGTTAATTCCACACGCACACCGGCATTTGCAAGTGCACTTTAGCATACTTTACAGCGCCACTTGGTGCATCTGCTCAGTGCCACATTTTGCACCATCCGCCGGGGCGTGTCTTTGCTCCGTTGCATGGAAATGACCGGATTTTAAAATGCACATCATAAATGCATTCATTTGTGACACTTGATGTAATTTGTTAGTGCGGTAATTACATAAAAGTGCAATGGCCAAACAATCACACACTTAAAAGCTTTTTCCCTCCCCCCACCCGCAGGTGGGCGCAAGTGGGCGGTGTGCATGCGTGTATGCGAAATCGCATTAAAATTAATGTAATTTACAACAATGACCATTAACTTAAATTAGCGATGAAATGCAATGCACAAACTGGGGACGTCTGCATCCTTGCGGCGTGTGTGGCATGCAGTCACGTGCAGTTGCAGTCCACCAGCCTTCTGTTGTCGTTGTCCTTGTCCTGGTCAGTCGGCCTTTGTTTTCGAACGGGCGCCAAGGAAACAAATCATTTGCACACAGTAGCCTCCCCCTCCACCTCCCCGACCGACGCTGCGTTGCCACGGCCAACAAATTAACGACCATAAAGCGTTTTTCATTTGGGGGCGTGGCAAAATTTACGAGCAGCCACGTTACGTTGTCTGTGCCGGCCCCCCCGAAAATTATAGCGTACATAAATTGTTAAATGCGAAATCCTTTGATTTTAATTACGTGGAGAATTTTTATTGCCAGACAGAGGCGGAAGCTCGCAAAAAAAGAGCGGAACAACGGGGACTTGCTGTAGCTTTGGCTGCTTCCGGGATGCGTTTCGCCCGTTCCAGGCAAATTAATTTTAATTGTGGTTTGGCTGACGTAATTAATTGCAACTGGGGGCGGGCAAGGGACGAAAGAAGAACTTCTAAAAGGTCCGCCCACGAGACGGCCTATCAAAACAAATCAAATGAAACGCATATTTCTGCTTCAATTAATTAAATTAATTGAAATCTAATGAACTTGATGGTTTATGCCTTCCGCCCGAGCCAACTTTTTATGGTCAGGTGGGGCAAAAAAGGTGCGCGGAGCTCAAAATCAAAGGCAGCGCCAAAGGCATTTCCTTGACAGAAAATTTAATAAAGTCGCCTCTCAGGCGCGAATTCAAAATGGCCACGCGCCTGTCAACGATTCCCACAAGAATCCTGTCCCGGAATGCCCTGGCATTTGCTTTACCTCCCTCGTTGGTATTTTTCAATTTCTTGTGATTTTTACTATGGGGCCAGGAAATGACAAAAGACTCAACATTTTAACAACGTATTATGGCTAAGCAGGATAATAACACTTGGTCTTCCTCTCCTGTATGTGTGTGTGTGTGTGTGTGCCAGTGCAAACAAAGCTAAAATAAAGATACTTCCGGGCCGTGACCAGTGACAAGCACTTTGGCTGCGGCCAGCGAACAATGCGGCAATTGGAACTCGGAGGGTTCCTGGCTCCGACCAGTGCTGTCAGTTTAGAGGTTTTTGTGGCTACAATCCGGCCAATGTTTAAACTTATTTTAAATGCTTTTGCGTTCGAACCTATTCTCTCTTCCGATATCTATTCTCCAGATAGCTGCTATTAGTCAGATAGTCTACAATTTACTCCGTTGCTTTCAAGTTTTCGCTACAGTTCAGTTTGGTTTCAGAGTGATGAATCCAGCAACGTAAGCGGCGACCCTGCTTTTCAGTGGTTATAGGGTTGCTGCGTCTGACTTGGACTCGGGCTCAAAATCCACCAATGCCAGGTTAACCACAGACGGTTGTTGTAGCACCCCAACGATGAAGTGTGTACTGGACTAGCCTTTCCTAATCAATTTTAGCAATATAAGTTACTTTTCGGACACCCCAATTTACTTCTTCATTATACCATGGTCCCCTTTGAAAATGGGGAAATGAAATTTTATTGATTTTGGACCAGGTGTGAGCGGATTTGGGAGGACTTACTTCTTGGCATTAGAAAGAAACTTGGCTCCTGGATATCCAGGAGCTGCTTCTCCCATCTGTATATTCCGTAAGATCAGAGACATTGATAATACAACCAGCTTCAACGACCCCACCTACTCCTCCTGACTCGATTGATTTAAGCGGTTCAGAAATACAAAAAAATTTTCCTGGCTTCACTGGGAATTGAACTCCTGCTTTATGCACTTAATGAATGGAATGACTCGCCAACACATTCAGCTGTTGCAGACTTTGACAGCTTCACATCTAGAGGGCTCTTATTACTAGGTTGAACTCACAAAAGAGACATCAAAAAGAGAGCCAACTCTCACTCGCTCTCTCTCTCTCTCTCTTGTATGTCTCTCTGTCAACAACCGGTTTTGGTGTCTTATTAAGCAAATACGATTCAGTTGAGAACAACTTTACTTATTCCTTGAAATTTTGTGTTTCACTGAACAATAGTTTTGCTAACAGATTTTTTTTTTTTTTTTGAAAATAACAATTCAGCCAAATTGCGTAAAAATCCGCCAAATCTAACTGCTCGTTTCGCAGTCTAGTGGTGGCACTCAGAACCGAAACCGTACCGGTACAACGGTTAGGTTCTTTTCGGTCTTTTCGGTTCTAAAAATATCGGTTTTCGGATACCGGTATACAAAAAATAAAGAATATCTGTTCCGGTTCCGGTTCTGAGTTTCAATCGGTTCTTTTCGGTTCCGGTTTGATTCCCTGCCTTAAACGACTCGTTTTTGTGTAGAAAAGGTCACCCCCCCCCCCCCCCCCCCCCCCCGCGCCGCGCGGGTTTTTTTTTTTTTTTTTATTTTTTTTCCCCCTTTTTTTTATAACAATCTAATTTTCAGAAATTTGACTCTGCTTTTTTTTTTTTTTTAATTTTTTTATTAACAATTTGTTTTTTACTTTTTTTTTTATTTTTTTTTTTTTCACTTATTTATAAACATAAACGCAAGTTTGCGCCGCCTGTTCATTCGTAGGAAGCTATCCTGATATCTTTAAAGTGAGGCCCACACGAACTGAACTGAAGTGCTGGACCCACGAATGCAATGCCCCAATGCCCCAATGGTCACTCAAAACGATTTCCACTGATATGTCGGTAGTATCTGACCGTGCGTTTATGCACGCAAATGGACTCGCTTCGTAAAAAAATAGGTCTTAGTTTACCGACCAAAAATACATTCGATTTCTGCTCCATATTTGTTTGTTGCTCGATTAAATTTAAATTGGACAACTTCGTACACTATTACAGCTGTACCCAGATCAATTTAGTTTTAATTTAAGCGAAATAATAACCCTCGAGTGAAGAAATTATGGGATAGCTTTTGTTTTGTGCATGGTATCACGCTGAAAGTTTCATTTGCGCAAGTATGTGAGTTGCGCGTTTGCCTAAGAAAACAGCAAGTGTGTATGAGCGCATGTGTGCTAAATTCAAGCTGATACTTGGCTTGTTTTGCTCAGTCGCTAAGAGCCCTAGGTAGTTATTTCCATCAAACTTTTACCCAGAGTTTATTAAATAATGGAATATTTCGATGTTACTCTGAGGTCAAGCTTGATGCATACTTTCGACAGAGCACGTTGACAACTTTGAAACAAAACAAAAGAAAAACTAAATCAAGTGTTCTATTTAGAGAGTTTCTGTCGATTTGGAAAATCACACAGGCTTTACATCATACATTTGGCGAGCTCTGGAGCAAGTAAAATTGTATACGACTAAAAAAGATGGTGTTAAGAGTTTATAAAATATTAATGTTCAACTTGCAACAGAATTTTAGAAGAGCTTACAAAAAGCCATACAAGCAATTCATATATTTGGTTTTTAGTTTTTGTCTCCTTCTTTATTATAAACAAAGTTGACTTATGAGGCTGAAACTAATCACTTTTTGGTTATTTTCCCGCCATATTAAAACAAGTTACTTAGTACCCGCCATTCAACTTGCTTGCCTTTAACCAAAATTGATGTCCGTTTGTTTGTGTTGTTTTTTTTTTCATGAGCTGCCATGTGAAGACTAGGAAAGATGAGCCTGAGATGCTGGTCAACACTACACAAATTGTAGCTGTGACCGTGTCCTTTTTGTTGTTGTGCATCATCTTCTCTCCCTGTGTGTGTGTGTTGCTGGCTCGTTCATTGTGTTTGCGCCATAAATCGCTTCCGTTTATGTTTTAGAGCCGTACAATGGCTGGGCGGGGAGGACGTCGCTGCTGCTGATCACAAGCGTAAACAATAAAGTTTAAAACAACTAAGCAAGATACAAAATGTTCTACGGAATTTCATTTCGCATTGTGTGTGAGTGTCTGTGTCGCTTCACGCTCTTGACCATGTGACCAGCTAGCCGTGTCAGTCATTTTGAGCGCCGTTACGCTTTTGTGGAGCAAAAGGGAGAAAAATCTCATCTTTGTGCTTGCTTTTCCCCCAGCCCACTCCCTGAAATAAAATAAGTTAGTCCCGGGCACAGGCAAACGTCTTGTCCCAGGACACGCAATGGCATCAGCTCATGTTGACTTTTCCTATTTTAAGTCCGTTTATTTCTTTTACACTTGCTTGCCTCTCCGATTTCCACAGCTGAAAACGAAAAGTTTTGCACTCCGCACAGCAGAGGACGGTTCCAGGAGAAGTTTTAATGATCCGAGGCTTTAACAAAATATTAAAAATGTTTGCGTCGTTTTAATCTAGCCAAAATGGAAAACTGGAAAAATTTGCAAATATTTCTTAGTTCGCTAGTTTGTTTCCTATTTCCCGGCCACTTCCATGAAGATGTCGTCCAGCGTGGTCTGACTTAGGGAGTAGTACATTATTTGCATTGCCCGTCGACTGTTCTCCATGTAGGTAAAGATCACTGACCATTTGACATCTCTTTTGGGTATTCTGAAGGTTATGAGGCCACGATGAGGGTAGCGTTCCCTGGGGGATTAGAGGTAAGAATGATTAGATGAATGTCGGGCGGAGTTCCATCGTCGAGTTGCATACATAACCTGACTGTTGGGATAATCACGCTTAAAGCGTCTCTCCAAACCTTGTAACAATCTTTCATAGTCATTGCTTAGGAAACTCACTGAAAGTGACTTGGTATACTTTTCGGTATCTGAATCCAAGTCGCTTTTCAATTTTGGCGCATTGAAATCAATAATTTCGATTTCAGCACTCGAGGAATAAATTTCCTTCTTGGGATCTGAGGGGATACATGACCGAAAAAACTCCACTCCACAACAACAAAGCCCACAGCTCTAGCTTACCTGCCAACGAGCTCACTTGTGTAACCACACTCTCTTCAGTGAAGGAGGTGGAGCTGCTACTGTACTCTTCCATCGGTGTCCTAAAATTGGTCACTTAGTTCGTTTTCTCAATTCTAGAGTCGGACTTACTCTACTGGAAAGTCCAGTTCCCATTTGCTGCCCACTTTGATTCTAATGTTTATACCCTTGCTAAAGCGATTATACAGATGCTGCAACGTGCCCAGGCACAGCAAGCGCCCATCCACCATAATGCCCATCTGGGAGCAGAGAATCGCACACTCCTTCATGCTGTGCGAGGTGAGCAGCATCGATCTGCCCGACAGACGAATGTTTTCCAAAACAAGCCAAATCTCTTGCTTGGCACCCAGGTCCACACCCGATGTGGGTTCGTCCAGGCACACCAGCGAAGGCGATAATGCAGCCATGGCCAGATTCAGCTTTCGCTTGGTGCCCCCACTGTACGTCTTGGTCCGCTGGTCCAAATACTTGTGGAGTGCAAAACTCTCGGCCAGTTTGTTGACCACTTCGTTGACTTGTCTTCGCCTGATGCCTCGTATCAGGCAGATCATTTTCAACGTTTCCCGACCCGTCATATAGTGCAGCATGGTGTCCACCTGCGGACAGTAGCCCAAATGCTTGAAGGCTTTCCTCCTGTTCTCGCTTATGCTAAATCCGCGTATGTAAATGGCACCGGAGGTCAATGTGGAGTTGCCCACCACCATGTAGAAGGTGGTGGACTTTCCGGCCCCGTTCTGTCCCAGCAAACCGAAACACTCAAAGCTGCCAAGATAAGGGAGGGGTCACAGTGGTTTCAGTACACCCCTCTTTCCACTTACGGCTGGATGTACAGTGACAAAGGATGTACCGCTTGTAGGCTACCATAACGCTTGGTCACATCGTCCAGCACCAGATTGTGCATCTTACGCTCATACTTGGGCATAAGGTTCACTTCTTGGCGCATTTTCCTCACATCAATATCATCTAGGGGTTGCGTTCTGGTGGGCTCGTCATCCTTGTCGTACCTGGGTGATGAATCAAACTTAGTTTTCCTAAAAAAACCTCAGCGAATGTTACCCAACATTTGCTGACAATTCAGTGGACACAGAAGGACCGAAATCAGAAGCAACAGAGTTAAATAGATAATCCCGGTAAAAATTAAATAAGCAAACTCTCGATATTCCAAAATTGGTTTAGCCCCTGGAAGTGAATACCTAGAAAAATGTTTCAAAAGCAGCAACAGACTCACTTGCTTCTTTGCCATAAGTAATGCCACTTATCACGCCAGAGAATAGAGCATAGTGGGGATGGATCATCAAAATGCTATCAAAAAAACCAAAAGTGGAGTCAGCTTTTACCCAGCTGATGTAGGAGGCGAGCAAACCTGAAAAGAAAAAGAAATTTTAATATCAATCGTTGAAAAATTAAAAATTAAATTCCAGAGACGTTCGATCGTGTGTGTGTTCGATTGTTCGATTGTTCGATTTTTATACCCGTTACTCGTAGAGTAAAAAGAGTATACTAAAGTCGTGACAATGTATGTAATAGGCAGAAGGAATAATTTCCTGAATCGATTTGACGAAGAAATGATACAGATCGGTTGAGCGGTTCTCAAGTTATGACCAAAAAATAAATTCCCCCACCCCCTCCCACGCGCTCACAACCAACACCGCATTTCATTCAATAACGTGTGAGTGAAAGAGTGAGGGAGAGAGAGAGAAACTTAAAGCAGCAGAAGCGTTGCATTCAGCTCCTGTTCGTGGTACAGAGTGTGACATAGTCGGGCTTGACCGACTTTCTCACGTGTTTAATTTGAAATTATGCTATACTTAGAGGTAAAATTTTTAAATTTGCCTTACACGTTTCGCAAAGTTTTTCAATGATTATTATTTGAGGGCTCTGCGAAATAAGGCCCCAATGAAATGAGGCCCTAACAATTTCTATAGAAAACAAAACCACTATTTTTGATCAAATTTTGGGCGTTATTTCCTTTTTTGGGGCATTATTTCCCAAATATATTTTTAAAATGAAATAAGTCCTTAAAAAAAGAAATGAACTAAGACCGCTAAACTAATATTTGGGCCCTGTTTCATTTGTATAAGGTAATATGTCGCCAATTTTTATACCCGTTACTCGTAGAGTAAAAAGAGTATACTAAAGTCGTGCAAATGTATGTAACAGGCAGAAGGAATCATTTCCGACCATATAAAGTACCTATATATATTCTTGATCAGCATCAACAGCCGAGTCAATATAGACATGTCCGTCTGTCAGATCTCAGAGATGGTAAGAGATAGAGGTTTGACATGTATGGGACAAATGCTTCTTATACTTGCAGGCAGATAAGTTTATATTCAATTTTTGCCAAGCCCCCTCCCGCCCCCGCAATTTTGAAAAAACCTCATATCTTCTACAGTTTTGTAGATAGATGATTTTTACCTTCTAGAGATAGTTAGTAATTGTCGAATGAAAATGTGTCGATGAAAAATGATAAAGATCGGATGAGCGGTTCTCAAGTAATGAGCAGAAAAGTGAACCAAGCTCCCCCCGCCACCACCCGTCCCACCCATTCACAACCAACACCGCACAAATTTAGAGAGAGAAAGAGAGAGAGAGAGCGAATGAGAGACATGGATAGAGATAGAGATAGACACAGCAGGAGCACTGTATTCAGCCGGTACAGAGTATTTATTTCTGACCGACTATATCACTAGTTTCCTTGTTTTGTAAATAGAATGGCCAATTTTCAACCGTCCCACTCTGTGTTTTAAAAGTAGCTCTTTTATTCCTGAAGAGCTTTTATACAGAATTCTTTTAATCAGTAATCCCTTGCCCATTTTGTAAGTCGAGTTCCAGCGCGTGACGCAATCAAGCACTGGCTTAATAAGATTTTACAATCGAAGTAGATTTAAAATTGTGGGAGTTCTTACACAGAGTACGAATCGTTGAAAGGTCGAATTATTGAAAAAATAGTGTTGGTGGCGTTTTTGATCCTTATTAATGTGTGCACAGCTGTCATATGTATGTATAATGTGCGTGATACATGTAAAAACCCTTGAAATCACAAAGATGAGTGACGGCTATTTAAGAATATCAGGGAAATTTGGGGGTGATTTAAGACATTACATGAGTGCGCTCTGATTGTGCAAATTTTAAAACTGAAATTTAATTGCCAGACTTCGCACTCACACAGCAGACACATTTAGGTTTACATTAATAGCAGCTGTACAAAATCGTTAAAAAAAAATTTTTTTTGAACCGAGCCCATTTTGAATTTTTTTGCTCGGGTTCGGGTTCAGTTTCGGTCGCGAATTTTATCTTAGCTCCGGTTCAGGTTCGGTTCGGGACTCCCAAAAATCTCGGAGTCTCCGACTCCGGAGCGGTTTGTCTCCGGACCGGTTTGTAGCCCTGCTTGTACAGCAGTCGGACAAGCATCCCATTCCCGTTTTCTATCAAATATAACCGTAATCGAAATCGGAGGAATTAGACACCGCCACCGATTCGTTGACAAAATTTCTCCGAGCATTTCTATGATTTGTGTGTAGAATTAACTTTTTGAAAGAAAATTGCACTGGACTTTTGTAAATTTTTGTTGGTCCACCTCAGAAACACGGAAAGAGTTTAATGAATCAAGAGTTTTTTGTTCTATCACTCAGTTTGCCCCGCGTTTTGAACATTTTGTAGAAGGTAAATCGCATTTGTGGTCAACTTAAAATTTCAGCATTTCGTTTAGCTTCATGATAAAAATGAAGACGCAGTTAATTGGTATATTCATGTTAAACAAAAAATTGTTTGAAAGTTATGCAGGAAATTATGGGCGAAATCAAATATTTGCGCTGTAAATTTAAAATCATATCAATTCAAATACAAGACACTTTGATCTGGAAATGAGTTGCACTATATCGATCAAAAGAAACTTCAACTTACCTATAGAATTTATAAGCAACATATACATAAACATTTTGGCATGACTTCTTGATAGAAAACTCATTAGATACGTGAACACTAGCACAGTCAGGCCAAAGATTAGAAACAAACTGGCCAACCAGTTCAACAAGCCCGACGACTGGTAATAAAACGGTACCATTAGCGCAACAACCATTAGCAAATAAACCAAATAGTCGCAAAGGAAATGTGTCAGCCAATAGGTGAACGGACTAACGCCGCTGATGACCTGCTGCTCCTTCATGTGGGATGACCGCTCCAATACGGGCATCACCACAAATACCGCAGTGGCCAGGGAAAGATATCCAGTTACATTAAGTGCTACTTCGAGCGCATCGTGGCTACTGAATGTCGCGTCTAATAACAACTCTAAGGGATCGTCGATCGGCTCGTTGACAAATGAAATGTCCAAGTGGGCCAGTGCCAGCCCAATGGCATTGTACGCCAGGCCAAGTGTCAATGTCGAACCATGCACTAGGGCTTTGTTTTTCCAGGCAGTTAGCAATCCCCCCTTCTTAGTTGTGAGCGCCGCCACGTAAGACTTATAAGCCACGGACTGCTGGTCTATGCTATCATGTAGCAGGTAATCATCCAGGTACATATTTCCGATATTAAGCACTTTGGCTCTCTTTCTTTCGACAGTCTCCACATACGTGTCAGAAATGGGACAATTGGTTCCGGGTTCTTTTTCAAGCAACACCGTCGCACCGGGATATCGCGCCAGATTGATTGTCTCCAGGAGAGTTGAATCAGAATGGACAAGGTAATGAAGATACCGAAGCAAGGAGTGGAATATGGAGAAGACAATGGGCATCAACAACAGGACAATGAACACGCATTTATGACGACGATAGAAGAGCAGCTTCTTTCCCATCATGGCCATCCAGTGATTGCAGCATTTGGCTGTTAAACTAGTCTCTTGAAAATTGTTGATAGATGCCGGAACTATGTGGGGGGGAAGTCGTAATAACGGGTTACACAATTTCAAAAACAGTCCAAGCCCCTTGACCCTTTCTAAAAATTCCGAGTCAAGAGAGCTCCTACTGAAAAGCATTAAGTACTCCTTACAGTAACTCAAGTTTACGTCCGAAGGCTTCTCCCTTCTCTCCGCCCCAATTCTTAGAAACACATCGGTCAGTGTTGGAGGACTCACACCAAAGCTGGAAATACGCAGCAAATGCATAGACTTCTCCAGTTCTCCCAACAAAGTGGGAAATTCCCGTATATGCGTGGCGGGTAACCTATAATAAAGACCTAGTCCCAGGTTATCTTCCAGCGTAATATCTTCGATGTGATTTTGAAGGAACTTGGTGACCATCTCTACATTGCAAAGCTGCATTTTGACACAGCTGAGCCGATAGTCCGTGCCCAGATGCCTTATGAGATAGGTCGTAGTGCCATATCCATGAAGTTCGCCGTCGCATAAAATGGCCACACGATCACCCAGCACCTCGACTTCTTCCATTAAATGTGTGGTAAGCAGAATACAGCGACCGGATTTCTCTGCACGCAGAATGTCCCACATTTCACGACGGGCGGCTGGATCCAGGCCATTACCGGGCTCGTCGCAGAGGACAACCTGTCAGCGAAAGATGTCTGTGGTTAGTTGGAAGATTTGGATATCCATTTGGACTTGATATTAGACTTTCATCCAATGGAGCTGAAAATCATCCAAAGGATATTTTAATATCAAAACGATCATCGACATTACCTCGGAGCCGCCGCAAAGGGCACAGCATAGCGATAGCTTACGCTTCATGCTGCCGGACAGCATCTTCACCTTGGTATTTGCCTTGTGCTCTAACTTGGCCTTCTGCAAATAGCGGTTCACCTCTGCGGAGACATCGGACGACTTGACACCCTTGAGGCTGCTGAAGAAGGTGAGGTGCCACCTGACCGTTAGCTGTTCGATCAGTACATTGAACTGTGGGCAAATGCTAAGCGATTGACGTGCTCTACTCTGCTGTGTGGCCATGTCATAGTCCTTGATAAGCACTCGACCGGAGGTGACTGAAACCAGCCCCGCCAGCATCATGCACACTGTGGTCTTGCCGCTTCCATTGTGACCCAGCAGCACCGTTATTTCGTCCTCGTAGAAATTCAGGGAAAAGTCCGCTACGACCAAGTGCTTGTGGTACACTTTATGCAAGTGCTCGGCCTTCATAATGATTTTCTTGTCGTACGGTTCCTGCTCAAAGAAATCGGAACCTCTTACCGCCGCCTCGGCGTCCCAGCTACCCGCCGGACCACGCCTTGGACACCAGAAGGAGCGCTTGAAGGGAAAATTCCATCTCCTGGACACATCAAATTTTCCCGGCCGCAGCGCATCCACATAGAGGCAAATAAGCAGATGCAGGAGGCCGACAAACAACATGTACAGTAAAACGACTCCTGGGCTCATAACGTCCTGGGGATGAGGCATCTCGAAGAGGTTATCCCAACGCAAGCCCACGCCGATGCCCTCTAAAATTGACATTTGATCCAAAACCTTCTCAACGGCACTTCCAAGGAAGAAGCAGACAACAATCGTCTCCACCAAAGTGTTATTTCTCCCCTCGGCAATCATGCCGGGCAGAGAGCCAATCGCTATGTAAATACAAATGGAAATCTGCACCAAAATGGTGCCATTGAAGAAGGCGGTCATCATAAAAGTGAAGCAAATGAGGGCCACCAGATAGACGGTAAATAGAAGGATTAAGATCATGGGATTACTGAACAGATCGAGGGTCAGCTTCCATATAAGCACAAACATGGCAGCGGATATGGACAGAAAAAGAAAGGTAACAACGAACCAGGACAGCCAATGCATCCATTTCTTGAGTCCCATCACCATCATTATCTCCTTTAGATGTATATGTTTCTCCTTGACAATAAGCTGCAATTCGTTAAAAGATACATGAAAATACTTTTCATATCCATTGGATGAAAATTGAATATCAATTTAACATTAAATCGATATTATTATATGGAACTTTCACCAACCTCGGCAATGGCACAGCAGGCCAACACATAATAGTACGGAAAAACATTAGATATTTTTCGGAAGCATTTTTGTAACCCCAAATACGTGACATGCTTGCGGTCAGGAAATGGGATCAGATTCACCCGCGGTATTTCAGCGCTTTTATTGGCCGCCCTGATCAATGATTCGCTCAGTTTAGCTTGCACGGCCAGAAACCCCTCGGCCACATACGGATCTTCCCAGTCCGTACCAGCATCAAGAAACAACTGAGAAATCGGCCACGTGTGCTGAGGCTGCGAGCGCAAGCGATTTGGAAATCGCATCGCCACCTGGATTTTATGTGGCAAGGAGGTGATGCTGCTAAAGTCATCGTCAAACTCAATGCCCATGAAACCCGCCTTGGCCAGAAGAGCGCTTTCCATTTCGGCAGCACTGCTGAAACTTTTGCTTTCCGTGGCGTTCAAGGCTTCGACCACGTCCTTGATTATATCGTTGATCAAGTGGTTGTGCGGTGAGTAATATACGCTCCTACAGTGCAAAGGGTCAGTTGGGTGTGCTTCATGAAATTGACATATACATACGGCACATAGGCATCATAGTTGATGGGCAAATACCTTTGTCCTGGCACAGTCAACGCTTCATGACTATCTGACCAAGAGCCGCCAGAGAGCAAAATAAATGTCACCAGCGGACCCAGAATAATCACCAAGGTTGAGAAGGGATGGGCCAAAATATAGCGCGTCGTTTTGCAGATAATAAGCCATAATGTTCCCAGGGTACCCTTGCGCCGGGTTTGAACAGGCATGTCCTGAAAAAAAAATTCTACAAATTTTTACAGACAAAGAAAAGTAAACTTGACAAAATAAAATATAACTAAATTTTTAAATGAAGCATGACGAGTGTTAAAAGTTCTTTCAAGAGATACACAATTTTTCTGAGAAAATAAGACGAGTTGAAACAAGGTATAAAGACTTTATGGCCGAATACGAAATAAAAAAAAAATTTGATTTTATATATCCCCAGATATTTTTGAACAATTTTGGAGACCGTTTTCAGGGGACTAATACTCGACAGATACTTCTGTACGTCTTGCAATCTAATTAAAAATAAGGTTGATATTAGGTGTTTGCGATAATAAAATATCGTGATATGCGTACCACTGTATCAATGCTAATAGAAATTAATCAATTGTCAACTGTCTTCAATGCTTTCTCGACCCGCAAAACTTTTGTACTATTTATAAGATCTGGTTTTTGGTCTTCCCTTGAAATTTATTGAGTTTGTGCCTCTTTGTTCGCGGATTCTTAGGCTTTCTAATGTAATCCGTGTTCGCTCTCTTCTCTCTTTGTCAAGTATTTTCACATTGCCAAAATCAGGTGTGTGTCCCGTCTCTGCAAAGTGTTGTGCTCTGTTGTTCTCGCTGAGAGTGCTCTCTTTATCGTCCCACAGTCACACAGTTTACACAACTATAAAATGGCTCAGGGCGGCTTGAAACTGATTTTTAATCAGGAAAATATCTTACTTCAAGTGCTCAATGCGAGGCACCACGAAGTCCTCGACGCGAGGCCAACTTAACCAACTCATATGATCATGCTTACTGGAAATTACGTAGATGCCATACTGAAGTTTTCATACTCTGTACCAAAGGAACCACAGAGCACGGAAAGTTTGAGCAAAAGTATGCAACATATTCTTGTATGTCTTGGCTGTCTGTGTGTCAGAAAAAAGTAACAGATCTCAAAAATGGTTAGAGATAGTGGTTTCTATTTAGAAACGAGAGCGCAAGTTAAAGTCGGCTCTAACCGACTTTGTTATACCCGTTACTCATGAAAAGACATGTTTAACAGTGTTCCTGCGTTCCTTAGGGTGAACATCTAAAAAGTATGCAAAAATCGAATAAACCGCTATCGACTCTATATTATAAAGAATGTGAACGGGGGGGGCGGGAGGGGGCGTGGCCAAAATTTGAAATAAACTTGATCTGCCTGAAAGTATAAGAAGCATTTGTCCCATGCATGTCAAACCTCTATCTCTTACCATCTCGGGAATCAGTTTGTTCATACAGACGGACGGACGGACAGAAAGACGCACGGACAGACGGACATGTCTATATCGACTCGGCTGTTGATGCTGATCAAGAATATATATACTTTATATGGTCGGGAATGATTCTCGTTCTAGCCCTATTAAGTAATCAAGATTATTTATCGATTTGCCGGAAGAATGATAAAGATAGGATGACTGAAACTCAAGCTTTGGCAGTAAGAAATCACCCTTGTTAGAGCGAGAGGACCATATGTACCTATGGTATCAGAGCGCGTACTTGAGAGCGAAACTGTTGCAAAATTTAATAATTTCTGACAGAACCCAGCGGCGCAGAGCTGGGAGCGTGTTCTGTCGAAAATGTGCAGTACGAATGACAAAAAATTATTGCAATAATTCGTAAGAAAGATAGTAGTCGAAAGCATAAGAAATGCGAATATTCTGCAATACAATTTTAAAAAAATACGCATTTGTAATGGGAAACCGATGGGAGTTCGGCTGTAGCATACGTCCTTCATTACTAGTAATGCAGGTTGTGGGCACACACCTTCTGCTTAGCGTCCAAACATATGGAAAAGTAATGCAGATTGTATGGGATTATTGCATTCATACTGAAGGAAAAGTAACGTAGGAGTAATCCATTATGTCTCTAATACTTTTTGCTCCAAATTTAAAATGTAAAGCTTTATATCTATCCCTCATATGACTCTGTTTCGGGGCCTGGCTCGGTTCCGTGTGAACAGCCTAAGCAGCATATTTCATATTTAAAACTTTTATTTTTTTCTGGCATTTTACTTCTAACCGTTTCAAATTGGCACCCGGAACTCCAAAGTTATTGCTTAACTCTTAGATTAGCTCGGATGACCAATTGGAAAAGTATCTGTGCTTTAAAAACCATTAAAAATATTTCCATAATGCTGCTGCAATCGGGCCAACAATTTAGCCCCACCCTATTCCCACAAGCCTCATTAATCCCGCTTTAAACGCAGATTTCAAGGTCTTTTCGGCAATGTTTTTTGCATGGGCATAATCGAACTAATCAATTTGCGCCAAAATAAACTGCACACGGTTTATTATCGGACCAGGTGGCACGTGCCGATGTGCTCAGTGGCGCCCCCAAGCGACATAAATCTTTATTTACAAAAGTGTAAACAAAAATTACTCATTCACGCGTATTTTTCAAGGCACGGAGCGGCGGGAGATGCGGAAACAAAGCCAAAGCAAAAGTGAATGTGGAAAAGGAGGAAGCGTGTAATAGGCTGAAATGCGAAAAATCAACGGCTTCGACAGGGGAACAACAATGGGGACGAACAGCCAACCAACCCCATCCCCAACCCCCAGCCCCAGCCCCCACCTGCTGCTGACTGCTCCTCCATTCGAATTAGCATGTGAGGGCGGCGACAGAGGCTGGAGAGCCATTACATCCCCCTACGCTCCTGCTAATGGCTCTCCAGTGTGTTTGACATGGCTCGGGGTGGGTGGCAACCCTGGCCCTGGTCCCGTTGAAAAGTCAACGATTGCCGCGCTGCGGAAATTAACGGAAAATCAGCACTGGAAGAGGCTGCCTGGCTGTTAATAGCAACAACTGGCGAAGGATGCTTGATTTAATGTACAAAACTTTTTGATGTTTTCAGTCGATGTTGGCAACGATGTGGAGAAGTTTCTTCTTTTCTTTTTGGCAACTTGCAACTTGCGGGTTATCGGGCAGGCAGCGCGCCTCCTGTTACATTTCAAAGTAATTACGGCCAACCCGTCGTCGTGTCAGTCAGATCGTCCTGCCAACTCGTTCAAGCAGAATGCGGCAAATCACGCATCCCAGGACTCGAGGTGTGCGTACAGAATGTATACAAATTATGCGTATTTATCAGGAAAATTCAATGAACTGTAAATGGTGTGGAAGTTGTTTATGCGTGTGTGTGTGTGTGTAAAGGTGTTTTGTGCCCCAGCCCATTGTTATTGTTGTTGTTTTGCGGTTGTCTGTTATAACATTAAGTCGGTATGGTCGGGGGCTGGAGCTGGGTCTGGCAGCTGAGAATGCTCACAGGTGTGTGTCAAAAGGCATGTGAAAAGGTTAGGGGTGAGAAAGGCAAGTGATTTGACGGGGGAGGACTATTTGAAGGTGGTTTGAGCCTATGAGGGGGTTTTGGTACTTTGCAGGATAATGAACGAAACGGACAAAGTTCTTTTATAATTAAACCTAGATGGAAGTGCACTAAATCGATGTGCGCATTTATAGGAGTAGTGCTGGATGACATTAAAAGAAGCCTGAGGAATCTTGCCCAGGAATTTATCGTAAGTCATTAAAAATTAGTCGAACCACTGACCCATAAAACGTATGGCAACCGCGCATTGTTACGCGGAACAATAAATACAAATAAGTCTAAGAGGTTGAATCTTCGGAGAAGCGATGTCTTAGGAATTCCAGAAAATTTTGTGTTTGGCTTTGCTTACATTAATGGCAGTCCTATCTCTAGATCAGCGGTGTGCACCGGAACTAAAAGAATTACGTTCTCAGTTTTGTCATTGCTGTGGAAAAGCGCGATGCAGCACGCGTTTGGTTGTAATATCTATAGCGTCGTGGGCTTACGTAAATAAAGGAAAGGGTTGCGCAGATAGGAAGGGCTATGAGGCTGCCCACCGCTGCTCTTGATAATGGGCCATATGCCCTGGTGTTTGTACTTTTAATATGTCGGGAACGGGTTACACTAATGTTAATAGTTAAAATCTGGTGAGACAAAAATAAAGTTCACTACTTTTGCTCAACAATATCCAATTTCATTTCCATTCTACACTTGTGAGTAGCGGCAGTGATTCTCTTTGATCAAAAGAGAAAAGAAATATATTTGTTTGCACATTTTATGTGTGATTTGCGAAGAGCGAACTTCGCAAGCGTCTTTTTTGTATGTATGCGTCTGTTTCCCATATATGTATGCAGCAAATAGCACGCACATGCTTTCAAACCGGCAATCTCCGCTCATGCTAGACCACAACAATTAAAATAAATAAGATAGTTGCTCCAGCCATACTTATACTTCTTTCAAGTCAAATGTACGGTGTTGACAGTGAATCATTCACAATATACAGATCACTAATTTTCCTGCAAAAGATTATATATATACCCGAGAACCATCAAATTTGTATGACAAGATTAGATTTGCCACATCGATAAGAATCATGAACCTAATAGCAATTAATTAAGAAATTACTGTTTTTATAACAACTTTAAAATAGAATTAAGTGGGATAAGTCAATTAAAAATCAAATGTCTTGTTGCCATTTCTTTGGCGGATCCATAAAAAATCTTGAATCTACTTAATATGCGTAAAAGAAACAAACCATCCAACTGCAAAACCGTAAGAGGTATGACGCGATTTTCAAATTTCGGGGCGGGAGGGGGCGTGGCAAAAATTAAAAACAAACTTGACCAGCTAATATGGTCTTTGTGCTGACAAATGCATGCCAAAGCTTGCTCCTGCATTCAATGTGTGAAAAAAATGCGTGAGCCATAATTTGTTAGGGGTGGGCTGGGCGGATGCGACTCCGCATCAAGGTCAAAGTTCTTGAAGAATTGCCGAAATTGTTGTAACGTTATAGCTGACCAGGGTTAGCTTTAGACGAGACAAATGTACCAGAGACCCCCCTTGATTTGACCTTCCCGATATTTTTGTACTTGGCAGCTACCCCTTATCCCCTATTCATAAAAGGGTACCCATTTTTATAAAATTGCCCTCCAACACCCTAATTCACTTCCTTAAAGGGTACAATGTACGACCAAGCTCACAGATTGAGAGGCTGGAGCAAGTCCAAATAAGAGGAGAGCGTAAGGTAAAGTCGGCTCTAACCCACTTCGATATACCCGTTACTCATGAACAAACATGTTTAACAGTGTTCCTGCGTTCCTTAGGGTGACCATCCGAAAAGTATGCAACACTTTTTTAACTCGGCTATATTTCTCTTTTTTGGTCATACCTTGAGAACCGCTCATCCGATCTTTATTATTTCTTCGGCGAACCGATTCATTTTGTTAATTACTAACTATCTGCTAGAAGGTACGAATCGTCTATCTTCAAAACTGTACGTTTTTTCCAAATTGTTGGGGCGGGAGGGCGCGTGGCCAAAATTTGAAACAAACTTGATCTGCGTGCAGATAAAAGAAGCACTTGTTCCATACGTATCAAACCTCTATCTCTTACCATCTCTGAGATCTAGGTGTTCATACAGACGGACGGACAGACGGACATGTCTATATCGACTCGGCTGTTGATGCTGATCAAGAACATTTGTACTTTATATGGTCAGAAATGATTCCTTCTATCTGTTACATACATTTGCACGACTTAAGTATACCTTTTGTACTCTGCCTAGTGAGCATGATGGCAAGCTCTGCTTAACTTTTGTCTGTCTTTGATGTGTGCAGAGCTGAGTAGATATATGTGTTGGTACTTATTTCCCAGTTATGCATTTAAAAGATTGGAAACTCTGAAAACCGGTTCATGAACTTCCGGGCGATCGCCAAAAAAAGGTGACCCCGACAAACTGGTGTATATAATTTAAAAAGTGTTATTAAATAACAGTCTGGTAGTCACGGAAAGTATAAAGTAAAAAAAAATAAATTAAAACAAATTGTTATCGAGATGCTTCAATTAAGTTTTTACTAAGTTTAAAAAGAGAACAAAGAATATTTTTTGGGTCATTAGCGACCACAATTTAAGCAGGACTCCTTGTACTTTTAACATAGTTTCGACATTATAAGGTGGAATCCAAACACCAAGGCTTACAAAATGATTCATGGTAATTTCCTATATATCTTACGCCAACTTTTGAGAATATGACGGCTGCGTAAGTGCTGAAAGTTTTATTTTACATGATTTACTTTTAACAATAATAAAGAACTGGACCTTCCTTTCTTTATGGAATTGGTGTTTCATAAATTTCTCCAACTTCATTTAATGAATAGAATTATGGGAATAATTGTTATCTTCAATCTATTTAACTCCTGGCAATCACGATGGCCAAAGTCAATGAGTTGAAGTGCAAATTGTTTCCTCTCAATTAGAATGCAACATCCGCAGGGAGAAGCTTAGCCTGACATATAGTTACAAATTGAAAACGGAAAGCATTTATTTCTGCTTGAAATGATCCAATTTCTAACCTACAGTCCTACTTCATTAGCCAAAACCAATTCACTCCATTTAATGAGCAATAAATGAACCGGCTGCTAATTCTTATTGCTTTCCCCCCTCACACCTCTGGCTGACAAAAAAAAAGGTAGCCCAAATATAATTTCGTCTATCTTCAAATCAATCGCTTAGCTGACAACAGTTGACTGACTCTCTGCCCACCCTTCGAACTGAACGCCAATTACTTTCAGCTGTTCCAAGTTCATTGATTTGCCACCAGCCTTGACCCTTGACGCTGGCACTCAGGTGGCAAGCGTATAAATATTTCATAGGAAAACTTTATTAGTTAATAACTATTTGCTCTTTGTTTATTTATAATGCCTTAATTGCCGGGACGTGGGCACAATGGAGTTGCCACCTGCTGCCAAAAGTGGAGGCCGAGTCGAGCGGTATCCATCCAGGCATTGAAATTTAATGGCCGTCGCACAATTATTTTCCAATTCAAAGCCCAATGAAATTTGCCAGGCAACCCATGCCCAGCTCCAGCTCCAGTCCCCAGTTGTCAAGTTAATTTGCCCGGCACACAGCAGGTGTTGAAGTTTGGCTAATTAATAGGCCGGGCCGGGCCGGGCTGCCACACAGATTTTTAACGACAGGTTGACCAGGAACGGGTCACGTCCAAGTCCCCAAACTATGCGGGCGACAGCTGGCTTTGCGTGCCGGGCAACGTTTTGTTGAGTCCACGTTCCCGAGTTATTACTAATTTTAAATTTATGTGCATTTAATTGAAATTCGGCAAGAGGCCGGCGTCAGAGGCTGCTGACTGTGACCCACTTGCCCGGCAGACACGCATCGCATCGCAGCATCGCGTCCCGTCCCATCCCATCCAAGCCAAGGTGCAGCCCAGAGCAAAATCGAACATGGCAAACAAGTTGCAAACAAGTCGTCGCCAAAATCGCAAGCAACATAAATTTTCGCACATTTTCGGGCTGCGTGGAACGCACATGCGATTCCAAAGTCATGACCAAGCCGGGCCACAAAGAGTTATATGACCGCAAAAGATTTTTTTCTGTTTTGTTGCCTGCTGGCAGGCCGCAAATTTATTACGTTAATTAAAATAATTCTTAATTAATAAGAAGCAGAGATGAGGACAGCAAAGATTGGCAATGGGCAGCCAATACAACCATAAAAAAGAAACCCTTTTTGTGTCATTCTGTGGCTGCTGTACCCCCAGTTTTGTCTAGTAATGCCAGGCACATCAATTATTGAAGAACTCCTTCCACTGGCCCCTCTGTCCCCTCGAACTGAGGATGCGCCCACTCGGCAAGTTTCTCACGGGGCATGTTTAAAAATGAATTTAATATGCTCTTCAGTTCAAGTGCAAAAGTTCCAGTGTCATCAGGAACAGTGGCCAAAGAAAGCTTTCAGCTGGGTATGCTGTGGCTTCTCCTTATCCCTCCATTTCTTCCCTGATGCACACCCACTGTATGCTCATCTCTTAACTTAAGCTGCACTTGTCCTCCCTGGCTGCAACTCATTACATTATTTTCGTGTGTTTATTGTTTCTTTGCTGTCTTTTGCCGCCGCCAGTGGCCACTAAACTGGCGCCCTATTGTTCCTCATTGTACTGGCCAGGCCAGACCAGTCCCCAGTGCCAGTTCAGGCTCCGCGCCAGTTTATTATGCAGCAACGCACCCCCAACCTGGTGGTTGGAGACGGGTGGCAGCCGGAGCAAACAGACAGCGCCTGACAATGAGTTTTTAGTTTGGACGACGACGGCGGCGTTCATTTCGCTGCTTATCTGCGCTCTGGCAATGTTTGCTGTCATTGCAAATTTTCGAGTTTGACAGCTTACAAGCGGCCAGAGTCGCCGCCACAAGCTCAACCACAGGCTCTGGCGGCGCTGCTTGACGCACAGCGTCTTTGCTTAAGTGGCGCTATGCGTTGGATGTCCACATCCACATCCACATCCATGGCGGTTATTAGTTGGCCACTGCTTCGTGGATATGTGGTCTTAATGATGTCAGTCTAAACGGTACAATGAACAATGCAATGGCAGAGTGGGGCTTTAGAGCTGATTAGCCGTGTTCTTTCGTTGGGGTTTGTGTCTTGGCTATTGTGCACATCGCTGGGTTCTCAGCATCATCAGGGAGGCAATACACGTAATTAGTGCAAACTAAAGAGTTTTGCCACTAAAATAACAAAAGATGTGGGAAAACTGCGCCAAGAGTGGGAAGTAATGCCAAAAGATGGCATTAAAATTGACCAAAACATTGGGTTTTAGCTTTGGCCAGGCAAGAAGTTTTTTTTTTTACAATTTCTGTGTGTTGGCAATCACTTCTTAACCACAATAATAGAATACAAGAATCCAAGAATTTTGGAAATTACCTATTATAATATTATAATCAGATTCGATTTCGTGAGGATTTGATAGTTGGCACTTGCCCACAGGTAAATAGGCGTTACAACAAGATTAGATTGTCACGAATAAGGAAAAAATAACCGTAAATAGAAGGTGTACATCAGAGAACGGCTTCGTTTGATTGCAAAACGCTCATACATTAATCAACTCCCGAATAAACCGGCTTTGCCCTCAATGCATCAAACTTGTATACTCAACAAGTTCGTCATTGAGTTTAAGTTTATCCTATCGTTGGCACTTTGAGTGAAGTAATGTTCGCCTTTATTTCAATCAGTTCGTGTGTTTTAATAGTTTGGCCCAACGACAGAGTGAGAGAAAATAACCTCGTATGAATAAACTATTGAAAAAGAGAGAAAGAGCAATACGCTGGCAAGTCATCGCTGAATTTTGTTCGATCGAACACACAATGGGTTTGACGGTATGACTCAGATTTTATTCGACGCTAAGTTTTGTTTGATGAATAAATATATCAACCGCTTAATGCGATTGCGGTCGAGCTGAATATATTCATCGCTGAGTTTTGTTGATTGATTACCAATTTTGGTGTATAGGGCAATTAAGAAAAGAATAATTTTTTAGAACTTTTCGACCGATAGTTCCTATGGCAGCTATAAGATATAGTCATCCGATCCGGTCGGTTCGGTCTGAAATGAATATATGCAAACTTCTGGGCAAAATTATAATACCCTTTGCAAGGGTATAAAAATAGAGGGAAGCTAACTTTGGTTCGACCGAAGTTTATATACTCTTGGAGCATGAAAAATGCCTGCCTACTATACGATATATTTATCAAATTTTGAGACATTTTTGAAAACAAAAAAGTTTTTCTCACTAAAACAACTTTTCCGACCAATCTTTCCTATGGCAGCTATACGATATAGTCATCCGATCCGGCCGATTCCGACAAATGTACTGCGCATTTGTACCAAAAGACTTCGTGCAAAGTATGGTTAAGATAGCTTTAAAACTGACGGAGGAGATAGCATAGAAACAGACGGACAGACGGGCATGGCTATATCAACTCAGCTCGTCATGCTGATCAAGAATATATATACTTTATGTGGTCGGAGATGCTTCCTTCCATGCGTTACAAACATCTGAACAATTTCTATATACCCTCTACAAGGGTATAAAAATTGTAATTATATAAAGTTCCCACATTCGGAACTCCTGCATCTCAGCTTGAAAATTTATTGAGTTCAATAGACTTTTTAACCGGTTCAGAGGCTTGAGGTATACTTTTAAATGCTTTTCTTTAATCGAATCACTTCTCCATAATAAATATTCACACATAAATTCCATATGTCTAATCATCTCATCAAATGTTTCCATCCAATTGGGCCAGCCTTTTTTTTTTTTTGCACAAATTTCTTTGACCAAACGCTTCAATTTGCTTTCCGTTTACCAGCTCAAACTCAACTCATTGCCCAATTTCACTTTGAGTTTATTGAAAAATCAAATCATGGAAAAAAACTTGAAAGTTGTATTTGTTGCTCCTCCTTTCGTCGTTCACAAATGACGCTGCAGTTCTTTGATATGTACTTGCTCCTGGGTTAGCAATAATCATGTAGCCGATCCCAAGCCCAGGCTCTCGCAGTGTTGTCGTTGTTGGGCTAATACATATGTTTATGCCAATTTTCTTATTACATAAGTGAGTCAGCAACTCCCCGAAGAGATGATGATGATGATGCTGAAGATGATGTGGATGTGGATGTTGTTGGCTACTCAACTCGTTCCGTCAGTAAGTCAACTACAAGTACGACCAGAATACCGAGTCATCATTACGTTGATTTGCAGTTGAAAAATTTATGCACTTATTTGCTACTGTCCATAAAATTTATTGGAAAAATGGTAAGAATGGTAGGGGCAAAGTGGGACTCCTAATCCCTGGAGCTCTCGAAGCAACGACTGGTCCTTGACTCGCTGACCCAGTTGGCCTTTGTTTTAGTGCTCCACAGATTTTTTGGATTTTTTCTCTTCTGGCATTTATTGCTCTTGAGCGCTGAGGAGGTATTCCAAAGGTCATCCATTGCAGCAACTTTGGCTTGTGCCTCCCCCTCAACTTTCACATTAGCTGGTACCTTCCCCGCCTCCTCCTCCCCCACCAAGCGCCATGCTCTATCGTTCATCGACAACACTATCAGCCTCATCATCATCATCGTCGTCTTCATCTGCTGCCCCAACGACAGCGTCATCAGTTTTAGGTCTTGGCGCTGACTCGGCCTTATCCAGTTGGCTCAATCTCGACTCTGTTGGCCAATTCCTTTGATTACCGCACCCTTTTCTTTGTTTTGGCTTAGGTCATCATAAATTGTTTGCTTTCGAGTCAATTATTGATATAGGATTCGCAGTCATGATTACGGTGGGCCAAGTGGGTCAGTGGCCCATTGTCTTGGCGAAAGTTCAATGCCAGCGGAAAGTATTTAGCTGCAGGCCAAGTGCATTACCTAGTTGCCGTCGCCCCCATAAACATTGATAAGCCGGGCGATACGGCGGTCCGTTCCCTGGTCCACATTGTAGCACTCATAATTTGTTTTTGATTGCCCGCCACTTTGGCTCGAGTGCCAAGAAGATCCCTTGACTGCGTCCTAAGCAAACCGAAATATAAATCCAAACAAGTGGTCTGGGGCCCACTCGAAGCGCCGGGGTAAACAAAACAGGACCAGAGCCAGGTTGCGCGTCGGCATCTTTTTCATTTGGCCGGCGCTTCCGTTGCTGCAACGCAATGCAAATGGAACTGGAGCTGGGGACCCGAGTCTTTTGACAATATTTGCGCGACTTGACAATGAACGCGCCAAGTGGAGTCTCGAGTCCCGGGTCTGTCCCTGTTCCTGGCTTGGGTCATTTAAATTTCATGCTAAATCAAAAATCGTTGTGTTTATTATTTGTTTTCTCTCTCGTTCCTCGTCATTCCCCGTGTTTGTCTTGGCGTTCTAGTTCATTTCGATTGTGCGGCGCTTGTCTGTTCGTTCCTTCCTTCTCCGCGGCCAGCGTCGGCATCCTTTGTGGCCCGACGCTGGCCTACACAGGATGTCGATTACATTTGTTTACTGCATTTGCTGCACTATAATTTCCCTTTTTGTTTTCTTCTCCCGCAGCCGTTTAATGAACAGGTGCTGGGGGCTCCGCTGCTTAATTTGCCAAGTGCATCGTGCGACGACAGCGACAACTGCCACAACGAAAACGACAAAAACCCATCGCCATCTCCAGTGCCACACAAATGGCTGTTTATCTCAAAAGCGCATCGGCAGATTTACGCGCTAGACAAGATCAAAGCGTCAACTTAGCATTCAACAGGCCACCAATCAGTTGGACTAAGAAATGCACTTGAGATACGATATGGAAGACGATATGGAAGAGATGTCGTTGCCGGATTGTGGGGAAGAAAACAGCTGGATAGCTTGGATTGCACATGGATGAGCAGGTTGTGTGGGAGCCCAGAAAAGCTGGAGAATGTTTCGACATTTTTGTAAATTTTTATGAAAATAAACACCATTCTGGAGTTAATCCAACTCAAAAGAACTTTATGACACTTATAACCAACTTTAGCGGCGTTTTGAATCAAATTTTGAAAAGAGGAATCGCGCCAATGTATTTGAATTTTCGATACTCAATTTATCCAAAAAGTTTGCAGGTGTTCAGCAGAATAATTGATCCCTAAGATAATAGTTTCAGCTATTGGAGGGAGTAATATTACTTTATAGTACCGTTTTATTTCTTTTATACATGCTCTTGTACTATGATACCTCAAATTGACTATTATGATGCCGTACCACTCGAGTTCAGTAGGAAGATTATTGCAAATTTATACATGATCAGGGAGCAAGTTCTTCCACGGCCGTTGATTTTTTTTAGTTGAAAAGAGCTTGGTTATTCAAAACGGCGAAATGTTTTTTCATACCAAATTCAGATCACAAAATTTAAGAATGATGCCGACTGTTGGGTCAAACTTTTCAACATCGGAAAATCACACTTCAAACTATTTCGTATTCTATCCTTTCAAACCGAGTTTTAGGCCAATCGAATGAAAAATAGTTTTTTACATGCAGAATTTTCCGGGCATTTTCCTCGCGGGCGGATTTTCCAAAATCGGGAAAACACGTGTCGAATTCTTTCGCGTACTATGTTTACAAACCAAGTTTCAAGTCAATCGTATGAAAAGTAACATTTTTCCCATACAAACCTTTCCCACGCTTTTCCGACTTTTCCGGGTGGTATTTTCCAAAACCCCGTCTTAGTACGCATTTTCTCCACTCACAGAAACTCCTGTCCAAATTACAGCCCTCTATCTCTTACCGTTTAGGCTGTGCGATGATTGCCAATCAGTTAATCAGTCAGTGAATCAATCAGTCAGGACACTCTCTTTTATATTTATAGAGATTGTTGAGTCTGTGACCATATTTCATTTCGAACTCATTCTAAAAGAGTGGGCTGATTTTGAAACAGTAATATTCTTACACAAGATTATAGTAACGAAAGAACCAAACTATCTGTACTCCCTCTCGGAGAAAAAAAATTTGATTTATCCCCGACTTAAGCTATTTTCATTCTGAAATCTTTCTGCGGGGATCCTCATAATGTATCAGCAATACCTTGTACTGCCTCATCGAGAGACATGCATCACTCCTAGGTGTTCATCAATATGAGCCATGCTTCCATTTCCAGAAACCAAATTCGGTCTAAAAACCGGTTTCAACTCGCAAAACTTTTGCAAAAGTGAAAGTGGGAGCATGACTGAATGAGTTCTGTAGAAACTGTAGGTAAAAGATGGGAAGAGAAGTTGACACTTTCTTTGTCTCCGTCCAGCTCTTAGTAGAGGACTCTAGGATCTCATAATCTACGCTTTCTACTTAACCTCTAGGAATACACCACAACAAAGGAGCTGCCAAAACAAAAAAATTCCCTCTAAAAATAACTTACAAAACATTTGAGACCAAAGGTCTGTGTTTCTGAGTTATGGAGATTTTTGTTTTGGCAGTTGCTTTGTTGATTACAATGCCTGACCAAAATGTATATTACTAAAGGCCTATACTCAGATAAGATAAATTTTTAGTTTGCTACGATATTTCACATGAATAGAACACCTTTTCATAATCATTCAGATTTCAAAGCTATGTAAAACTGTTTCAATTCATGTGAAATATCTTAGCAAACTAAAAATTTATCTTATCTGAGTATAGGCCTTAATACTTAAATTTGTAAAATAATTATGACATTCTTGTGTTGTTTCTATCAGGTCTGCAAACCGGTTCGGAGTTGAACCGCTCCGGAGTCGGAGACTCCGTGATTTTTGGGAAGTCCGAACCGAACCTGAACCGGAGCAGAACAATTTTTTTCTATTCGAAACCGAACCTGAACCGGAGCAAAATATAGTAGAAAAGGGTACGGTTCAAAACACGTGTTCCATTAAATTTTTTCAAGGTGCTATTAAAGTGAATACTGCAATATATGTAAGCCTCGAAATAAAAACAGCTTACAAAGAAACATTTTGTTTCATTGTATAATATTCAGCTAATCAAAAGCTTTAAGAATGATAAACAAAAAAATAATACACAATTCTTAACCATGTTTATATTTGATGAAGATGAAAAGCAATCTCTTTGCCTTGAAGTTTTGAAAAATCTATCATTGTAAAGAACTTAAAAATGTCACATTTGTTGAATCAGCTGTTCCTGCATCACAAGTATCAGTCCAGAGCACTTTCCTACTCCATATTTGTTTTATCCAGCGATAGAGTCAGTAATAATGAAAGATTGCTGAAGACACACTAATAATGAACCTATACCAATTGTGATAACTAGGGCGATAGAATTTCCACCACTAATACAGAAGGGCCGAAATGGGGGCACACACATACAAAATGACTACTTCTGTCAAATTGTCCTTAAGTGTTGTTGTCACTTCTTGCACTTGTGTAACCTTTGCAATTCCAAAACAGTTATTGCAATGGGCTATGCCGACTTGCAGAAGATAGGCAAATCCTGCTTATAACTAAACCGGGAGGTTCTTGAATCAGTTGTACAGTAGACCATCCTTCTTGGTGGTGTGTGTGTGTGTATTGTTTTAAAAGTTATAATCAAACATAAATATACAGACCTATTCCCGTTTTCGATTTCGATCAAATCATGCAAAATGTTCTCTCTTCCAATAATCGACAGTTCTATTGGGCTTTTTTCTTTAAAATCCCACTTACCATCATTCGATCTTCTTGATAGCAAAAATATACGGTCGAGTTCTTTAATAGTTTTTTAGAAATCACATCATTCACTGGACTGGGAACTGGCCTGATGTAGACTGAACGGTTGCGCAGTCGACACCAGATCCAACCTCGAATATGATATTATCAAGCCTCTTAACTTCCACCTATGAATAAAATGTTTAAGGGCCGATTTCTCATCTTATGTTTCTCATAGAGCCATATAGAGACAAAGAGCAGCGTAAATGGTAAGCTTATCTGACACATAGCAGCTATCTGAATAATGAGAAATCGGCAATTAGTTTTGTTTCAAATTACTTACATATTTTCTCAATGAGCAAAGAAAAAAGTTATTCCTGAACCGCGGTTCGAACCCGAACCTAGGTTCAGGGACCTTCTGAACCTGCTCTTTGAACCCGAACCCAAAAAGTTTCGCGGCTCCCGATTTTTAGGAGGTTTGCAGCCCTGGTTTTTATACAAAGTTACAATGAAATATTTCGGTGTTTATGGCGTTTACGTATGATAATAAGCCACACCCTCAAACAGCATACCAAAAAGTAAGCAACAAGATTTGTCTCCTCTCACAGAGCCACACAAAATGCCCAAAGGCCATGAAACGGCATGACGATTCTCTTGCCCACGTTGTCAACAGCAACAACATTGTTGCATACATGGGATTAGCCGAATGCTCCGACTGAGAGACCAAGACCTCCGGCAGACTCAAGGTCTGGGCTGATGTCGATGCCTTCCACAGCGAACGCAACTTGAGCGATAAATAAGCGATAACATTTTAATGGCCAAGGATGCAGCTAAGCACATGTTAACGCATTTCTGGCGCGGATCGTGGGCAGGCAAACGGTCGGGTGGCGGTATGGGGGGGCGGGGGGTCCAGCACATTACTCAATCAGCAAGCCATAAATGCAAGCTGATTAATGCAGCCGCCAGACTGACGACAAGTGCAACATTTCCGGCGACACTGATGAGCGGCAGCTGAGGCCGGCGGCGTCATGCAGTCTGTGGGATTGGGTCATATTTTTACATACAAGTGTCAAAACGCAGGTTCATTTAAATTGGCATGATTTACGTGCCCGATCTCTCGATTTCCACCAGCTTCCACCCAGCACCCATCTGCTGTCATCCGTTGGCAAATTCCAGCCGCAGCTAAAAGGAAATGACAAACAGCAGCACAACGACAAGACGCTGACAGTCGAGAACGGAACGGAACGGGATGGTCGGGCTGGACTGTTGTGTCTGAATCCAACTCTGGGGGCCAGCTGAGGGTCGCTCCATGTTGCCCATGACTAGGCAGGCAGCCGTCGTTGTCGCCGCCGTCTTTGCTGTTTGGTGTGCATGCAAAGTGTTGAATAATTTGTTGTGAAATATTTCTAGTTACACGTAGACGGAGAGACAAGTGGACACCACACAAATGTGTCCAAGACGATTTCATTGCTTTCAATTCGTTTAATGACAACTCTAATTAGTTTCCAGCTCCCAGCAGGCTAAAACCGTCTCAAAGTCTCATATAGTAAGAAAAATTTCTTTACTTTTCTAAATCCTACGCATTTAAGTCGTAAAATCAGCAGCATGCAAACAATTTTAATGACCCATAAATGTTTAGCCTAAGCCAAAAACTATTTTATTCTCATTGTAATAAACCATCGTTTTATATCAATCCACCACCATCATTGGGACATCCTCCGTTCTCATTAGCTTTTGAGTGGCCAATCTTTGTTGGGTGTGCGCTCGGTGGCATGCTTGTTAGTGTGCAACATGTTGTTGCAACGCCGGCGACGACTGCGTTGCTGCGTAATTAAGTGGGCGACAGTCTGGTAAATGCAAATTTCTGAGCCTTGTCGCGGCTGCTCACTGCAGGACACGGGCAATGCAGATGCAGGCGACTGATATGCCCGATAAGCTGGCTGGCCGGTTGTAGCCGCTGTTGTTGACGACGATAAGCGCTCGCCTATGATCTATGATCTTGACCTTGGGGCAGAAAGCAGCTGGGGAAAATGCGCATACGCAATGTGGCACAGGCTTAATTAAAATGTCAAAACTGGTTTAATCGCCTTAATGAACGAAATACACTGCTGCACAGTTCGTTAGCCGCTTACAAGACGTGCACTTTGACAATAAATTGTTGGAATTCTTCAAGAGTTTTGGTCGAATTTGCGGTCGACTGTGCGTCGTTTGATCTGCTGCGGCCGCACTTTGATTTATTGTTAAATGTGCGAGCTTTTCTAATAAAAGCCGCCGACGCGGCAGCCACAAGAAAATGGAAAGTTTGGTCCGTTGCATTGACAGTTTGTGTGGCACACATTGATTTATAGAAATCAATTGGAACTGGTTGTCGTTATCGAAGCTGGCGACTGGCCATTGTTTGGCAAGGGTTGATCGAACTGCATGTCAATTGTTTGAGTTTCTACTCAAAATTAATGATTCGACTTGTGGTGGATATGGTAAATGCTATGCAGTTATGTGTCTTGTATAATTATAAGATATTCTCCCAAATTCTCACCCTTGCTGGGAAACGAAGAAGAAAAAGCCATCATAGTTTAAAAGAAATTTATAGACGTTTAACTCACACAATACCACTACGTAGTCTGGTCATCTGTTTAAATAACCTATCAATACTGTTAGATTTTGTTCAACGACTGTAGAGTTCAGACTGTTGTCTTCTCATATCATTCGAAATGAAAAAATGTTGTCCTGCCCACAAGTATGCAATGTTTTTCTCACAACGAAGCTCTCTTACGGACATCTGACTGGGGGACTAAAACTAACGAAAAATTTTGTCTTAGCGACAGATTCTTCTTTGTTTTGACGCTTTTTAGCCTTAGCTGTGGGGATCTGGTGGGCGGGAAGTGGGCTGTGAATTTAGTGCAATAAATTATAATGTTTATTTTATTTCCTTTATACTTTCCTAACTTAAATTTTAAATTATTAAAAATTCAGTTACACAATGAACCACAATTCTTACCAGTCTACAACAAAAGATGGTTCGCCAACTAAATGACGTTTTTAACAGGGCAACAGACAATTTTTCAATACGCATACAAAAATGTTGTAAAATTGTTTGGGTTAATTTATTTTAAGGCTAGAAAATAGTTCTATGAGATGTTTTCATTGAAGGTCCTTTTTATAATTAGTTATTTTAGCAAAAGTGTTCTTAAAATGGTCAATTTGGTAATTATTATAATACTTAAATCATATAAAATCTTGTTGAGCCTTTTAGAGAGACACAAGACACTTTATAAGATCAAATTGTGAGTATCAAAGCCAAGCAAAAGCGTTTTCCTTTATATTATAAGTACTGGGACGGAAATTTTTTGTGAAAGAAATACTGAGTCTTGAATAATAAAACCAACTTGAGCTTGCAGATCACGGGTTAATTACAATTCTCCTTTGTCTGCATTAACACGCTAAAGTTCCTCACATGGCTGGTCAAGAAGGTTTTCAATAGAAGTTTCCCTTAGCCTCTTTCAGATAGTTAATATTTGGTGCTGATTTGTAGGTTGTTTTTCTATCAATAGCTCTTGTTGTCAGATAAGTTGAACTAAGAACTTTACGAGTCAGTGGAGTCCCTCTTCCGACTGTGGGGTCTCTTTTTCGACAGTGGAGTCCCTTATAAGAGAGTGGACTCTCTCTTCCGACAGCGCAGTCCCTCTTCCAAAAGAGAAGTCTCTCTCCCGATAGTGGAGATCCTGTTCCGACAGTGGAGTCCGCCTTCTGACGGTGGAGTAACTCTTTCGAAAGTGGAATCAGTCTTCTGACAGTGCAGTCAGTCTTTCGACAATAGACTCCACTTTAACGTGTACACTCAGAAAAAACTAGAACGACTAATTAGTCGTTCTTGAATTTTCAAGAATTTCGCTCTCAGAATCGAGCTAAATTCGTTCTCAATTTGGTTCTCACAGAAAAGGGTTAAATATAAGTTTGGACACGCTCTCACAGAGAGAGAGAAGAGCACATGCGCAGTCTGTCGTTGTCAGATTCGCACAAACACAAACTGCGTTTATTCTTAAGTAAGGTTTCGACGCAATGTGTAGCTTGTGGATGATAGTCGTGTGGGCTTAACAGCCCGCTTCTGTGTGTATTTCAGTCTTCGAGGTAGGGAGTTAAATCTTTTATTGATTCAACGAGGCAAAACTAACAAAGATTTCATAAGCAGATTTGATATTAATTTATTGAAAAATAATGTATTTGAAGCTTAAGACATTAAAACAAGCCTCTGAAATCATATCGACTTAATTAATTACCTGCTTTTCCATCAGAGTAAATTGTAGACTTTGTTAAACTAGTTGTATCTGCTCCATAAAAAGCACACACCCTTCTTTACTTTGCTTAACTCCCACCCAGTTGCGTTTGACTGCAACTGGCGTTGTTGCATCTGTCAGTTTTGGAGCGACCAACCGAGAGACCCTCCCCTACTGGAGGGGGCATTGGGGCCCATGTCTGCAAAGTTGTGTGATTTATTTGGTCGGCTCGTGTGTGTGCGCGCTGCGCTTTTTATTATGGCACAATTTTTATTACTTTTATTGGTGCGCACTCGAGTGGAGTTCGTGGCCTGACATGGAGTGCCGGAGTCGAGGAGTGCAGAGTGACGCACCCGCGTCGACCGGCTGTAAATACAACTGAATGCATACATATATGAGTGTGTGTGTGTGTGTGTGCAGTTTGCATATCCAACGAACAAATGTACATTTATTATTTTACTTGGCTTGCTCGCATTTTGCAGAAACAATCTGTAGACACAATAAATTACCAATTATATTTTCATTTCATATTTCTGTCATTGATTTCGTTGCCAGACGCCGAGCCGATATTGAGGCCGTTTGCCAGGAATCAAATTAACTGTGGTGCGTTTTCCTTTGTTCGTCGGCTGCAGCCGGTACTTGCATAATAGGGACTATTAAATGAAAGGAGAAATATATGCATAAATATTCACAGGAAGAGTTTATTTTTTTATTAATAAAACATAAGGACTTGGCTTTAATGAAAGTTAGCAGCCGGAAAACTGCAATCTCAACGCCACCCCCAAGTCGACTGTTGCCAAAGGAAAAGCGCGAAAATCCCTTTGTTTACTTGTTTTTATTTTCGTCTGGTCCGCCCGCTTTATGCCCTAGACACTGTCTGTAAGGCGGCAAGCTGTTTCCCTGTTTATTTCCCCCGTCGCAAAGGCAAAAGGCAAAACTCTAAGCCCCCCACAAATAATTTGCGAATGGAAATCAAAAGTTGCCGTTAAAGTGTCTAGAAAATTGTGCATGCATTAAATAAATGAAACACTCTACAGCCTCCCAGACAAAGCGGTGTCCAAGGGTCGAGCCAGTGGGTAAGCCAGGGGTGGAACTGGGCTCAGTCGAGAGGAAAATTTAAAAGTTCAAATGAATTTTTGTGCAATACTTTTAGCTTGAAAGCGGGCACTGCCAATTAATATAATCGATGGAGCACAATAATTTTAATTAAAAATTTTCATTTGATAAGCGTGGAGTGATTTGGCCCATCTTCAAATTGAACCGTGACAAGGTTCTAGCTGCGTGCAAAAAGTTGTTGCTTTTCTTTTTTTGTGCCCCAACCAATTAGCAAGTTCTTTTCCACAAAAACTAACTACGCAAACAGCAAAGGCACCTTTATCAAGCCCTGCACGTAACTCAATCCCAGCCAATTGAATTTCGGGTAAGCCTTCAGCCAAGTCCTGGCTCTCTAATTATACTTGCGAATTTTCATGCTTCATGGCAGTTTTTAGCATATTTCTGCCATAATTTGGCGCTCTTGTTTGTCTGGCATTTGTCCTCACATACAAATTGCGAATTGAAAACTTCGGAAACTAACGGCAATTAAAGTATTTTCTTTTGCCGAAACCGAACCCGAAGCCGAGCCCGGCACACACAAACTTGTACTATTTGGCTGACTGTGCGTGTAATTATAATTTTCCTTAAGTCGGTTTGCGCAAACTTTTCTTTATGTCAAAGTTTGCGCCCCCCGTACCCTCCCCTGCAGTCCTCCTGTCAGTGTACAACCACAAATAATTTTGTAGAAAAGTTAAGTCGGCTCTTCCCCTCCCCTCCCCACTTCCACTTATTCTTCCTGCATTTCTTTTCCTCCGCTTCATGTTGTTGGTAATTATGCTCTTTGTGAGACGGCTGGGCCAGCAAACTTTTGGGCTACATCGTCGTCTGAGTGTATTAGTTGTAATGTGCTACGGTTAGCCCCAAGGAAGCGAACAAGTTGCCAAACTTATGACAACAATAACAAAAATCACAACAACAGACACACGGGTTACACGTGGCAGGACCCAAAAAAAAAAAACTGTTGATGTTTGTGCAACTCACCTCTCCGCCGTGCCAGACAATATGTCTTATTAGCAGAACATGCCAGGGCAAACTTTCAAAATTATTTCCATTCATTAGACGTCGATATAAACCGCACACAATTTTAGAGCAAATCTTGATCATCATAATAAACGATGAAGTGCAAGTTTATCAACAGCTTGCGGGGACTCAATTGTTAGACGGAATGTTTTGAAAGTATTTCGGGAAATTAATATGTACGAGGGTGAAGCAACCAGCACCTGTCTCTATGTCTTTTTTTAAACAGTCGAAATTTTAACTAAATAGGTTTGTGTCTCGGCTATAGCCTAGAGACGCAGCAAAGACTCTGGTCTGGAAGTGAAGTGACGCACTGTGCCAGCACGCCAGCACACTGCAATAAGGTCACACTGCAATTCGATAGATGCCACTCAGCTGAGTGTAGTAGCTTATTGTCAACTCAGAAGCCGTCTTACACGGTCTTTCAGCAAATCAGTCGAAAACTGAGCTGAGTGATCAGGTCGTGTAAATTGAGCTTAAGCCAGCAAAAGGAGTAATTATCCATACACTTAGAAAATAACGACCGGGATAGTTCTCGACCAATCGGGATAGAACTTATACCGTTTTATACCTGAAATTTTAAGTATGTTTTGTTCTTAAAAACATACTAGAATAGAAATACGACTGCTAAAATTACTCAAATGAGAATAAACGTTCTTGAATCAAGTACATTTCGTACTTACAGTTAGACTAAAAAAAAGGAAAGATCGTACTTAGTTCAAGTACAAAATTTTTTGGATTAAGTACAGAATAGACTTACTATGCGAGCTCCAAAAAGTGTGCTACGATAGCTGCGAACTATTTTACGTTGCTTCTGTTCTTGAAATTCCCTCCTGGTTCTAACACTTTGGTAATGGAGTGTGGGTAGATTTCCGAGCAACAGTATAAACATCTTGGTCTTTGGTTAATTCATTTCCTTTGGATTTTGATATTATATTGAGACCTTTATAGGCTTAGAACAGGAACATTTTGAACTTAATTTTTAAGTATATTTTTGCTTCAAACATGGATTGGGGTTGACTTTTGAATAATTAGACTTCGATGAAGAACCTTTTTGCACTTAGTTTGAGATTAAATCGGGATGCAAATTAATAATATGACCAAAAAGATATTATAATAGTTCGAAATGTACTTAAAATATTCCGAAACAGTCTTCAAACAAATATTTTGGGATTGAAAAAATCGTACTTGAAATAAGGATTGTGTACTTGAATCAAGTATTTTCGTACTTTCCGTACTATTGACACCGTTCCTACTTGATTCGAGTACAAAGCTCTTGGTTTTTTTTTCTGAGTGTAGTTATCTAGCATTCGTGCTCCCACCTTCCAAAACTTCACATAGATGAAATACTCTACGGAGCAAGAGTGGTTACATCGTGTTCTTGCTTAAAGTGGATAGCCAATCTTTCACAGAGATGGAAACAGTCTCGATTCCACCTATTCCTGGTGTATATTGAAGAGCCAATCCTCCCCAAAGTTACGGAGCCTAAGTTTCTTTACTCGTCTTTTATCATCGATAGCCAATCCTCCCCAGAGTTGAATACTCTACGGAGTAGTTGTACATTCACACAGTTCACAGAGCCACAGAATTGGATTACAGTCCGGGCCGCTGTTTGAAAACCGTTACCGATGCCTTCGAAAGGAGCCAGTCAATCGAAGACAATCCGGGAAACACAATACAGATCCTGTAACCCAACAAACTTAGCATAAGCCCAGAAACTGAGCTTATCTCAAAGATTATCCTGAAATAAAAACGATAAGAAAACGCAATAAAATCTTAGGCCATTGCTTAGGGAATTTGTTTACCACGACTATAAGAAATCATAAATTTCTGTAACCCTGGACTAGGCAAGCACTACCCAGGCCAGAGTTCGTTACAATGAGCGTAAGAGCGAAGCAAACTTGCTTTGACCTACCTCATAGACCGCTGGCCGGCGACGAAAAATCTGTTTGCTTTCTTGCGTTCGACTCGTGTCGGTGTGAATAGAGCTAGAAGTGACAATCGCGCTCTAGATGAGAGAATTAAGGGCCTTACAAGTGAATAGCAAGGGGAAATTCTGTGTGTGCGTGTGCAAAATCTGCCGAACAAATTAACCAAAATTCACTTGTAAAGCTTAGTACGAAGGGCGTTACAATTTTTCTTGAAGATATTTGCCTGATATTCCTTCTTGTAGATTGTAAAAAAGGTAGTGTGACCAGATAACCAATTCCCAACAGTTGCAATTGCAGTTGCTGTGGCAGCTAATATAATGAAAAATGTAAGCAAGACTACAGACTTGGATTCGCCTGTTGCCAAAAATATAATGGTCTGCACGGTGTCGGATAAGTACCATCATAATTGTTTCATCTCTATTTTGAATATCATTCAGGGCGAGAAGGATGCCATTACGCAAGCGTGGCGCAAGATTCCGACCTAATTTTCTGGTGCAGGACTTTGAGGCAGCCACACGAAGTGACTATATGCAATACTTTTCTCAACAGGACACCTCCCGAGCATTTTTTGTAAATGCGGTCAAGCCCGACTATAACATACTCTGTACCTGGAGTAGAAGCTGACTGCAATGCTGGTGCTGCGCTCATCTCTAAGTCTCTCTCTTTCTCTCACTATCAGTCTCTCTCTCTCTCTATCTAAGATTGTGCGGTGTTAGTTGTAAGAGAGTGGGAGGGGGTGGGGGGAGGGTGATTTACATTTTTGCTCATAACTTAAGAACCGCTCATCCGATCTTTATCGTTTCTTTGGCAAATCGATTCATATTACGAATGACTAACTATCTATAGAAGGAACAAATCATCTATCTACAAAACTGCGGTAGATATGACGGTTTCTTCAAATTGCGGGGGCGGGAGGGGGCGTGGCAAAAATTGAAAATAAACTTAATCTGCCTGCAAGTATAAGAAGCATTTGTCCCATACATGTCAAACCTCTAACTCTTACCATCTCTGAGATCTGTTTGTTCATACGGACAGACAGACGGACGGACGGAAAGACGGACATGGCTATATCGACTCGGCTGTTGATGCTGATCAAGAATATATATACTTTGTACGGTCGGAAATGATTCCTTCTCCCTGTTACATACTTTTGCACAAACTTAATATACTCTATGTTCCTTCGGTACAGAGTATTATTACATAGGCAGTTGAAGGATAATTGGAACGCCCTCCTTACTAGGCTTAAAGCCGTTACTCATCTAAGATTTGAGCCTTTGGACGCAGGTGTCTGTGACTTTCTCAGTTTCTTTGTCTTTATCACTTACCACCTGGGACTAGGAGGCCCTTGAAACAGTACCGTACAGACAAAGCAATCGCTTTCCAAATGTGTTTAATCATTTGTGAAACTTTTTCCAACTTTCTGCAACGCACTCTAATGTCGAACACAGGTACTTATGGATCCATTTTTGTTTTTATACCAAAGACCTATGAGCTTGGCATTTAAAGTCACCTTTTGAATAAAAAACAAAACTCGTTAAAAATATCTAAGGCTCAGAGAAATTTTATGAAAATTGGAACATGTCTATTAAAAAAGCATGCCTATTGGAAGGGGCAATAATTATCGTGGTTGGTTTAGTACTTATAATATGGGGAGTCGTAAATGGTATTTGAAAATATTAAATTTTTTTTAAAAATTCATTCCTTTGTCTGCCCCTTAGAAAGTCTTGATTTCTGGCTAATAGTGATATGTGTGTGCCTTCTCATAATAGTGCTAGCTTCCTTCGGGCTTCTAGCGGGCGTTTACAAAGTAATTACTGCTGCACATATATAGTTTATAAATTAATAATTTTACTTGTAGAATAATCGCACTTGTGTGCTTATATATATTATAGTAACTCCTTTTGCCTGTCTAGCTATAATTGTTCTGGAGTTCATTTATCTGTGTCAAAACTGGACTAAATTGGAATTTTATGATAAATGGAAGCACTTATTTACTCTCGCGTTGGGTATTGGTAAGTACTTTATTGTTTGTACACTTAAAGATTGAAATTTGTAAATTTGTTTAGCGCTAATGTGTCCTTTTTATCCTATATGGTATTATAAGCAACTGAAAGCTTCGGAAGTTCGTTGGTAATAATAAAAACTAGAGATGTTTTAGGCCAGATTTGTGTTTGATTTATGCCGTCTTATGCTAAGGCATTTAAAAGCCTAAGTTATGTTCTGTATGTAACTCTTTCAAATACAAGTAGACCAACATAATCCATATGAAGCAAACACCTGAAAAGAAACATCATTAGCTAATCTCTTAAATACATTCGGCTTTTCTTACCCACTCATTAGTATTAATAAAGTGCACAAATTTCCAGCTTTACGAATCTTAGACAAATTCGTCCATCTCATTATTGCAAATAAGTACACACAGCAAAGGGGAACTAAAAAGATACCAACCAACACTTGGACCAGTTTTTCCTAAGTATTTTAAATAGGTTAAATGTTAAGAGGTAATTAAAGTAAAATAACAAATATTACCATATTAAGCCAAATTGTTATAATCAAGGCCAGTGACAGGAACAGAAGGAACGCTAGTATAATTATAATATCAAACAGGCTTAGATGGACAACTATAAAGAAAATAGGTTCTTAAGTATAGCAAAGACTGAATGTGATTTTATACGTGTACCATATCTCAGCAGGCATATTAACAGAATAACAGAAATTAAAGCCAAAATAATAATTTTGCTTGGTTTATTAAATGTACAGCACATGCTAGGGAATCGTTTTATGAAATTAAATAATGTTTAACCTAAAGCAATGTCATGGCTAGCAAATTAAATTTGTTATAGTCTAGTGGTCCTGCAGTTTGTTATGTTTTAAATGTTAAAAGCTTGTCAAATTCATCCCAATGAAATTAAGACCTACTAGACTAATACAATTCGAATTGATAATTTTTATAGGCTGGAAACAGAGATATTAAAATCGGAAAATCTTTTTTTTCACTCTTACATTCTAGAGGCGACAGCTGTTCGAATTTTTCCCTCGTCTACAAAAACTACCTACACAGTAAAAAAAATAAGATCCATATCAACTTGTTATGAGCTTGGTTATCGAACAAAATGTATCGAAAAAATGATAAATATCGGATGAGCAGTTGTCAAGTTATGAGCAAAAAAGTAAATCACCCTCCCCCCACCCTATTTCAACTAACACCGCACAATCTTAAAGAGAGAGAGAGTGAGAGAGAGACTTAGAGATGACAGCAGCACCAGCATTGCAATCAGCTTCTACTCCAGGTACAGAGTATGTTATAGTCGGGCTTGACTTATTATTCATATTATTTTTATCCAATGGCCTTTCATATTAACCGTAAGTAATCAAGCCTGTTCCCGTTTTCAATTCCGATCAAACCTTGCGGATTTGAATTTCGTGAATGAATTTGCTTCCAAAAACCAACTGTGTCCTTTGGCATTTAATTTCAAAACCGCATTTGCCATCATTAGACCCTCTTGATGACAAAAAAATTCTCCTGAATTCTTTAATCATTTCTGAGATATCACAACTCTAACTAATTCTGATCAATCGAATTCGGAAACGGGAACAGACCTGAATATCAATTTGTCAAATAATAAAAGAACTGATTAAAAGGATATTACTAATTTTGGAAACCATCACAAAAAAACGAATCGATAATTGGCCGATACAGCTGCGATATTTTCTTCAGTTCGCACTCTACGTAAGCGTGTTGGTGGTTTAATGTCGAACAATGTAAATTTGGTGCGAAATTTAGTCACAATAGCCCGAATAGCCGAATAGCGAATAATAGAATGGAAGAAGCGCGCGTGATGAACTTTCTAAAGAGAGCACGCATTTTAATAATAAATAGAATTCAATAATTTGCAAGCGTTGTTCGTTTGTAAGACGATTCATGGTTAACTATAATTTACCATGACCAAACTGAAGATGTTTGACAGTGAAACAAATTTTTTTTGATTGTAGGTACTTCCAATCTCTGGTATTTTCTCATAAGATATAAATGTCCGTTCGGGTGTTAATTTGCAACGGATTATCTAACCACTGTTGAACATTTAGCCTTATTCCGCTAAAAAGCTAGATTTTCTATCGATATGCTACCGAATTTCAAGTGCCAGCAATAGGAGCAGCTGCTGTGTCAATGGCGTCGCCATGGTGGGAGAACAATTTAGTGGGAGAAGTGAATGGAATGTAGAAATAATGATATATTTTTAATGACTGAATCTCAAGTATTGGCTTTATTCTTGAGTGAATTCCAAGAGAGCATGCTGCTTGACATTCTTTGCTTCGTCAGTGGGACATTTACTTTTTGAGAAAATGTGGAAAGTAAAACCGTCCTTGGTTTTGGAATTGGTTTCTTCTAAGGTTTGCTTGGAAGATTGAAGTTATAGCCTAAGAAGAAGTTTAAAAGGTAATTCCAAGTCAATTTCGAGCGACTCAAGTAAAGCGGTGTGGATTTTGATTTGGCGTTTCTGATTCTGAATTCAAGGACCCAATTCTGTTAAAGGTTATAGAATTCGCGGTTTTAAGATCTTAAAATACTTCATCCTCGGGGGTGCCACAGAAACCTCTTCCAACCAAATTCCAACCGAATTCCAATTCTTAGGTGTCACAGAAATTTCTTTTGGTTGGTTTCAAACCTCTCATGTTTTGTTAGGAGATTTTGATATCTCCTTTCTCACTAGAGGGCGCCAGGCCCCTCGAAAGAGGAGACTGCTAGCGGATTAAGGGATGGAAACTTATTCCTCATGTTTGGCGGGAAAAAATGTTGAAATTTTGCATTATATTTATGGAGAATGTGATTTAAAATTGAAATGCAACATAAAACATATAACACAATCAAAAATTTTCAGTTCATCATCAAATTAACACACAACTAAACTAAGGGATATTTTTTGGCGAGAAATTCAGCCCTGATTTTAGAGATGGAACATTAATTGGAACATCTGATGCTTTAACTGGATTTTCTAATTAGATAATGAAATCTCTAGAAGTTCTGTGGCACCAACGAATTTTTCGAGAGATTTACAAACCAAAGGTCGGCAAAATCTCTAGAGATTTCTGTGGCACCCCCGCCTATGATGCTATTAACCCACTCCCTATTCTCTATTCACGCCCAGCCTTTTGTGCCTTCATACCAATAAACTTTCCCTCTCTTTGGGCCCACCTCACACCCACTCATACATATATGCAGTTCCAGCTGTTTGACCCCAACAAGTGTTTTCTTGCAGCCATTTAAAATATCCGCATCCTAGACAATCCATTTGTTTGGCTTTGTATGATTAACATATCACGTTGCCATAACATTTCACAAGCTCAGCTGCACTCTCGATGGCCCAACTCCTCCTCCTTTTCCTCCTCCGCGGATCACAGACTCTGACTGACATACGACTTGACTGGCGGCAGCAAATCAGCGCGCGAAACCTTTTCCCCTTTTATTTTAGTTTTGTAAATGTTTTTTTCGGCCAGCTCAAGGGGGGCGCTTGTAATATTTAACACCAACTGAATTTTAATGCGATTTTGACTCTTTCCTCGTGGTTTGTACAGCTGACAATGCTGGGCGCCTAATGGGCAACTAATATGCGCAAAATGACTTGGCAGGCGAGTCTCGAACTCCGAGTCCGGTTAGGCAACCACCAGGCCGCCAGGCACTGATCGTGCAGCGACGAGAGCCGGCATATTGCAACACCTCGAGCCCCCTGCTCCTCCCCGGATCCCGGCGCACGATCACGATGAATGTAATGTGGATGTAGTAGGTGTCAATAACTTTCAAATGCTTGCCCAGGATATGCATTATATATGGGATGCGGTGTGTCTGTACTTTGTACATCGTTGTCTCTTGCAAATTTATGCATTTCTGAAGTTTTAATAATGTAGCTCGTTAGCCACGGTTTGTTAAACTTTGTTTTCATTTTCACTTCACTTCACATCAAGGCACTTGTGGGGGGAACCGCTCCACATTCCACCCCGCACACGTGTTGCTCCAGCTCCCAGCGGCTCCATCGACTCTGTAGTTTTTGGTTTCAATATGCGAGTCGTGCATTTGCCTGCCTGCCTGCCTGTTGCCTGTTTCTGTCAGCCATTTGTTGCCTTTGGTCATATTGCAGTTGGACCATGTCTCCGTCTTGGGGCTTGTGGCGCTTGGCCATCCGTCTGCGAGTCGTTGGCCGTTCGATAAAAGTACAAAAGTGAAAACACATTTTGCATTTGACGGCTTCTGCTTAGCATAATCTTCACCAAGAGACTATGAAGCATTTTTATAAAAGAAAAGATGGATGATTCTCTCTATTGGAATTCTATTTTTAATTTTAGCCACAAAGTTTAACCAACTGCCTAGCTGACCCCTTCCTCGAAATGGCCAAGTCGTGAGTTGGTGTTAACTGCATTAAAAATATTAAATTTTGTTTGGAAATATTATTGATGTATTTTAAAATGTCTAATGAACTGTTGGAGTTGATCAATATTTTGGTTTGATTTAAGAGATTTTGTGATTTTTAATTTATTTAATTTTGAAATTTCAAAGTTTTTTAAGGTGAGTTGTTAGAGTGAGAAATATTTATATCTAAGGGTTACCAGAAATATGGAACGAAGCTGGATGGAACATACTATTTTAATAATTTTGCAAGTTACTAAAATTTCAGAATATTAACCTACCTATCTGTGTGTGTGTGTGCGTTATAGTGAACAATGCCAGCAATTCGTAGGGGTAGCTACTTGGGTCATCGAACGAACAGATGTTAACACACGCAGAACAATCGACGGACAACGCTCACAAGAACATCTGCTTCTTTCCTTCGTCTCGATCGATATCGAATATTCCGCTCATCCGATAGTCCTGATTGTTGCTATCGACAAAGAATGTCCCAATTGTCATGCGCTAGTATTTAAATATGAGTCGTCCGGTAAAAATATGAAACTACCGGAAATAGACGACCAGAACCGTAGAACGGCTTGGGGCTCGGCACGGATCCAGATTCAAACCTGTTTCTGAAGTCCATTCGTTTATTTAAAACATGTTTTTAAATGACTTTGCTCGTAGCAACAGAAATAATGCACAATACAGCGGAAAACGGTCGTCAATTTAATTCATTTTTCAACTTCAAAGGCCAAGTTTACCATGAAATAGCCTTATTCAATCAATCTCGTGAATGCACGTTGCGGCTACAATAACCTCAATTCGTCAAACGTCAGGCGCATCGTCGGCGAGAGGGGCTCCCTTTTGAATGAGCTTTAACCTAAATTGTTGACCATGCCTTTTAAATGGGCTCAGTTAGGGTTGCAGAATTGTCCAATTACCTTCTCCCCTCAAATATTTTTCGGGACAAAAGTCCGCAATACTCTCAATTACATTTGTGAAACAAGAAGAACCACTAGAAAAAGAATAATAGACCTGATTTTCGTTTGTGTATGCTCTAAGCTGTTGGACACACGCGAAGTCATTTACCGCCAACAACAAAGCCTTTGCTCGGAGAGAAAGAGAGAGAGAACAAGTTATAGTGGTACTAGCCTTAGCCATAAGCTATGCGTGATGCCGAAAAACATGTTATACAAATGTTAAATTTGATACACAAATCTCTACACTAAGCCTGTGCCAATTCATTTCCATTTTTGCCAAAATATTTATATGACTGCCAGGCGCATATACCTTCAACCTCTAATAGAGGTTCATTTGGCCATTATAAATCCGCAACTTGGTACAAACAGCTTCCAATTGCCGCAGCTTGCAAAGAAATTATGACTACAATTTGCGCTGAAACCAAACCAAACAATTTGTGGTTGCCTCTAATGCACTCACATATAACCCGAGCCCGAACCCAAAACCGTATCGCCAGCAACATGCTGCGACTGGCCAATAATTACGCAGAGCAGAGCAGAGCAAGTGGGAGGAGGGGCAGGAGGAGGTAAGTTATGTGCGCAAGTTGTGCGTAAAGTTTCAGGCAATGCTCAAAGTTTAGCGCCGTACTCAAGGACATTCGATGGGGTGACGGGGCAGCCGGGTTGGGGCTTCGACTGACAAAGTGGCTGTGCTGCCAGTTCCCGGCAACATCATAAAGTTGTATCAGAAGAAGCCGCTCCTCCTCGGCGAACCATTTCGGGACTCCCAGTGCATTGTGTGGACTTCATCTCCGTCTCCTTTCTATAGTTTATGGCATATTATTGGCATAAACATGGCGACGTGCAGTTGGGAGTGGGGCAGGTATGCAAGGTGCAGTCTCGGAAATGATGTGATTTATGCAATGTGTCCCGCAAAGCGTTCAATTAGTAAAATAAAAACAAAGAAGGCCTAGACCAGCAGCCGTGTTTGAACTCCAACTCTGACCTAATTTCGTACGAGGATGATAAAAAAATATGCTTTCGTCCCTAATCATAACTCATCCAAGGACCCCAAACAGAATGAGAACTGCGTAGCACAATTTGTGCCTCATTGGTTCCAATAACAATGCCTCATCTCTTCCACAAGCAGGCACATTCGTCCGGCCTGTGCCATAATTGATGATACCGAATGCCACTAAATTATCAATTGACCATAAATTTGCTCATTACATTGAGCTCTCTGCTCTGCTATCTGCTCCCCGTGTGTGTGGTTGTGTATAAAAGTATTTTCATTCAAGCTTTGCCCCGGCTTCTAACTTGTTTTTGTTTTTTTTGGCGCGTCTGCCAAAACGTTTAACGTTTAACCTGCAACGACTTGGACTCGGGATGTCTCATCATCATTTGCCATTGTTGGCTGGCGTTTTAAATAACTTTTTTATAAGCGTTCGCGAGTTATTGGCATTTTGTGTTTCGGGATTGCGCTGCTGCACGTTCGCCGCCCGATGCCCCGACTGGGGCTTCTTAAGCCGGCCATGTGGATGCGCGCGCTCTCGGTTATGGCCAGCCAACAAATTGTTGTTTACAGCTGTCGGGTGTTGGTATTTCATGGCCCTGTTCATCGCTCTCTGCACCGCTATAATTGCACTTTATGCTCTGAGAGCGCCTTAAATGTGGGGCCCAATCCTCTGCTGGCTGGGGCTGTGTGTGTGTGGATGCTTGGCAGCTGAGTTAGGAGTCGATTAGAGTTGGCCCAAAATTATGGCATTGGAATGGAGAGGCATGTTAGTGCCATCCATTATTGATAGATTTAAAACGGCGGTTGAGAAATATTTTCTCAAATTATTGTACGCTAAACCGCAATTAATCATAGGCCAAATAACAGTGCAATGGTTAAGTGTTGCGGGGATTTTTTGCCTGGGTTTTTATTAACGGACGATTAGGATTAGCAGTCCACATTCAAAATAGACAGAATGTCACAGCGCCTGAACAGCAAGAGGTATGCTGGTCATCGCTCTATTAATTTGCTCAGGAATGAATTTGTTTGAGATTCTTTAGAACAGGTTATGGGGTTAGTAATCTGATCGACCTGTGCAAGAGAACCTTACCCTCAGATTGCTCAATCAGAATAATTATTGAATCGTAGAGACTTCCCTCATCGAGCAAGGCAAAGTCATTATCTAGGCAAAGCAAATCATTGTATGAGGCACAGCAAAGTCAACATCGAGGCTAATTAGGCCCATGGGCCTTTTCATGCATGAAAGCCCTCAATCAAAGTACCAGATCTATAAAGCCAAGTCCAACAGCTCATTACCGCAGATGTTCTGTTCCCAGAATCTACAAATTGGACTCATGTGCTAGTAGCTTCTGTCAACAAGCTTTTGGACAAATCTTAAATTGGGCCGCACATTATTGTCCTTGCCGAAGCCGTCACTGCCGATATCCAACATGATCGAATTCTTTTCCTTCTCTGTCTGACTAAGTCAGGGGGATATAGATCTGATGGGACCAATGCAGTTCCGACGGCATGTACATGGTGAAAAGTGCGTAGATCGTGGGTTCTAGGACGCTCCTCTGTGACACGGCTCATGGGATGGACCGTCTTTCTTGCTTCACGCCAAAGTTTCCAGCCAAAAATTATTCCTCAACTTGGTACCTCAACTTGGGCTGACGGAAATCCTCTAACTGAACCCTCCCCGAGGGTGTCGGCTGGGCAATGGACACTGTATGTACCTCGGCTTAAAGCGAGCTATATACCTAGTGTCACTTGCGCGTCTTACACCCAGGAAATGCAGTGTCTAGCTAAGGTGACGGCCAGTTCTGTCCAGCTTTAGTTGGGCAGAGTTGAGCAAGAGCCATGGTTACGAGGTGCCTGGCAGTAGGCATAAAATGCTATGGGGTGGTACCCAAGAACAAAATGCAACCACCATGGTCATTTCCAAAATGCACAACATAAAGGACCAAACTCGGGCTGGGATATCAGCCCAAACGTCGGTGGAAGGCGTGACTGCTACCACCGGCGGGCACGGTGGGGAGAAATCCCTCTTCGTGTCGCCAGCGGTCACACCTCTGTCGCGGTTGGAGCAGGCCAAGACAGTTGTACAGCTACTGCCACAACGTCAAAAGCCAAAGTGTGGCGTGGTACCGCAGTCGATACAGACTCGGACTGCGAGTCGCACGGCGGCTCTATAAATACGGAGGCCGAGGAAAAGCTGCTGCTTTCTCCAGTCCTGTCGGGTTCTAGCACCTCTTGTAAGGTAAGGCCCAAAAGGACGAAGGAAGGCATGCGAGCGAAGGCCCAATATAAGGCGGCCCTCAAGATTAAAGCGAGGCTCGATGGCAGCGGTAAGCTCACCCTAGAGGAGAGCAACAAGCTGGCGTGGGCCGAGCAAAAGATCAAGGAGGGTCGCAAACACTTTGCGGAGAGACAGGCGATGCAAGCCACCTCCGCATTATACGCCAACAAAGTGGAGGAGAGCTTGGCTGTCAAGCGGCAGCGCTCAACTGAGCCAGCGAAGGCGGAGGCCCCAGCGAGCAAAAGGCCACGCCCAAGACCGCAGAGCAAGGCTCCACCAAGCTCTACTCCAAAGGGAAAAACGCCGGGAAAGGAGTCAGCCAGTGACGTGGCGAAACGGCATCTGACCGTAGCCCTCGTCGACAAAAGCGACCCTTTCGGCAAAATGACCCTGGAACAGTGGAAGCTAGTGGAGGGGAAGCTGTTCGAGGAGATTTTCAAAAGGATGGACGACCCAGCAGCGCAACCTGTCACGTTTGACGGAGCAGGCTGGCTGTTTGGAGTCAAAATCCTTAAATGTAAGGACGACCTCACCCTCAAGTGGGTCACCAGCGTCGTTGCAGACATGGGAAGCCCATGGGAGGGTGCCCAGCTGGAAGTAGTTGACAGAACTTGTATTCCGTCAGTGCCGAAAGCGAAAGTACTCTTCCCAAGGGTTGTACCAAAGGAGCAGGCGCTGAAACTATTAAGGTGGCAAAACCCAGACGTGCCAACAGCTGACTGGAAGGTACTGCATGTTGCTAAGCCCGACAAGAACGGGCAGCACATGGTCCTCCAGATCAACAAGGAGGCCGATGATTTGCTCTACCCTAAATTCGGGAAGATGGCGTGGGGAGTAGGAAGCGTGCACCTACGACTCAAAAGCGCCATCCCGAAGACAAGAACGAGCACACGCTAGAGGCTGGAGAGGTCGAGAAAGACCTAGGCATCGACGAGATGGTCGATAAAGCCAGCAGCCTCGATATAACGGAGGTAGAGACCGAAAGGGATGAGGAATCAGCCACAGCAGCTGACCCACCCAGTATGGAGGACGATGAGGATGTGGACGCAACCATGGTAGTTGACCCATCCAGGCCTGGGGACGCCGACAACGACCATGCAGTTGAAGGTCCTCCAGGTCAACTTGCATAAAAGCAAGCTTGCGTCGGCGGAGCTCCTATTAACCCTTGAGACAGGGCCCGCCGAAGTGGCCTTAGTTCAGGAACCTTGGATTGCGGCAGGGAACAAGGTCTCAGGGCTAAGGTCACAAAACTACAACGTTTTCTATCCCACCGCAGTAAGTAAGGCAAGGACGGCCATTCTGGTAAGAAAAGGCATCTATGCTTACCTTATGTCTAATTACAGCACGGATGACCTCACAGTTGTGGCCCTGGAAGGTCGCGATGATGAGCCAATACTACTGGCATCCTGCTATATGGCACACGTGCGAGAGTCGCCACCGCCCGAGCTCGAACACTTAACGGCTGAGGCGAGCAGGAGAAAACAACCACTCGTCGTCGGAACGGACGCCAACGCACATCACACCGTGTGGGGTAGTCCAGACATCAATGACAGAGGTGAGTCACTCTTAAGCTTTATCCTACAAACTAACCTTAAAATAGAAAACGTTGGAGATGTGCCCACATATGTGGGACCAACATCGGCCAATGTCCTAGACCTAACTCTGACCTTAGGGAATAGTACACAGGCATCAGAATGGAGAGTCCTTGATAGAAACTCCTTCTCAGACCACAAGTACATCCAATTTAAGATCGAGTTCAACCACAACCAAACCAGAAACGCCTATAGGAACCCCGGAACACAGACTGGGTGAAGTACCTTAGAACGGTAGAATCAAAACTACCAAAGCCAACGAGTATCTGCTCGGTAGGCGACATTGAGAGGTCCGTGGAGACGCTCACAGCCAACCTAACCGCAGCATACAAAACCTCCTGCAAACTCACAGTTAGCAAAAGGAGAACCAGACCCCCTGGTGGACCCCAGCGCTGAAAGAGCAGAGGAAGGACGTGCAAGAATGCTTCAAACTCGCCAAACAAGCGGATGAGCAAATAATCTGGGAGGAATACAAGATTAGACTTCGCGTCTTCAAAAAGAAGTACGGAAGGCAAAACAGAACTCTTGGAGAAACTTCTGCTCCAGCATAGAGAAGGTCTCCGAAACAGCTAGACTCAGGAAACTGCTTTCAAAGCAGCCACCCATGCAGAGTCAGCTAAAAACGAACGACGGACACTGGACAGAAAGCAGCAGGGAAGCGACATGTGCTCTACTTGATGCGCACTTTCCAGGCTGCACTCCAGTCACTGAGGCAGATACGCCTCAAGACCTACACACGCAACAAGTCAGCATCCCAGACGATATCATCACTCCAGAAAAGATCCGATGGGCGATCGACTCGTTCGCGAGTTATAAATCCCCAGGGCTAGATGGAATATTCCCAGCCATGCTAAAAACGATCAAATGCGCAATCGTCCCATGGCTACGATCCATTTTTATAGCATGCTTGAGGTGGAGCTATGTACCTGTGGCCTGGAGGACAGCACGCGTTGTATTCCTGCCCAAAGCAGGGAAATGCAGTCACGTGCAACCAAAAGACTACAGGCCCATCAGCCTCACATCATTCCTGCTCAAAACAATGGAGAAGCTACTGACCTTCACATAAGAGAAGGCATGAACCTGACCTTGGAGGGAAACCAGCACGCCTACACGAAAGGGAAATCGGTGGAAACAGCGCTACACTCCCTAGTAGCCACCATCGAGAAGGCACTGTACCATCAAGAATTTGCCCTGGGAGCATTCCTTGACATTTCGGGTGCATTCAACAACGTCACTACAGAAGCAATAATGCGAAGCCTAAGAGCCCTAGCAATACACACGGCATTGGACTCCTGGATATATAACCTGCTGAGCTGCAGAAGAGTACAAGCCGAGTGGGGTACCACAACCATTACAAGAGAGGCACACGGCGGAACGCCCCAGGGCGGAGTCCTGTCACCTCTTCTATGGAACCTTGTGGTCAACGAATTACTTAAAAAATTTCGCAGGAAAGCACCCAAGATAACCGCATATGCCGACGACATAAGCATAATTATTATGGGAAAATGTCCATCGACTGTCAGCTCAATCATGGACTCTACTCTCAGAGAGATACTAAAGTGGGCCACAGAAGCCGGACTTAGCATCAATGCGGAGAAGACGGACCTCATTCTCTTCACCAAGAGATACAAGGTACCGCAATGGACTCCACCCACGATAAATGGAACACCGCTAACGCCAAAAAACAACGTAAAATACCTTGGAGTAGTAATCGATAGTAAACTATCCTGGAGACTCAATGTGGAGGAAAGGGTGAAAAAGGCAACCAATGCGCTATATGCATCCCAGAAGATGCTAAGCAGCACTTGGGGCCTATCACCAAGACTAACACACTGGCTCTTCATATCAGTTATACGACCGATACTACTACACGGTATATTGGTATGGTGGCAAGCCACAGAGAAGTCCACATATCTAAAGCTGATGGAAAAGGCCCAGCGGCAGGCACTGGTCTGCATAACGGGGGCGCTGCGGTCTACTCCAACAAAAGCACTGGAACACATCCTAGGTGTCAACCCCTGGACATCCAAGCACGCCTCACTGCACACAGGACGGCCCAACGTCTTTGCGCGGCTGGCACCATGGCTCTACAAAGCTATGGACACAGCACAGTGGGCAGAGAGATCAACAGTAGCACGGACTACATGATCCCAAAAACCAACTTTACAGGCGCATCAGCATTACTGGGACCAGAAGACTGGCGTACAGGGCTGGCTCAGGGAAGCAATGCACCTTTTCACGGACGGCTCAAAGATGGCCTCAGGAGTCGGAGCCGCCGTGTACTGCAAGGAACCGGAATTGAAACTCTCCTACAAACTGCCAAACCACTGCACTATATTCCAGGCGGAAGTTTTCGCCATAAGGAAAGCAGCCGAACTGGCAGAATTACACGCACCAAACGATCAAATCAACATATACGTAGACAGTCAAGCGGCAATCAAAGCAATGCAGAGTCACGCCATCAACTCCAAAAATGTTCTGGCAAGCAGAGAAGCAATAGATTCCCTCAGCACCTCCAGCAAGGTGCAAATCTACTGGATTCCCAGCCACCAGGGCATCGATGGAAACGAAATGGCGGACACTCTTGCAAAAGCCGGGGTCGCACTAAGCCGAGAAGCAACACTAAATATACCTATCTCCCTACAGACGCTATACAGCAAGATGGAGGAGATAGCGGAGAAAGAAGCAGAGGAAAAGTGGAAGAACACGACCGGCTGCAGAATCTCTAAAATTATGTGCAATAAGAGAGACAAAAAACTCACGCACTATACACTGCAGCTCCAAAGAAGAGACTGCAGACTGCTTATAGGCATATTAACTGGTCACTGCCTAGCAGCCGCTCACGCGATAAAGCTAGGCATCACGACAGCAGACACCTGCAGGAAATGCAAGGAACCTGGAGTAGCAGAAACTCTAGAACACCTCATCTGCAGCTGCCCAGCAATCGCCACGACAAGATTAAAACATCTGCACTCCCCAAGCTTCACCACTCTGGAAGAGGCAGCCAAGAGCTCCCCCAAACAACTATTGGCATTTGCCAAAACGTCAAGAATCCTACAGGATTTCTAAAGGAAATGGTACCATAAAGCACCCGGCCTCACTAAGGACCGTAAGGTTTATGGTGCCCCCCCACACCCGCCCCCCGCGGTAATACCTACCTACCTGGTACCGGGAGAAATTAATTACCCTATTTGGCTCCTCCAGGTGAGGTAACCTTTTCAGGTTATACCACTCAAAGGTAGGTGCTTCATTCTATATAATGTCAATAATGTCAATTTTTCGGACTAAATTCTAAAAATTTTATTTTTTAGACGTGTTTCTTAGTCTTGTAACTGGTCTTGGTGATTAAGCTTAACAACATGGCCGCCCACCATCCCCGCAATCAAAGATCATTTACCAAATCTTCCAAAATTGTTTAGTTGGTTCAGTTTTTGGTCTAAGTTTTTAATCAGCATTTTTTATCTTTTCAAAAAGTTGGATAACGGTTTGTATGGAAGATTTGATTTTCCCTCGATACTAGAGAGGGATCTATAATGTTAATACTGAGAAGGTGGAATGGACCATATTTGTCTTATACATTTTTAGGGGATTATGGCTGCCACACTAAGGAGAAAAACCAGTTTGGAATATTAGCTGGCTTTAACTAAAAATAATTATGAAATATTCAATCCAAAGTGTCAACAGTTTTGAGAACAATTGTTTCATATATTTTTGTAAAGTTGTACTCAACTTAATTAACACACAGAAAAGTATAAGTTGATGTTCATGGTATAAGTCCAGAGTCCAGCATGTTCCTATTTACTGTGTATACATTACTGATTACAAGCCTGTACTATCCTTCTTTGCAACAACAACGAAGTGCTTCAAAATCTGCATGTCTTTATTGGTCACCAAACTAGAACGCCATTCCAAACGTTGTCTACCAAGTGCAGAATGTCCACGGTTCGATTTCCACTCAAGCCCTGTTTTCTGAAACACCTAAATAACCCAAATAAACCGAAATTGGGTCGTTGAAGTTTATTAAATAATGAAGTCTCTGGAAGAAGTTCAGGGACATTGCAGCCCCAAATGTGAGGATCCGACCTTATTCAAAATCAACCAAATTTTTTATTCCCAGTTGAATACGGAACAAAATAAACTTAGATAAAGTTTTGGAAACACAACAGTATCAAAAAATTGTTCTTGAAGTGAGAACTGCTTACCACAATTGAGAAAAACCGTTCGTGCGCTGTTTTAACTAACGTTTCTGCTCATCTTGAGTCCAATACTCTCGGTTTTTTTCCTCTAAGCATAGAATGATCAATCGTTTCATTACTTAGTTTAAGCAAGTAAGTCCTGCTCAAGCTAATCAAATTCGAGCAAATATATCAAATACTGCTCAATATAAATGAACTTAACGGAAATGAAGGGGCAGATAAACCTTTTCAGGTCGAAAACTGCTTATACCCCTTACTCGTAGAGTATAAATTCGTGCAAGAGTATGTAAAAGGATAAAGGAAACATTTCCGACCGTATTAAGAATATAAAATTTATGATCAGCAACAACAGCCGAGGCAATTTAAAAATGTCCACTTGTCCATCTGTGTGTATAATCACCTAGATCTCAGAGACTAAAGGAACTAAGGCAACCAAAAATGAAATGTAGACTCTTTTTTCAAGTTTGTTTCCTTCCCGAGATCACAATTAAACAAGTAAGACCGTTGCAGTCGAGTAGCACGGCTTCAAAATACCCTGTACAATTAACAAACACACACACACATACACACAAAAGCCAATAATCTCGCGCCCTCACACACACACACACTCACGCGCAAGCAGCAAACAGTGCGCAAGCAGTGTTAAAGGAGTTAAAAGAATATCACTTTTTGTCACATATTTGGGCCTTGATTATGTAGGGACTGTTAATAAAAATGTGTTGTCTACTTCTATGCTTTTCCTTAAGAGCCACATAAATTACTTTAAAACGTTAACAATAATGTTAATCGGGTGATCTGTTAAGTAACATTAAGAAAGGCTTTCATACATACTTACATTTCTTCCGCTGAGTTACGGGTATAACGAAATCGGGCAGGGCGGACTACAACTTAAGCCCTCCTTTTATTTTGTTTGTAAAACTGTAATTATGCTGCAGCCTTAACTTCAAGTGAAATGATTTGCTAATGCATATTTAAGTGCACCACAAACAATTGTTGGCCAAACAACAATTGCCAAGTGAAACTAAATACATACACACTATTCGATACTTGTGCAGAGCGAGGGGCCATTATGAGGTAACAATAGTGCAGGCAAGTGTCACAAATCCCACAGTAATCAAACATCAACAATGCAGCTCCATCTCCCTCCCGCACGCTATTCCTGTCTCTGTTGCAATGTGCGGCAATCGACTTGAAGCCAAATTAAACCGAGATTAAATAACCGCTAAGGACAACAGTGCAAGCCAAATTATAGCGGCCATCGATCGGCCGAAGCTTGATAACCCGCACAGAAGGTGTGTTCGATTAGAGAAGGAGTACGGTGGGCAAGGAGAAAAATCTAATGAACTGAATTTTGGTAGGAAAAGTTTTGACTTGAAAAATTTCAAATTTATCAATGTGCAAATTCAACTTTTTCTCTTTTAGGCAATGATTTAGATGCACTTTTATATTATTTAAGTATGGAATTCGAGCTTGAGAATTACAAGCAAGCAGTTATTGGTGTATGTTCTTAAGCAGATTCAATGAAAGTAAAAAATAATTGACAATATAACTCTGTTAATCTAATTTCAAGCAAAATTATGTCTCAACTGACGTAAATGATAAAAAAAAAGATCAAAAAAGATAATTGATTTACTCCAGATGGGACTCGAACCCACAATCCCCGGCTTAGGAGGCCGGTGCGTTTCCATTACGCCACTGGAGCTGTGTGACTGAGGCTGTCAAAGTGTCACCTAAAAACTACAAACTACACAAAATTCAGCACCCAAAACATTGAAAACGGTTCATCAAGTAGCAGAACAACAGTTGTGCAAACAAACTGTTTTGGTCTTGGAACAAAACTCAAACAATACTTTAAAGTAAATATTCAGACCACAAAAATTTATGATGTACCACATTTGTGGCAATTACCAAAATTCAGTGTTGAACTCAAGCATCGTGCGGTTGAGCGGCATTCGGAGTCCGATACACACAAGACTGCTCTACGCAGTCCACACACAAACAGTATAATTTTGTTCGCTGCGCTCTTTCGCAAGAACAACGCAGTGCAAAATATGCATCGTGTTAGTGGCTAAACACACACACGCAACGCCAAACTGAGCTCGTGTGTTTTGCACTGCTTAAAGCACCAGATTTAGCTCTCTCTCTATCTGATTTGTAAACAGTATTTTGCCCTATTAACCCACGGTACATTGTGGCCATATTATTTGAAATGGCATTGCATGCGAATTATGATATTATGCCACGCCCAACGCCTACCGAACACATACACAGACACACCTGCCTCACCAGGGTCTGGACAAACTTGAAGTCAGCAGGATGTGTCCTTAGTTTTCCCTGCATTGATTTTGTATTTCCAAGGAAGTGGCGCGGAAACTTGTTAGTCCGCTGTTCGTTCGTCCTTCCCTACCTCACTCTCACCCACTCTCACACACACACACACACACACATAAATTGCTTTGCATGCAGTTTACTGCGCCTCTTTTCGCCCACATACTCAGAGACACGGCCCAGAGCCTGGCCCGGACTATTACGCTGGCAAATTGCAATGTAATTAGTTTTTACATTTCTATATAGTCGGGGAAACGTATAATTGTGGAAAATGGCATTTCTAGTTAATTAATGGTTGGGTCCCACATTCTGTGCGAAAAGTTTCTGCACTCTTTTTTGCCTCCCACCCAACGCCCTGTCAACCTTTGGCAACTTTTGCTTGAATTGCTTGAAAATTTAATTAAAATGTTGGCATTTTTGTGCACGAATTGATTTGTATGCAGAAAAAAAAAAAGAAATCGAAAATATCATTTGAATGCACACAGCCAACTCGGCTCGCTGGTTCGAATGGCAATTGACCCTTAAAATGATGCGCCGTGTTGATTCAATTACGAATATGTTTGATTCAAATTTGAGTTTCAGTTTGAGCGAGGATTTTTATTTTTGGGATTTGGCAAATTAAATTGTTTAGCTTTAAAGTTTATGTATATTATACCGATTCAGATATTTGATTGAAAACCACAAGTTTCCATTGCTTGACGGCCTTTCATACGGCCATATTCAAGTCAGGTGCTATGCTGAATCTTTCTAGCTGACAAATATTCCATCATTTGTAGGGATATAGATACCATATAAACACTGGGATTGTGATGCTGGAAATAAATTGATTAAATACATAAATAAGTTTTAAAAGTTTCATTTGGTTATGAGAGAAGAGAAGTTTATAAAAGCTCTGTGCCTGTTTTCTAACTTTAAAGCTCATTTTCCTCTGTATCCAATTGTTAAGTCCGCATTGTATGAGCAAAACAATTTAAATACGGAATAATAACTTTTGAAACGTTTTCTTTTGCCTGTACAAAAAAACTTAAACGAATTTACAACATTGCTCTTCCGTCTTTCTAGATATAAGGAGGGCGAGTAGTAAGGGAAAGTTCATTCTCGAAACCTGGTCACACTAATTGTTGGTAGTAGTAAGATCTCACTAAGTGCCGTTAAACTGGTCAGATCAGGTAAACTGCACCTGTTTGAACTGGCCTGTTAAATAGTTTACAAAAATAAGTGTAACCAGACTACGCTAGCATAAAAATACCAAAGATTTCCCCTACTACCGCCTTCTACACAGCCATTAGGCGTCTCAGAGCTTTAAGCAGAGCTTTGAAGCACTTTCGCTCATGTTAAATACTCCAAAATTGGATCGATTCTTGGATCGCTTTAAAGGGCGCATCGTTTTTTTGTAATGGTATTTGAAAATTGCCAGAAAAATGGGTTAAATTAGGTTCCAGCTTTGGACAATACGTTGGAAAGTGAAATTAAAACAACTTTTTCACAAAAAAGCGTCAAACTTGAAAAAAATTGATTTAAAATATATATATAAAAATATTTCTTCAGTTTCCACTGGCAACTTCTCTGCTTCCATTGCCTATCCCTGCTTCTATACACATCTGTTTTATCTTTGTATTTCCCATTTTGAATGCCTTAACCTTACATGTCTCCATTTTGTCACTTTCGATCTCAACCAGCCCAAAAAAAGTAGCAAAAATAAACCTTGGCCAGTGACCGGTTGCTAAAAATTTGCATAAAATAACAATAACAATGGAGCCGCAAATCAAATGCGATTGAAAACTGGCCTCGCCCTCAAACCGTAAATAGAAAGTGAAAATCAAATACAAAATGCTACCGTTTATTTTTCCATTTTCCGTTTGGCGATTTGGCCTTTTGTATTTGTTTATTGTTGAGCGCCTAATTTAAATAAACATTTATTTGTACCGAGCAAATGACTTCCTGCATTTTGTGTGCCAACTGCAGAAAAAAAAATATTCAACCAAATTGCATAATCAGTGAGACAAATGCAACGGATTATGAAATCCTTCGCTCAACAGCGGCAACAAGACGAGCTCAATGGGCCTGGGATGTGGAACCTGGCAACAACAACCTGTCGCATATTTAAAGCGATTAACGGCACGATTTTAGTTGGCGGGCAAACAGCAGCGAGGTTTCAGTATAGAAATTGAAATTGAAATGCTTGTCTATACACTCGCAGCGGGTATGATGATTTTCTCACGATGCAAACAAAGTAATGCCAAAATGTAGTGAACAGATGAGCTTAAGCAATAATACTTTAGGTTGGAGGTAAATGGTTTTTGTCTCGGCTAAGCCAATTTCTTTGCCTCTATCCCGAATCCAACTTACCACATTTCTTTTTCACACCTTTACGAAGATCTAAGCTAAGACTAAGTCCCCTAGGTTCAGCGTTTAGGCCATTCAGAGGACTTTGATTTCTATAGACATTTCAAACCCATTTTATTCATAGGCCTTCGATCTCTATAGACAATTCAAACACTCAAGAGTCTATCAACTTACCAGTTTAATAACTTACTCTTCAATATCTTCATCCTCAAGTTCCCGATAATAAAGATAGGGATAGATCACATATAAGGGTGAAACGGCTAAAACGAAATGATTCATAACTGTTTCATATCTTAAACTATACTTACTATCTGCTTACAGAAAAATATTATATTGAAAACTATTCCAAAAATATTCTTCCACATTTCAGTATATTCCCAATATTTATATATAAGTATTCCGTTTACCACAAATATAAGGAAAAAACTTTTGACAGCCATAAAAATCCAGCACAAAACCAAAGCTGAACTTTCCTACATAAAATCAGTGAAATGAATCAAGTGCCAGCGGCGATTTCAGTAATTTACTTGCCATATAGGCTCCAAACATTAGGATAAAACCGGCGATAATAAACATAAACCAGGCCATCACATGACTCATTACAAAAACCGGATATCTGCTCTGATCTGCGCAAGAGTTGAAAATGAGATTGGATGATTGTCTTGACTTGGGACATACCAATGCTAGTGACATTCAATATCGTATAGATGATGCCCATTGCGACAGCAACTGTACCAATTATATAGCAATTGTTGCGGCGTTTTGAAGCCATTTGAAATAATGCTCGCGAAAATCAAATTTGGTTGATTTGGAATCAAAAGTACACATTTTAATTTTTTTTTGTTCTGACATTAAATGCGTTTAGAAATATTTGAAAGAAATGTAAAAACTTGGGATAGCAGATAAAGCAACCTTTGTACATCAAACCCGGCCAGTCGAAATCGTTCGTCTTGCAAGTAAAGCGACTATTGTCTTTCGGACTCGAATTCAAGGGGAGCTGTGTTGCTCACCAACACAAGAACATTTTTCAGTCCTCTCCATTTGGTCGGCCCTGCATACAAAAACGCTCAATATAACCGTATAACAGCTTTCGGCCCAGCTCCATATAAATGAATTATTTGTGATTTCTAAGATTTTTATTTCTGTACAATGCAATTTTTTCATAGACGTTCCTTCTCTTATCATGCTCTATTTGAAACCCCATAAAATTGTTCGAAATAGAGTTCACGATAATAATAATATGGACGTACCAGATAAACTGGTGACACTACTAAATATAAGGAAATAATAATTGTTATTTCCATTTATATAGCTAAAACTACAATATTTATATACTTACTCACTATTAAGGTAAGCATAACTGCTCTAAGAACAAATATCCATATTTCTTCCTTTCGGAACGTTTTAACGCCAATCATCATATATAAAGCAATCAACATTATATATAAGGCTAGAGCTAGAACGGTGCAGACTACAAGCCAATTCATTTTTTTCTAGGTAAACGACAATCAGTGACAAATCGGCTTCAATGAATTAACGGATATCTTACCTGACGGACAGCGATGAATATAAAAAGAGACACTATAATGACACACAACCAAAAACCATAGACCATAATGCTGTAATAAGACATATCCTCGTCATCTGTGTCTCCGTACCTTTCGAATATAAAGTATTGCAGAAGCGAACATAGTATTGACACTATGATTCCGGCTACAACAGCCCGAATGCAGTTTCGTTTATGATTTGGGGCCATTTTAAATGTAAATATAAAGCAAATTTATGCAAGACTGAATTTTCGGGAATTTTTTTTATATGACAAGAAAATCAATTCAAAAAACTAAACCTAAAATATGTAAGTCCACCAGGGTAAAAGAAGAAAGGTTTGGTGTAAACTACGACAAGCCTCTTCATCTATATCAAAAAGAAAGGAAAGCGAAGCTAAGAATTTTTATCTGGTAAGCGCGAAAGATTTTTTAATAGAGAGAAGTTGCCACTGCTGTTTTTTTTAGTGGGGCCGACGGGATTTCGAAGGGATGGGTTTTTTTTTAACAGAGGGTTTTGCTGATGGTTTTTTTTTCAACACTCACGTACTAAATCGTGTATATGTGCGTGGACTCTCCCTCTCTCTTTAGCGCTCTCAGCAAAAGCGCTAAGTTCACATTGTTGGCTAAGTGCCAAAGCTTCTTGGTTGTGCTCAACACATTGAAAGCTTGTCTCTGCTTATTAGCTAAAGTCTGTTCGATGTTTCTGCTTTGATTGCCGACCCCAAGATGAAGTTATTTTAAAAATTAGTAATACCCAACTCTAAAATCTCAGACAAGTGTGAAGCATTTGTTCTGCCAGCTTTGTCGAGCAGTGTATACCAAAAGCTTTGTGGCTTAAAACGTTAGCTGCTCTTTCATCGGCTTGCACTCCTTTGTTGTTGTTGTTGTTTTAGTAATTCGTGTCTCTGTCGCCGCCACAAAAAAAATTGAAAACGTTTGCAGCAATTGAACAAATACTAAATAGTTTTTCTTTCTTTTTTTTCGCTTTTGGAAGATTGTAAAAAATAAAATAAAATATATATTTGGTGTACAACAGCGTGGCAGGCATACTTCGGCATAAGCCTCTGCTGTTGCTGTTTGCTGCGGCTGGTATTATTATTTTCTGCTTTCAGCTTTTCTCCATTTGCGATTGCAGTTGCGACTAAATGACCTATAAATAAAGTTGGCAGCCAAACAACAACTGTGGCCCAAAATGGCGCAAATTGTGCAATAAAAGTGTATAATGAGAAAATAACAATGACAAAACGGAATTTCCCACTGGGCCAACATTTTGCTTGAGCAAATGATTAACTCTTGACCTTACGGGGGATTCGGATTAAAGCACTTTCTCTAGAATTAAGGGCAATCTTTCCTACCACTTAAATGGCAAAAGCTTTTATCAGCTCCGATTACACAATTTAAAGCAACAAAACTGTCACTTTAAATGCAACACAAAATGTCCAATGGGTGATGGACGGACGGACACCTGAGAGCCACCTGAACCACCCGGATTGCTGCTGTGCCTGCTGTGGTTGCCGTACCGCAACATTGTTGCCGAAAACCAACGTAACCTAAGCCAACGCAAGCTGCTGCTGCTCGCTGCCACCCTGCCCACCCAGCGCTATTCCACCATCTTCCTCAAGCATAAGCCAACTTAGCTTAAATAAATTTAATTTAATTACCAGTAAAAACCGCATGAGTGACTCCAGCTACAGAGCCAGAGATGAGTGTGGGCCGTGCAAGGACAACGTTATCTCTCACTCACTTGGAGTACACTGAGGAAATTTCTTGGTCTTTACTTTAGAAAATTTAATTAAAATAAATTTAGCAACAAACCTGCCTTTCTGTCATGAGGTAGTTTCCGCTATTTCATAGATTGAAGGCAAAAATCGTTGATAATTGAATTAAGGAACTACCTCCTTAGTGGTGAGGTGCGTGTCTTGTTTTAGAAATGTTATGAACAAAATATTAACTCATTGACCTAGAGCCTGCTAAGGATTCAATGATTAATAATAAAGAGCTCACTAATACAGTGCAACCTAGATTAAGCAATATTTTGTGCGAGGCAAAGGTCAGCCTCTTTAAAATAAGGAGATAATTTTCATATCGTCCTACTTTACGTTTACGCCAAATTTTTAAACTAAAACCAAATAAACTGACCAAATAACTGCAATATAAATTTGTGCATACATTTTTTCTCTTTATAACACAAACCCCACCCAACCAGTTAGGCGAAATATAAACCGGGCAAATCCCACCCAATAATTTTTTTTTTTTAATATATTTTTTACACCAATATATTTTTTGCCAAGAGAGTAAAAGATGCTGGACAGCGGGCAACAAAAGCTCGTCAGAGCTTGTATGGTAAAAGGATAAATCGGGTAAAGGAGGAAAGAGGTGGGTGAAAGGGCTGAAAAGGAGGAAAAGAGTTTGGAAAAGGGGGTAGAAAGAAAGGTAGAAAGATGGAAGAGGCCAGTGACTAAATATTGATTTGACAGTGACTTATCAGTGACTTGCCAGTGTCACCGACTTCGTACTGACTTGACTGTGACTTATCAGTGATTTGAAAGTGATTTTACTGTGATTTGACATCGCCCTAACAGTGACCTAAAATTAACTAAACAGTGACTCAACTGTGTTTTAATAGTGACTTACCAGTGACTAAACCGTAACTAAACAGTGACTTGGCAGTCACTAAACAGTGGGGGACCATATAGGGAATAGTGGCTGACTGTGGGGGTAACAGTCTGCAAGAGAGGGTTTTATATTATACCTATCTATTCTTTGCTATTTCGGGCTTAAGACTGTTATTTCTTCTTTATAAGTAGGACAATAAACAAGACTCACAGAAAGAAAGAACACAGTATTCAGTGATCTTGTTGTGGGTATTTCTTCTCCCTGTTTCTCTGTGTTTCTCCCTTCTTTTGTAAGATAGCCATTGCTGATTTAAATACCATTGAGAGAGCTTTTGATTTTGAAATTAATGCTTAAACCTCGGCAATGCTCAATGATTACACCAAAACAAAAATTCCACATAAAAATATCTCACAAATCTTTTGACAGCAAAGCCTTTCTTTTGTAAGACTGGATTTACACGATGAAGCAAACTTTATGAAGTTTTCTTAGTAGGCGAGACATACAAGTGAAATTTTGTAAATTTTGTTTAACAAATCTAGTGGATTTCCCTTGATTTTCAAGCCTTGTATGATATCTTCATAAAGTTTGCTTCTTCGTGTAAATCCCGACTATGTTATTTTTATAAGGAGTTTTTTTTTTGGCAGTTGCTTTGTTGAAAAAAAGTTTTGTTTGTTCACAACTGTAAACAACTTATGCATTATACACCAAAAAGAGTTGGTTGCCTATAGGGTACCGTTTCATCATCCTCTCGGGTGAATCTTCAGTAGGCTTTTCGCTAAAGAAAGCATGATTGCTAACTGCCTCTCCATAAAATCATTGCTTAGATCAGTTAGGAACTGACGAGCCATAAAGCATTGAACTTGTAGAAGTAGGTCATGCTTAAGCCGTTTGTTAACAAACGCAACTTTTCGGACCTAGGCTACATCAACTCGACTATTCAAACTGATCAAAGTACATTTACTCGTGCCTACTTAGCCTGTGCCCAACTTAACTTTACAATTATGTTAAGAAATTAATTCGTAACACTAGTTTATAGCAATTTATGTCAGTGTACGTTCTAGAAGTACTCTGTGGGGTATCTACTGGCACCTGCCTGCTACCTGATGCTACCACTCTCCCTCTCTCTCTCTCTCTCTCTTTCCCTCACTTTGTGCGTGTTTATTTAGGAAATAACATTTTTGTGGCAACACATTTTTGGATTTTATTACAGCTTCAGTCCGTTGAGTGCTTTTCTCACTCTCGCACGCTCACTCAGCTGCTCTGTTGAGGTCAACATGCATTTTATCATTTTAAATAGCAAAGGCAGCAACAACAAAAACAACGAAAAGCAACTACAGCACTCGACACTCGACAATAAATAACCTTAATGTAGTGCCAGTGTCAGTCGGGGCCCTCATACCCTGGCGGGCCCTTTTACTTTGGTTACATGTTTAATTACAAAAGCGGCAGCTGAAATTTTCAAAGCATACTCTTAGGCGGCGCTGAAAAAAGTGCTCGAGAAAGTGTAGTAGAAAAACGGGCTGAGGTGGTGGGTTTGGGAACAAGGTCAAGTCAATGGCGGGTTGCACTCAAAAGCAGAGGCGTCAACGCCTGAGATTATAATGCAAATTGGCCGCTCGCAGTGTTTGCACAAGTTGGCAAATACTTGAGTAGAGTCTTAGAGAGGGAGGAGACGTTCAGGTGGCCACTTGAGACATGTTAGGCAAATACATACGCACACACACACGCACACACGCTCAGGGAGGAAAGTTATGAGAGGTGAAATAAACTATAACATATTAGGAATTTTTTTAGTCTGAAAGCAAAATTAAATGGCCTCAAGATGGACGATTAGAATAAACAGTGGGAATTTGACTTATGCCCTGTTATAATTGAAATTCCACTTGTGTTTTGTACTTAGTTAAGGAAAAGTTGTGAGTTATGCAAAGACAACACAAAACATGGATAGGATATTAAAAAAGAACAGTTAAGAAAGAGAGTAGTCTTGATTTCGATAAAACTATAGCAAATACTTTGATTTTGTGAGCAAACGATTCCCCCATTATTATAAAGTTATTAGAACTGACAGATATCTTTACCTCAGAAGACTCTTGAATTCTCTGAAAAAAATACTGCTAAATTTGTATACAACAGTTCACCTTTACCAGCAATTGGTGAAAGCCTTAAAGCCAAGAATAAGCTTTAAAAAGGAATTGCTTACATTTCCTTAAATAAATGCACATGTAAACGATGGTTTTTCGGGCTTTCATTTACAGCATTACTATTTACACACGGGTTTCTATTTACAATGCCAATGTGGGTTGTCTTTTCACACGGGATTGTCGATACTGGTAAATCTTTCTGTCAGTCTCGTCTTGTCTATTTATTTACTGCGCCTTTCCTTCTATATACAGTATGACCATTATCTGACTACGACAACTTAACATTAAAATATCGATACATTACTACTACTCCAAATATACAGCGTCTATCTTACGATAAACAGTGTGACCATCATATATAATAAAGTTCCAAAGACTACCCCTATTAACCAACAGTTTGAGAGAAGCCCATTCGAGTCATTTTCGATCCCAACTTATGTGGAAATATTAAACAATTTCTTCTTTTCGTCCTCTCAGGTATCAAGTCATTTCCAGCGGCAAACAACCCAAGGCTGGTGTCTTCTCACAATCCTAACTGCAGCCTTTGGCATTTCCTCATCATCATCATCATCATGAAAATGCCTTCTGGTGGTGCTATCAACACCCAAGCATCTTGATGATCTAACCCAGGCAAAACACATTGCGAAACGTGATTTGTAAGGTCATCATTCAAAAGGCATCTCGACTGCAAGGAGATCTAGAACCCAGTACCAGTTCCAGTCCCGATCCCGATCTCAGGCAGCCAACAAAAATTAAAATGGTTATACATTCATGTAATTTAACGAAATTCAATTGAATGCCAAGTCGGCAGCCACAGCTACAGCTCCAGAGCAAACTAAAACTAAACCAAACGGAGGCCAACTCCCAGCCAAGTGGCTGCTGCTGCCGCTGGTTCCGTCTGTGGCGATATTGCCGATGCCAAGCGTGAGATTATCGACGATTGTATGCAGCGATGATGATGCTGATGAGGATGAGGTTGAAGGCAGAATGGCCCTGGCTCCCGTAAGAGCAGACAATGCACCCGCCAAGCCAACTGCAGTCAAGTTCACTTTTCATGCAGGCAGTTGCAGCAGTCATTGACTTTGGTTATCGCACGCCAAAAACAAAAAACGACATGCCCAGACCCAGGCCCATGCCCAGAACCAGAACCCGACTCATCCCGAGTTCAGCGCGCGCTATCTGCATGCGATCAAATTTCCTGGGCTTCTGTTGTGGACAGCTCCGGCGATCATATTGAGCCTGCTTTTGACATTTTGGACACAATTTGAACCTTTTACTTTTTCGGGCAGCACCGCTCGGCGAGACACACGATTTCCAGCTTAAGCGGATTTCCAGGAACCGCGAATTGGTATCGAACTGTGCTCGCTGGTCCTGTGTGTCTGCCAATGACATTGATTGAGAAATTGATTTCAAAATCGTTTTCGCTGCCTTCGCCTCGATTTGGATCTTCACTCATCAAAAAGACTCCTCGTTTTCTTTTCACTTGACATTTAAACGTTTTGACTTGAAAACTTTTGTTATTTAAATGCGATTTATTTTTGAACACAAACAGTCGGAGGAGAGAGTTTCCATGTTCAATTTAATGGAAAATGAAATTTACAAAATCGCATGAACTCTGCGCCAAAAAAAAAAAATGGAAACATAAAACGTAAAATGCAAATGTTTAGTTGGGTTTTTGCTGTTGCAAAAAGTTTGCTTTGCAAATTTTCTGCTGCACATGAAATGTTTTTGACAGATGTCAGAGGGATAAATATACTTTGTGTGTTTCTAAACTGAACTCTACTAATTCATTATATTTATTTATATATTTTGTTGTTAAAGTTGCTTTAAATTAAATGAGTTTCAAAGGCGTTAGGCTTTAGTCATCGGCAATGGAAGCAGAGAAGTTGCCAATGGCAACTGAGCAAGAATCTTATGCAAGCACAAGAGAGCTTTTAAAAGCTTCTCTCAGCTCTTTGCTAATAAATTAAATACTCGGCCGCTGCCGACATACAGTGATTCAGAATGTTATAGGTGAGACAAAGATCTTAAACATTTGAAATTTTAACTCTCAAGTTTCATTAAATGAACTCGTAGTTTTATGCACCTTTTACTTCCTCTCCAGCTTTCCTACCACACTTACCTTTCTAAACTGCATTCCCATTCCCACATCCCTTTCCACCCACCCATTATTCCCAGCGACAATCTCTCACGCCCCGTGTATGCCCAAACTGGCACAAATCATTTTGATTATCCAGCCAGATTCACAGATGTAGTACGAGTATGTAGGTACATTGGTAGCTAACTGTCAGTTAATCTCAATTTTGAACATGATACGCCCCAAAAAGGATAACTCGTGTGACAAAAAACAATTAAATGGCGGGGTGTCACGATACGTGAATGTCGCTGAACAGCGAATGCACGAACCTGAAGCGAAACCTAATGAAATTCACAAATATAACACACACACACACACACATACATGCTGTTCCCTGACTCGTTCTACCTACACATGCATAGAGAAAGCGTGAAAATGAAATGAAAAATCACGCCGCTCTAGAGAGTGAGGGAACGGGGATATGGGTGAGCGGTAAGCAAGCGCCGAGGCATGCACAATTGGGCGTTGTAATTGAATTAGTCACACCCACAGATTGCACACATGAATGACTTGCCGAAGACAAAAAGACACAACGAGCTAAAGAGCAGCGGGGAGGAGGGAGTGCAGCGGCAGCTAAAATACGAAAAAATAGCGATTTATATTATTAAACTAGGTTACCAGGCAACCTAACAGGATATGCAGAAGCAGGCAGGGAAGTTGGTGATGTGGATGATGGGGTGGTTGAGGTGAGGTGACTGACTCGGCATAGAGAATCTCTTTTGGGCATGTGGTGCATTTCAATACACTTGGGGAAAATCGTATTGACTTAACACTGTCGTTTTTGTATTAAAGACAATTAATTTGCACTTTGATTTGACGGAACACCAAATTGATCATGGACGGAACTCTAACTTGAGAATTACAAGTGTTCTCATGTTTTTAGGCAGATGATAATCTCAATTCAATGCATGTAGGATCTTATTTGAAAATGCAAAAACATGTGCTAGCTAACGTGAGCGGTGAACCAATTCATAGAGACTATTTATCCTCTAACTCTTTAAGGACCTTAAGTCCCTGCATATGTCCAGACCAAACGGATCCATCCGATTAATGATCTTGGGAAGTGGAAATGGGAATAGGATATGCTGACCGAAGAAACAATTAACCTTGTTCTGAGCTTTGAGTTTATTTTTATACCCGTTACTCTTAGAGTAAAAAGGGTATACGAAAGTCGTGCCAATGTATGTAACAGGCAAAAGGATTCATTTCCGACCATATGAAGGTTATATATTCTTGATCAGCATCAACAGCCGAGTTGATATAGACAGGTCCGTCTGTCCGTCCGTCCGTTTGTCCGTCTGTCCGTCCATTAGTCTGTCCGTTGTCTGTATGAACACCTAGATCTCAGAGATGGTAGAAGATGGAGGTTTGATATGTATGGGACAAATGCTTCTTTTATTTGCACGCAGATCAAGTTTGTTTCAGTCAAGTTTGAAGATAGTCGTTTTAAAGATAGACGATTCGTACTTTTTAAAGATAGTTAGTAATTAGCAAAATGAATCGATTTGCCGAAGAAATGATAAAGATCGGATAAACGGTTCTAAAGTTATGAGCAAAAAAGTAAACCAAGGCCCCCCCTCAGCTACCACCACACCACATAAAAAATGTTGCATACTTTTCGGATGGTCACCCTAAGGAACGCAGAAACACTGTTAAACATGTTTTTTCATTAATAACGGGTATATCGAAGTCGGTTAGAGCCGACTTTAACTTACGCTTTCGTTTTTAATCGAGGCATTGCGCCTTTAAAAAATGTTATACTAACAGTAGTGTCCATAAGTAAACTTTTTAATAATCAAAGAGCGCATAAAAATTGTTCATTCTTCTCTTCAACTTGTCAAATAACCGGCGCAAAGCTGACAAGCTGTCAAGATTACAGCGTACCAAAAACATCTCTCACACACTTTTAAGGCTTTCGTTTGTATTCGTAGCTAAAGGAAAGGAGCTACGGTGTTATATATGATTAGGAAGCTGACTAGAACTAGAACTAAAGCACTTAAGTTTCTTCTGGGAAACCAAATAAAACACAGCTCTACCTTGTACCATGAGCTTAGTATTCCTGATATTGACATTTTCTTTTTAATTTTATAAGCCCTTCACTTTATATTTTTATTGCTATTGCAAAATGCTTTATTATTTATTTGCATAAATAAAAAATTTCAATTTCAGGTCTTTAAAAATTTAACTAAGACGGGATTTACACGATGAAGCAAACTTCATGAAGTTATCTTAGTAGGCGAGACATACACATGTGTTTCCATACATTTTTATTTACAAATCTAGTAAAATCCCTTTGATTTTCAAGCCTACTAGGAAAACTTCATGAAGTTTGCTTCATCGTGTAAATCCCGACTTAGCCTCCTTCTCATATTATTTTAGATGGCCCCTCCCACTAAAAAAATTTATATGCAAAACAAAATGTTAACAAGCCGCAGCACATAACTCAAACTATCAACGAAAAAGATGAAAACGAGCCAAGGCCCAAAGATACATATCAAATAAAATATTTTGTTATGCTCATTAGGAGGGAACGAAGGCTGAAAACTCAGGTCGGACAATCAACACCCCAAGCCCAAATAATTTATAATGTCTTAATTATTTCGTTTTATTATTTTTGCTTAGCTTAGTTTGGTCAACAAATTGTTTATGAATGCGACCAGCCACGAACTAACATGAAAACACTTCCTCTATGAGGGGAGGGGCTTCGCCTACGAAAATGATATGCAACCAGATTAGCAGACGTGATAATTTGTTCAACGCGGAGTCCCGTCCCGTTGTGCTCCAGTGCGCTCAATAAGGCCAAGTCCGAAATGAACGAATTACGAATTTATATATATAAAAAAAAGTTAGAGAGAAGGTTCAACTACTAAATTGAAAATTAACATATTTCGGCAGTAGATGCTATCGGTTCTCGGACCGGCCCAAGACACATTTGTTTGCCCGCCAAGAACAATAACAACGGCAACTCCCAAAGGTTAATTTAATTTTCCATTTTCCGGGCTCTGCCAAAGAATAAGGAAATTTTTCATTTTTTAAATTGATGGCCGCCGGAGTCGGTTTCAGTCTCGGCTTCCTGTCTTGGCAATTGTCTGGGCACAAATCTCATGCCCACCGCAAATTGAAACTACAACATGGCATTGTCCTTAGCGATTGAATAAGAATTATGCCAAGGATCCCGCACACACACACACACTAGCAGTTGCAGACACCCAGGGAGACTTTCATGTAGCAGGCTGTCAAGCTGTTTTGGAGCATTGTGATTAATGTGATTCTGCTCCTGCTGCTCTTTTGCTGCTTTTGTGTCCATTGTCTAACCGTTTTGGCATGTTTGTCATTTGGGAAATTGTGCGGTGGCTCCGAGAGAACCGGCAGGTAGCTAAAGTGTGTTGGGCCACCTAGATTTCAGGTAGTTGATAAAAACGGCTCTATTTAAGAATGGAATTTTTGGGGAAAAACTGGAATTAATTCCTCCTCTTCGATTTATTGGAAAGTTTACAAAAAAAAAAAAAAACATTCAAAAGCTACTTTATCTGGCTTTGGAAGGATCGCTGTTTTATTTTAAGCGAAAGAACGAATCTGACAGCAAGGGCTTATGGGGACACCATGTGCCCAATTCTATTCTTACTGAATTATAACTTTCTTCTTCAATAAATGGAGCAATTAATCACTTGCAAAGGGTATTATTATTTTTAGCTATAAACTCTGTATTGTTGATCAGGACGACGAGATAAGACGAAATTGCCTAGTCCGGCGACTTACACGACCACTTAGGAGATCGACTTAAAATTGACGGTATCAATATAAGACTTCTACTTTACGCTGACGATATAGTGATTTTAGCAGACGAGATTTAAAAGTTGCAGTTAATGATCAATAAACTAGAGCAGTACTGTGATAGTTGGAATATGGAGTTTAACTTAGAAAAGTCTAAAATAATGGTCCTAAGGAGAGGTGGGCGACCAGCAGAGGCGGAGATATAGTTTCAGTATAGATATAGTTTCAGAGTATAATTATCTTGGAGTCTTGCCAACACCAAAAATGATTTCTAATAAACACCTGGAAAAAAGAAACGAAACGAACGAAAACGCAAATGTGGAAAATTTTTAAAATAAAAAATGACAAAAGTTTGACAGCAACATGGAAACTTTATTTGGCTGTATGTTGATCGATTCAGAGCTACGCAGCACAAGATTGGGGACGTGGATGCCTAATGCTAGAAACAGGTCTTCCTCATAGCCATAGGTACACACTTGAATTACATTTGAGTTATATACAGACTACCAAATATTTTGGCCAAAACCGTTGTAAACGAAAACGTTTACTGGAGTAGATACATAAGTACGTTAGGAGAAACATTTAACATATCTTTCAACGAGGTTAACAACATGAAAATCTGGGGTAAAAAGACTGAAAACTTACTTCGCCGACTAGAAGAGTGGAACAGACAAAAAATTTACGAAAGATATATGAATTCCTCCAGATTCTATTAATATCTCGACCATAGCATCTGTACTTTACGATTTTAAAATGATTTTTGCTGCCTTAGGACCGATCGGACGGAAAAAGGGTCTTAATGAGATGATCTTTATTTTTCGAATTTAATCGTTCTTAAGATTGGTGATTGGTAATGTGATATTGCCTTGAGCCAGGAAATCTAACCAAAACTGGAACCGTATACCAAAAAAAACTGATAAAAACTTAGAGCCAGAGTCGGAACCCGAACCGATATTTAAAATTTTTTGTATCAAATCTATGTATTGTTGCATCCTATACTCATAATAAACCTATAAAAAAACAAGTGAGAAAGTCTGTCAAGCCCGTCTATAACATACTCTGTACCTGAAGTAGAAGCTGAATGCAAAGCTGGTGCTGCGCTCATCCCTAAGACTCTCTCCCTTTCTCTCTCTCTCACTTTCACTCTCACTCTCTTTCTCTGTCTCTCTCTTTAAGATTGTGCGGTGTTAGTTGTAATAGGGTGGGAGGGGTGGGGGAGGATAATTTACTTTTTTGCTCATAATTTGAGAACCGCACATCCGATCTTTATCATTTTTTCTGAAAATCGATACATTTTGCTAATTACTAACTATCTCCAGAAGGTACAAATCGTCTATCTTCAAAACTGTATGAGATATAACGTTTTTTCCAAATTGAGGGGGTGGGAGGGGACGTGGCAAAAATTGAAAATAAACTTAATCTGCCTGCAAGTATAAGAACCATCTGACCCATACATGTCAAACCCCTATTTCTTACCATCTCTGAGATCTGTTTGTTCATATGGACGGACGGACGGACAGACGGACAGACAGACGGACGGACGGACGGACAGACGGACATGTCTATATCGACTCGGCTGTTGATGCTGATCAAGAATGTATATACTTTATACAGTCGGAAATAATTGCTTCTCCCTGTTACATACTTCTGCACAAACTTATTATATTCTATGTACCTTTGGTACAAAGTGTAAAAAGGTACTCGTCTTACACATTTCTTTTCAAGTGAACCTTAATCAGGAAAGCAGCTCTGACCAAGGCTGCAAATTTCTGAAATTCTGAAGAAGATTTCGGGGGTTCAAGCCCCCAGTTCCATTAATTGTTGACCTTAAGACTTTGGTATGAAGCTTGGTTCATGAATTCAGATTTCGTTGAGATGTTTTTTGGATTTATTCTTTGATAAAGATGCTTTGAGCTCACAAAGTTGTTAAAAAGGTTTATCACCCGATTGGTCCTTATTCATTATAGAATTCATTCATTATCTTATCTCAAAAATCTTAATTTTTCCTGAGAATTTCCTGAGATTTTTTCCCGAAATAAAGAAGATGAACGGACAAAGTTTCGGACAAAAGTCTGATCTTTCCTTAAATTTTAACAGTACCGAAATAAAAATCTAGGTACCAGTACGGAACCGAATACCTTGGGGAGACAAACTTTGGCACTGAAGATATTAGCTTAGACCTTTTGTTTTCCTTTGATTCCGTAACTCAGACAATCCTTTTCTGTGGTTGGAACAGCCTTTGCTTCCTTAATTCATCTTGCCGTTTTCAAATATAGTTTGAAATTAAATAATTTGTGTATTAATCAACAATGTTATTCCAACCATTTAAATTTAAATGCACTCGATCAACAAATAGAATCATCAATAAAACTCAGCTAGTCAATTGCACCTTCATTTTGAGCCACTCTGCTCACTCGCTTGCAACTGAGCCCCGTCACATGCCCCGTCATTAAATCGAGCAGTCAGTCAGTCAGTCATCATACTCGTACACCGTGGACTGACTGATGGCCATTGCCATTCTCCATGGCTGCCGCACATGCGCGTCAAGACCAGCGACCATTCAACGCGCTTAGTCGGAATCTATGCGTCTGCGTCGGACAGGGTCTGGGCAGCTCCTTGAAATGCAACAGCGGCGACGTCGTTTTGGTGCAAAATGTTTGCGGCAAAACCTGCAATTACCATCGCCAGCTTTGATAGCTTGGCCGGTGCCCAGGCACTTCGTGCTGTCTCGGCCCTGTTTAGGGTTTTAGGCATTTAGTCTTTGTTTCGACAGGCCAAAACTGGTAACACGAAGCCGAAGCCGGCTTAAGTTACGACTGGGAGCTGGACTCGGAGCTGAGTCTGGTAGTCTGGTAGCTCAGCGGTTGATATGTTGTTGAGTACTTTTAATTTGCATGCTGTTAATGGTAATGGTGTTGCTTCATATTAGGCAAGAGCCGCAGAACTGGCCAGTACAGAACGAGATGTGCGGGATGCACAAGACATTGAACTTTGTAATGGTTTTTTGCTTTAGGGGGTGCGCAAAGGACGCAGGACCGGAATGCGCTGGCATATTAATGGCAGGATTGGAATCGAATCAAATGAATCATGGAATGTGGTTGGGAATCAAAGCTGCTCACAGGGGATATTGTTCAAAATAAGTGTGGGGATCCTTTATGAGAAGTAGATGAAAGTGATAAATAAATCCGGTTTTCAAAATATGCAAAGTTTTAAGTATTACATGGTTCTCCTTGGTATCAGGTTTCGGATTAGGTTCTGGTTTGATTCCCATACTCCAATAGGAAATGTTGAGTTTCTTTCGCAGCAAATAATTTGATTCCACCTTGTAAATAATTTTGGGTTGCAGACTCATCATATCTCAATTAGTAGCTGGAAAACTTGGCTTGTCGCTTGGTTTATTATTTCATTAGTGAATTCGTTCTTTCATTTCTTCCTCCTGTTATCAAAAAATATTAGTCTTATATAGCTTTTTCGTGATTTTTTTTTTACAGAAATTCCACTCTTAAGCGCCCTCTGACTGCAAAAAGTGGCTACTAGGAGAATTGAAAGTTTATTACGTCCGCCGGGTAAATTCCTTAAAGCTATTAAATTGATTTGCAAAAAAAAATATTAAGACTTAGAAAAAACTGGCACAGTAGGCTTACCAGTTAATGAAAGAAGCTTGGCATTGGCCCTCTGGGCAGTTGAAGGTAAATATTTTGTATATTGACGCCTTTGCTAACACTTACTCGAATACAAAAATTCACCTCAACATTTACAGCCAGAGGGTAACCAGAGCTAAACGAACTTCTTTCTATCATTTTTTTTGTTGTACCATGTCGTTAGGCCATTCCAAGTATCTCGTTTTAACATCCCCGTTAAAAGGCCACCAAAAAAAAATAAATAATAATAATAATATTAAAAAAAGAATCTGCAAATGACGCGCAAATGTTTCAACACTCTCGACCTCAGCTTGGGTCCACTGCAGCAGCAGCTACAACAGCAGCAGCAGCAGGCTTTGCCGTAAAGCCGTACCGAGAACAAAAATGTAATAATAATAAAAAAGAAAATTATTGCACTTCACATTCATAGTCATCGGACAGTGCCATCTTTTGCTCGGGGCCGTCCTCGAACTCATCGTTGTGGCGGCTTCAAAGGCCGCGTTATGAAAATGCAAGGCGAATTGCGCAAGAGCCAATGACGGGACCAGAAGATGTGGCTAAGGATCGGACTGCTGCGGCGCTGGCTTGCTCTAACAAGAAGGTGATATAAGTGGTTCGATTGCCAATGCCGCCGCCATCGCACAGTGGTAGCAGAAGCTGAATGATTTGAGTGAAATCATAAGCATATATTTAAATTTAATTATTAAATGGTTATAAAAAATGCTGAAGATTTCAAAAGAAACGTAAAAGAATTGTTAATATATAAAATTTTAATTAATTAAATAAGAATTCAAAAGTTATCCTAAAAAATGTATGAAGTTCTATCATTTTAAACGGACTCATAGTCAAGCTTTTTCACAAAAAGTGTAGCATACTTTAATGTGGAATTAAATATCTAGGTCTAGGTGCAGCTTAAGGCGGCGTAGACACCAGTACTATTCAACAATGCCTCAGAAAATAGAAAGAAAAAACCAATTGTTGTGCGTGTGTGCTCGCTTCTGTCTGATGCACACGAACAACAACAAAATCAACGCTTAGATAAAGCAAAATATATTGGAAAAACAACATACACAACTGTGTGTTTTATTTGACCTCGAGCCTGCTATAAACCAATTCTACGATTTAGAAAAGTCGCTAACTATCAAATTTAAAGCACCAAAGTCACCTAGCTTGGAAAATAAAGAAAACGAGAAGGTTAAGCTAACTTCGTCTCTGCCGAAGTTTTTATACCCTTGCAAATGTTTACGAACGTTAGCGGTAAAACAAACAATTTTTCTAAATAAAACCTTTCGACCGATAGTTTCTATGGCAGCTATAAGATATAGTCATCCGATTTTGACCAAAACTTCCAAATCTGAGTAAAAGCGTATAAAAGGAATAATTGCTGAAGCGGGAGGCGTTTACATTACGAATAAAACGTTTTTCTCACAAAGACCCACTTTTCGACCGATAGTTCTGTTGGCAGCTATAAGATATAGTCATCCGATCCGGTCGGTTCCGACATATTATCAGTGTGCAGTAAAAAAAAGACGCTGTGGAAAGTTTCAGACAGACGGACGGACAAAGCTAGATCGACTCAGCTCGTCGCCCTAATCAAGAATATATATAGTTTATAGGGTCGGAAAAGAATATTTCAATGCGTTGCAAACTTCTGGGCTAAATTATAATACCCATTGCAAGGGTATACAAAAAAAGCATAAAAAGTCGCTGTTGCAATATACTTTGGAATGTACTATGCGCAAATCAACCACGAATGCAGAAACAAAACCAGCCTGCATTGAAGTTAAGTCCGAAAGAATTAATTTTTAAGGTCAGGTCCTTACTCCAGCACGGTCAGTACCTTCTTTTATAAGCAGCCCTCTAAAGAACCAGCAATTTAGCTTGGTCAGCGTTGGAGCTTCTGAATCGGGTAGATTTTTTGCATCAGTCTAGCTCTGTGAAATTATGAATGGGTAGGTTACAATTTTAGTGCTTTAGACTTAACTCAAGGCAACAAAATCAGAACTTTTTCAGTATATTGAAGAGTTGGTGGGGATTTCAGATGATTTTTATGTGCTTAATACAAATCGGTTTTCAGAAATGGTCTATCACCTCTAGACTTTTTGGTAAATTGAGTTGAAAGTTCCTTAAACAGGCCTGCTCTCACTTCCACATCGGTTTTCGTATAATCGTTTACGTACTCTTATAAATTTGAATGGAAGGTGTAAAGTAACTAGATTAACTTGAGCAATTCCACTTTTCGTGAAAGCGGATCTAGTAACCGTAGATATTACTTTAACTTTCGATACAATCTTATTAACATAAAGTTTAAACTACAAGCGTTTATACGAAAACAAAAGTGGAATTGAGAACAGGCCTGAAAATGCCTTTTTTTACTTTTTTTAGTCTCATTTTGTGGAGATTCCGAACTTTGGGTTTGAAACTCTTTGATATGATCGGAAAGTTCTACTTTTTATCTTTGAAATAAACTATCCCAAACCATTCTACGATTTTTTTGAAGCGAAGATATGTCATTCTTAACACATGTGTTCAAATAACAAAATTGCCTACTTCCTAAGAGTATGCTTTGCAAAATTTCAACAATGGACTGGAATTTTGTATTCAACACCAATTGCATACTTATGGGCTGCACCGAAAAAGGTCACATCTAGCACATGTTTTCAAAAAGGTATATCGCTTACGAAAATCGTGTAATTATTTGGAAGTATTCATTTTCCAGCTAAGAAATGAGACTAATCGACTTTATTAAAGAGAGTCAAAACAAAAGTATAGTTAAGTAGTCTTGAAAGTTTATTTGGTGGTACAATAGATAAAATTTGTAAATGTATCGATAACTATGTATTTTGGAGTTAATTTTTTTTAAGACAGAGACGATGGTCACACTGGATGGCAAACGCTAGCAGAGCAGCATCAGAAATCTTTAGTAGATTATAAGAGTGACGGACAGACGAACGTATGTGGACGTTGAATATTTTTTGGAAACAGACAACCCGTACTGAAAAAGTAAATAGTAACCCTTGTGTGACTATAGTATGGCCGTGTGTGAAAAACTCTAAACCGCTAACTGAATGTAGCCTCAACTTCAGTATTCACCTGGGTACCTAGATACCGAAACCTTTTTGGAAATGAGCCTGAGGAAAAACTGGCCTGTTTTAGAGAAGAGTTCGATAGGGATGCCTAAGCTAATTAAAGCTTCACATTAAAGTAGAATCACAAACTTTCTAACTCTCCCTAGTTCTCTTAGTCTCCCTGGACAGCAAACCCATATCAACCTACTTGCTCTGATGCGCTTAATAGAAATTCATTAAGTTTAAGTCTTTGACTAAACTTTATAAGGTACACAAGTGTTCGACCCTCGCGAACTTCAATTTTAATTTATAAAAAAAAACAATTTTAAAAATCTTTCCCTTCACCTTTCAAATAACTTGAATATACTTGTATGTTCAGAATTATTTCTTCACCACTGTGCGAAGGTCTTGGATCGAAAAGCGGCCACTCCAGTCGGCGGCGCGTTAGCGCTAATAAGCAATTGCCAAATTACATTCGCGTGAGTAATCTCGCGCCGCGATGCAGTTGCTGCTTCAAACCTGGATGGCTGGTGGGCGGAGCTTTGGTGCACACCGCAAGCGCAGATACTTAAGTGATGCCCGTTCGCCCGCTGCTCCGTTGCACGTCCATGGTCATCCCCAGCCGTAGATCCGCAGGGGCATGCCAGTCACTCACTCACTCAGTCAGTCAGCCGGTCACTCATTCATGCCGTCATTTATTTCGAAGCCAAATGGAGGAAGCAGCTCGACTCGAAGCCAGGCCAAGCCAAGCTGCAATGTGCGCCTAAGCCTGTAATTTAATTTTTTCTGCCCGTTTGCTCTTGTTGTTGTTGTTGTTGTTATTGTTGCTGCTGCATTTGTAGCCCAAAGTAGTCAGTTAGTTAGCGCTGCGATCGCCTCGCCATTTCTTCGTCGTTCCCGTTGTCCCTTTTTGTCTTTTGCAGAAATTTCTTCCCTTTAACACATTTTGGCATGCAATTTGTTGAAATTAACTGCAATTGGCATACAGTGGGCTTTGGCCTGTGTCTGTGCTCGTATCATTGCCGCATCTTTTTTTGTTTTTGTTTTTGGACTAACTGACATGTGCATATATGCACATGGTTATGGGGAGGGGAAAGGGGTGGCAGAGTGGTTTTGTAATTCGATTTGCCAATTGCTGTGAAATAATGCTTCCCCCCAAGGTGGGTATAACTGTAAATGGCAATTGAAAGCGGTAATATGATCAAATTAACGTATGCCAAATAAATGTTTCTGTTGAACATTGAGTTTTATTTAGAAGCCCAGAAGCAAGAAGAAGGCGAACACGCAGAGAAATCTTGCAGGAGTTGGCCAGACTGGAATGGGATTTAAATTAGACTTTTTAAGACAAAAACTGCTCGCAAACGAGAAGACAAATGAGCTCGGCATTGAAGTTTCCTGTGTTATTGAATAAAACATCGGTTTAAGGATTGTATTATAGGTAGACAATTTCCGATCGATGGATCCAGTTCCCTGGTTGTGATGAACGGATGTGATGTGCAATCATGAGTTATAATTTTGATGCCAGGTTTTGCTTATGCCTGATAGTCGAGTGGGCTAAGTTGCCGTCGTCCGTTCAAGTCCAGTTGGATTTTTTCTCTGATTGAAGCAATTGCTGAGAAATGTATCTTCGGCTTAAGTCCTGCGACTTGATATTGTTTTAGTTTAACAATCCTTAAGGCTTAGTTCTAGTAGCTCCCTCTCTTTGCCATGCAAATTCTTCTACCAGTGTCTCCTATTCCTTTTGACGATACGCATCGCAATGTCTGGCACTTGCCAAAAACTGAAGCAGTCAAAACAGTTTCGGCCATTGGCCATAGCTTGCGTCTGGGCTGACAAATAAGGCAAGGAAATTCACTTTTTTATTTTTCTTGCCTCCTTTTGCGTGCGCATAAAATTCAAATCAATGACAAGACGACGGCAACGACAACCAAAGTTTGCGGGCAACATTTGCGTTTCATTGCCAAAACGCCAATTTGGCAGCCAGAGAACCGGCCAGGCACAGAGTCAGCGTCAGCGTCAGCGCCAGAGACAGGAATTTTGTAGTGCTGCTGTCTTGGCTTTTTATGGCTTATAGATATTGTCTCAAGATGTCTGCGGTGGATAATCTTGTTATCGCGTTTCGTTGCATTTAATTGAGGCAAACTTTGTGCTCGCAAAAAATTAATTGGTATATCAAAGCATTTGAATTTTTAATGTGTTTCGCCTTGGTCAAGTGGGTTGACAATTTTCGAGGGGGCGTGGCTCTCATTTCCATTCAATTGCACTTCAGCTTTCGTTTCCTGCTCCTTTTCCATTTCTCTGTTTTGCTTTGCAGCTGTCGTTGACATTTGGGAACAAAATTCTAAGCAAATCGAAATGTTATTCAATACTTTTCCTTTGGCATTCCTCGAATGCTTTGTGCTAGGCCCCTGCGCCATTTTCTAATTTGCCTTATTGAGTTGAAGAAGAAAAAAAGTTGTCGCATAAAATTACAAAAGACAAAAGGTCGCTTGTCCGCACGATTTTAATAGAAATCTACGCCCGTATTTTCGTTTGACAATATTTCGTGTATTTTTTCTTCTTTTAGCATTTTCCTTTATTTTCGGGCATTTCAATTGCCCTGGAGCCCCTTTGTCTAGGCTCTTTGTTGGCCGGGCTTTGATTGCATACGCCTTGCCGCATATGCAGATTGAATTACACCACATGCCGCCATCGTTGGTTGCTCTAATTGTCGATAGGACGGCTAGGTAAGTGGAGGAGAACGGCCCTGGGGGCGGGGACTATGCTAGAAAGGGATAAATATAAGAAGCCGCCATGCTGGCTAATAAGAATGGAATGGAACAAGAGCAGAAATTCAAAATGGAATCAAAGACTTAAGTACACTAAGAAAAAAACACAAACAATGAACAAATTAATTCGATCTTGAATTTCAAAGGAATTTGATTCTCGGAAACGTTCTCAATCTCTTTATTATAGGAGATGGGGGATGGCAGAGAATATAACTAAATGAAGATGGGAAGCAAAATTAAAGAGTGAAGTGTGCAGAACTCAGGGAAAATCGGGATCAAAAGTTAATTTTCAAAGAAGAGTTTCCGTACTTCGATCATCGAACATCCAGAAGGATCCAAATTTGAAATTCCGTATTTATTCTGTGGGAATAAGTTAACACAGACATTTTTTTGGTTGGTTTCAAAAGTCCCGTGTTGTGTTAGGAGACCAAAGGTAAGTAAAGATTTTTAATTAAATATCGCGCGAAGATAAACATATCTTCTCGTCAGCGGACTTTTGTTTGCATGTTCACATTTCAAACAAACACACAATGTGTCAAATTCGTGGCAAGAAATTCTGCTATGGTTTTTTGAACGTGTTGTTTCAGCTTACCAATTTGCTGTAATAAATTTTCTGTTGCTTATGGATGCTGCAAGGTGGCTGGGCAATCTGCTCAATGATCCTCCTGAGCAGAGCCAAGAGTTTTTTTTTGTAGGTACACAGGGTATTTGTTTTGCTTGTTTTTAATAGGGAAACCGATTTTTGGATTATATTACAAACATTATGGCGTTTAATTAACTCAAATAAACTTTTAAGCTGCGCACCCGAGACCTTAGTAAAAACGGATGCTTCTTTCGCAGTTTTGTCTTTTTACGTCCTTGAAACGCTCATTTTTGAAACGTTGTTTCAAATGGATATTGGGTGTGGTAAAGGTATGATTTCAGAATATTACACAGTACGACAAAATCCAACCAATAGAATTCCGTATGACCCGGAATGTTGAATATAAAAAACCCCTGTTAGCAACACCGCACATCCAATTTTTCGCATAAGCCCTAGCCTTGCTTTTTATGGATGGTCTTGTACTTGCAACATACAGAGCTACAGGTTAGGTTAGGTTGCAATGGCAGAGAGCGACGAGCCGCTCTCCCACTTAGGCCACTTTGGGCCCATTGCGATGCCATATTTATTCCCTACTAACCCTTTTTATTACTGAGATGGGTCCTTGTTACTGAACCATTGTGTGGACAGAATAAATTTGAGTAGAGCTGGGATCTCTAACCCGGGTCCGGAGGTTGAGTAGCAGAGGTTGACCAAGTGTCCTGAGTCTCCTTCTACTTAAGGCGGGGCAATGGCACAAAAGGTGTTGTACCGATTCCTCCTCTTCTTCGTGTCCGCAACTTCTGCAAAAGTCATGGTAAATGACGCCTAGGCGTGCTGCGTGTCTGCCAATAAGACAGTGACCTGTGAGGGTCCCCACCAGAAGTGATATGTGGTTTCTTCTATGACGTAAAAGTGTGTTAGTACGTTTTTGGTCGAATGTTGGCCACGTAAGCCTCGCTACTGCACAGGAGGAAAGGGTTTTCCACCGATTCGTAGCGAGACGAAGTGTTTCAGCTTTAGTGTGAAGCTTATATGTCGCCATAGCAATCCCTATCGTGCCCCTTTCTGAAAGGAGCTCGATGGTGGTACCTATTCCGGACAGTTTGTTCGCAGACTCATTACCTTCCATGTTGCGATGTCCAGGTACCCATATAAGGTGTATACTGAAATGCCGTGCGATCTCATTCAGAGATGAGCGACATTCCGTAAGTGTTTTAGCATTGTTGGTGTGTAATAGCCTATTTCCACTGAACAAATGAAGCTTCATTTCATGAAATGACAAGAAATGAAGAAAATGATATCATTTCTTCCATACGAATTGTCACTTCATTTTGCCTTTCATTTCTGAAAAATGATGAAAAATGATGACATTCCCCACGAAGGAATCTGGTATTTTTTTAAAAAATACTAGCTACTCTCTAGCATTACTCGCTACTCTCTGAAAACGGAAAGTGTCATCACCAATAATTTGTTAATTTGAATTTAAATAGTAGGCGCAATTTTGTTTAAAATATAAATTAGTCAAAAAAAAGTTGTGTATTTAGCTTTCTGTTGATAATTCAGGATGATAACAATGCGTTTGCCCCTGAAAATTGCTGTCACGACGGGTATGTTATTTTTTGCTAAATATTCCACGTGGGTTTGAAAGTGGCGCCTGTTATTTAAATCAAACTTTTCAGCTGTTTTTCACAACGTGTCGTTGTGAATGTTAAACAAATGACAATTTGTTAATGGAAACGGCAAAATTTTTAGAAATGAAAATGACAAGAAATGAAGCCAGTGGAAATTGGCTATAAGTATATAAATACATTTCCTTCCTTGACCGTGAGTGTGCTAAGGTCGGTGGCAGCTTCCTGGTTTCTACCACCTCTGCTTGGTACACACTACAGTGGTCAGAAGGCGGAACGATAAGTTCAAGTCTAGGTTGGGAGAGAAAACTCCCCCTCCTACTTTTTCGTCGAGCTTAGAACTTCAGAGTAGATGTTAATGGCGTTAGCTCTGCTGTGGGGCAGGTAATCCCAATCGTTTCGGCTTTTCATATAGACGTCGTAAAATTTGTCGAACGTTGTTTGTGGTATACAGTAGTCTGTAATTAATGGTGTACCTGGTTGGTCTTTGAGTATGGTGGCGTGTCCCGAATTGTTTCTGTTCCAGGTATCGGATTCTCGTAGTCTTAAGGCTGTTGTGATAGCCATTTGCTTAGCTACGAGGTCTAGTGGTAGAAGGTGAGGAATAGTATTTAACGCTTCCGTTCGTGTCGTTCGGAGAGCGCCGCTAATACAAATTGCCGCACTTCTCTGTACTTTGTGCATATCGTTCAGGGCTGATTGTTTACTGAGTGCTGGCCACCATACTAGAGCTCCGTAGAGTAGTACGGGGCGTATTACGGCTGTGTAAAGCCAATGTACAATGGATGGGGAAAACCCCCATCAAGAGAAAAGAGCAATTTTTATACGTTCTTTTATGTTGTCATTCCAGAGTAAAATACAGAGCTACAACAATTTAAACATATTTTTTACTGGCTTAATATAATTATAATAATTCACTTCAATCGTACAACTGCTTAAGGTACCTCTAGAAGGGACCAAACTTAAATTCTTCAATATCCTTTTAAGCCCATGGGATTTTTTTATTCAATTCGATTTTCATGAAGGAAGGGCTATGGTATGCCTTTATTTAGGAATGGATAATGTTCGTCAAAAGCAGATGCTATTGCATAAATGCCTATAGGCTGCGAAGCACGGTTCAAGTGTCAGGACGTCTACGGTTAAAAATGTTCATCGCTATCGTATTGAACGCTACATAAAGACTTTGCATACTGCGCGAGTCACAGCTGCTGAAAAATTCGAGTCAGACACATTTTAGGCACAAGAATTCTGAGATTTTCAGGTCTAAACTTCTGGGATAACGACAGCTGCCTAAAACACCATATAGCTATGTAGGATGGGGGAATTTTTAGAGCTTTTGGTATCGTAAACTCTCAAAAAGCGTCTGAACATCGAGTGATTTTATTGTGTTCATTTGAAATTCAAATTAAAAGGTTTGTGATCAAAGTAATGGATCAACACCTTAAACAGGATTCCATTTCTCGAAAATAATTCCTTAAGCATTTTCTAATTATAAGTTAATTTGTTGTTTAATTAAAATTTGTTGATTGTGTTAAATGAACCTTTTATTATTCCAATTTAAAAATAAAGGGAAAATTTTAAAAACTTTAAATTTGGCAACCCTAAGACCCTTTTGTGGCCTTCAAATTTCAAAACTGAAGCCTGCAAAGCCAACTGGGGTAGGGTGGCTAATAAGTTTTGTTGATATGACAGATTTCGATTGGTTTGGCGAACAATTATAGTTCAATTCGCAAGACTTCAATTCAAAAATATATTAAAAACAGAAAATCAATGTTCTTGTACAAGATTAATATCATTTTGGAATTTTATTTGAAGGGACTTCCGTGCCAATTCCGATAACTGTATGCTACAGAGGTCTAAAGAAAGTTTAATTATTGTCAAACGGTTCAGTGAAGCTAGTTAACTCTTTCCTAACAGTTTTGTCAAACGATTTCAACCCATTACCATGGTTTAGCTTAAAAATGTCAATACTTGATCTTTCGAATTTAAAATAGTTTTTAATAAATTTAATTTCCAATTTATCAGTTACACAAAGACAATAATCAAAATTACTGATTACAGCCCCATCCCAGTCACAACTGCAGTTTGTCACTTAAAATTCGCTTAAAAATTTTACAACCCAAGTCAATCTGAAGTTTGCCAAAAACCGAAACGAGAATGCAACAACCACAAAAACCCAAAACTAGTTTTCCGTTTTACCCAACTCAAACTGCAGACGACGACGACGACGGCGACGTCGCTAAGCTCCTCTCCGCTCCTCTCCACGTCGGCCAGGCAGGCGCATCAAGTGTTCGCCGAGGCTTGTTAAAGTTCATTTTCGATGCAACGAGCTGCAATAATGCATAATTGTGCTCATTAGTCTTTTTGGGGCCAACGATCGTGTATGAATTTAAATTTGAGGCAAGGTGAGGCGAGCCCCGGCCAGACGACTTAAGGTGAGCCCTAAATAAATACAATTGGACAGCAATGGACGACGCGTCGTCGGCGCGAACTTGAAACATTTGCGCACAGGATTTACGCGTCCAGTTAAATTTACGACTGCGCACCTTTGCATGAAATTGACGTGGCATTTTATTTTCCCCCGCCAGACGGAGGTCAAGCTTAACTTGTTGGCCGAACGTGGGCTGGCATTATATGGGATCGGGATCGGGTGTGCAGTTAATATCAGCGAAATACAAGGCTTGTTAAGTGATTAATCAGCGCCAGATATAATTTGTGTCTGCGTTAATTTTTTCATGTGAATAAAGGCACCATGACTGAGCGGCCTTTTGGTAGCTTAAAGAAGGAGTCCGGTGTGAATTAGGACGTAGGCAACTGTCGGTGGAAAGGACGTGTGAAATTATGGACAGCATCGAAGTCAGTGAACTATTAAAACACTCCCTGACAGTTGCTTTCAGTTCCGACTGATGCTATTGATCCCTGGAGGCCGAAACTCAATTTAAATGTTAAAACTTAATCACGTGCCGTTGATTAGTAAAAAACTTTGAGTACCAAATGAAAAGCAAATACAATGAGTAAATATTTCTAAAGAAATCAAAGCACAGCTCTTTGATAAACACTTTAAGAAACGCTTAGGACACGCATACGCCGTGTGGTGCGAATTGAAAGAAACTTGCGCATACAAATTGACAAATATTTGGAAAGGATTGCCGAAAGGAAAAGCAGAGCGGGGATGCTGAGGCAGCGACAATGACATTAAATGAGCGAGTGTATGGAGTGCGCGTAGCAAAAGTCAAACAAGAGATAAAAGCAAGGATTAGTACGTTAAAACGCAGACAAGGACAAAAAAAGTGGGGGAAAGCGTGGGGGCGTCAAGGAGGCATGCAACGTTAAGTAGACAGATGAACGTAAAACACGCGCGTGGCTGCGGTGATGTCTACGGCACTGTAGACCCAGGCATTCCCATTCCGCCACCCCCAATCTTGGGTCGTGTGCGTGCGTCTTATCGTTAAGACTGTGTGTGTGTGTGTGAGCGTTGGGGGGGAGGCTTTCATATACAAAAAACTCCAACTCCCAACTCCTTGGCAAAGTATGTTGAAAGTAAATTGAAGCAGGAATGTCTGGCAAAGCGAACGAAAAACAAGGAGCCGAGTGGCAAAAAGTTGCCAAGGAACTTTGCCAACTGCCACAAGTTAAAGGAACTTGCCCAAAAACCAACTACATAGTTTCATAACAAGGACAGCTTTAAAGAAAAGGACGAGGTCTGCTCGATAGGTTTCCAAAACAAATAAAAGTACTAGAAAATCAAATTCTGCTAAGTTCTAGAATTATCTAAATTTTTAAAGTGTCGAAATCGGTTTATTTAAATTTCAGAAAACCGTTAATAATATCCTACAGCAATCCGCATCGATGTTTTTATCTAAGCTGCCGACATCGATGATTTATTTTTTACAATCGATATCTTTGCCCTACATGAACAAGACACGGTCACTATTTTGGTCATAACTTGAGAACCGTTCATCCGATCTTTATCATTTCCTCGGCAAATCGATTCATTTTGCTAATTACTACACTCAAAAAAAAGTTGTCATCAAAATGACACAATTTAGACATCAATTGGAAACTGTTGAGTATCGAATTCTCTCAAATACTCCAAGTATCAAATTGATATCTTCGAAAGTATTAACATGATACTTCGAGGATTTCAAATTGATACTACCGTGTATCTGGTTGACACTTTTTTGTATTACTTTATTAGTATCAATTTGACAATAGGTCTTATTAATTTGACACTTCAATTATCAAACTTTTAGTATCATTTTGAAACTAGCTTTTATCAATTTAATATTATTTCTAATCAGGTTTGTAGGATAATTTCAGTTCTGCCATTAAAATTAATAAAAAATAATTTTGAAAAGATTATATTTTTATTTTAAATTCATTCATAATTTTAATTTATTTTAAATTCATTTACTCTAATAAATTGAATTTGTCAAGTGTGGACACCTCGCTGTGGAGAAACATTGGTCTCCCACTGCATGTGTCATGTCCACGAGAATGATGTATTTTCAGAATCACTGTACTGATGTGCCATTTGCTGTGCCATTTGCATGCACGTAGCGCGTTACTCCTTCAGAGACTCTGAAGAATAAACGCGAAAAACGCCTCTAAAGCAGCTGTCTTTGTTTGATAACTCTCGCGTTGTGCGCTAACATGGAAAGCGCTGAAACAGGCACCGCAGCATTGTGGCATGTTATGTGTCCTGTCTGAATAGTTACATTTGTTATTACATATGTTTGCAAAAAACGGCCACAGCAACATTAATACTTAGCTGCTTAAACTTTCCTTGTAAGTGAGCTCCATTTGAAATCCATTTATATAATACTAGCAAAAAGCCCGTCGCGCTTCGCTGCGCCTTGAACAGTATAGAACCTATATCAGAATCAGTTTGAAGTCAATCGTGAAAGTCAAATATTTATCAAATTTGAAAACATTCTATAAATTTGTTTCCTCTGTAGAGCCCAGAAATCGAATCATACATACATAGGCTTGAAATCAACGTTTTACTACTTTGATTTTTCACCGTTACGACTTTGCTGTTGCGTTCTTACCACCCCCATCCCACCTACACCCCACCCACTCCCAATCTACTTCTTACACAACTTCCACCCGTTTCCCACCTACTTTCCACCCACTTCCAGCCTACATCCCACCCACTTATCACCCAATTCCCGCCCACTTTCCACCCACAGCCCACCCACTTCCCGCCCACCTCACTTCCCGCCCAAATCCCACCCACCTCCCACCCACATCCCTCCCACATCCCTCCCACTTCCCATCCAGTTTCCACCCATCTCCCACCCACATCCCACACACCTCCCACCCACACCTCGCCCAAATCCCACCCACCTCCCACCCAAATCCCCTCCAGTTCCCACCCATCTCCCACCCACATCCCGCCACAGTTCCACCCACCTCCCACTTCCCATCCAGTTTCCTCCCATCTCCCACCCACATCACACACACCTCCCACACCCCGCCCAAATCCCACCCACCTCCCACCCACATCCCCTCCAGTTCCCACCCATCTCCCACCCACATCCCACCCACTTCCTGCCCACCTCCCACCTCACTTCCCGCTACAATCCCACCCACCTCCCACCCACATCCCTCCCACTTCCCATCCAGTTTCCACCCATCTCCCACCCACATCCCACACACCTCCCACACCCCGCCCAAATCCCACCCACATCCCCTCCAGCTCCCACCCATCTTTCACCCACATCCCACCCACTTGTCGCCCAATTCCCACTCACATCGCTCCCACTTCCCACCCACCCACACATTATTTCATGTTGCTGTTATTTTAATTGTGGCTGGAGTTTTTGTATTTGCGTTTGTTTTTGTTTTATTTGCAACTGTAGTTTTTTAATTTGTACTCTGTCTTGTTGTTGTTGCCGTTTCATTTCATTTTCTTACGCTCCTGATCGGTAACTCAATTGAATTGCTCCCACGCACACATTGAAATCGTTTCTCTTCGATTTATGCTCTCTGGGCTTTGGTTTTGCGTGCGCTCTCTGCTCTCGCAACTGTAAAGAAAAGTGTGCCTTTCGAAATGAACTGGGAGCAAATGGCTGGCAACCTTGAACACCATCTTTCCACCCAGTGGTGGTTGATTTTCCGGAAGATTAGTATGCAGTTAATGTGGAATTATTTTTATTGATTTTTGAAAAAAAGTTTGAACTTGATCGGATGAAAAACAAAGAAGTTTCATACAAAAGTTTTCCGACAATTTTTCGCATTTCCCGGCAGAATTTTCCAAAATCCTTTCTTAGTACTCACTTTCAGCATAAGATAAAACTACTGTAAAAAGCTCAGTTTCCAATCTTTTATGGTTTAGGCTGTGCGACGGTCACCAGTCAGTGAGTCAATGAGTCAGTCAGGTTGAACTCTTTTATATATATAGACTAGCAAATAACCCGTCGCGCTTCGCTGCGCCTTCATTAGTACAACAACGCACACTAACTTACCACCCATTTCCCGCCCACATCCCACCCGCTTCCCACCCACATACCACCCACTTCATGCCCTTTCCCGCCCTCTTCCCGCCAATTTTCCGCCCACATCCCACCCACTTCCCGCCCACACACCACCCACTTCCCACCCTCTTTCAGCCCTCTTCCCGTCCACTTACCGCCCACATCCCACCCATTTACCGCCCACATCCCACCCACTTCCCACCCACATCTCACCCACTTCCCGCCCTCATACCACCCACTTCCCTTCCACATCCCTCCATCTTTCCGCTCACATCCCACCCACTTCCCGCCCACATACCACCCACTTCCCGCCCATTTCCCGCCCACATCCCACCCACATACCACCCACATACCACCCACTTCCCGCCCACATACCACCCACTTCCTACCCATTTCCCGCCCACATCCCACCCACTTCCCACCCACATCTCACCCACTTCCCGCCCACATACCACCCACTTCTCTTCCACATCCCGCCATCTTTCCGCCCACATCCCACCCACATACCACCCACTTCCCGTCCACTTCCCGCCGTCCACTTCCCGCCGTCCAATTCCCGCCCACATCTCACCCACTTCCCGCCCACTTACCGCCCACAACCCGCCCACATCCGACCCACATCTCACCCACTTCCCGCCAATTTCCCGCCAATTTCCCGCCCACTTACCGCCCACATCCCGCTCACATTCCACTCACATCCCACCCACATCCCACCCACTTCCCGCCCACATACCACCCACATCGCTCCCAATTCCCGCTACATTCCACACACTTTACATCCACTTACCACCCACATCCCAGTGGGCTTCCCGGCGGTATTTTCAACATCGGAAAATAAAAACAAAAATTAATTCCGATATTGACCTTTCAAACCGAGTTTCAAGACAATCGGATGAAAAATAGTTTTTTGCATGCAGAATTTTCCGACCGTTTTTCTCGTGGGCGGATTTTCCGACATTAAAAAATCACATTTCAAATTATTTTGTATTTTGTCCTTACAAACCGAGTTTCAAGCCAATCGGATGAAAAATAGTTTTTTCATGCAGAGTTTTCCGGGAATTTTCCGACCGTTGGGTCAAATTTTCCAACTTCGGGAAATAACATTTCAATTTATTTCACCTACCTTCCTTTCAAACCGAATTTCAAGCCAATCGGATGAAAAATAGTTGTTTGCATGCAGAATTTTCCGACCATTTTCCTCGTGGGCGGATTTTCCGACATTGAAAAATCACATTTTAATTTATTTCGTATTTTGTCCTTACAAACCGAGTTTTAAGCCAATCGGATGAAAAATAGTTTTTTTCATGCAGAGTTTTCCGGGAATTTTCCGACCGTTGGGTCAAATTTTCCAACTTCGGGAAATAACATTTCAATTTATTTCACCTACCTTCCTTTCAAACCGAATTTCAAGCCAATCGGATGAAAAATAGTTGTTTTCATGCAGAATTTTCCGGGAATTTTCCTCGTGGGCGGATTTTCCAAAATCGGGAAAACACGTGTCGAATTATTTCGCGTACTAAGCTTACAAATCAAGTTTCAAGTCAATCGGATGAAAAATGGCATTTTTCCCATACAAACTTTTCCGACGCTTTTCCGACTTTTCCGGGTGGAATTTTCCAAAACCCCGTCTTAGTACGCACTTTCACCACCAACAGAAACTCCTGTGAAAATTACAGCCCTCTATCTCTTACCGTTTGGGCTGTGCGATGATTGCCAATCAGTGAATCAGTCAGTCAGTCAGTCAGGACACTCTCTTTTATATATATAGAGATATCTTCATCACGACGTCTTCCATAGCGTTTACTTTTATAGCCTAATCATATTGAGTACATCTAGCATACAACATCCTGAGACAAAAATATTTACTAAGGCGAAATTTGCCAGATTTGTAGCCTGTTACTATCATCGACCCTCTTAACATTTTTACACTACAAAATCCTAAAAATGTTGGCAGAGCTAATGGTTAAGCATTTTAACCAGAGTTCGACACGATTCTATTTCACAAGTGCAAAAGCGTGGCTCACACACACACGCGATGCCAAAATGACCCTGTGTATTTTGCAGCCACTGAATTGAACTCAAGATATTGGATGTTAGATGAGCTTAGTGTGATTAGCCTATTATTGAATTGTTTGCACATAAATTAAATAATTAAATTTGTCAGGTCAAGCATCGCCAGCTGCCACATTTGGCCTGCTTTCTTATACAATTCATGCATTCTTCGAAATTTCGAACTTAAAAAAAATTTGTTAGTTTCAAATTGATACTTTTGCGCATTAAATTAATATTCCAAGTTTCAATGCAGTACTTTTTAGGCTAACATTGATACAAAAAAATGATGCTAGTTTTAGTTTCAATTTGAAATACGTGTTTCAAATTGATATTGATACAAATTTTTATACTCTGTACCGAAGGTACATAGAGAATATTAAGTTTGTGCAAAAGTATGTAATAGGAAGAAGAAATCATTTCCGACCCTATAAAGTATATATATTCTTGATCAGCATCAACAGCCGAGTCGATATAGCCATGTCCGTCCGTCCGTTAGTATGAACAAACAGATCTCGGAGATGGTAAGAGATAGAGGTTTGACATGAATTGGACAAATGCTTCTTATAGCTGCAGGCAGGTCAAGTTTATTTTTAATTTTTGTCACGCCCCCTCCCTCCCCCGCAATTTGGAAAAAACGTTATATCTCCTACAGTTTTGAAGATAGATGATTCGTACCTTTTAGAGATAGTTAGTAATTAGCAAAATGTATCGATTTGCCGAAAGAATGATAAAGATCGGATGAGCGGTTCTCAAGTTATGACCAAAAATAAATTACCCCCTCCCCCCCCCCCCCTCCCACGCGCTCACAACCAACACCGCATTTTTACTCAACAACGTGTGAGTGAAAGAGAGAGGGAGAGAGAGAGAGAAACTTAGAGATGAGCGCAACAGAAACGTTGCATTCAGCTCCTGCTCTTGGTACAGAGTATGACATAGTCGGGCTTGACCGACTTTCTCACTTGTTTTGGGTGTAACTATCAGTACTGGTTGTTGCGGAGGAGGAGGAAAGCTTGAAAAGCCGCCACTCCAAAAAGAATAAGCCCTGCGTATGCCTAGTAACCACTTCATCTGGGTACATATACACCTCAACACAGTTAGTCAAAGCACTATCATTCAGCTCCTCCCAGATAAGAGCTTGATTGGGACGCCCAGATAATCACAAGGAACCGTCTATTTGTATACGCCTGCTTACGGAACGATGGAATAACCTTTCGGATTGCACTGTAGCTAGGGTCACGTGGTCATCGCTTAAGCTGAAACGGAAAACAACTAACTTCTGGTCTGGGCCCTAACAGGTCACTGCCTTATGGGCAGAAACGATCCAACAAACTAAACTACTACTAACCATGATAACTCGACAGTTGTATCGAACCATAATACAACTTCCCGTCGGCAAAACTGAAATGTTTTATGCACCGTCTTCTGCGCTCTTACTATTGCACTTTTATCAAAAGCAATTGACAATTTTTTTAAAGCACTTGCTAGCTAATTAGTAAGCAGATGATGCAACTAGAAAGTTCCTTCAAAATTTGTGAATTGTGAACTTTGGCTAAAAGCGAGCATTCGAAACTTCGCATCAAGTGTCAGTTGCATGCTGAAGAAATGTGAGCTGAGGAGAGAGCGCTTTGAGGGACTGACACACCTGCATAACTCGTGTCTCTCACTTAGACGAAGATGACTTCTTTTGTTCTCACAAACCCAAACATATTGGTCTGTACTTTCTATATCTCCAGCCCTGATAGTGAAGAAGAGCTCTTTTTTCAGATTAAGTATGCATTTTGGCGGTTTTCTTTGGGCAAAAGCTTTAAGCTAACTACATTCCCTCAGCATATAATTCCATCATTCAATTTTCCAGATAATAAAACCAAACCGTTAATAGTCGACAAAATCTTATTTCTAGTTTCCATGCGAACATAATCTGTCTCAGCTCCTTCTCTCTTTCCGTCTTAACTTTTCGCTTTAAAATATATCAAATATATTTTCTGTAAACAAATTAGTTTGCTTCGCTCCACCCCCGTTTGCCTTCACCCTGCTCAACTATTCATTTGACAGTTCTAATTTGTCTTCTGCAATTTGATGGTTTAATGAATGTCCGCCGCCCCGGCAATACCTCAATCCAAAGTGCCAGCCAAAAAGCTAAGCGTCTCATTCCTTCCTTCCAAAAAAATAACATCCACCCAACTCATAATCAACGGCCTCTGCCGAATCACCCACTGACTTGACTGACTGACTGTCTGCTCATCCGCTTCGTTGCTGATAAATTAACTTCATAATCTGCACAGTTATAAGCGCTGATGTTTGGCATTACTCTTCTCCATATTTCCCGCTGCTGCCCCCACAAGCATCATTACAACAAAAGCACCGAGGGTCAACAACAACAACAAAAGCACGCAACTTATTGAAGGTAGCGAGCGGTACATAACGGTAATGGCAACAAAACAGGGCAACAGGGCTAACTTTTCACCTTTTTCGGTGGGAGGGTGGGGGGTGTCTGTGTGGGGCAACTTTGCGTTGCGAAAAATTACACACAAATTTAATTGAATGTGTTTAATTTTGCTTTTAATTTTTAAGCATTGTGCGGAAATGGTATTTGTTTACCTTTCTGTGCACATAATGAGGCGCGTAATAAGCATTTGGGTAGCATTTTAAGGGAAATGAGCAACCAAATTAAGTGAAGCAAATCGTTTTGGGTTTGGAGAAGGGAACAGGAGCAATTAATATGTTGGATTTGCAGATAATAAAAGATTATTTAAACAGCAAAAGAACGATTTCATAAACTGTCATAATTCTTAGCCCATTTCCCTAACTCAGCTCATCAAACTCTTCTTTTCAAGTGAAGCGACAGAAATTCGAAACTCTGCAAACGCCAAACCCCAAGAATCTAGTTATGGCAAATGCCAGCGATTAAAATCTTGAATGTCAGGCAGAAAATTGTCAAACGAAACCACAAAGACGGCGCTGATGATGATGATGATGTTGTTGTTGTTGGCACAGCGACAAAGATAGCAAACAAATAAAAACGCATAGGATGCCAGCCTCAGCCTCAGCCAAAGGCAAAAAAAATTAAAATAAAGAACCTTGACAAACTGAAATATGAAACACAAGGAACGCAGCGACAAAACCGCGGCGCCCGAAAGCAGCCCAAAAATCACGGCCATATGGCTGCAACCTGCAATTATGCGACCGGCAGGATCACAGGATGTGTCAGCGAGATAAAAGCGAAAGGGTGCTGAAATCCGAGGCAATATCAAACAGCGTCTTGTTTTAGGGGCTGACTCGCTCGTATCACACTCAAAGGGATATGCAAAGAAGGCGGCGGTGCCTTGTAATATGCTCCGCCTGGAGAGCGATGAGAGAACTACAATACCTCTACAAATAATTCGCACGAGTAAATCGACGAAAGGGGAGAAGCACAAAAAATAAACGAATCCTTTTACATCCTGTGCGCAGCCAAAGCCAAACAATTTTACGGTTTCAATTATCAAAGCCCGGCGACCAGGACCAGCGCCAGCACCAGGACAAAGCGGTGACAAAGCAAAAAGGTAGTTGCCGTCTGTGCCCGATTCTTTGTTTGCCGTTTGCCTGTGCCCAAAATAAAGGCGATTAGCATTTCTAAGCCTTAGATTACCTGAAGTAGTTTATATAACCCTCCGACCAAAGGTGCCTATCTTTCGATAACAAGATTGCCCGCCGCTTTGTTTGCTTGTGTTTGCCAGCCTGTTTAACCCTCTGGATATTAAATGATTCCCTAGGATGCTTGAATGCATTTTCATATATTTAATTTAAACATGCTGAACAGTTTTATTAACCACAAATTCTCAGGCTCAATGGAAGGATGATGAATTACCTTAGAACAGCTGAAAGATGAGCTGACGGCTCAACGACAGAATTATAGACTAAACGAAATGTTTCAGAAGCTTTAATATATTGCCTGGATTTTGATTAGAACAGCTCTGCAAACAGTAAGAGTATATTGGTGCACCAAAACAAAGCGACCAAAACTAGCTTTGAGCTACTTCATCGACCGCTGACCAGCGACTAAGCTGCAGTTTGCTCTTTTGACACCAGCCTCGGCAGCGTTCAGCCCGTGTCGGTGACGGGAAAATAATAGACGAATGCGCAGCTTCCGAAAATTTGTTCTCAAAATACCTCCTAAATTAAAATTTAAGAAATTTTAAGTTGTAAAGTATAGAAAAGTATACAACAAAAACTCGGAAAATATTTCTCCTTGATGGAGAATAATAGACTTTTGAAATTTGTGTGTTTTTTTATAACAAAGGGTATTGATTTAAAAGTATATTTAGGAACAGCTTTTACGTGGCTTTCCCTGGAAAATCCACAAGTGACTAGCAAATTGAAAGATGAATGCCGAAAAATTCATTCAGTCACTTGCAAGCGTTTTTGCGTTTTATTCAGAATTTTAGGATCTGCCTGGAAAAAAGTGCTGTGGCCGACTGAAGCATTGTTGTTCAGCATATTTGATAAAACTTTTGATTCATAAGAAATTTCAAAGCATACTGTGAAGCCTGCACTCTTAGTTAAATTTCTTGGAAGGGCATGACAGAAAAAAACAGTATAAAATAGTGGAAGATATGAAGTCCCGAATATCTTTGATTATGTAAAACACAAGGTCTAAAAGCTGGAGCATTTTTGACTCAGTCCATTGAAGACCACTAGTCGTTCAGCCCTTTAAACAGACATTCAATAAATAATTATTTTTTTAATAAATCCTAAAGAGCAAAATCTGGCATCGTTCGCCATGTTGAAATGACAGCAGAGTGTAAATCAGTTTTAGGATTAATTAAAAAGAATTCCAAAAATGGCAACTTATGCCATAGAAAACTTATCACATGTATTTTTGTATTTTTTTTGTTTTAATGAAAGCTGCATTGGAACCACGTTAGAAAAAACGAGAGCTCAAGTTAAAGTCGGCTCTAGCCGACTTCGATATACCCGTTACTCATGAAAAAACATGTTTAACAGTGTTCCTGCGTTCCTTAGGGTGACCATCCGAAAAGTATGCAACATTTTTATACCCGTTACTCGTAGAGTAAAAAGCGTATACAAGTGTATGTAACAGGCAGAAGGAATCATTTCCGACCATATAAAGTATATATATCTTGATCAGCATCAACAGCCGAGTCGATATAGACATGTCCGTCTGTCCATCCGTCTGTCTATAACTTATTTGGAGATCGGGTGACAAATATGGATGATATTGCTTTTCTAAGCGCACCTTTTGTCGAAAGTCTACTAGAAAATGTGCAGGTATGTAAAAAATGCAAGTTTTCAAGTTAAATTTTCGGCAAACAATACCATCAATCATAGTCATTTTGGTCTCTCAATATAAACCAGTAAGAACGTCGGCCAAGACTGACTGTAATATGCTCTCTATCTGGAGTAGCAGCTGAAAACAGCGCTCCTGAAAAAGATACAACGCTTCTACTTGAATTAAACAATGAGGTATTTTCAAAACTGTCCAATAGATGACGCCAAGAAGTATTCATAACAAACCCCTATAACTTTATATAGTTTACAGGGTCGGAAATGATTCCTTTACCTTCCTTCACAAACTGAATATACTCTGTGTACCTTACGTAGTTGTCTTCTTCTTCTCATACAATTGGAAGTCACAGCTGTCATTCTTTGCTCAACACTCTAGACTGGGACTTAAGTCCGTTACCTATTTTCTGGAAAAACTGTGATTTTGGATAATTTCTAAACTTTTTACAGTGCTTTCTATAAGTCTCCAAAGCTTTCATTAAATTTTGAAAAATTAGAAAGAAATACTAGTTGACATCGACCTCCACTGGTAAACCAATGACAGTTCACTCAATGATTACAAATTTCAAAAGCTTGTTCTGTTAAGGTGCTCGTTTCGGGCTTTAATGAGCAACTCTTCTGGAGGTGGTCTTTGTTTTTCATCATTAACTGGCACAACACATGCACCACAATAAACTCAAATTAGTCCGATGACAATGACAAAAAGCCCCAGTCGGTGCCAGTGACAGTCTCTGCACTGTTGACATTTCCTCATTTCCCTCCCCAGTGGGTCTAGGGTTTGGTCTGTGTATTTATTATAATTAACAAAAATTAAAAGGGCTGAATTGTGAAATTGTGCTTAAAAAGTAAATGCCGTTCATTAAACAACACAAAGCTGGAAAAACGCAGACAAGCAAAAAAGGAAAGGCAAGCAGCTCAGACGCATGGCAAGTGGAGTAACTGTTGACTTGTGTGTGTGTGTTATATAATAGACATTATCAACGCTAATTCAGTTATTTCTTAATTATAAACTACTTAAGAGAAAATTTTCTAAGTCTGAGTCTGGAGTCGTCTGACTCCGTGACGGAGCACGTGTGACATTCGCTCGTTTGGTCGTCTCCAAGTGGGTTGCATAATTACCAAAGTTATACGTATGTATGTACTTTTGATAGCGCAGATTATGCCACAGAACTTGAGCTTCGCCAGCGGCCACGTTTGAAGGCTGCACATAATTGCTATTACCGGGCAGGACTGAGTTTGTTTGCCTAATTTGCTACCCCTTTTAAGTACCCGCCCATCCAACACTCGAGTCATCTACAATCGACAACTTACCCGAATCACTTGAAGGCAGCGAACTTTGATTGAAATATACAATTTTAATGAACCTTCTTAACTGAATGCCGTGGAAAACACAATACAGCTTTTCCTGTTTTTTTCTTAAAAAAAAATTGAGACGAATAAATAAACAAACAAAACAAACACAAGGTAAAGGGCATAGAAAACAAAACAGGAAGAGCCAAAATTGAGTTATAAGCCAGAAGTAAGAAGAGTTTGGGTGGCTTCTATTTTGGGGTTACTTCTGATAGAAATGTGCCCGCAGACTAAGTCTAGACAACTTAGGGGACATTTAAAATGCAGGCGATTGGACAAAGTAAACAAAATCAAAATTTTTACAAAGGCAAGAAAAACCTCCAAATATTTGTTCTAATTTTGGAGTTGTTTCATAATTCATCATTTGAGTCTATTGAAATCTGTTTGAAGCTAAAGCAGAGAAGGGTGAACTAAAGAATATGAAGTTAATGTGAGGAAAGAAAATCCCTCGACAATAATTATCAAGTAACTCTGATCAAACTGTGAACGGTGGCTTATGTTCAATTAAAAGCGAAGGGCATGACAGCATTTTAGCCGCGACATGCCTGGCCCGCAGGTGCCGAACATATTTCGTTATTCACACTAATACAAGCCGAGCGCATGCCTTGGACAGAGCAGCTTATCACACCAAAACACTCTCACTTTTTGTTCTCTCTCTTACAGCTTAACCATGCTTCAAGCTCTCTACTCTCATATTCTACTTACGAAGCAAAAGAATCAAAGCTTTTAAAAGCGCTCTGCCTGAGTTTTGCATGTATACGAATATGTTTCTCAGTTGCTAGTGGCAACTTCTCTGCTCACAATGCCGACCCTTCGGCAAAAACTATTGGCTATTTATTTCTTTGATTATTTCAGCAACTGTGTCATCTCCTTTTGGAATCACATAATCAAGCATGACTCATCTGCTTGGCATCCAAAATCTTATGAACTTCACCCTGACCTTTGATCACATCAAAATCAAATAAATAGCGGGATTGCCCAAAACTTTTTTCGCCCCACCATCAAAACCAAATCAAAACTGTAACCTTCAAATCAAAGTTCTATAGAAAACGCATGCTAATGGTAAACGAGGTATTAATTAGCATCCAACTACTACTGTATGGACTGAATGTAATAGAAAAAGCATACGAAATGTGGAAACATTTCTGATTACTCGAAAGAAAGACGCAAACGGCAGAGAGAAATGATTAATTACGCTTACGAGTTGCGAGCTGCTTTGAGCTCTGAGTATGATTTATTGTAATTTAATTGTGGCACATTATGCGGTCGATTTGGGGTTTGCCTTTTGCATTTGAATGGCATTTTTGAGCATAAACAAGATAGGGTAGAGGCCGCAGTGTGGCAAGAAATGCCGTTGGCCAAAAAGCGCGCCCAGAAATCGATGGCACAAGCTCAGGAAACTTTTTCCTTTGGCAAGAGAGAAAACACTGGCAAATTATCATATCACCGAAAGTGGAAGGACCAAGAGAGGCAACTGATGGCTTTGTTTGTTGTTTGTTTGCCGCTGCGGGTAGGGGCGGAGGGCGGTGGGCGGGTGTAACCAGGTGAAAGAAATTATATATTCCCTTGATTATAATTTCATCAGCGGCAACACTAAAGAATCATTGAAGGCAACTTGAAGACAGCAGTTGCTCCAGTTGCTTTCACATAGCTGTGGCTGCCGAATGGAAGCCATGATTGAGTGCCGGGTGCTGGGTGCACCTCCTTCTGCCCTGCTTCGTTGTACATTTATTGAGTACGTTGGTTGTGCTGTCAGTCAAGTCCTTGGCTGTCGCCAGGACCCAGCCCAACCTAGTCAGACAGAAATCAATTGTTCCCATTATTATAATGAGATTACTTACCTACTGAACGACAAAACGTAGTACCCGGCAAGGACTCGCTGCCTCTCCTACCTCCGCCAGATGATGGCCGCTTGCTTGCTGTGTCGATGTTCGCCTGCAAATATAATGACTTTAGTAGTCAGCGGAAAATGTTGGAAAATTGCTTGGCAAATGCCAGAAATGTTCAATGTTCAAGTTGAAGGTTTCCAAGCAGTCGAACTGCAGCAGCAGGAAGCTCTCTACGCTTTTTGTTTTCCTGCTGCCCCTCAACCCACCCTGCGATTATCAGTTTTGCATTGCATTTGAGCTGAGATTAGCGGTAGCATCGCAACGGAGCTAGCACGGAATCGGGGAGTTGGTAAATGTGATTTTGATTTCGGTGAAATTCTTGAATAGAATGAAGTGAACGAGCGTTTGTTGAATTCCAATTGAAAATTAATAAGCTAGTTGCTTGATTTGTGGCAGCTCAGAGGATAATTCGAGAGAGCGTTGCACAGTGAGAGAAATAAAAATGAACTCTTCATTCTAAGCTGCATTTTTAGTTAAAAGTTAGAAAATAAACTTTTATCTAACATAAATCTTCAATCAAAAAAAGTGTTTGGCTGCTGGTGAACGTGTTTTTTTAGGCATCAAAGCTATTGATATTTGGCGAAAATTTTGAATTGTTGACAACAAACAGCTAAATAAAATAAGAACTATTAAATTCCAATAGCCGTCGTCAATTGCACCAACTGCTCTTGGAATCCTCCTTTAATTTTCCTCAAAAAAATTCTTAGCCATTTGATGTTGTTGTAAGCCCGGCTAGAGAACAATAAACTTGAATATCCTGATGCAAGATATTTTTTAAAATGTCGAATCGGATGATAACTAAAAAGAAGGACTCCTATTTTGCCAGCTGCCAAATTGCATACATACGCAGGTTTTATCCAGAATAACGTTAACAAATAATTCATCCTGGGCCACGCAAAGAAGGGTCTCCAAATGTTAATTTTGAGGAAGTACTTGGTGGGCAAAAAGCGGAAAGTACTGTAAACGAAGCAGCGGACATACCGAAGTGATCCTTGAATTCGTCCGTTCGATAATTTTGCGCTTTATCTTTTAAAAGAGCTGCCTTTCTGACCTCTCCTACAACAAAAACCTACAAAGCCTAGCAATAATTTCCACAGTATATTCATATTCATCAATTCATTTAACAAAAACAAATTCATTTCCACACTCATTAGGGGTGTTCCTGCAAGTGATTTTGATCTTGATTTTAGTTTCGATGTGATTATATAATCTGCAGAAAATGACAAAAAAAAAATTGTCAAACAACAAAGCAATTAAACTGCTTTTACATTTTGTGATTTCAATTCAGTAATTTCAGGTAAATTAACATTAAAAAATAAGCCAACGGCGACAGTTAAATGGATAAGTGTTTGTGGCAGTATATATCGTGGTCCGATTTCGACAAAGCTTATCGAATTTGTAATCTTGAAAACTTATAATACGAGCGTTGGGAGCATAATTGAATAAAAGTTTTTCTCACAGACTTTTTCCAGACCTAACTTTTGTATGGAGTATACTTATAGTTGTCCGTTTTTACAAGCTTAATTTGAATCTTAAAATTAACGGGTTGGAAGGAAAACAAAAAGTTTTTCCCTAAAACTAGTTTTCACCGATCGTTCCTTGAATTATCATCGATCCGCGTTCCGATGTCATATTTGTACCAAACTTCTAAGTTTACTAGCATAAAACACGGACACACGGACACCGTATCACTCAGCTCGTCTGCTGTCATATATATTTGTGTCTGCTTCCTTCTTGCGTTACAACTCTGGATTTAATATACCTCTTAAATAATTAAGTTTACGGACAACAATAAATTTTTTAGAAACATGGAGTTATCAAAGAATAGAGTGTCACCAGAATACGAAAGAAATCCAGTGGTTAGAGCCAGAGCGAACTCATCAAACCCGGCATTGCGGGCATCATTGGAAAAAAAACATGGATGCTAACTGATTGTTAAGTGGTTTATGGATGTTTCAAGCCACCTATTTAGTCTCCATAGTTGTTCTAAAGCAAGCCACGATTTGGTTCAATGGGTTTCAGTCCATATTCGCGCCTAATACTTTCCAATTAGACATTTTGTGGGTTTCAAATCGTAAAGACTTTAAGAACGGTGCGGTTTTTATGAAGAATTGCAGCCAGCGGACTTACACGAAAGGTAGTTCTAGTTCCGAAAAGAATCCGTACCAATATCATGATAACGTGAATCAAAATTTATTATTCAACATCATGAGGGCTGAATTTTGAAAAGCCTGCTGGTTGCAGGAGACGGACAAAATCCAAAGTATCCAATTAACTCTATAGATTGCTGACCCTTAAGAGAAAGTTAGAAAAACTCCTTATCGCTGAAAGTCTTTTCGCAAATCTGCATTTTTCACAATATTTTTCTAAACTTACTAACACGTTTGCTTATATATTTTCGAAGAAATGAATCGAACCGAACCGTTTTATTTTGCAGTTTTGGGTTCAGCATTTCCGGTATTTCAATAAATATTTTTATATTTATATTATTAAATTAATTTTATTTAATTTTTATATACGACCAAGGTGAAGTAAATCAACATGATATTAAGGTCGTTCCTAAATATTCTTCATTAAATTTTTTGTTTGTTTGTTGACCGTGTGCTGTGTCCTTTCGATCAAAATCACAATCATGCCAATCTAACAAACTTTTTAAACGATCTATTGACATCTAACACAATCATGAAATAATTTAAATCACTGATTTGTGCTAGTGAAGGTGCTCATTGATGTGAAATATACTGTTTAAGCTGTGCTCCGGCTTTCACTCATTGTGTGTATGGACATGTGTTATACCCAGTACTTGATACCAAGTACTCGATACTCAGTTCGATAGCCAGTAGTCAATACCTATAATTTGTTACTAAATACTCAGCAATAAGTATTAGATACTTAAAACTCTAAACTCGGTATGCATGCACGATTCTCGTACTAGATACTGAGCACTCCCTACGCAGGTACTAGATACTCAGTACGCTGTAGAGCTGCGATGGCCAGCGGGAGCGAGGCCAAAAAGTGAGAGTGTATTAGTGTACGAAAAAAAATCTCCGTGAATATGCTTCGACCTAATCGCTTCGAACTCCGTCAAGCGAATGACACTTTCTTGCTCTCTTTATGTCAGCTTCGGCAAGTTTTCGGGTCATGTAAGTGTGAATAGCGAAATGTTGTTGCCCCCGGGATGAAACCGAGGGCCAACGCTGCTGTAGAGTGTACACTCATAGCTACGGTTGCTTATATTAGCCTTTTAAAGCATCAAATGACCAATTCAAAATCATATCTGATTCAGTTTCGACTTATTACTGAATTTGTATTGAGGAAATACATATTGACTTGCAAAACGTAGAGACTGTAGGTCCCTTTCTTTAGTGCGAATAAAAAATAATAAAAAATTAAAAGCACACTCGAAGGGATTAAGAAAAGCTTGTCTTGGCCCTTTGGGGCTGTAAAGCCAATATATCATCATATAGAGATCAACCTCAATCCTCAACAAAAGTTCCACCGAATAAGATCAACCAAATATTCGATAAGCGATATTTCGTCTCAGAAAAATATTCGATAATATATTTCTTAACAAAAATTTCGATGTATCGATATTACGCATTACCCAAATACAAAGTAAGATGCGAAATTTTCCTAGTTATAGCCTTCAATTATTCAGGTATTCTTAAGCCTTATGGCTGACTTCTACTTCTGCACTCATATTTTAAAATATCATTTTGTGTTCTCCAGCTTTTTTAATAGCTTTCCAATAGTTTTGTGTATAGAAAGTGAGTGTTACAGTTCCAAACGAAGTATTCAATTTAAGTTAAGTCGCCAATATTTGCTTATCATTGCTTTTCTTTCTTTCTGTTTGTGAGATTTCTTGTCTTGTCATTGCCCGTTGGGGCCATTTCCTACACTCGCCGCACTCTTCAGTCTGTCAGTTGGCGCATTGTAATCGGCGTCTGACCCGCATTAATTATACCTCCACTGACATGTGATATTCACACATGCCGCCGTGTCCACTCCAGTCCGCCGCTTGCAGGGCACTTAAGCCTCAATCATGTACACGGATGATGACCAGCTCCAACAGCACCAACTTCAACTTCATCTTGAGCTGCCTACGAGGCTCGTTAATCGATATAGATTTTTCTGCCTGTCCAGCTGTCTGTCTGATGAAATTGAACCGGCAGCAAGCAGCCTCAGCTGAAAAGTCTTTTGTTATTTATCTCTATTTTTACTCATTTGTATTGTTATTTATTTAGCTGTGAAAATCGAAAGTTGTTTCACACCTTCAGCCCGTAATCAGGGAATGGGGGAAATGTCTTTGAGTGCAGCATGTGGAGCATATTTCGGTATGTGGGTTAAGTTCAAAAAACCAAACACTTCAAATCACTCGAGAGTATCCATTGCCTTTTGGCATATCGAGAAACTGTTTGTTTTCTAATGGATGGCGCTTCACTTTCTATTGTCTGTGGCAAAGAGCAGAGAACTGACACACATTCGAAAGTTTTGTTTCAAAGTTCAGATAAGAATCGGGAGAGAGCCATTGGTAATGGAGTGAAATGTTATGAGACTGGGGGGAATAACGTAATTTATTATATTACTAAACTAGGAAGAAAAAATTACCAAATTGAAACTAAACTGATAAATTTGCACTCATTGTTAAACAGCCGCAGAAATTTGTCAGACAATACGTTTTTTTATTTTTTATTTTCCTTGCACAGTTGTCCTCCTACTTTGTGCCGGAAAATTAATGAACTTTCTATGCAAATGCAAAACGCGAAATAAAATTTAATGTCTGGAAAAAATGTTCAGGCAACGTGCAAACGACAAACTCGAGGGGGGAAGGCACAAGGAGATTGGCAAATTGTAGCACAAGAAAAATTAAACGCATTAGTGCGAGGAATAGGCCAAGCCTCGCATCCTTGTTGCCTCTTTAAAGCGCAACACTAAACCGACTCGTAGTTTTATCGATTTATGCAAAACTGACAGCTCGTCCTTCCCTGGCCCCCCTGCCCCACACACCCTGCCGATGACTTGCCCTGTCATTATTATGTACATTTTAGGCATTGTTGCTGCAGTAGCTGATGTTGGGCTTTGGGCTTGGCTCTGACAGGCTGGCGCTTATACTGTTTGACTTTGCCAGGCAAGCCAACCGCCACAACTGGGTCAGGCGGAATCAAAGACTCAAGCGGATCAGGCAAAGGCACCAGCACCGGCTCCGTCCTTGTCCTAGTCCGTGCGACGTGCAACTGTCAACGGAAGGCAAAATCAATTGCTATTGATAAACAATTTTGTAAAATATTCAATGCGTTCTTAAGACACTACGAGGAGAACGTTAAGGCGTGTCGCTCGTTTGGGTAGTTGCTTGATGGACAGTCATTAGGCGACATTGAGGTGAACTAAGCGACTTAGCACAAAAGCCAAGAGAATAGGTATTGTCACTTAAATATGCATACTTTATCCCCGGCGTTGGCAGCGGTCGAGAAAATACATTAAAGCATTAAGTAGAAGCCTTCAAGAACTCTTCGCTGCGATGAGTATAGAACAGGGGCGTTTCAAAAAGCAACAACATCCACAAGAAATAGAAAGAGAACCCCGATTTTTGTTTGAGTGTGTAAGAGTGTGTCTGTCGTCATAAATATCGAAAGCGAGTGACCACTGTGAGCAAAGCCAATCGCTAACCTAAGCTGACGATGCATGAGAGCGAAAAGAGGGACACATACGAAGTTGTTGTTGCAGATCTGCAAGCGCAAAACCTTCAGGCGGAAAGAAAGAGAGAAGAGTGCGTGTTGTTCTATGTAGCGTTATGCCATGCGTGTCTCGTATACGCACCCTTTGCGGAAAACAACATTAAAGGCGCGGCTTGCGGAATGGGCTTGGGCACCCCTGCACAGTTTTGCCTCAGCCTATCTCTTTCTTCACCCTTTCTTCAAAGTGCTCACCGTTAACACAAATATAAAGTTCTGTCCAAATAACAGCCAGCTATCTCTTACCGTTTGGGCTCTGCGTAGATTGCCAAAGAATCAATCAGTCAGTCGGTGAATCAGGACCAACTCTTTTATATATCAGAAGATAGATGGATAGATAGAGAGAAGGTATAAACATATTAAAACAAGAAAGATCATTATTTTCTCAGTTGGCACTAGCAACTTCTCCGCTTCCATTGCCGACCACTGGTATAAACCACATAGTGAGAGAGAAAGAAAGAAATGGACACTCCTTCATGTTTTTAGGCCATGAAGTGGGTGTGTATTGGCGACGCAAACCAGATGTGATCTACTTCATCGACCGCTGGCCAGCGACTAAAAAGCTGTTTGCTCTCTTGGTTCTGGCCAGCGCTGTTTGTTTTTCAACCAAAAGCTATTAAACACGAAACAATCCTGCGCCGAAGAATGTCGTAGAAAGTCTCTATAGATTTGCCAAACGTTCCAGAATGCTACGATTTAGAATTTTCTCAAAGACCCATTCTCCAAAATCATAAAAATATGACAACTTCAAGGACTTCATAACATTCTAAAAAACTCTACCCACAACCGAACACCGGAGTCCCACAGTGTACAGTGGCTTTCATAAAATTGCATAATTTTATTTGCTACCCCAAGCAACTGCAAAAAAAAATACAACCTCCCTATCCAATCCCCCAACCAATTCGATCCTTCAACCTTCCTGACTTTTGCCTAACTAATTCAGTTAGTGGCTTACCTTGGAAGTCAACTGGGAAATTACCTAATATCATATTGTGCATCAAGCCATTGCATACTTGTGGGCGCCTCCTCCTCCTCCTCCTCGGCACAATGCATTTTACATATGACAGGGACAACGACGTTAATATGCTTACAGCAACACTTTCCTGCCACTCACACAACATAAATTAGCTAATTAGGCACAATTAAATATCCCTTTTGATTGCGGTTGCCCCACACACACACACACACACACAGACACACACGTGTCACTCCTCCCACACACTCTGCTCGTTCATAAACCGCCCGCTGTTGGGATGTTTTTTCCTGGTCCGCTGAAACTTTTTTTGTTGCAATTTTCGGTCCTTGCCTTGAAATGTTGGACCAGGAAAAAGCTCGTGTGTTGGCCATGCCACGCCCACAGTCAGACAGCTGCAATGTCCTCCGCCCACACACTCATACACACACACAAGTTTAGCCACAGCGTGGAAAAAGTTTTGCCGCCAAGCAAATGTTATTTTCGTCGCTGTTTTGTCTTCTCTCCGGTACCGAAAGATGAGGGGCGGGGCTGGGAAAACCGCAAACTTTTCATGTAGCAAAAACAACGAACGCTTTTTGTGCTCTCCGTGTGCATGTGTAAGTTCAAATAATTGAGTTGGCATTGGGTCTCTAAAAACAACATAATTACCGTAATTAATTGTAATTAAAGTCGAATAAATTATATGAAATGCAATAATTTGCGTAGTTTTTTCGGGTTATTCTGTTGGAAGTTAAACAAACAACGACAACTACATTCAAAGGAATGCCAAAAAAACACGTCTAGACCCATTGACACTTACAAGCGCCAATGTTGTTTGCCTTCTAACGGTTTCTGGCATCACGCACAGAGCTGGCCCAGCAAACAACAACAACAAGCAACGGCGAAACAGCCAACTTAACAGTCAACGCGAACAGCGCCTTAAATTTGTACCTACAACTATTTCAGCTAATTTTGCAGCACATTCCCCCACAACACTTTTTGTGTTCTCGTTCTGCTCTCGTTCCCTAACTGGCTGCCCTCCACTTGAGAGGTGCTGAAAATTTCTGTGAGCTTGAGAAAAAAAACCAAAGCCAAATTTCAATTGTTGCAAGCACAACGCACAGTGGAGCAAAAGTTGAGGTTGACTTGAGGGAAATGGAAATATTTTTAGGCCAATATCTATCATATAAAAGGATTTGGTAAATATGTGTTGAAAACTAAGTAGAAAAAGGTAAATATCGGTATTTTCAAAAATCATAAAAAAATTTACGAGCCAAGGATATGGTCTCAATAAACCAGGCATGAGTTCGCCTTCTCTTGTTAATTTAACCTATTTTCCGAAATATAAACAATACACTTGTTGATTTTCGAAATATTTCTGAATTTCATGGAACGTTTTCCCGCCATTTATCTTCTGGTTAGACTTTCCAATTTTCCCACCCTAGTATCGGATTTTTCAAAATCGGAAAATCCTTTCTGAAATTATTTCGCATACTTCCTGTAAGGCCTGTACTCAGATTAGAGAAAAATTTGGTTCGTCACATTAATTGTTATAAATGAAAACACTTTTGCACAATTTTATGAATATTAAGTATTGTGCCCAACTATCTTAATTTCTCATCTGAGTACAGTTCTTTCAGTCATAGTTTGTTAAGTTACATCACATTCTGGGATGTCCAGAAAATGTCTAGATATTTTAGTATTAAAGATTTGTGAAGTAACAAGACCGGATACTTGATTATATGGGAGGAAACCCGTTGGCAATAAATGTACTTGGCTTTGAGCAGGTGGCTTAAAATCACCCAACTTTCGTCATCTTATATACTAGCCATTAATATTTGTGCCCCTTCACAAATAAAGTCATGCAACTGCAATTTAAAATGCTAACGCTTAGACTAAAAACCGTTAGGGTTCTATTTATATTAATAAGACTCACCCGGTGTTGTCAAAAGCTTAACTTGTAAATTACCTTTTGTAAATCGCAATTTTCATTTCATCCTTTGCCCCACTGTGCTGAACTGAAACATTTTGTGCTAACCTCTGCACACTTCTCTCAAAACTGTTCAAGATGTGTTGCAGATCGCGTTTGTGGCGACGCATGCGCAAAATGCCAAACAATTTTCGGCGCAGCTGTGCCCGACTGAACTTATCTTGGGGATCTGGATCTGTGCTAACTATGCTGACAACAACAACAACAAAAGCAACGCCAAGGCGAAAAGTGCCGAAAACACAAAAGTCTGGGTACTGGATACTGGGTACTGGTTCTTGGTCTGCAGTCGTTTGCTTGTCGCTCATTTGGCGGACTGTCCACTTGGTTTTTGGTTTCGCTTTGGTTCCTTCTTGTTAACTGTGAAATGAACTTGTGTCGGGGATTGGCGAGGGGTAAGCGGGGCATCTGGCTATAAGTGGTATAATTTGGACTGTTATATTATGTCGCACATACACAGATGCAAAAGTTCGGAGGCCTCGCAATTAAACGTGTGGGCAACTGCAGCGGGCCGGAGGCGTTCGGCGTAATGTTACCTTTCTGCGTGTTTCTTTTCCCTCTTGTCTGGTGGTCAAATGAGTGGGTTAGTTAGTAGGCTTGGGCTCTGATTGGGCATTTCATGGCATAACTAACTCGAAATGTGTCCAAGTGGCACAATTTGAATGGCAATTGCATTGCGGTCGATGTGTGTTGCTGTTGTTGTTGTAGTTGTTGCCTGTATTAGGCTGCAACTGCAACATGTTGCATGATGATGGGGAATGTGTGATATGGAGGAAACGTAGATTCGAAGAAGATAGGGCGGCCTGAACGTATTTGGAGCTGGTCAAATACCTGAGATGGTATGCTTAATGTGGTCAGTAATTTGTTAAAAATTTCAATTTCAAAATTTCAATAAATTTGCAGTTTTTTTTTACATTTGAATTTGCTATTTTGCTCGTTAGAGATATTAAGAACTAAGTAAATAAGCACGGTTAAGCGACAAAGGAAGAATTTTTTAGGCTTAAGGTATTTACCAAGTTATGTACTTTTTAAGCCCAAGAAGTGTTCGATCAGCATTCTTTAAATAAATAAATATAAAGTAAAAAAACAAAATGTCATCTTGCGTTTCGGTAAGCACGAAAGACAGTTAGTCTATTTTTCTACTCACAGCTACAAACATTCATAAGTTTGATTCGCGAGTTACCGCTATATACCACAGGCTACGACCCTCATGGTTGGTAAGGTTGGATTATATATATACAGTCACAGGAAAGAAGAAGAGAGGAAGCAACGACACTATAGCAGAGAGTGATTAATCAAGTAGTCGTCGGTTGGAGACAATTGTCAAGGAAGTTATTTTCGGAGACACACACAAAATATTTTATAACAAGTAAATCAAAATCTGTAAATCTAAAATTCTGTTGAAAACAGTGAGTTTGCTTGGGGGGGGGGACCGGGGGGCCCCCCCTATAACTCGCGCCTGTCCCTGATCACTTTACTACTTTTTCGAATTTCTGTAAATTTTAAGAGTAATAGTAAAACTCTGTTTATCCTTCTTTTTTTTCTTTTTAGTAGCTTATCTTTATTTACTTTTTTCTGTTAGGTTGAGTGGGAGATAAGTTGCTATTTGGCTTGCGCCCACCTTTTAAGGACAAATTATACGCATCTATTCGGGTAATTTCACTTTTGTTTATAGGAAATTGTGAACAATAATTTTAGTATTCAATGTACCAGAGAGGACTGGCCCAAACGACTTCAGCTTATTTAAAATGTGACTTCTAAACAAAGTTTCCTGACTTTACCAGTGAAATCCCTTTATTCGACCACACACACTCTCACATATCAGACTTTCTTTCCCTCTCCATGCATTTAAATCTTTCATTTGTCAATCTATTCCCACGCTGCACTCATGTAAATCTTGTCTTGACATCGTCACCTCCCACATTTGGCCACACCCAGTGGCTTTTAGTTAACCAACTAACGATAACATCGTGAACAAAATGCTCAATACAAAAATTTATAGATTAGGGCTTCCACACAGTGTAATACGAGAAAGAATTAACTAACTGGGGGTAACTATTTGACTCTAACTCCCCTCCTCAACGATGGGCGAAAAAAAACAAAAGATTAACAATAAAACCAGACAAAAACATGGCTACAAATTATGCCGAGCGAACGAAACCCCACACAATCGCAGATCTAAGTGGGACATAATAAATTACAACCGAAATGTAGATTTGTCTACGCCTATTTGGGCAGCTGCGTCTGCATAATGGGAATGCGGCACGCGGTGGGATCACAGACTCGCTGACTGGACACACGTGTCCAGATCTATGGCCTGGGATTCGCTTATCTACCAACTGCAGTTGCACTCGAGCACGGGTGGGCGTGTGACCTTCGCCAAGTTTGCACACGGACTCGGAGCAGCTGCCTGAGGCCTGTTTTGAGGCCTGATATGATAATGAGGGTTAAAAATAACAACAAAAGTAACCAAAATCCAGACTGACTTGAACATAAATCATGGTTAAGCTGCACTATGTTAATTGGCCCGAAAGCAGCAGCAGCAGCAGGCGGCAGGGGACGACCAATTTGAGCACAGAAATTCCTGCCAATTTAAACAATTTTCGCCCAAAAAACAAAGGCAATCCTGAGGCTGGAGTCGGCACTTGAAGAGCCTCCAACAAACACTCGAATACGCAAATTTAAATAAAATCATCAAGAATCGGAAATTTGAATTTCCGAAAAGAGGCACTCAGCAGCGAGGTAGCCTAACCACCGCCACTTCAGCCTGCAAATCGCTGCTGGCCCTGGCCAACGTCAGTCAACCAGCCAGTCAGCACCTCATTCAAATGGCCTCCAATGTCTGTCCAACGGTTCCTCCGGTTCCTGAGTGCAGGCACTTGGTTCTGCCGCTTTGACTGCCCCACGACGCGACGTCTTCTTGAAATGTACGTTTCGCTTGTGTTTTTTGTGTGTTTCTGTTCTCTTGCTCTCTGCTCGCTGGCCCTCAAGTGCATACAATTGAAATAATTTCCGTGTGCCCCAACCCACCCGGTGGGTGGGTGGACTCTCCTCGGCTTGAGTGCAGCGCACTTTTTGCATAATTAAATTTATTTTTTAGTTGCATGCCATCTCGTCCGGGGAACGAGAGCTCCCGCTTTAGGTGCTAGTCGCCATAAAGTAGTAGTAATATTTTAATTAAAATTACTTTTGTTTTCAGGCAGCGAGCAAACAAAAACTTAAGAGCCCGGCTCATACCATAACCAGTAATTAAGGGTCCAAAATCAAAGAAGTAGAGGGACGAAGGGAGTGGAGAGTACGTTTGGGGAAGTCCAAGTTTCCAATAGGAACCATTTGGAAAAGATTTAGATTTATTGAGTTTATTTTCCTATTTTTTTCCATAATATAAGTCAGGGATCGTAACGATTATGAGTTCTATTATAAAAACATTTTTTTAATGATTAATTTTTGATTTTTATTTTATTCCTCTAAAAATAATGATTAAACTTGATTTTTATATATGAAACTCAGGAAATAATCATTCTTTTTAGAGTAATATAAATAAAAATCAAAAATAATGATTATTTTCTGAGTTTTATTTTTTTTGCTCAAAAATATTACTCAAACAGCGATTACGGCTAGTGCATAAGGAATTGTATTAAGTTTGATTGATGTACCTAGAAAGGGGACCAAATAGAATAAGATCCACACTCAAGATTTTAATAAAAGGTATATTAAATTGCGGTTTTCAACAAATTAAATTTTTTTAATTACACCTTGCTACAAATTTAACAAAATTATAATCTATATATATAAATCTGTACGCCCGACTGACAGACTGACATATTATCAAGCCACAGCGAAAACGGCTTATCGTACAGGTCTGATTTTTGGCATAGACCTTCGTTTAGTTATGCAGGCGCTCACTAAGAAAGGAAATTGGAAAATTTTTCTCCAATCTATTGAAAAAGCCAATGAAACGTTTGTATGGGCAATTAACGGTTCTTGCGCTCAGGCAATGTTGAGGAAAATTTGTTTCGCTGAGAACGCGAGAGAGAGTGAGAGCGCGCTGAGGGCGGTATGTGTATGTGTGTTGTTTTTTCACATTAACAAGCAATAAATCAAATTGAGAATGGCCTCATCCAATTGCATTGAATCTTATGGCTCATACAAAACACATCAATAGCTTCAACAAAATGTTGATCGCGTTTCAAAATAATTTAATTGAAATTCACAAAACTAACAGCCAAAAAATGTGTGTTTGTGTTTTTGCTTTCATATGCACAAACAGCCATAAGCGACTGTCTTTTTTAGAGATGGTATGTGACTTCAACGATTCTACACGAAAAGTGATGGCACACATGACGTGAGCAGTTTGCTAAAAATTAGTTGTCTCCTTATCTCATTTGCGAGTTTTTGTTAATTAACTAGGCTGTGAGCTGATAATGTAAGAGATTTATATCGATTGAAACACCTAAAAATTTCATAACATTTTGCAATGAAAAATGTGTTTGACGGAAAAAACTAAACAGTGTTGCCAAAACAGCTTATTTTTCAATTTAGCTTTTTTGCAGATAAAAATCAGGGCAGCGGGAACTGTTACCTTTATGGAAAATATATTTATTTTTTCCGCTTCTAATTTTTTCGCACTTATAAATAAAATGTCCCTTGACTGTTCAGCATTCACAAGACAGGAAGGGAATAATTTTTAATTCAGGAATTTTCACGCTACTTGAAAATTTGGTTTTGTCCGGTACGACGGGACGGGATAGAATTTAATATGTGTACAGATCACTGCTTTTTCCGCGCCTTGCTTAATCCTTTATTCCGAGATTGATTCATTTTAATCAACCGTAAATTCGAAACTGTCTAAACACTAAGCTAATGAAGCCAATGATATTAAAAAAAGAATTTGCTTTTTGACAAATAGATAATATACAAATACAGTGTTCAGAAAGCAATACAATTTTTTTTGCTTACTACGATTTTTTCAAAACTTGGACGCGGACGAAGTCGCGGCGGGTTTAGCTAGTAACCTAGAAAAGTCATGAACCTCAGCCCTCATAGACTCCCAAAAATTGTAGCACTGCATCTCTTGCATAGTAGATCGCAATTCTTTGATAAGTGGGACAGCCTAGCGCATGAAGTCGGAGTACAATTATCCTTGGATGATCCAAACTCTTGGAATGACAAGCACAAACAGATACTGGAAGGCCTGGCAGCAACAGCAAGAACTAAATTTATAGATCAGGCAAGAAGGAGTGAAACCCGAGCGTTCTACAGGAGCTTGATATATGACATGGGAGTCAAAAAACTATTTCTCTGACACTCTCGGCTCACAGGCAATATCCGTGATATTTAAAGCGAGAACAGAGGTGTTACATCTCAACTATAGGCCATACATTACGGGAGTAAATACCGAGTGCAGCATGTGTAACCTACACGAAAGGGAAGACACTTTCCATTTTATAGCACTATGCCCGGTGCTTAAAGAAATCAGGCAAGCACACTGGGGAACCCAATTAATAGACATGGAGAAATTTGAGAAAATACAGAACGGTGAAAATTGGGTTGTGTTAGCAAACTACCTCAGGGAAGCACTTCAATATAGGCATCAAATCATTACTGAAGATTTTTAAAATAATGAATTTAAAAAAGAAAAGAACAATTAATAATTCTAAGTCTTATATTACATTACATTAGATTTAATCAATTAATTTTGTAACTGGCTGACGGCATCTCTTGCCAATCGCTAAATATAGCACACAATAAAATACCTACCTACTACTAATAACCTAGGGAATGACTTAGCGTACGCTGTAGAGCAGATCGCATATAGCACTCCCACATTCTTGGTTTTCATCGGGGACCCCCAAAAATTAAGATATGGCCCAAAAAACGTTTATTGCTCATTTGGCTCAAAAAATAAAATAACTCTGGAATGGACCATCTGATTTTGTATAACTTTGCTAATTCTGATAGCGACGAGATATTATTATATATTATATTCAATGGTCTTAGAAATCTGGCATCTTCAACATTTTTTTTGGCAGTTTATAATATTCGTATTCATTTATACAAGATTATTTTATTCTGCGTTGAAAAAATGTTGTCTCTATGAAATTAATTACTTTTTAACGAAGTTATTTCCGTATTTCCGAGCACAAATATTTTTTAATTGTGTTACCACAAAATATATGGATATACCATTAATGCCCCTAATAGTATACTTGGCTACAGTTTAGAAACTGTAAAATACTAATCTCAGCCAGCCTTGAGCAGAAAGCATCTACGTCGACTATGGGAGAGACTGATGAGGTTCAACATCACTCAGCCCTGGACGAGCTCCTCAATTCCATTGAAGTAGCATTGGAGGACGAAGAGCACGATGAAGATCCTAATGAAAAAATAAAAAAAGCTTATAGCGAAGTTGGTAACTACAACCCCAAACCTTTCGATACCAACATGAACGTAATGGAGTACTGGGAGGGCATAAAGTTCGACTATTCAAATTTATACCAGCTGGCCAAAGTGGTACATGCCGTTCCAGCAACGCAAGTAAGTGTCAAGTGATCTTTTTCTGCCCTTAAATTGGTATTATCGGATTTGAGATGCAATCTCTCATTGAATAATTAAACAAATTTTATTTTTTTGAAAACCGCAATGTAATAGACCTTTTATTGAAATCTTGAGTGTGGATCTTATTCAATTTGGTCCCCTTACTAGGTACATCAATCAAACTTAATACAATTCCTTATGCGCTAGCCGTAATCGGTGTTTGAGTAATATTTTTGAGCAAAAAAACTAAAACTCAGGAAATAATCATTATTTTTGAAGCAACAAAAAACCCCGGTTTGAATGCTATTCTGTACTCAAACTATTGGCTACTGGGTTAGAAGCGGGGGGGAAGATCTCTCTCACTAACACAACAGAAAAAGCCAAGCTGGGGAACACACACACACACAAGGTACTGACAACCAACGTCGTTCTTATGTTTGCGGTTTTTTTTGTCAAGTCGTTTAGGGCTTCCCAAACGATTATGGCAGCGCTGGCATGGAGTGGGAGTCGATGGGGCCAGTACAAGCAAGCGAAGGTCACTGATGATATGGTAGAGATACCATTGAAACAGCTGTATGACCAACTAGCTTCACTTGTGGTGTGATGTGTTCCTCCTTTTTGGAATTATGCGAAAGCATAACGAGACCTTGAGCCAGCTTAATATTGATGGTTTTTTATTCATATTACTGAAAAAATAATCATTAACCATTGAGCAATAAAATAAAAAACAAAAAATAAAACTCATTGCAGAAGTGAATAGATTATCGAAAAATAATCATATTTTATTATGTTCCATTTTTTCATACGGGCACTCCAAGTTAATGATTTTTTTGGATGATAAATTTACAAATAATCATTATTTTCGGTCCCTGATATAAGTATCTATTATAAGGTGTGATATTGTAGGTGTGTCCTTAGGTTGATATAAAATTGGTTGTAAAATAAGAATCAAAGAAGATCAAACCATAGCTGTTAATTATTGATTACTAATCGTAATCATTATATATTTGGTTATTTATTTCTTAAAAGCAAAATATTAATTACACTGTGATAGTTTTTTTCAAAAAAAAAAAAAGACAAGACCAAACTCGACGGTTTCCCCCTATTTCGGGTCCTACGAATCGAACTGCATCATTACTTTTTTGAGTTACAACCATGGTTTCATACAAAATTTTTTGTTGAAGTTTTTCATTGTATGGCAGCTACAAGTAAGTCGTTATCCCATCCCGTCGTTTCCCACATATTTTAACGATCCTTGCAGGGAAAAGAACTGTGCAAAATTTCAGCTCGATTGCTTCAAAACTGAGGGTGTCCTTATAGCCAATATGTCGAAAAAAGTGAAACTTAACCTTAACATTTTATATAACATTTGACACTTTAAACACTTTAACATTTTTATACACTTGAAAAGTGTATTATAATTTTGCCCAGAAGTTTGAAACGCATAGAACGAATCATCTCCGACCACATAAAGTATATATATTATTGATCAGCGTGACGAGCTGAGTCGATTAAGTTTTGTCCGTCCGTCTGTCCGTCCGTCCGTCCGTCTGTTTCTACGCGAACTAGTCCCTCAGTTTTGAATAATCGATAACCTGCTAACGCCGATGATGCTTAACCGAACGATCTGGTATCTGGGAACGACCTGGGAAGCCAAGAGTAATAGGCAAGTAAAAAATGAAAATGACGGAAGAAAATATAGCCAGCACAGCTTGGGACACACTGTATAATTTTTAAGCCAAGCATTATAATACTTTAAGTTTTGAAGTGAAAAATAATAGTTTGCCGACTTAACCTGACTTTTTTGATTTTAATTGTGATGGTGAGCAATGTTTTTGTATTAAATTGAATTTTCATTATCATCTAAAATTTTTTTTATTTGCAGATGATGAAACTTTTACAGCTCCTTCACAAGATTCTATCAAACCTGACGATATACGATGTACAATAAGACAACAGTTATATAGTTATTTGAGTGACAATTCAAAAAAATTATATTCGAAAAAAAGTTTATAGTTTCTTTAACACGCCATTAATATCGTCAGCACCACACAGTTGAGCGATTATTTTCTTTTGTGGGCATTATCAACAGTCCAAGACGACAATCGTTTTTTCGTTTGAAAAATTAGTGTAGATGAAAGCTAATTATGAATATCTTCTTTTCTTTTTTCTTACTTCCGACATTATTATTAACAATGGAACACTTTTTGTAAAATGAAATAAATAAAATTTGTTTGTGGCTCTTTTGTTAGTCCGAAAAATAATCATCAAACATAGAAGCAAACATTTTTGAGTTCCTATCCCATGGGATAGGCTTTTGTCACTTTGGATACCACTGATTTCGATTTAATACCTCTACATGTACTGTTTGTAAAGAAAATAAAAGGCAACTTAGTAAGCGAATATTAGAAAAAAAAAATATTCTTGAGGAGAAACATTTTCTATGGGAATACTCTCTTTTAAAATAAATCAAACAATTGATGATGTCAAGAAGCCGTTGGGACCTGGTCGCAAGGCCGAACCCGAATTTCCTGCAAAGCCACCAATTGATTCAGGCTCAGGAGAGACATCGTCTCCAGACTAAGGCAAATAACTGCCTGATGGTAAGTTGTAAATGGGCGAAAATTTTAAAGAAAGAAAAGAAAAGAAATTAAGGGATAATTTTACATATTTACTTTTATTGCAGAAAGTCTAACGTTCTCCTATGGGGTAGCTGCTAACTAGAAAACAAATCCAGTGGCCAACGATGCAACCCAGAAGATTTTATAAATTGTCATAGAAATATTTAATAATCTAACATCACATGCAAAACTGGAACCGAAATGTGTGTTGCGGAATTAAAATTATATAATGAAAGAAGAAATAAAGACAAAAGTTGATTTAAAGTAACAAAATAAGGAAAAAAAGGATTTAAACTTCAGCTAAGCCAGAAACCGGTCGAAAGCGACCAGTCCCAGCGGCTGCTAAAAAATAAATGAAATATTTTCTCACACACGTTTAATGAAAGTTTCGTTTGGTAAAGTCAAGGCCTACTAAGATGACAAATCAAATGGGTGAACAATTCTTAGTCTAAATTATTGACAACCAAGTAGGCGCTTGATGCTTACTCTCTAGCTAAATCCTAATCAGGTCACTTCTGCATGTATAACCATTAACTCCTCTTCCAGCATAAACAAACAAAAGTTGCCAAAAATAAACCATTAACTTTGTTCCCCGGCCGTACGTTCCACTTGCCCCACAAGTTTGTGCCGAAATGATATAATTATCTGCATTTAATGGCAATTTGCCAACGACACAAAATCCAGTTACCAACAACTAATAAAAGAATTATAATAAAAATAGCGCGTTCCACGCCCTGAACACGGCCCGTAAGCAATTTGGCCCGAAAGTAGGCTAACAAAATTTATGTCAACTGACTGCGCACAACTTTTGTCAGCCGCAACCGATGCACGAGCCTTCGACTTGGCTTTTTTGCATAAAACTAGCACATCGAGGTGCCTTCTGCATAAAAATATACGTATATAACTCTGTCCGGCCAGAAATTTTAATATAACCCACTGTGACTGCGTTGCTCTCTGGCTGGGGAAACTATGTCACTAGGCAGGCCCCATCTAATCCCCAAGCACATCCATTCTCCTGCTGCATCCTGCTCCGGCTTAGGGCCAAAGCTCTCCATCGTCTGCCAGCAAACGAACCGTTCCAAGCCAATTCGCTTTTCGGTTACTCCCGTTCCCCCCGTTCTTACGTGTCTTGGCATTTTGTCTTTGACAAAAATTTAATACACGGCAGTTTGTCTTTGACTTTGTTCACCAAAAACTATAGAGGGGCGAAAAAAGGTAAATTTTCAGTCAGGCAGCGTACAAGAACAACAACAGCGGCTACAAATGTGCAAAGGCTGCGACTTGTCGCCACTTGCAGCTGCCGGCTTTGTGTTTTACATGACAAGCGAGAGCAAGTCGGTTGGGGTTATCAGTGGGTTAAGAGTCTTGCAGTTGTTACAGGATTGCAATTGGAATTGGCTTGCACAAGTTGTACTGTGCCAGGATTCTTTTGCACTCGCTCTTTCTCTTTTGTTAGGGTGATGAGCAGTTGGGACGTTTTTTTTCCACAAGCCAAGGACTTGAGAGGGAACAGGTAAGCATTTTCATCGGGATTTAGCACATATTTGAGTTGGTACGAAATGAACCAAAGTCCAGCTCCCTGGTGTGGCTTAGATTCTCATATACTTTGCAAACAGTAAAGTAGCTGATAAGTGGAACTCGGATACCATTTTATTTTTGAATTGAAAAATAATAGCTGGTTATTTTACCAACTTCTCAGTCTCTTTGCTATACGATATTACTAATAATCCAGTTATTAGTTTATGGCGATTCTAGATCTATGGAAAAATCACGTCTGAGTTTTGATGACTTAAAGCTTAAAGTTGTTTAAAATGCCCATTAGGCCCGTTTTAAAGAGTGATCAAAACTTTCAATAAATTCTCTTATAACGCCATATCTTGGTATTCATAAAAACTTAAACCGAACAAACCGTTACTCGTAGAGTAAAAAGGGTATACTAAAGTCGTGCAAATGTATGTAACAGGCAGAAGGAATCATTTCCGAAAATATAAAGTATATATATTCTTGATCAGCATCAACAGCCGAGTCTATATAGCCATGTCCGTCTGTCCGTCTGTCCGTCCGTCCGTCTGTCCGTATGTCTGTATGAACACCTAGATCTCAGAGATGGTAAGAGATAGAGGTTTGAGATGTATAGGACAAATGCTTCTTTTATCTGCACGCAGATCAAGTTTGTTTCAAATTTTGGCCACGCCCCCTCCCGCCCTTGCAATTTGGAAAAAAACTTTATATCTCCTACAGTTACAGTTAGATAGACGGATCGTACCTTCTACAGATAGTTAGTAATTAGCAAAATGAATAAATTTGCCGAAAAAATGATAAAGATCGGATGAGCGGTTCTCAAGTTATGAGCAAAAAAGTGAACCAAGCACACCCCCCTTCCCACCCTAAAAATGTTGCATACTTTTTGGATGGCCACCCTAGGGAACGCAGGAACACTGTTAAGCATGTTTTCTCATGAGTAACGGGTATATCGAAGTCGGTTAGAGCCGACTTTAACTTACGCTCTCGTTTAAACGAAATAAATGATTTTAAATTCATGTTTTCGAAATGACAGTATTTTCTACTGACCAAAGGTATGCAATGCAAAAACAGCACCGAAGACTATAAATTTAAATTTAAAAGTAATAAACATTTTTTACAGAATTTACTGCATACTTATGGGCAGCTCAAAATGCATTCATTTCGAAATCAAAATGGTAAATCTTTGCTTGAAAAAATAGTAGAACTGCTTGGAGTATTTTTTTTAAAAGCTAAGAAACTGTACTTTGTGAAAATATCCTGTCGAAAAAGTGTGGAAATAACCATTATAAACAACTTTTAAGTAAAGTTTTCTAAAATCCAAAACAGATTAAAGTTTAGTACACGAAAATCACCTTAAGTCAATAGCACCCCTAATAAAGTGAAAAACCAAGCCAGACTGGGATCAAACCAAGTTAATATTAATTTACGTGTTTAAAACAAAAAACTTTAAAACAATTTGGCGCATTTGTGCATTGTGCATTTGTGATGATTTTAAAATTTTTGAATTTAATCTCTGTCTTTTTCTATCTCAGCGAAAATGATCATGATAACAAAATGATAACAAGCCATATCTTTTGATAATTTTCGGGATCGTTCTGCAATATTTTAATATCAACTCGAAATAGTAATTTTATTTTGTATCGAAAGGATATATTTTGGTACTCAATCGATATGAAAATATGAAATTATTTAAAGTTTATTTCAACCATTTTTCGGATTTATTTGTGTTTCAGTGAAAAATCAATACCACAGAAAGAATTTCATTTTAAAACCTATAGGTTTGAAATAGGTCTCAGGCTCATTTCTTATATTTCAAAGAGTACTGACTTTATCTAAGACCAATTTGAAACGAGTTGATTGAGCTTTTTAATGTAGAAGAATGGATTCAACTATTTGGCCTCAAAGTAATGAAAGATATTTGAAAATTTCTCATTTTAACCATTCCAAGCTTTTTGATTGAAGATCTCTTCCTGCCCATTTTAACTCGTTCAATTTGCAGCTGCGTCCTTAAAGTTTCTTCTGCGTGGGACTCTTCCCATAAAATGCGCAATTTTATTGAAAAAATCCTTAATTAAATTTCCGTTTCAATGTGTCAAAGTGTGAACAACACAATAATTTGGTTCTTTATTAACTGCTGTTGCTGCTGCCTCATGCTGTGGGCGTGGCAGGGGCCACAGCAATCTAGGCAGCAGCAGCTGCAGCACGAAATCCTTAATAAAGTTAAGCAACTGTGTTTGTGTGTGTGTGTGTGTGTGCGTGTATGGCTATATCCTGCCACCGGAGGTGTCAATTTAAAGCCAATTTAATTTGTGCGGCCGACAACGGCCCAAAAGAACTTGCCCCACTAGCAACATTTTTAAAGCCGCCGCTTGCAGCTTGCGAAAAGGAAGAAAAAAATGAAACGAATTCGCAGGGGCGTGGAAGGAAGACGGAGAGAGAGAGCCATGGAAATTACAATTTTTAACTGTGCCCGTCTTGCATTGATGTGGCTGCTGCTGTTGCTCTTGTTACTGTTGTTGTTGCTGATGTTGTTGTTGCTTTGCATACGCCGCTTTCAATTAAAAGCCATTGAGCCAGCGGACACTGGCCTCGTTGGCACTGCAGCTTCCCCCAAATCACAAACAATTCGAACCAAATGTGACACGGGAGAGAAGTAAATGCAGGCCAATTTAAAGCTGTTGATCAGCTGCTGAAAATTGTCTCAGAAATGCCGGAAATTGAATCAACAATCTCAAGTAAGGAATGGATATAACCCAGTTGTAGCCAGAAGCAGTGTATAATGGGGAAGTAATTCCTGCCCAAAATGCCAAAAGCCTATCCCATGGGATAGGAACTCATAATTCTGCCCACGTCGCAAAAGAGACACGCGCAGAGAGAGAGAATACGTATGTTTTATAAATAGCACTCTCGGCGTTTACTGCGTGTTATTGTGTGAGTTTGGACACCACTGCTCTAAAGCAATATCTTCAGGTGAAGCACAAGACTGGATCTTTATAAAAAAACCCGAATGCTAAAGGTACAAATTGCGTTTTATTGAGCGAGCTAGTGGATTCTCAGTTTTTCCGTTCTTTACGCACACCGGCTTACTTACACATAAGGGTAACTATTTACATTGTGACAACGACAACAACAAATTTTTTCTTAGAAAGGATATGTACCATACATGACAAACCTCTATCTCTTACCATCTCTGAGATCTCTTCTTGTTTTGAACTTTTTTGCCAGTTTCACTCTACCCTAGTGAATAGTATAAGCCTATTTCGAAGTGCTTTCCAAAAACAATTGTGCGCTTGTGGCGCTTTTTCCCTTAAATCAATAAAAAGTGACTCAACTCAGCTCATCTCCATCTCAAATGACCCTTTAAAAGGGGTCGAACCACTTCACTTGACATGTGCGCGACATTTCTTTTATGATTTTTGTTTTTGGCTTCTCATATCGTTTGGTGGTTTTTTAGTGAAAGTGTAACTGTAATGTCATCTAACTGTAATTATTATACAGTCTGGCTGTCTGGCACGTCCCACTGTCTGGGCTGTGAAGTTTATCTAACTCCAGGCAGGGTCTCTCACCCTCTCCTGTGTACATAAACTGCAAGTGTCGCTCAAATGTCGCTGCCATTTGTCTGTCTGTCATAAAATATAAAACTTTGCCCCAAATATATATATATATATCCAAGTGGATGTATGTACTTATGTATGCACTGTTGTCTGGGCCGCTCGTTGTGGGTTTGAGTTTTTGGCCAAAAAGTTTTGCAGTTTTTGGCTGGCAACAACAGTCGCCTCTCTCAGTTAGTTGCGTGGGTGTAACTGGAAGCGCCATTGGCCCAATTACACTAAACGAGTGTTTCGCAGATCCCGCCAGCCCCAACCCCCCTCCCCCCGGGCTGTTTGCCTTGTCTGCCAAGATAAACGACAAGGATTCGACAAGGATTTCACATGCTGCGACGCAGTCGTCGTCGTCTTCTGTAATTTTTGGGCGTTATAATAGAGCTTAATGCAGAGAAGTCGTTATCAGGCGGCAGCGTTGAAAACTTTTACCAAAAAAGCAAACAAATGAAAGTTGAGCGCGTTTGATTAAATGCATGTAATTTGGCATGAAGAGCGGCCCAAGTGGCTGGAGGAGCCATCAATCCTCATTGTCAAATTATGCGGAATGAGGCGGCGAAGAGCAAGCCAAACACTCGATAGACAATGACCCCCCGAAAAGGTAAACAAAGAATGGAAAGTCTTTGTTGCCTGATTAGAATTAGCATTTGCTTGTGAATTCCTTGGGCCATTTATGACACCTCCCGGCCCTTGAGGATGTGAAAAATGCAATTTTATGGCTTGTAAAACATGTGAAATTCTGAAGCGCTGGAAGGCTTCGTTTTTATGTTGTCGGATTTGAAAGAATTTATGTATTTGAGGCCTGCCCACTGGGCCCACTTTTATGCCCCCCCCAAATGCCTCTGATCTTTGGGCCGGCTCATAAAAAAATTCGTCAGCATTTAGAAATGTGTCATAAATGTGATGGCCACTCGTATGTTCTTTGTTTTGGTTAGAATCTTGCATTCTATATGCCACATGGCCATATTTATATATTTTATGGAAATGGCCAAAGCCGGTTGGGCTTGTTTATGATGCGGCAGCACTTGAAGCTCCGAAGCAAACATTATCGCCGGCATTTCGGGCTTCCGTCTTGACGAAGGCAGACATTTGCTTAGTCAGCTGCAGGTTTCTGTGTTATTTTTTACGAGGTGCAGGGCATTTTAATTCAATCGAAAGGAATGTGTGAAATGAAAAAGAACTTGACTAATCTGAGTCTCTAGAAGCGTTCCGCGCTCTTTTTCATTTTGGCTTTTATGCTCGCTTTAGCTTTAATCCCTCTGCTATACAAAAGTCAAATTTAACGATCTGACCCACTCATAATTGCACTTTCACTTTTGCTTTCGGCCATCGTTCAAAATCGCATTTCATGCTGGTCCACTTTCTTTGTCGTATAAATTTGCCATGAACATAAGTTATAGGTTTAAGCCGCCTTTCCCGGTGAATTAACAAGAAAAATCGCTCTTTTGTCTCTTTGCATTTTGCACACATTTTATGCAGTTGGCCGTTTTAGTTTTTGTTCAAGGACAATTTAATTATTCAGCCTTATTTTTGCAGACTTTTTACACACAGCTTGCACTTCCGCTTCCGCTCGACGCCATTGTTGTCCTTGTCTTTGGCAGCAGGCTGTTGCTGCCGGCAGCATCTCCGTCTCCGTCTCCGTCTGCTCTTTTGCAATGCACACAGAACTGCACTAGAAAAGTTTTTCCATTTCCTCTGCCTCATAACCAGCCGGGAAGCGAGCTGGGCGGGCGCAAACTTCGCTGGCGCTCTAATGGAACTTTAAGCTAGATTAATTTTTTAATTAGTTCTTTTGTTGTTGCGCATTCGAGTACCGCTGGGGCCCTTCGCCCCTCCCCGCCTCCTGCAGCGTATCTACCAAAACATCTTCTTGTGCAAGTTTCCTTCGGGCTTGTGCTCATTTGTAGTCCGTATCCATTACAAGGCAATGGCAGCGCATGCAAAACTAATTTTTATGAGCACTTGCTGTACATTTTGTTTATTCTTGTGCATATTAGACAAGGGGGGCGGAGTTTTCGAAAATTCTATTGAAAGTAAATGTTTCTGATTCGGAATTTAAGTTTTCCGAGTAGATAAAGAATGTTGCATCAAATTTTGAGAACCGCGTACAGAATAACCAAGACACTACTGTCCAACTTCTTACTGGGAACAGCAAGAAAAGGATGTCATTAGGGTCGCTTTAAAACTAAACACACAAAGACGAAACCTAGCCCCTGGCCAGAGGACTATGGAAGACCCTTTTCCGCTTGTATTTAAGGTTCCTTTATCACGTTCAACCCCAACTAAAGCAATATTCTTCTTTCGCTAAGCCTATAGATATCGAAATTGGCTACAGCAATAATAATGGAAGGCAACAAGGTTGCAAGGTCTACTGTAGATGGGCAAAAGACTGCTGATAATGGGACTGGGAGGTTCCTGAGAGGTTCTAAAAGATCACACAGTCGAAGAACTGAGGTGGTTATTTTATTTTTCTAATACCCTCCCAACCTGCAAAGACATAGAATCCCTTGCCTTTACCTCTTTTTTAATAGATGCAAAGAAATTACTTTTGGGTTGCCCACACAAAATGAGTTTAATTCAAATTTAATTTATAATATTCACTTTGGTTTATGATGGGTAATATTGAACTTACAGAATTTACATGTCAGTTCAAAATTATTAATCATACAAAAACAAAAGGTCCAATATCTTTTCTCACTAAGACTTTTTTTCAGACCTAACTTTTGTATGGCAGCTATACTATATAGTAGTCCGATTTCGACAAGTCTTGGTGAAATGATGTAAAATCATTGAAAACTTATAAATACGAGCATTGGGAGCGATAGTATTGAAAACAAAAAAGTTTTTCTCACTAAAACTAGTTTTTCAACCGATCGTTCCTATGGCAGCTATATGCTATAGTTATCCGATCCGGCCGGTACCGACAAATGTGCAGCGTATTTTTACCAAAAGACTTCGTGCAAAATTTGGTTAAGATAGCATTAAAAGTGACGGAGGAGATAGCATAGAAACAGACGGACATGGCTATATCAACTCAGCTCGTCATGCTGATCAAAAATATATATACTTTATGAGGTAAGAGATGCTTCCTTCTATGCGTTACAAACATCCGGACAATTTCAAAATACCCTCTCCAAGAGTATAAAAAGTAGGTTGGATTCGGATTGTCTTAAGGCAAGTACAAATAAATTTTGATTATAGACTATTCGATTTTTAGTACGGTCAGTATTTGAATTAAGTTTTTTCGTAAGCTTTTTCAGACTTGTTCCAAACCTTTTGTACTTGCTTTAAGTACTAATTCAACCCGAGTATCCTAAACAAGTCATTTTCTTAAATCTTACATTTATTTCGCCTTGATTTTCTGTGTACCTGTTTCGGTTTCTATAGATCTTAATAAGTTGTATGAATGGATTCTATTCAGTAATTCTGTCACCCATTCCCAACCCACTCACCACACACACACACACGTCATCATCATGGCTATATCAGATCTCGTTTGCTCTTTGATGCGCATCATCGCTGACAAATGTAACACTTAATTTTAATATCGCACATCATGACTGGCTCTGGTTGTTGTTATTATTGAGTGCAAGGCAACGCTGCCGCTGCTTCCGATGTGGATGATGATGAGGCTGGTGTTGCCACCATATGGCCATTGGCTGGAGGATGGGTATGGGAATGATGAGATGAAAGCGCAATGCCGCCACCGTCAGGCGAATTGAAATGAATAAGAAGCGGCGGCGGCAGGAAAAAGGGCAACAAAACAAGTGGCACTTGAGAGGCAGCGACAGAAAACAAGCCTAAATAAGTGGATGGATAAAGAGCATATAAATATGCTTTTTTGCGAAAATTATGCACATACAAACGTACATTTGCGTTGCTAATTTGACAGCCATCAATGAATTTGTCGTGCCAAGGTGTTTGGGGGCTGGGTCGCGTGCCCTGGCGACTTTGATGTTTCGCTGAGCAGAGCTAATTAGCCAGCGGACCATGCGGCACCAATCCCTCAACACTTTACAACAATCCCCAGCAGCTGCTGCCCAAAAATAAAATTTAATTACGCAGATTTTTACGCCTTTGACTCATAGCTCGAGTAACACACTCAAAATGGAGCAGCGACTATTTCCTTTTGACATAAAAATGCCTTTTTAACAAGCATTTCAACAAATCTGTCCGCACTGCACACAATTAAAATCCTAAAAAAACAGGGATAAAACAGAGACGAATAAGCAAGTGCAAAGAACAAGTTTTAGGGAAGATTGTGTGAAAGCCAAGTCGAAGTTTTGATGCTCTTATGGCGAAGAGTGAAATAAAGCTATAAATTTCATTATTGAATTCGAAACATAATTGCTTGCATACAAATCGATCTTCATGGGGAAGTCATTAGGCCCTGGTACTAAAAATGATTTACAAGCCCAGCCGGGAGAGAATAAATCAAAGCATTTAGAAAAGTTCACCCTTTTTTTGTGGGGAGGAAGAAAGGCAATGAAGCATGGCAGAGGCAGATCAAATGCAGCTGCTCGCCCACCTCCCCCTCCGCCGCCTGCCTTGTGTGAGTTGTTCTTTTGACATTTCAACTGTCATAAATGGCAAATGCATTGCATCGCCTCTGACACTACCGCTGCCTCCTGGCTCCTCCACCGTTCCAGCCGAGCGCCTTTAATGCTCATGTGGAAAAGATTCACATGTTGTGCCCCGTTGATTGACACACAACGAATGCCGCTGACAAAATGCAGCCGCACCTCCGTCAACAGACGCAACTTCTCTCATATTTTGCAATGACTTCCACTGCTCCTCCTGCTGCAGCCACTGTCAACAATTGGCGTGAAGTAGTTGAAGCTTTGTGGTTGTCGTTAACATCAGTCGCTGGTTTTGTTCTTCTGCTGCTAACGAGGCTCGGCTGGGCTCGGCTCAGCCTGGTGTCGCATGTGCTGGCTAATTAATTTCAATTAAAATGCCTAGACAGTTAGTCGAGAAATTCGCATAGACCTTTTAATTGATTTACGGCTGTCAAGTAATTCCAGTCTAATGAGCCATGGAAATGTCACAAACGAAAACATTTTGATATGGAAGATGATGGAAATGATTGGCAGTTGGAAGTGTAAGAACAATGGGAGTAACTTTGATCCGTTGTTAGGGTGCTAGACAAATAGTTTTGTTCCAAGTTTCCGTGTTTTCTGTAGGATCTTAAGGTGATTCTTTTAATCTGTTGGGCGTACTCAGAAAATCGATGTTGCTAGAATGTTTTGTTACTAAATGTCCTCAAAATAAATAAGCCATATTCTTGAATCAAAAGGCACTGTTAATGACAGGGGTGCTTAAGCCCATTCCCCAAGCCATGCATTCATTGTTGCTCGACGCAAAGTAATAGCTGGAGCGGGGCACGAGCGCCAGAAGCCTACATAAAGCAAAAACGAATTCATAAGCGTGCTTTCCCCTCTTTCTTTCTGAGATAAGGTTTTGTTGTTGGCGCGTGCAGACCTGCAACGACAACATCATATGTGATTCTCTTCTCGCGCGACAACAATTTTGATTATGTGTAGTCAAAGCTTGCCTCGCTCGCAGTGTCCGAACACTTTCTATTTGCTATTCACGGCGTTACACACACTCACAGACACGAAAATTGGGTTCATCTATCTATTTCTTGCAGTTGTTCTTGCATTTGTATTGGTTTTCACGCGGCCTATATTATCTCATGTTCCTGAATTAAAAACTTTTTGTACCTACCGTTCTTAGAAGTAGAAAATATTTTAAATTAAGGTCAAAATAGTCACTAGTAAGCCTAAAAATTGTGCAAATCGGGATCGTTCTTGATATTTAAGTCACAGAAAAATTAAAGCAATCGTTAGGCGAGCTGTCTAGTTTTCTTCTAAGAGTGCGGTCACACTAGAACGAAATCTAATCGATAACAATTAGTATGACCTTACTCTTTATACATTTATTGGGCACACGGCAAATTTTATATGGAGATACTGTAAACAGCAGTGTCTCGAAATCTACTCGAAAGCAAATCATAAGCAGGATTAGCAATACAGGACACACAATAGTGACGCCAGGCGAGCTTGAGAAATCAAAACCTTTATGTCTATACACAGAGAATTAAATATGAAAAGTCTACACAAAAATGTTGGATCTGTACACGTTTTGATCGGGATTTTTAACCCATTTCTTTTTTTGCGTTTACATTTCTCATTTCAAAACGGGGCATGAAGCTCTTCTGCCAAACTTTAATGTACATAGAAAACCTAAAACGTTCGGGTGTTACTGCATGAAATATGTAAAAGTTAATTGGAAATAATACCGAATGTAGACTGCGGTCGTAAGACTTTTTCAGGGGATCCTACGTTTAAGGTGTTTACATTGAACGAACAGTGGCAAATTGTCGCAAACGTAAATCAGTTGTTTCGTTTTTTACTTTAAATTAAATTGAAATTTCGGTGTCACATGCGGAACATTTCTCTGCAAAATGGAAAATAACATTCTTTAGCATTAATTTCAAATATTTCCTTAACCGCCATTTAAAAAGTGTGGAACAATGGCAAACGCCATCTTATCAAAGCCATAATGCATGAATTCTACAGCTCTGTTAAGGAAGACATTAATCTGCTGTCCCAGTATATCGATCATTTCACGACACACCACCGGTGAATCCGCATTAAACACCTCTGATATACCGCAACAAAGATGTGAGTTGCAATACATAAGCAGCTTTCGCTCTTGAATCAACTCCTCTTCGCAGGAGATAATTAAATTCCAACTGGGCAGCAAAATGGTGGAAATTGAGAATTAATTGTTTGCTGTGACTATTTGATTGTCTCATTTTGAACCCTAATGCTTTAGTTACACGACTTGATCACTCATCTGAGCTTTCGCCAGATCTAAACTCATCTGATTAACTCAGTTTCGCTTTTACAGGACAGATGAGACAGCTGCAGAACCATTGGTTTATTGGAAGCAGCTAGTTCATATGAACATTTTGACGATTTGTTTACATAAAAAAAGAGCGAAAATGAATAAAAAGAATTAAAAATTTCAAAAAAGGTTAAATATTATATTTCCGTTCTTTGCAAGGGATTTCAAAGCTTTGATATGAAATCCAAGATGAAAAATGTGTGGCAGCGAAATTTTAATTTAAAATTGTGTGCCTTAAATTTTTCGCACAAGAGAAAGGGACCTACTGTTTAACGCCGGATCCGAACGGCAAAGTTTCAGAAATTGATCAAGTCGTAGAGCTTAATATTGCCGCTTTCCATCCTCCTGGTGTTATCCGTTGTCTTTTATTGATTTTGCCACCTTTTATTTGGTATTATTGCCGCGTATATAAAATAAGTTTGTTGCTCATCTTCCTTGAAGATAATTGCATATCATTTGAAGAAAGGTTTCGGGTTTTTTGGGAGGCTGTCGTGCCCAAGGTCGTGCCCAACATACGGTCTGGAAGAACTGATATTTTTCTAGTCAACTTGTTTGTCCGGATGATCCGAAGTTAGCTTTCCTCTATTTTTGTACGATCAAAAAGATTAGAAAATAGTTATGAATGCTCGTAACATTTACCGAAACAGTCTTAACTTGAAACACGAATTGTGCTCTTGAATCAAGTATTTTCATTCTTACCGTACTAGTACTCTTTCACTCAATTCAAGTTCAAAATTCTTCAATCTTTCACTGAATCTGTGAACCAAAAAGAGCAAGCGAGAGTGCGATCAACTGAACAAAACAGAGCACTATCTGATCCCTTGCAAAAACCTCAAACTGCAAATCCAGCTTAAAGCCTCCGGCAGTCAATTCCTTCCCCTTTGACTCCCCAGGCAGCAATTGGTTCGCTTTAACAAACTGCCAACTTTGCATGCGACCAACATTTATAAAAATCAATATTTTTCCTAGCCAACTGGGATGCGTATGCTGATGCTCTGCTCTCCTTCGTACCATTCCGCCATCCCAGACCCAGACAGCGTCGTCATATAAAAAATGTCATCTGTCTGCGACACACAAAACTTATTTGTCATGCAATTTTTGCTGAACGCCTTAAGAGGAGAGGCGGAGGAGGCGGCACACATGGCATAGGCAATCTATACGTGTCCCAACATTCATGGAGAACCAGTTTCCCCAGCGACATAATAACTTATGGCGATTGGGTGGCGGCAAATTGTAGGCTGCGAATCAATAACGTTGAATGGAAGCAGGAGCAGCAGGTGACAGCCAGCGAAGACTTACAGTTAGACAGCAGTGAGATTAGTCGAGGGGTCCAATAATTGGTCATCCTACTAAAAACGGCTAAATTATGAGTGCACAACCGGAATGACTTAATCTTCCGCAGATTTCGTATAGGGACTTAGCACAAAGTTCACAGCGGGTAGCAGCTGCCGCTCGCCTAGCTCTTAACGTGGCCCATTAACACTTTAACGTGCCATAATTACCCGCGCGGACAGCGCAGCAAATAAAATCATGTACACGCGTAAAAATGTCAGCCAATGCCTTTTAAAAAGTCAGCGAGCAAGTTAATTGTGTGGCAAAGGTAGCCCAAGGAGACGAAGCCCAGGCGAACAGCGGGCCACTGTGGTCATCAACATCATTATCATCCCATCGTGATGATGTTCGAAAGGAGCGGACGGGGGCCCTGACAAAGTTGTAAGTTGATGTTGTTTCTCTGGTTGTTGGTTGCGCGGATTGGAAATGCGAAAAGGGAAGGGGAACAGGCAGTCTTTGAGGTACAGTGGTTAGGGCTTACTAGAAGCTTCGATCTGAAGTCAAAAATCCTCATTTAATCTTATATTGCTATAACTCTTTCCACAAGCATCTTGCTACGGAAATGATGGAGTCTTTCAATGTACTGGCAGATAACTTTAACCTGTTGTAGGTCTGAAATTTGTATTTGAAAGCAGTCCAACAACAACAACAACAGACAAAATAAACTCTTATCAAGGAGTCTCGATTGCGCACACTGCACCTGGTTTAGTGTGCCGATTCGTTTGGACCTTGTGGTTGCAACACACTTCGAAGCTAGGCCTAAGCACTTGATGAGAAGTCAGCTAGTTCGTGTCAGAGCCCCAAACCTACGCCATTTCTTGTGCGTCTGAATGACGCCAGCTACCAAAAAGTAATTCTCGGAGCGAGGGCATGCCTAGCGCTACTTTAATTAAATTTTTTTACTGAAGGTGCGAGCTAATCCCACTAAACTTTTCGCTTACTTTTCCGTAACAATTGCCCACCGTATCCCCCCATCATTTCCAGAATAATTACAATTCCACACCTTAATGTTTCAACACACAGAAAGACAGAGAGACGGAAGAGAAAACCCGGGTCGTCCAACTATGCAGTGCAAAGACGCGTCGCCAGGATCGCCAAGTCGTTAAGTGAATTCATATAAAAATTCCTTAAATGTCGCATTATGACAAAACGATCGTTTAGAGCGGTCCCCGCCGCCAAACAAGATTTTTATGAAGAACTCGCAAAAAACTAAATAAATGTTAACTGGAGCCTGTGTTCGCCTGTTTGGCGGCGGCGACAGAAACAGAAGTCTGCGTGATAAAAATGCTTAGCACAGGGCGCATTTTGTAAACATGGCCAATATGACTGCGACTGCAAAAACAATGGCAACCGGCCCCGCTTCACTCCCCAATCCCTCTCGCTCTTGGGATGCGCGCACAACAATTTTTTTGTATTTTCCAAAATATTCCGCATTATTTTTTCGCTTTTTTTCTGTTTCGAGTTGGAGTTGAAGTCGCAGTCGCGCAGGCTTTTCGTTTGTCGAATCACGAACATTTTGTGTCGTCGCCTCTGCAGTTTCTGTTGTTGTTGTTATTTTGTACAAAGTTTTATGCAATTTTTGCTTTTATTTTTGGCATTTCTGTGGCTTTTGGTCATGAATCATGATTTATTTGGATTTTTTTCTGCCGCTGCGCAGGATATTTTTGCTGCTGGTTTGCCTGCTTTAAGCCAAGTTTGGTATTTAGACGGGCGGCGACAAAAATGGCTTAGTTTGTTGCACACGTTTAGTTTAGGTTGTGTTGCTCTCGCTTTGACTTGGTGGGAACGTCGTCCTCGGCTGCTGCTGCTGCTGCTGTGTCTGGCTCTGCGACGGCTGCCGGCATAAATATGGATAAACACAGTAGTTTGTCTGGCGAGTCGTGATTTGCAGTTGAGTCTTAAAGTCTAAAGAAACGCACGAGTCAAAAATTTAAATATTTCTGTTTAGTAGAGTCGAGACTTGGTGGGGTTAACATGGCTGGGAAGGAAGTGCTGGGCTTAGTACCAGGTGGAGAAAATCGTCAGAAGAAGAAATTTATTAAAGTCACATTTTAAAAGTTAGACAAAGCAGGGGTTCATTTTCTTGTATTTTCGATAGGGGGTTTGGATGGTAGGCCCAACCAAGGTGAATTTACTATAAAGCTGACGTACTCCGTTGTGGAGAGGGGCTCGCTCTCTCGACTCTCTGAGAAAGATGACAGCTGAGCTGTGGCCATGGAGAAAGAAAGAAATTAATATCTGAGCTGTGTTATTAACAAGAAAGCTCTCAGACACACCCATCTCTGCTCTAGGCAGTGCTCCCAATCACACACCATAACTTTGGTCGTGTTTGCAAAAGTACGTCAGACTATAGGCTCACACTTAGGTGTACGTGTCTTTCTAGAGACACGTGTATAATAAGAAACGTTGAAATTAATAAGGCTCCCTGATCACGCCGAGCTGTTTGTTAAGCTGTTCACTTCGATGTTCGATGATCCCAAACCAAAGACCAATATAATCTCAAAGAGGTCTCTCCGCTCGTACAACGTTGAGAGCGTAAAAGTCTAAAAATAGAATGCACTTGCTTGTGTGAGCAAACACAACGAATGCGTGAAGCACACATACAGTCGTCGGCTGTCGCTGACTCTAGAGCGCTGTCTCTCTCTCTGGCTTTTGAACCAAATTTCTGGAGAGCCTGGAGCCAGCTCTAGAGCCAGCACGAAAAAATCGTGTGTAATAAAATCGTATGGCGTTACTCATCTTCATATTCTAATGTCTTTGCCCAAACTTTGTATATACAATGGGGGAATACATAGAATCAATAAATATAAATTTTCATTAAGGTACCTTTAATAGCAAGAAAGTTTTTTTTTTCACTAGATTCTATTTCAAGAGCAACATTTTCTAGGGCACCTTCTTGATAAAATATTGTGCTGAAACTTAATAATATTGTGGGAGAACATTTAGAACTAATAAATATATAATTTGGTGGTTGTAGCCTACAAGGGTTAAAGATTTTCATAGAACAAATTTTCATCCAACTGGTTGCAGATGTCGAATAGTTTCACATATTTTATCAAGGACAGTCATGGATCAATTATATTTACATTTGGAGTTATCCCACAAATGTATTTTTGCTGTGAAACATCTTCAATTTCGGTACGGACGATTTTAGTAGGAGTAAAATTTGATTTCAGCGTCACGTGACGCTGACGTCGTTCATATTTTGTGTTGTTGATTTGTACAAACAAACACACACACAGGAGGATGGACAGAGGGAAAAGCGAAGAGGTAGGAAAGATGCTGAAGAGGGGCAACTGGGTGGGTTATGGGAAAGATCTGGGTGTGATCTTGGTGGGATATGGTGGTATGTGGGAGGGATTTTGGTGGAATCTGGGAGGGATCTGGGAGCGATATGGGTGGGATCTGTGTGGGGATCTGGCAGAGTTCTGGGTGGGATCTGGAAGGGATCTGGGCGGGATTTGGAAGGAATTATTTTTAATTTTTATTATTTAAATTAATTTTAATAATTAAAAAAAAATTTTATGATAAATTTCAAAAAATAATTATTATTTCTTAATTTTTTTAACAAAAAATTATAATCGTTACGGTCCCTGAATTAAACTATGGATTCATACGCAAATTATTTGATCAAATATGGTCGGGAGGGCTGCCGATTTGACCAAAAGGTATAATTTTCCTAAATATCCTACATATATTTCCCATCACAGTAACACGTCTTTCCAGACACATATCAATAAACAGCCGAGTGCAGAGGTACTGCCCACCTACTATTATCGCCTTTCCAATCCTGCCGGTGACCTATTTCTAATCAAGCTACATAACAAAAGCCATCTAGTTGTGAAATGTGGGTAAATTTCGCTTTGAACCAAAACAGGAAATCTTTCATATATTTAGCTTTTGCTACTTTAAGTGTGACCAGTCTCGTCATGCCGCTTTTAGCATTAAATTTGTCAAACTTTAGTTCAATCTTGCTCTTATCATTATTTTAAGCGAGTTTCTTGAAGGCTTCAACACCATCTTCTGCCGTCGCAAAACAAGGACATCGCAAATGTATTTCTTCATTGTGACAACAAAAATATGATCCAGGTTCAATTTTGATGAAACAACAAACATATCAGGCCATTTGTGTTTTCACAAGTTCATTTCGACTGAGAGCCACCGCTAGGAAAGAACTAACAACTAGATAAAACATGAAATTGAAGACGAAAATGTTGGTTGTCTCTTGTTAACACACTCCTCACATACTTAGAAACCCAGGCACAGGCACGGGCACAGAGCTGGGCCGAGGGCACATTCCCTGGCTATAAACCGCAAACATTTGTAAAAATGTTAGCTCTTTCAATATTTTCATTGCATTTCAGTTATAAAAGAACTTTTTTTTGCCGCTGCAACTTGGTCTTGTTATGATTTCAACTTGTTGCACGTGAAATGCATAACATAAGTTGCTGGTCGGGGCATAACCAAGGCACGTAGCCTCAGTCCAAGACACGGAAGTTTGGCTGAGCAGCAAACCAAAACGAAAATCAAGCCAACAATGTCTAGAGAGAGAGAGAAGAGAGCGGAATAGCTTTTAAATGCATTTCTTAAAGCGCAAGTAGCTCAATTGCCAGAGTTTAATTGGAAGGAGAGCTCCGTCGTCTGCTCACGTAGCCAAACATATGCGAGCTGGAGTTTCTGTTATTTTTCCATTCCAGAAAAAGTAAAGAAAATTCAATTGAAATTGCCTCTCGGGCCATATTTTCTTCAGAGCACGTCACCTGCGTCACAGGGAAAATTAATTTTCCCTGATTTGAATTAATATCGCTGGCAACATGTCGCATACGTCATATTCTCGATATGCAAATTTTTTCAATTTTCCTTTTTCAGTCCATTTCCGTTTGCGACTTACAAACCCAATTCGGTTCTGTTCCCATCACCTAATTAAAACACGCTTAGTTGGTTTAACAAGGCGGCCAGTGGGCGTGGCAAATTAACAGCCTCTCGGCGATGTGACAATATCCGATTGACAAAAAAAAGGAAATTGATAAAAAAGCAGGCTGTGAAAACGGTGGCAAATGAAACGAGCGTGAAATCTGCTTGAAGCCATTAAACCGACCATGGACGAAAAAAAGGACAAACAAGCGAAGCGAACGAATTGAATTTCAATCAATTAATAAATGTGAAAATTAAATAATTGCCGGCACTTTTGCGGTAAACGGCAATTTAAAACGACACTCGGCTATGAAAAAAGTAGCCAATGATTTAAATAAAATTTATTTGGGCTCTGCACAAGTTCTAAAACACTATCTCTCGGCCATTTCGTTAGGCAAACTATCAAATGAAGCCATCAAGTTGGTTGTTTTAATGTCAATAAAAAGTAGCAGCGACTGCAACGACTGCAAAAACGGGCAACATCATTATGCGGCAAGCACTTAATTGTCGCTCATATCTATGCCAGGACCCGGACCCGCAGCAGGACTGGCACAAGGCACAAGAACTGCAACTGCAATGGGAGCTGTTTGTGTTTTGGTTGGCCATTTTCATTTTGGCAAGTCGAGCGCGCATTGTCGTCGGGTTAGTTTCTGGTCCCGCCGACTGCCAGTATCATTATCAGCAATAATCAGGGTGCTGCTGTGGCGGCCACGGAACGCCAAATTTTGCGTAATGTATGCAACATAACTGTAGATAGTTGCGGTCTACTGGGATTCTCCTCCCTCCCCCCTTCCCTTTTTTTGGTGTGGTGGCAGTGAAGTGGCCTAGCTGGGCCATAGGACTGCCAAGTACGGAGAGAACACAGAGCTGAACTAGCTGCAGGATGAGTTATGGTGGCACAAATTGCTGCCGTTTTTGTCATTTGGCTAAAGTCGTACAAGAGTGCGGAATTTGAAATGCTATTTCTAGGGTTGAGAGGGTTTGGGGAATGGCCTGAAATTAAATCAGAGGTTGGGGTTGACTATGGAAGGCTATAAAATGTGAGATTATATTTGTTTTAGGAGAGAGTTAACTTTGGTTCCGAATACGCATAGAAAATACTTGTAATTCAAGTTCAGATGAAAGTTTATGTACCGAATTCTCTCAAAAACCAACACATCGTTAAACAAGGCTTAACATTCCCAAACGAAAGAAGTTTTGCTTAAATACAGTCTTGGAACGGTCTTGCTAATAACATAAGTTAGAATCCCTGTACCGAATCGAAAACTAAGTTCTATTGATTATCAAAAACCATGTTGCAAGAAGATCCGTTGGTTAAAATCTCTTCTTTTACTAGATTTTTGGGGAAAGTCAATTTTTAAGCTATTTTATAACAGCAATTGTCACGCCTGGCCCTCAGGGGCGAACACATTTCGCTTTTCACACCGACACAAGGCGAACGCATGCCGGGCCTTCCCACAAAGAGTGTAAACACTCTTCAGACGGTGGCCAGCGTTCGATGCGGTCAGGTCATAGCTGGTTCACGGCGCTTTATTTTTTGACACCAATACACCCTTATTATTTGGCCTCGTTCCTCTTGATTATTGCTGACTTAGTAGCTCTATGGCATCAACTAAAACACCCGACCCTCAGCTACCGAACACTTTAAACCATTTACACTGATACGAGCCGAACGCATATTGAGGCTTGTTCCAAAAGAGCTAACAACTTTTCAGTAACACTGCTCTAAGTATATTTTTATTCACCTGGGTCAATATGTGTCAGAGTTAAAGACAGATTATGGTAACCAAGTCTTACAATGATCTTTCAAGCGTTATTTTGGAATGGTAAAACCTATATAGACCCAATACCCAAAAAGATACCCAACTAAAAATCTAAAAAACTATCCATAAATAATCACCGATGACACCACACACCACAAAAGAAAGATTAAATTACCTAAAACTCTACCACCCATAAATTTAAATTTTTTTTAACCCCACAGCACGACCAGTTTTAATTCGTCTGAGTTCGTCCGAGCGTAAAATTTTTGTCGGAACTTTACGAAAGCGTTCCGGCACCCTTTTTATATGGAGTTGACACCCAGCGGAAGCGAGTACATCAAACTACCACTCACAGACTTCAACAAGGGTAAAATAGAAAAATAAAGTACCTCTCTCTAAGACCGAATTCAGGGCCAAAAAAACGAACCTGTTCTAATAGATTTAACTGAATTCGAGCACATGCAAACACGAAACGACATAAGAATAAAATTTCTTAAAATATAAATCTTATATATATTGATTGTTAATAAAATAAACTTAGATACTTTTTGGGTATATGTGTCGTTGAGTTTAATAAGAATTGTTTTCTAAGTATTGTTAGTGTTATCTAACCTCACTTTGTAAGTCAACTAAAGTTAAATTTCACCTGATACTCATAATTTTTTAATTTAATTTCATTCAGACGCCCGGCCCGTCCTTGAATTAAAAGAGATCCTTTCTGACCGATTTCGGAAGGTGTGTGTTAGGCTTACTACGTTTATACGACGTCTTATTTGCAAATAACAATTGGTATTAAAAATTTTGTATAAACGCGAGTTACTTCTAAGCGAATAGCCGAAAACATCTCTTCTCACGACGCATTTAATAAAAGGTTTCTAAATTCCAAACTTTCATAGACTACGTTTTATAAAGGAGAAAACTCTTTTTTTTTACCTTTTTTAAGATTTCTGTTTTCTTCTTTTATCCTTTATATTTTATCTATGAGAGTTGGGAGGGAGGAAATTATAGAAAGAATCGGGTCCTGACGACAAGAACAATTACTTTTAGTTCTGATCCTTTTATTGCGTCGAAATGTACTACTAGATAATTTTTTTATTTTCTTTATATTAACTTTATAATATAAATTTTATTTGAGTCGTTTTTGTTAAAAGTATCATTCTTTTTAATTTCCAAACCCCTTTTTTACTTTACTACATAAAAATTAAGTTTTGTTGCATAAAAACTATATCCGACCTGTTTGTTCATATGGCAGCCATAACATATAGTCATCCGATCTGTTCGTTTCTGATATAAAAGCAGCGTATATTTAAAAAAAGACCATGTGCAAAATTTTAGCTGGATATTTTTAGGAGACTAGTGAGCGTAGAAACAGAGAGACTGACATTCGCCTCAGCTCATTGCTCTGATCAACGATATATATATAGTTTATGGGTTCGCATTATAATAACCTCTGCGAGGGTAATAAAAGTGCGCTTATTTTAAAGGGCATTTACTAAATGCATGCAAATATTTGTAACAGGTAGCAGGAAACATATTGGACTCATATTGGGAAAGAGTGGATAATAAATAGCAGAGTTAATAGAAAAACGTTGCATACTTATCGGCTCTTCCTTAAGATACACAACGTTTGTCATAAACTTAAGGCCAGTAAAAGCTGTTTGCTAACATAATGTTAAATTGTTAACATTATTGTTAATACTCTATTAATTAACATAAGGAAAGGCTATTACTTCATTCTTCGCTTGAGTAACGGGTATATGGAAGTCTGTCAAGGCCGACTTTAACTTACGCTCTCGTTTTTGTAAAAGACAGGTTAGGGTCAAACAACGATCAATCTCTATTTAAAATCCTTTCAATTTGTCTACTCGAAAAGTCTTAGATTTTGATTTTGTGATGAGAAGTTTATATCAATCAGGTCTGGGATCGTGTTTTGTCAACGCTTAAACATTCCATTAAAAAGTCTCACTTTGTAAACATTAAATTAAGTTTGTCAAAGAATTCTTCTGAGAGCCACAAGAAGTTTGTTTTGAAAAGTGATTGAGGTGAGCTGTGTGCGGTTATTCATTTCACTCTTCCTTTGAGTGGTATCTGTCTGCCTCCAGATGCCATTTCCAGCTTCAGAGCTTTGCAAAGTCCCAGCCTAATCTAGTCATAACCCCGTCAAAGCCCAACCCTAAGACTTAATATCCTTCCCAGGCACACAGACAACGTCGAAGTGAGCTGGCTAATAAATAGACAACCCTTTCGTCCATTGGACAATCCCAGCCAGCGGCGCTTTTTCTTAGCTAAGACCAAAAAACTGTTTTTTTGCTAATAAAGGTTGCTCTTGTTTTGCAAAATTGTCAGTCCGTCAGTGAGGCAGGCAGGCGGACAGGCGGACAGGCAGTCAGCTAAGCTAAAAGCGAAGGCCAGTTGGAGTTGTACATTAAACAGTCAGCTCATTGTCGTGCCTGTCGTGGCGTGGCGTCAGTTTTAGTTTTTCATCATCAACATAGACAGGAGGAGCAGGAGCAGGCGGAGACGGAGACGGCGATGGACATGCAATGAATGAAGCCACTTGAAGCTATAACAGTGCAATGCCATGATGACGACGACGACGACGACTAACGGGGCCCAACGCCAGCTAACTGGAGGTCATTTCGCAGTCACACAGCTATGAAGATGTATGGCTATGGCCTCTGATATGATGATGAACTGGCGGCGGCAGCTGCAGACACCCAGCGACGACCATCACGTTGTTGCCTGTGCCTTCCCATTCGTTTTTAGCCTTTTGAAGTAATTTGCAGTTGCTATTTCTGTTTTGTAATTGCTTATTAATGTCATTGTGCCCCAGTCCAGGGCTCTCGGAGGAGCTCTGGGCTGTGCAATAATTTCACTTGAAATGTTTTTAACAAATTTATGCTAATGTGATTTTGCAATTAAATAGAAGCAAAGTCAGAATGATTGAGCGGCGTAATGCACAAGTGCCAGGCGATTTATATGGGCCTCTGCATGATCAGCATCCGCATTATGATCGGCAGGCAAGTATGCGCTCTTAAATCATCTTTCCATATGTTCACTCCGAGTGTTTTGATGGCGCACCAAATGCGGTTGCAGACAAATGATGATGAAGTTGTCGGCGGTGGGCCAATGTGTAAAGGCTGTGTCTATGGCCGGGGCATATGGTTCTAGCATTTTGCATAACGAGCTGGCGGAGATTAGTTGATGTTCAAGTGTTTTTACCATGGTCGAGAGTGGGAATTGAGAGGACAAAATATAAGATTAAGATTTTGTTCCGTTAAAAGTTCCACAGCAAACGATAATAGGCTAACTCCAAAGGTTTCTTCAGCAGGGATCCAAAGTTCAAATCATTAAGAAATTCTATTTGGAAAAATCTCCGTTTTATTCACTTTTTACTCACTCTATACCCATGGTACATAAATCACCGGCAGACTTTTAGCACCGCATCTGCTTTTGCCATTTGATGTCTTTGTCTGGCCTTTTGATCTTGGCGTGTTCCCCATTCTGTACTCCATGTGTTTGTGCCAATCTGACTCCGAACTGAGTCTAGTAGCCGAGTCCAGCTGTGGTCCGACGAAATCTCATTACTTTAGATAATAAACTTTTCGCTTGTTTATATTGTTTTATGTACATAAATTACTTTAATATTTAAAATGCATATTTCACTCACCGAACGACGCCGACGACGCTCATACGCCCCATGTGGCACATCAAGTGCCAGCCATCACATGCAATGTGAGAAATCATGCATAAAAATTTATTATGTTCAAGCGCATGTTGCAACATCATGTTGCCTGCAACCATCATAATAATATCAACGGCAACAGAGCGCATAAAAAACTCGGAAAAAAGTGTATGTAAAAAACAAAAGAAGGAATCGTTAAGCTGAACTAGCCGAATTTAAAAATACACAAAGGGTTTAGTCGACACTAAAGAGTTTATTTAAATCAGGGATGCAAACCGGTTCTGAACCGAACCGGTTTTGTTTTTTCGCTCGGGAACCGAACCGTAAACCGAACCGGTGTGTTTTCAAAAATGCTGAACCGAACCAAAAACCGAAAATTAAAATGGTTCGGTTCGGTTCACTTCAGCTAGGTATTGAGTTACTTGCGAATAGTAAGAAAAATCAGCAATTAGCTTTACAATATTGCGAAAATACTTGGAAAAGCAGAGTTGTAAAAAAACTAAGAACATCAACCTTATTAAATTTGGTAAGAACCCAAGATTGTAATAAGCCAAGTCTTGATTGTATTTTCAGTTGGGGGTAAACTTACTTTAAACTCAAAAGTAAATATTTTATCTTTAATTGAGATTGGCTTGAAACAGAAAATGAGTATGAGTATTTCTATGGCTGGCAGGCCTGCAAAATTCATGTTAAAGAAAAGGGAGGACGACATAGCTCAGTAATTGTCAATTCTTTGGAAAAAGAGCTCCGCCTGTTTTTGAATTCGATTGCTTAGATTCCTGGAATCAAACTTGCTATCAGAAGAAGGAAAAAGGTAGCTAAATCTCCTTTAATGTTAATAATATTATTTGATAATTTTTTGAACTCGATAAGTAAATCGAGTTGGAAATACTGCCAAACAACTCAGTAATAGGGATTCAATTCCATGAAAAAGTAAAATATCGATTGTTAGCGTTTACCTAAGAATATTAAATTTTGGAATATTTACAGCTCGAGTAGTCTTAACAGTTCCACCCCACACAAGTGTCAGTAGAATGAACATTTTCCACATTGGCGATTGTTTTGTCAGACGCTCTTAAGTCTTTCAATATCGATGAAAATATACTAAGAGATATATTGTTATTAGGTCTTACCTAAAATTCCATTATATTGAAGTTAATTTAGGTGTTTTAAAATCTATATTATTCCCTGTTGTTTTGAAAATCAAATATACAAGTATAATAAAAACTATTGAAATGGAAATGTCTTCATGAAAAGAACCAGTCTCATCTATCAAAGCAAATTTAGAATTTATTAAAAAAATAAATGTTTATTGTTTAATAGGGTGTGTTCCCAGATCGAAGTCGGTTTCCGAATGAACTTATGGATTTCGAATTAAAATTGTTTAAGTTTATATGTGAAGTGCCTAATATGTCAGAGATTACTTGATGAGATCAAAAAAAATTGTAATTATTTGACAGTTTTGATCCGCTTGGCTTTCAGTAGTCGATTTTAAACCGTCAAAGTTTCTAAACAATATCAAGTGACCAAAGTTGTTTTCGTCACTTGATATGTAAAGTTTTAGGATTTCAAATTCGTAATTTTGTATCAGCCCGATTAACTGAAAACCGTAGTCTTTGTTAATGAATAATCCGAGTACTTGTATCACAAATATGTTTCTTTAGTTAATTGAACCGAACCGAACCGAAACCGCGGTTCAGTAAGCCCCAAAAACCATGCAATGAACCGAACCGTCGGTTCGAAAACTGTGTGAACCACTGAACCGAACCACTACTTATTTTCAAGTGGTTTGCATCCCTGATTTAAATGTTGAATATATATTTTTTCCAACTTCATGTCAAAGCTGGTATTCCCGCTGTCAAGCGTTCCACAAAATATATAACAACGTGCAATTGTTTGCCGGCACATCGGAAAGTGCAGCAATGCAGCAACAGCGAGGCCTCAGCAGCGGCAACATCATTTGAACTGTCATTAAACTTTGACTATCATCCTTTTATTATTTGGAGCTACCGGCAGCCCAACGCTCTCATGAGTGTGTCCCAAGTGCTGTTGATGCTTTGCCAGGGTATAGGAAAGGTGTTTGCAATGTTTGTTCATGTTGGGTTTAAATTTGAATTGAAAATTTCGTTTGTCTTCTTAGGCAAAGGGCAGCACTTTCGGTAGACTTTATTGAAAGCATTTTGCAGCGATGTCAGCGCAGGTGCACCTCTTGATCAAGCAGGTCCGTTATATGCCAACTATATGATATATACAGCCGATCTGCATGATGTTGACATTTTTTGAAAAGCTTGTCAAATTTCAATCAAAAAGCTTTAAAACTGACTGCGTGGCAAAGCTTTCTTTAAGGGAAAAATAATTTAAAAATCTATAAATTTGTAATTTGATTAGATACAGTAGAATGATTTCCACCAATATCAACTTGAGACCTGTCCGATAAACCAAACCGGAGATTTAACGTTTTTAAAAAACCATTTTTTCGTTTTTGACAATTTTTGAAAATGTTTATAAATTTTTAGATGCTTTTTGTGATGATCCCATATTTTGGTGCAGTCGGAAAGAACTTTTCAATCCCAAAACTAAGTCTATTGAATTTTAAAAGTTTAACCGACATGGACATCTCAATCCGTCTGTCGGCCATGAGCAGTTCGTCACACATTACACTGATCTACTACACCAGGCTGCAGGGTCGTTCCTCAGTGTAATGCTTAGACTCCTACCCATGCTGAATCATATGCCAGTGAGTGTTTCCAGAATAGCCGTCCGATAATCTAGTGAGCTTCCCAAATAGTTGACTAAGTTCTCCTAAAAGTTGTCGCTCTAGTATGCTGATTACCTCTTCTCTGTTGAGTAGCTGCTTACTGAAATGCAGCATTCTCAATTCTTTAAGGATTGGGCATCTGCCCAGCAAATGCCATATGTCATCGTTTTCTTGGGTGTTACATAGGGGGCATGATACATGTTCCGTTCGATTGTAGAAATTTGACGTTAATTTTATTAAGTCGAAGCGAGCTTTAATAATTCAAGGAATTTTTTGCGCTGATAGAGACAGATATTTATTGGATACTGTGTGGTTGGGATACTTATATATTCTCGAGGTACTAGAGCATTGTCGGTGGGTTCGTTCGCTTAAGGGCTTATGTTTGAGTATATTAAGTACGGTCGCGCGGAAGGTGTTCCATTGTCTTGCCGTTCTTGTAGCACTTCGCCAGTCTAGTCCCAAAGGCCTACATAGCTCCTCTAGTCCAGAAATCCAAAAACAGTTGCAATCCGATTCCAGTAGATTGCCTGTTAGGTAATTAGGTAGACGCTGATCATCGTTCTTATGCTGAACTTTACCTATATAGCCAAGATGCAGATCCAGAGAATATAGGTGTGCATCGTCCAGGCCCGTTTCTAGTGCTAACGCATAGCTCGGTGTGCAAGTCGGTAAATGCAAGACCTTCTTAAGGAAAAGGGTTTGGAGCCTGTCCACTTCTTCAAAGGGCCTGCATCCCTAGACTTGAGCTCCATAGGATTGAACTGCTCGGAATACTGCATTAAAAAGTTTCCATTTGACATTAATGCTAACTTCATTTTTGGCTAGAAAGTTGTTCCATGTTACATTCATACATGTTTTGGGTTTATCATTGCGCCTAATCACGTGTTTTTTAGAGGAGACTGTAGGTGTGAATATAACTCCAAGGTACGTGAACTCGGGCGAAATTTTAATGGGTTCTCCTTTAAATGTCCACCGCTCCGCCGCTGTCAATCTACCACCTTTCCTAAAGACCATAATTTCGGACTTCGATAGATTTATCTCCATGCTCCATGGATTCTAAATTACGCACTGTGCTGATATATGTTAAGAGGACAACTACTTCTCTTCACAGTATCTGCATATTGGGTGTTTGCTACTCCCAACTATTATAGGTGTCTCCGCAGTCTGAGGGCATTCTACCAGGTGTATACCTAGGAAATTGATCCAAGCGTATGCTCTTCCTTTATAAGGAGCTGTTCTATGGTGTGTTGGTTCATACCACATTAGGGATTTGGGCCTAACATTGCGGTGGCTGCACCCATAAGTGCCAATATCATCACACAGGAACAAAAATTATATGATCTGGGTCTCAAAATTATATTTTTAAATTTTTTTTTTGAGATTTTTATATTCATTATTACACAAGGGAAAGAATAAATTACAATGGACAGGAAGTAAGTTAATCCAATTCCATTGCTGTGCTCTTCTCTTTTAGCTAAGTACTGTTATTTATTGTTTCACACACTCAGAGAACTACTCGGCTTAAACACTGTCATTTTCGCCCTTTATTTTTACTTTTCTAAAAATTTTATAAATTACTTTGCTGAAAGTTAGTGTAAAATTCCTTAAAATATAGAAAATGTTTTAGAAGTTTTTGGGCAATTTTTCTAAAATCACAAAAAAAAGAAAGAATTTTCTGAATAATATGGCTATTTTCTTCAAATTTGGGGTTAAATGTCCTAAAAACTAGAAAATGTTATCTAAGATATTTTTCTATTTTTTTTTTAAATAGTGCTTTTTATCATAAATAATTTTTTTCTCAAGAATAATTTTTTTCTCAAATTAAGGGTATAAAAATTAATGATTGAATGTCCTAAAAATAGAAAATTGGTTATAATTTTAGGTAACTTTTTCTTAAAACCTAAAACATAATAGCAAATACATACCAAATTATCTTATACGGAAATCATCAAAATAATAGAAAAACTTTTAAAGAACTATGCTTATTATACAAAATTTTATTCATTGTTCATTCACATTCTTGGAACTAGACTTGGTTCTACGACCTATTCTACAACTTAATAATCAAATTTGGGTTAAATATATTTTTTGTCACCTAGTTTTTTCTTATTTCAATGGGCTGATAACTAAAATCATCTGCAGAAACAGAAAAAGAACGAATTTAAAATTTCTTGGCCCCGCCTGGCCCCGCTTTTTTGCATAATCCATACCTTCCTTTCCTCTTGTGAGTGTTTAAAAAATTAAAAAAATTTCCTTTAATTCTTCTCTAATATCATTTGACAAATTGATATATTTTACGGCTAAAGTGAAACGTTATGGTTTAAAAAAGAATTGAAATCGATTTGGATCTTATTTTTCATCCGCAAGAGAATAACTTCTTTCTGATTCAATATAATACCATTTACTTAAATTGATATAAAAAAAATTTTAAAACAGAATGATGACTAAATGGTATAATATTATTTTAAGAAATAATTAAACATATCCATTAAATATTTGGAAATATCGAAGTTAAATAAATCTGAAAAATAAAACATTTTTTTGACATGTATAACACAGAGGAACAAAATTCAACTTTTTTTTTGTGCCTGGGACTGGGACCAATAAATGGTGAAACTAGAGGCATTAGGTAGCAACACCTCATACCCAGTTTTTCTGGAGCACGTCAAGGACACTTTTATACTAGCAACACAAAGCTACAACCTGTGTTGCTGGTTAAAAGAAGATGAAAGCTAAAATTTTGAAAAATTCTCCAAAGCTGAAAGGAATCACCAGTATTCTAATATAAAATTCCCGCCTTTAACGGATAAACGGTTAGTACCATGCCCATTGAGGTCTAACTTAGAATATGGAATTAATGGAAAACCACTCGATAGAATTAATGTGTAAGATTTTAACTATATGGTGGTTGCTAGTAATAAATGTGCCCATTAAACGCGAACTTGACGTGCTCCAGAAAAACTGGGTATGAGGTGTTGCTACCTAGTTTCACAATTTATTGGTCCCAGTCCCAGGCAATTTTGAGTGTTCCACAGTGTAATACAGTGAAATTCGTGCTAAAATATAACTCTGTCAACATTTCGTCTCTGGATTGGAGAATTATATGGATTTTCTTCTCCAGCTTATCAGAATCCCTTAGTCTTACTATGCGGATCTTACCTAATCCATCTGCTGTCTTTCTAGCTTTATGATGGAACTCGAACCTTTCGTTCGAACTTTCTGTATCATTTTAGAGCTGTGCAGCATTGGCTTAATGGGAAAACTCATTTCACTTCTCACCTGTTTTAATACGAGATGCAAATAGAGTTATAGGCTATTCACACTGAGCACATCTAACATCTAACATCCAACATCCTGAGTCATAAATATTTACCGTGGCGAAATTTGCTATTTTTGTAGCTTTTACCTATTAGACATCGACCCACTTAGCATTTCTACAAAACAATAGTTTAAAAATGTTGGCAAAGCAAATGGTTATTAAGCATTTAAACTCAGGATGTGGGATGTTAAATGTTAGATGTGCTCAGTGTACAAAGCCTATTACAGTAAATATCGGTTATATGACGAGCCGCTTTTATGCAAATACCGGTTATATGCAAAAATAGAACATTTTACAGCATTATGCACAGTTTTGATATAAGAATTAAATTGCTTGTATGCAAATCGCTTATAAGCATATATCGCTTATATGCAAATATTGTACATCAAATTTAAAATTTCTGCGTACTATTTTAATCGGTTGTAAGCAAATTTTGCAATACAATTGCTGATAGCTGAACATATGACTTTGTAATAAAATCTGCAAAAATTGTACATCATATTCTAACAACTTTAGAAAAATTTCGATTTAAAATGACTTAAAATCCAAGAATTATCAAGAGATTAACCAAATCCGCTATCAACACGGAATTCTTGGTAGACCAGTCTTACTCGCGCTAAGGAAAAAGAGCTCGCCTTAAAGCTAAATGAAGACTATCAGGCCTTTTCTCAATTCCACTTCGGTTTTCGTATAAACGTTTGAATTGGCCAATCTACTCTTACAAATTTGAATGGAAGATGTAAAAGAAATCTGTCGTTACTAGATCAAGGCTTCGTTTTTCTTGTCATTGAGCTGTCGGTTTCAACTGCTTGAGCAAATCCACTTTTACTGAAAGCGGATCTAGTAACCGTAGATATAAGTGTCACTTTCCATACAATCTTAGAAACATAAAGTTCAAAGAACAAACGTGTATAAGAAAGCCGAAGTGGAATTGGGAACAGGGCTTTATGCTTCACATTGGAACGGTCGTCAGCGTTGGTTCAAAACTAAATTTTTTTAACTTCGGAAATATTCATACAGAATCCAGTAAAATAATACTGCAAATGAGCTGCTTTTAACTCAAATCATTTGCCGCAAACTCACGCAGAGTGCATATATAATGCAAGTACTGTAAAGTTCTACGGCATGAAAGATTAAAAGAATTAATAACCCAGAAGCAATTCTGATGTTTTAGTGCAATGAATCCCAACTGTCATAAAGGTCCGAAGTTGCAAAGTTCAATTTAAATAGGTGCCGAATACATTCAATGCGACAATGATCTTGCCTGATTTGGAATTATTTTGGACGGGAATATTGTATTATCGTATCGTATTGAATAAAATTTTAAATCCATTTGAGAATAATTATATTGTTCTATGTGAATTCGATACAAAACATTCCTTATATTTATAATAATAATGTTAACGCTTTTTAAGAAGTGAAGCTCAGATCTTGGAAACTGCTGAAAGAAAGCAACTATAAAAAATATAACAGATTTTTTTAAATCAATTTGTGTAAGACATATTAAAAAGACCGAAACTAAATCTTAGTAGTAAAATCCATTTGCGACATTTCCAACGGAAAGTGACTTAAGTTATCCTTATCTTATAGCAAATTTACCCCTAAGTATTAACCATAACTAACAAATAGCCATTTTTTTAAAACAAAATGAACATAATTTATTGAATTGCTTATATGCAAATTTTTGCATACAACCGATTTATTGTTTATATGCAAATAATTTGCATATAACCGATAACCGCTTAAATGCAAATATCGCTTATATGCAACAATTTTTCTGCATTATTACTTTTGCATATAAGCGATATTCACTGTATATTGCACAGCCGACAAACTCGGGTAGGTTTCACTACGAAAGTTGTTGTCCAGCGACATATATTATAGATGAAAATACTGTCCTGAACTTTTCATAATAGCTCTGGTTTTCTACTCCTTCGTGTACTAAATGGTACAAAAACCAATTCATAAACATCCCATTGAACATTCTCTTGTGTGTAACATAGTTTTTCATTTGCTCTTATCCTATTAGCTGGTCACTAAATAGTCGGATCCCTTAACTTGGCTTAGCAGATGGTTTGTTACTGCTGCCAATTGTTGCTGTATGAATATTTTTTTGTTCCTGCATTGCGCCTGCATTGTTTTTTTTTTTTTGTTTCTAACACGTGAGCTTACCGCAGTGCACGTTGCACGTAGCTGTTGCTGTTGCTATTGTTGTTGCTGTAGCCTTTGTTTGGTGAGCTTTACAGCAGCAGCAGCAGCAAAAAGTGCTGCACATGTTTACAACATTTGTGTTATGAATTTTCTCAATGTTGTGGTTGAATTTTTTTTTACAATTTGTTGTTGTGGTTGCCCTCTTTTCCTTTTGTGCATTTCTCATACATAATACTTACAAGTAAGTGCATACAGAGTCCAGATGCCATAATAGATGTCTTTGGTATTATGGCCAGTTGCATTTGTCAACACAAGGACGCCTAAATGAGAGAATGAAGAGATTGTTGTCATTATTCATTTAGCCAGCAGCTGTGGAGAGAGTTTGTAAAGAATTGTGGGGGTCAATCTATGGTTCTGTACGAAAACATTACGTGGACTTGAACTGAACTTATATTTAAAAACTGCCCTTAGCCAAAGAGGTAGTTTGGTATAGATCGGAGCCTTATCTCAGAAAAGTTTTATGCTGTAACAAGTGCTGGCCATTTGAAGAAGAAGATTTGGAGGATGGTCACACTGAATATATAGAACACAGTTGAAGAAGGCGTTAGTAGATTAGTGAAAGACAGACAATCTGAAAGACTGCTAAACTAGGACCCCGATTATATATGTAAACTGTAATGATTAAACACCGCTTTCTAGAGGTTTCAAACTAGCTAAATGATTACAGTTTCGTTCTGATTTATTAATTACCACTTACCCCTGAATATGATTTGAAATCCGAGTATCTCTTGTAGCCATTTGGATTTACTTTTTGGTGTGTTTTCTTTAACGCCCTTACGAAATTTGAAGCCATTTGCGCTGGCTTTGTCTGGGGAGCCATTAAAAAAACTTGGAAAATATTTTGTTAACAAAAATTAAAAAAAGAGCACAAAAAAAACCTTCCCCAAGTGGGTGGCATCATTTTTGGGTTCTCTGTTCAGCCGCTAGGCTGACCATTTCAATTGAAAATCCAATCTGGACTGAAGTGGCTCATATGTGCAGTTCCCACAGCAATTAAATTTGAACACAGGCTGCCCAAGGATAACGCACAGTGACGTCGAAGCAGGGATGAGGGGAGGGAGGCAGGCAGGGCAGAAAGAAGTTGACATGCTTGGCAAACAAACAAACAAGAGTCGAGAGAAAAAAAGGCTACCAAAAGACAACCGCAGACATGCAACAACAAAGAGGCGCGCATATGTGTGTGCCCCACACAAAACAAAAAGGACAACACAACACTCAGCTGCTTTTTGGACATGAAGAAGACATCGCCTCGCATCGCTTTTTTTCCGTTTTAGTCCTAGGAACAACAACTGCAAACTAAAAAGGACAACGGCATACAAATAACATTAAGCCGGCGAAATCAGCAAGAGGAATCCAATGTCGATGATGCGGGCCACAGGGCCCGGAGAAGAGACCAAAGGACATCATCGAAGGTGAAAGCGCTCCACAGAGCCATGAAAATGACAATGTACTACCCTTTCTCTCTCTCCCTCTCTAACTATCTGTGCATGTGTGTGACACAAAACTGGCATTAGGCAAGGATTTGCGTTGATTATGGACAGCAATGGGTTTTAGCTTCAGCCATTTTCAAATGAAAAGACAATGAAAGGTTTGTCGTTTCCATTTCCCCCTCTACCTCTACCCCTGCCCGCTGCTCGCTTGAATAAACAATAAGACAATAATGCCATAAAGAGTCCCAATTTCAGGTGAGAGACATCCGAATCCGAGTTTTGGATGGTTTGCCAGCCGGCATTTTGTTAGATAAAACTAATTACATTGTGTTTGGGCCTAAAAGATTTATGCTAAAACTATGGATGGGTCAGCAAGTTGTGATGTTTGTGGCACAAACTGCTGTGCTGCCTGATCAATAATAAATTTTCAATTACCGGCAACTTCCTGCTGCATTCGAGTGGAACTAAACTGATTTTTACTACTCAGCGGGAGGGAGAAAGGGGAGATTAAGAGGTGAACTTATGATTTTGAAAAGTAAATATAAAGTGAAAGCCCCGCAAGCGATTGTCTCTGGATCCCTTCAGGGGGCGAAGACATTTCGCTATTTACACATATACGAGCCGAACGTATGCCCTAGAAGAGGAGAAGAAAGTAAATGGCCTTTTAGTCGCAGTAATTAAAAGGAACAAGCCTACGTTGGGCTCGTATCTGTGTAAATAGGCTTGCCAATCGCTGATTTAAAAAAAGAGAGACAAAAGCTAATACCTCTCACTCTTACTATTTTCTTAATTTGCGATTATTTATTTTTGATTTTCTATCGGTCCCACAAAAAACTTTTTATCCAGATGTCCCTTGTCTCTCTCTCATGTTTTCCTTCACAGAACATTTCAGATAATTGTCTTTGCCAGCTGCACTTCAGCTTCGCTGTCACTTGCGCCCTGTTGATGCCATCATTTAAAAAAACATTCACATAAACATATTTTATTATTAATTCATTAGGCATTTTTTAATGGGCAGCATATTTCTCGTCTCGTGGTCTCTGGGCTGGCACTTTAATTGTTAATTAGTTTAATGTGCAAAGACAGGGCCACATGGCCAACCTCCAGTGACACCCGAAAGCAGTCGCCAAGTGTCGCCCCCACCGGCAGACTATTTATTGGACGTTCTAATTGGAGAGTTCGTTGAATTGGAAACCACAGAAATTGTTGTCTGTCTGGGAGTTATGAGCCTGCCCTGCCGTTCGCCCACCCACTTAGACAGGCCATAAAAAAGCCCGGCTAATAATTAAGACTCCCACCCCATGGCAACGACACAAATGAACATAAATGGGCGCAAACCATTTTCGGGGGGTTCGTCTAAGGGCGTGCTAATCATAAAAGGAAAATACAACGAAAATTATGAATTTGTTTGGCGTAATTTTACACGCTCAACACGAATTGACAGGCCACCGAACTGAACCCAACTGAAAATCCAATAATGACCCAATTTTGTGCATCGAAATTTATGTTTATTCGGTTCTTTTTTTACGTTTTGCCTTTTCCTTTTCCCAATATATATTAATATGTATAAAAATTAACGGAGGAAAAAGAAGACCAAAATCGCAGCGCATAACAAGAAAATTACTTTTTAATCTTATGAGTCATTAGAAGACATTTTCAAGCATAATGCTCAATGAAAGAGTCGGGGTGGGGGAAGTGTGAAGTTCCGATAAGGTGAGAGTGGGAATATGATTTTTAGATTTTCCTTAAGCTGGCAGCTCCTTTGTTTTGTTGAGATTGGATTGGGGTTTTTGGGTCTGCAGCTAATTTTGTTATGTGTGAACGTTTGTGAAGAACGAAAGTCTGATAAGACTAGGGCTTACTTATGGAAATGAAGCTGTTCGAAGAGAGAAGTGCAAGGTGTGACTGGCTAACCATGTCACTGACAGCTATTCAATAATTTCATATTAAGCCAGTTAAGTGGTTACTTTTACTGTTAATGAATATTTTAATACAGAATTGAAAAGGCCAACTTTACTGATTGGAGTTACAAAAGATGCAAAGTAAACGTAAGATTTTGATTAAATTGTCTAATGTTTGAAAAATCTAATGTATGCTGATGACTTGAAGTTTTTTTTATCTATTTGTGACCTTAGTGATGACCTACACTGAACAAAAAAAAAATCAATATACATGGGATCAAATCAAAATGACCCGTTCAGAAAAAGGATCAAGTTTATGCGATTTTTTTAATCCTAAGAAAGAATACATTTATACCGGGGTAATCTTATAAAAAATTGTATTAAGCAAATAATTCGAGCACAATTTAATCCCATAACTGGACTAATTTTAAGCATGTTCTAGATTAACTTAAGCTTGATATGTAATATTGATTTAATCCCTGGATAGATAACTCTTCTTCCTTCTCTCCGCTACGCTCCTCAAAGACCACACCAGTTTTGGTTAACTTAAGACTTTTGAAAAGCAAAGAAATAAATATAAAAATGTTTGGCTCCACTGGGACTCGAACACACGACCATTCGCACTGAACACGAATGGAGTGGCATCTTATCCAACACCACCATATCCATCGGTTATTGCAGCATGTCTCAAAGGCTACAAAAATTTATTTCCTCTTGCTCTCCAATTTATGGACATTTGATCTCGAAAGGGATTGTAGTAAGCACATTTGGAATGATCCAAGTTCGAAAGGCATGGACCAATCCTTAAACAAATTAAATTGTGTGGAATATCCTGAAAGTCGAGATTGAAATTTCAGACATCAAACACCCATAAAAAAACGTCGAAGCAACAACAAGCCAATCCTACTTCAAGAAAACCGCTACAGCAAATGCTTCATTCCAGAGATGTTACATGTTATAAACACACCAACAGACAAGAGACTTAACTACAAAACGGAAGAGAGAAACTGCAGGCACTTACTGACCAAACAATAGAGCAGTATAGAAAATGTTTTTCGTTTCTTGTTCAAAACAATGGTACATTATAATTGAAAATTGTTTTGTAGTATCCCTGAAGATAGTTGCCGAGAGCAACTGAAATATATTAGATAAATCTACGATTTAGAAAGGCCTCTAACTATCAACTTAAAAAAAAAAACTTAAATAAAAATGACAGCTAAAAACATTAAACTTAGACAAAGTTTGACAGATGGGTTTAATCACGACGAGAGCAGTGTTCCGAGCTTAATTGATCGTACAATGCTAATATGCTTTATAATTTCAAACATATACAGGGGTGTTCTAGAAATCTCTAGAGATTTTCATGTAAACGATTGCACTTCGAACTAAACTAGGACTACTATAGTTGAAAAGTGTCAAGGAAGGAAAACCGTACGCTTCAAATCTACTTGGCTTTGAGCAGGCAGTTTCAAATCGCTCAACTTTTGTCATCTAATCTAGTAGCCAGGCATATTGAGCCCTTAACAATAATGTGGATCTGGAAAACCACAGAAGCGGTAAGAGCTATTATTCGATAATTACTAATATGTCTAACATGCACACTGTTCCAATAACGAGAAAAAGAGCACTGTCGATTGCGTGCCTCGAGGTGTCAGAGAGGACTATTTAGAGAGGCGGTTTGCGCATTTTGTTGCTGAAAATCGATGTGCCCAAAAGATACTTATGTGCCCGATACGTTGTGGATCACGTGTTGAGCGACGCATACGTGGGCCAGCTTTAGTATTGGAGCGTAAGAGCCGGTGACATTTTTGGAGGGGTCGCGGCGTTTCTCTAGTATTTTGTGGTGTGTGGTGTGTGTGTGTTGCTTATTCTCCTTTTTGTCTAATTATTTGTTCTTGACTTGCGTTTTTCTCGGGTTTGCGCTTGATTTTTGCGTGTTTTACGTTTCCTTTTGTGTTGCGGTTGTCTTGTTTGGTTCTGTTACTTTCTTTTTTGTTTGTTTTGTTTTTTTGCGTGTTTTTGCTGTTTGTACTGTTGGCCTATTTTTTGTGCTGTCTCGTTGCTGGTGGTGTTTTTTGTGGCTTGGCCGTGGTTTTGTGTCTTGTGACTCGTTTATATACGTGATTGGTTTGCTGTCTTGGCTTGGTTTGACGGTCGTGTACATCGTAGTTGATGCTGTTGTACGGATTCTTTGCTTGCTTTATTTTTCAGGGTGCGGTTGTCGGTCCTTTACTCTATGGCTCTTCGTCTGATGTTTTATTGATTGGTGTTGTTTAGTTTGGGGTCGTTTGTGGAGTTTGGTGAAAGTTAAAGAGCTACTGTAGTGTTTCGCGTACGGGATCTTGTGTCTACGTCGTGTCGTCCGATGAAAGCACTCTCCGTTTCGGCCCTGGTTTGTCGGTGGAAAATTATTCTCCAGATTGTGAGTTGTTTCGGATGACTGATGTGATTTGATTGTACTGCGGTGGCCGCGGGTCGGGTGGTGTGTGGGCTAACGTGAGCAACTGACCCGAGTTAGTTGTCATCCGGACGATTGTTTATCCCTAACCTTTGCGGCGTGAACGTATGAGCCGGTAGAGCAGTGATGCTTTGCGTGTTCATCGATCGGACATGCCGATTGCGCAGCTAGATGATTGACGGCGTATGGCGTCTTGGAAAAACACTTAGTGATTTTTGTGGCTGGTGTTGTCCGCTTGTACGCTTTGCGGTTGTATTGTAGTATAGGTAGGTGAACGATTACAAGAGGACACGCTGTCTATTGTCGTGCCGTGTATATTTGGTGTGCCTTTTCAAAATTGTTTGGCTCTTCCAACAAAAACACTACGGGGTTGCGGATAAACGCTTGCAAGATTGGCGCGCATTTGTTTCCATTGTTTAAGGAGTATTGCGAAGAGATCAGCATTTATGATGCCGGGTTTCCGGTAGGCAGGTGGCGTATCCCAACGATTATACCCGTTCGATGTGTCACGAAACGCCTGTAGTTGTATAGTTTGATGTCGTACAGCAACGTCAATGCACTCTGGTCAAAAGTTTCCCAAGTTGCCCTGGTTGGAAGTGAACGAGTATCTGATTTGCACGAGTTTTAAGAGCTTCCATTGATTACCAAGGAAATACTTGCAGAACACGGAAAATATTCTGAAGATCCACAAAATAACATTTAACGAGCTCGAAAAAAGAGCTTAAGTCAGGTAAACGAGTTTGCCTAGCGACCCAATACGGACAGGGTTAAGTTAAAAGCTAAGTTTTTTGGTCCTTATAAGGTTGTACGAGTTCGAGCTCATGGTCGATACGATGTGGAAAAGGTGGGTGATCACGAAGGTCCAGGGAAAACACAACAGTCGCTGAGTTTATGAAAAGTGGGTTCCCAGTTGAGTCATCGGACGATTCATCATTCGAGTCGAAGAAAGATCAGGACGGCCGAATGTAGGATCTGGAAAAACCACCAGAAGCGGTAAGAGCTATTATTCGATAAATTAACTATCGATATGTCTAACATGCAACACTGTTCCAATAACTGAGAAAAAGAGAAGAACTAGTTCGCTCTGAGAATGGAGTGAGATTGCGTCAGCCAAGCGAGAAAGAAGTGTGTCTTGAGTCGTGCGTTCGTAGTTGCTCGTTGCTTAAAATTCATCCTAATTATATTAATAATAAGTTCATATCACATTCATATTATATTCAATAAACATTAAATTACAAGTGTCCTGGATTTATTATTGGCGAACTTTGGCGTGCCATCCTACATAAATTTAAACAGTTTTAATATGAAATGCTCACGTTTATACGAAAACCTCTAGAGATTTCTGGGACACACCCGATTTTCACGATTTCGGGACGATTTGACATTTTTTACATAAAGCTATCTTTTACATAAACTGACAAATAACAAAGTAAACTCTAAGTTTATCTGACACATAGCAGTTATTCAGGAGAACAGAATTCAGTTGGTTGCTTCTCTATTGTCTTATAAGGCTGCCATCTTTACCGCCACTCTTTTGAAGGATCTTATTGAGCCTTTGGGTTTGAATACTACCTTTGCTCTGCATTAACTCAAAGCACTTTCCCTTACACTCAAAAAACTATGTAGTAAAAATTCCTAGTGTTTGCGGCAACAAAATATTTTCCATGAACTTTATCTGACGATTGCCGTTTGCCACAATCTGTTCAGCGTGCCGCAATGGGGCAACTCTTTTGTGAGTGCGCTGGCCTCTCTCTCCCTCCCGAGTTGGAAAACTATGATCCAACAAAGGACTGCGTCTGGCCAGGCATTCAATGGTGGAAAACACAAACAATTGTAATGACAAAACCAAACTAACCACACGGCCAAGAGATGAGAGATAGGGAAAGGAGCCTGGTGGGTATAGATGGATGCTCCGAGATGGATGGACGCAGAACGCAACGAGTTTTTATACAATAGAAAATATAAAAATCTGCTAAAATCATTCATGGGGTTTTGTGAATTCCACAGAAAACTGACAAAACTGACAGGCCGGCAGAGTGCGAGAGAGGGATGGACAGGACAAAAGCAAAACGCTGTGCGGCAAACATGTTGACAAAAATTGCACACAAAATGCTGGAAGAGATTCGCAGGGGTTTCGGTTAGGGACAATGGTCACATCCATCTAGCTGTGTGTGTGTGTCTGTATGGGTGACGCCCTTTTAGAAGGGCGTTTAAATAAAAATCTGATTAATTTCTTTTATGTGTGTTCGGGTTTTTGTGTCATTGTGTGGCCAAGAGCCAGAACCATAAGCAAAGAATCAGCAAACCAAGACCCTAAGCAAAGGAGGAAAGGTGGCAGGAAGCAAGGATGAAATGGGCAGTGACATGTTTGGTGCTGGGCAGGGGCAAAAGGCACACATCGCATGACATGTGGCATATGCCGTATACGTATACAAATGTGTCTGTGTGTGTTTTTATAAGTGTCTGCAGCTGCAGGTCAAAAGTTTTTAGTTTTTGTACTTGGCAACATTGTTATACAATGGGGAAGTGATTTGGAAAAAAAAATAGAAATGAATTAAGGTGAAAAGATAAGAACAATTGAAATGATCAAAGTTCAAGTTTCTAAACTTACAGTTGTAGTTTCAAATAATAGTGAAATGTACCTCATACACGGCAACAAAAAGTGCCTGGTCGTCGAAGTGAAATCCGTGATATCCAGGCTGGAGTCAGCCATAAACGATGTCGGAAGTAAGTCAATCCGATCAGACGTACGAAAGGATTGACCTGAGTAGGGATTTTTTAATGATTTAAAGTGAAATCGACGCAAAATTGTCACCATTTTGGTCTGACCCTCAATCATAGCTTTAGAAAATTTTTTACTATTTTTTTTTTACACTAAACTACAAAAGAAGTGCCCAAAATCGATTTTTAATTTCTCAGTGGCCGCCATTTCGTCAAAAAAAATTACAAAATTTTTTTCAAAGGTCACACTAGAATGTCATCTATACCGACTATAACCCCGTTTTTAGTATTCGTTTCACACCGCCAGCACTATACCTATTTTTTTTTTAACCCTCCCACTTTAATGGCCGAGAACTTTTTGAACAGCCCTCGTAACAAAGCAGTAAAATTTTTTTGAATACTTTAATCTGTTTGTAACATAATTAAAAAACAGAGTTGGAAAAACTTTCTGCGTTTTAAAATAGGTTTTTTTTTAAAAAGGCCCAAAAAACTGCCTCGACATGGATAATACCACCTTAAGTTGAGCTCATTATTCAATTCGAAAAAGCTGAAAAAAAAATCTCACATTGTGTATGCAGGTCAGGGCAGGCCAAATGGAGAAGACAGAAAAATATACCTGTATCCCTCTAACAATCAGTGAGGCACGGCTTCAGCAAGCATTCGGTGTAAACTTCCGAGTAAGAGGGAGAAAGTTGTAGCGAACAGCCTGTTAAGATTTGAGTAAAAAGTTGACGAACCACCAGGCCATATCTAAATCTCAAAAATCACACCGTAATGAAGACTGGTCGCTATTGAAGTCTCTTCAACACTGGCTAGAATATCTGGACTAAAAAATTTCTCAGTTGACAACGCTTCTGTCAGAAATTACTCAGCTGATCGCTCTCACTGGCGCTCTCTGGAAACATTTGGGAATATGTACGTCTCGCTCTTACCACTGTGGTTTGCTATATGGCCCAATAAGTATCGTATCTCGTTGGGGACAATCGCTTAAGACCGCAAATGTGATCTCTTGTACTTATTGCAACTCACCAATTACCTTCTCATGTTGGAAGTGCTATAACTGATAAGGAATTCGAAGACAAATATCCTTAAGTTGTAAGAAAAGTTTGAGTATGTATGTGTACCTTTTGAACTGACTGTATTAGTAAGAGAACTTACTCTCGGATTCTTTCCCTCTTTTGCTTTGGCATTTGAGTTCCATACTTGCTTAAGTTTCGAATTAGGATCAGTTGATTTCCAAGTACAGATCCTCCATTGAAACGAGCTTTTTTAGGTGAATACAAGAAATCACTAATTTCAAGTGAAAGTAATTATGAGTCGTTCATGTTTTTTCAATCAGTCGAGATCAAATCAACTTTTTTAAAATTGATCTTAGCATGTCATCTACATACCATACAAAAAACTTAATCATATTCGAATTTAGCTTCCCTTTCTTGTTAACTACCAACTTATCCCTTCCCCCAAACTGTATTTGTCATCAATATTCTTCAATTAACTCTCCGTCTTTCGCCTGCTTCCAGTTGCTTTTGTCCTGCTTTTCCGGTACTTAATCATATTTCAATTTTTCTCCCTGTGGTTATTATGCACTCATACTTGTTATCCACCTCCTGCGAGATTATCGCTGTCTGTAAAATGATTGCTAAATGTGTTTTTAAACCGAGAACTTGCCAAAAACCAATGCAAACCCCTCTCAGGATTCGCACTTATTTTCCAGCATATTAGTTATGTGCCATAAACAAGATGCGACGGTCTTTGTGGCGCCACAGCCCAATGCAGCAGCAGCAGCAGCCTGGAGAGCGCCAACGAAGCACAAAATTAGGGAAGCCTCCTACTCCCACATGCCTTTGCCAGCATCATCATCATCAGCGCAGCAGCAGCATCAGCTCCAACCTGCGACAACTTTGCAAAACACAAAACCAAATTGTTCAATGGCGCCGCAAAAATGACCAAAATGCGATGCCAGCAGACGCGCCGCCATTTTATTTGCAGCACTGCCACTTCCGGCGGCAAGTTGTCCACCTCCAGCTCCAGCTCCAGCCAAAAGCTGCAAATTGATGGCGACTGGCGCACATTCAAAACGCTTTCATTATTGTCATAAGCTGCTCCGGCGGCGGCGGCGCTTCTTGCGATAGCGCTGAAAAATTCTACAGCGTACTTTTCGATTTCCGTTCCGTAATATTCAAGTGATTACGTCGCAGGCCACAGGAAGCAACAAAGTGCGCTGGGCAACTTTTGCGCTGACGTGAGCTGATTTCAGGACTTTGGTCCAAGTGCTGGCCGCATTATTTGTGTTGGGTTCGGACTTGGGTTCGGGTTCGGGTTCAATGACAAAGTTTACTACCACTAGGTATTTATAACTATTATTTATGTAGCCCACCGCCCCCTGCCCTCCCTTCGGTCCGGCCCCACCCCATTTTAAATGCTCACTGATGCGCAACGAATTTCTTAATGGTGCAATTTGGCGTTTTATGTTTGAAGTTTAGGCGAATGGCAAAAGGCGATTTCGGCGCAACGCAGTGCGGTCGGGAGGACCAATTTTTTGATGTACGCTATCGCTACGTGTATAAACTTTTCGCCAACAATTATGGCCGGGCCGGGACGGGACGGGCCTGGCAGACGACCAAGGCATGAGCAGGCGCTTCTTGGCCAGGACCTTTCGATATTTGCCATTATTCATTAATTTCATGGTGTTATTTCCGCGCCGCTTTTTGGCTTCCGGCAAATGTTTAAACTGTAATCACAGTACTTTTTGCTTCTTCCTTTTTTTGAAACTTTTATTTATGCGGTAATATCTTATTGAATGGAAAATATGGTTTTTTATTGAATATTGGTGGTGGCAGGAGAGGGCCTGAGAAGTAAAGTTGGGTAGGGGCAACGATTTATAAGTAACTCGGTATGTTTAGAGGACGAAAATTGACCCTCTTAATGCAAATGTGGTAAGTTATTGAAGACAAAAATTTCACCCTTATAAAAGATCCTTCAAAAAGTAACTTAAAGTCTATCTTGAACCGAACCTTTTTCGAATATGTAGAGGAGTTACGGAATTTTAAAAGTCAATTATAGATTTATAGTCCGGTACTTAAGTACTTAAGTATCGAAAGCGTTGTGCGTCGTGAATGGATTGAATGAACATCTGATGACCTGACGAAAAAATGGGCAGCTTTTTTTTTAGGCATCATAAGTCGAAAATGGAGGGAAGAAATCGGATCGCAAAAGGAAACAGACTGAAAGTTTCAGCCGATGGGAAACTATAAGCTAAGGGAACCGAAGCGTACGCTATCGGTGGTACCAAACAGCAGACGATACCCATACCCAACCCTGTCATCAAGTTTACCACAGCCTCGGCCGGCTCCTCCTTGGTGCAGGTCAAAATTAAAACAAATGCGTACCAGCTGAATATGGAGTTGGCCATCTTCAAAGGTGTGGGGATTTTAAATGTACGGCAAATAAAACAAAAATTTTGAACTAAAAAAATATTTTTGAATCTCTAGTCAATCAATTTGGGGTCCAGGCTCAAAAGTGCCACTCGTCACCTTATCTTGTCGCATATCTGGCCATTCTTCAGGGGACGCACTCCACAAACTGCACCATCTGACCCACACTGTAGGCCGATTAGTCCATCTCTTATACAAACTATTTCAACCGATTTAAGTTGCCCGAACGGCAGACATCCAAATAATACTCTAAGTAAAAGTTATGGCCGACATCTCAAACAGATCAGCGTTTTTATGCCACCAGGTAGGAAAACAAAGTGGTAATGGCTGTAGACATATGACCACCCGATAACAGTACACTTGACTTGTAGGCCTCCTCCTCGACCTGCACCTGCTCAAAGTCACAGATGTGCCTCAAATGGACATTTGTTTTTCGCGCTTCTCAGAATAGGCCTTTAATGGAGCTTATTATATTCTGTACCAAAGGTACACAGAGTATATTAAGTTTCCTAACCTTATAAAGTTTATATATTCTTGATCAGCAATAACAGCCGAATTGATATAGCCATGTCCGTCTGTCCGCCCGTCAGTATGAAAAAAACAAATCTCAGAGATTATGAGTTAGATGGTTTGAGGTAGTTTCTGCCAGGCCAAGACTGCTGATGATTGAATTGTAGAAATTCTTGAAGCAGCGTTATACAGTTAACCAACTTCCTTTGTGGTATTGTGAGTGTCTTGTTTAAGAAAAAAATGAACAAAATCAGAACTTATTCACCTAGAGCGTGCTAGGTTCGACTCGTCGAACAGTAAAGTTGCCATCTTTAAAAAAATTTTCTGTAGGATCTAATAAAACCACATATTTACCTAATAAAATTATAATATAGTAAATTTCATTGGCTTTCAGATAAAAATAATTGCGGACACCCCCCACTTTGCAGGTGGGATCCAGGTGGTGGTTGAAAAAACCCTTACAAAAAGATGAATTTTCACCAAAAAAAAAAAATTATTTTAAACACGTAACCATAAATATTTTATGCCGAAAGTCATGTAAAATTTTAGGAAAAGGTCGAAAATAGTCCGTAATAATACATCCCGTTGAAAAAGTAGTACTAGGAGACTTTAATACACCTCTTAATATGACTTTTCGAGTAATTGAAACATCTCACCTGGTGAAACTATTATAGGTAGAATTTTTTTGACTTCGGATTCGTGTTTACTGGGACCTAATTACCCAAGAAAACAGCGCGGCGTAAAATGGGTTAAGACTATTTACCATCGTACTCTAGTACACTTTTTTAGTTCAGCTTTCCTCCGTTGTTAACTGTAGGGTTATTCTGAGTTGATAAGCCAAATTTATCTTAAGGTTAATAAAAGACTAACCCGAATCTTTATAGTTTACATTACTTTGTGTTTTTCTTGTAAAGGGTGATTTTTCAGCTATTATCTTTTTGGCAACACTAGTTTAAACAGCTCACGCACGTTTCGTGTTGTGTTTCACTGTCAAACATCTGCAGTTTTGTCTAAAATTTAAGCATGAATCGTCTTACAAACGAACAACGCTTACAAATTATTGAATTTTATTATCAAAATGCGTGCTCTGTTAAGAAAGTTCAAGTTAAGAAAGCGACGAAGCTCATTTTGGCTCAATGGGTACGTAAATAAGCAGAATTGTCGATTTTGGAGTGAATATCAGCCAGAAGTATTGCCAGAGCTACCAATGCATCTAGAAAAAGTCACAGTTTGGTGTGGTTTATGGGCTGGTGATGCGAATCGTAACGTAACAGTGAATGGTGAGCGCTACCGTGAGATGATATCCAACTTTTTTTTTGGCCAAATTCAAGAGCTTTACTTGCATGACGTGTGGTTTCAACAAGACGGTGCCACATGCCACACAGCACGCGCAACAATGGACTTATTGAGAGGCGAGTGCGGTAAAAAATATTAATTCACGTTCGGGATCAATCAATTGGCCGCCTAGATCGTGCGATTTAACGTCTTTAGACTCTTTTTTGTTGGGCTACGTTAAAGTTTATGTCTATATAGACAAGCCCGCATTGGAAGACAACATTAAAGCATTTTTTCGTGAGATACCGGCCGAAATGTTGGAAAGGACCATCTGAGGCGCAGCCACGATCAACATTTGCATGAAGTAATCTTCAAACATTAAATTATATGGACCGCACTATCGATTTAAATAATGATTTCATAAATTTTTCTGAATTTTAAAACTTTCCTATAGCTCTTAAAAAATCACCCATTATTAGCCTGTCGGTCGATTGGGGCGGTAGGTGGGCTGCTGACCGAAAAAGCAACAGCTTGGTGTCGCAAGGTTCACCTGAAGGTAGCTTAAAATCGAGTCAGTTATGGTTTCTAAGCCGCTTTCATTCCTGATTTAAATGTATGCTTTATGTAAGAAAAATATTTCAACCATTTTAATATTAGTTTGTTAATTCCACTTCGGTTTTATATTTAAGGTGAAGAAATGTGTGCTTTATTTATATCGAAATAGCAAAGCCTACTCAAACCATGGTTTAAATTAAATACATATTCAGTACACAAAATCAATAAAAATCATCTGGAAACAAGAGTAAATAAAGCCCATATTAAGTCAAACATTCAGTGTTATATGCCGCATCTCTGTAGTGATTAAAATGCATGGGAATAATGTACAGAAAAAAATATGCCAAGCATTTAATGAATAAAAAACGCTTGGCACTTGTGACAATGGCCACCATTATGACACCTTAAATCATAATGGCATAATGAATAACTGAATGCATCGCCATCAAGCCAATGTGTGGGTGGGAGCAAGCGAATGAAAATTAATTGGAAATGCATTTTGCATGCCATTGTCTTCAATTAATTTTCATTTCAATCACTTCGAATGGCTTGTAATGCGTGTTTGTGTGAGAAGATCGGAAACAATGTGAGTTTATTGTAACTAAAATGTGATGGGATACCTACTACTTCCCCTCAAACAAGTACCAAAAATTTAGATAATTAATTTACCAATTATGCCAGATAATATCACAAGTCTGTGGCTCTTCATTGAACAGCTTAAATTGCTTTTACTTTTCTGTCTGGCTATTCACTTAACCTAATCGTGTGTACTTTAACTATAGTTCCATTATCCCATTGGACAATTATGTTTGCTTTTCATCAATTTTCTTGTTGTCCTGACGGCCTAAATCGTTTCTCTTCTTTAATATTTAAGGTCTTCCCAGGTACACATAATGTATTCAAAATCTTTAATGTAATTAATGCTATTTGTTTAATGAAAGTTGTCTGAGCTGCACACACTCAAAACTGAATGCATCCATTTGTATGTTTATGTACTTACAGATGCACCAGAATTCCGTATCATATGTGTGTAGTATGTATCTGTGTGCATGTCCGGCATAGGAAATATACCGAATGCAACCAGGACATTCCAGTATGCCAAATTTGTTGTTGGCAGTCATGTACCGGACATGCAACAGCAACAAGAGTTGCCACTCAAACTCCGTTTTCCTCTGGTCTGGTTTATGCGGTGGGAAGAAGTCATGAAGTTTTTCTTGATTGAGGTCAGACATTATTTTAGTTTCTATTCAAGCCGTTATTGGCAGTGTGGCTGTCCGCTATATTGTAGTACTTTCCCTGTCCTTCTTCAGTTAAGTACTTGAAATTGTGTTCCCGTTTTAGGGTTGTATCTCATTTATATTATTGTGACTCTGACAGTTGGTTCGCCTTTAACCCATAACCTATTAAAACATAATCTATATTTTTCGTAACTTTCTTGCCGCATAAACTTCAAATCTGTCGCTTCTCTGTTACGCACTTGAATTCGTGTATTCCTATTGGATTTCTAATCATCATCGACAACTGTGCCGTAGATTTTGTGTATGTCTGTCCAATCAGCCCCCGCCCTTATGTTACGGCTTCTTCCCCAGCAGCGACTACCCTTCGCGCGTGTGTCTGTGTGTCTCTGTGTGTGTGAGCGTTGTCCCTGCCGTGAGTTCTAATGCGCTAAAGTGCTTTTTCCTAAAAACAAGTTACACTTTGCAATTTGCACTAAATCCCACTTGGCTGTGGCCGCCACTCGGCGTATTGGGGTCGTCCGTTTAGAACTGGTTCGGTTGCATAGGCCTGCTAAGTCGTCCTTTTCCTGTCTGCGTTTATGTGTGTGTAAATCCTTTGGCCGTTGCGTGGCAATTAAAAGGGATTTTCATGGCTAAAACGTATTTATTTTACACACACGCACACACAAGCCGCTCGCTTAATATTTGATTTTTGATTTGTGGTCTGTTGTTGTTGCTGTCGCTGTCCCCACCCCCTCTCAGCCACCGTACCTGGGTGTGTTAAAGTACTCTTATTAATTACTATCGATTTCGGCCCTTCTGGTCCCGTGTTAATGAAATTGAATTGAACACCGCAAAATGCAGGTCCCCCAAAAATAAAATGTGTGAAAAGGTAAAAAGAAAATCAATAAAATAGCCGCAGTGGCATAGTTTTCCAAAAGGTACATTGAACTCGATGCAGGGATAAAAGCGTTAATATCATCGAATGGTGGAGTTATTCTTCCAGAATTTCCTGAATCACACGAAAGGTTAAGAATATGAAAGAAAATTCAAGAGTGAAAGAAGTAAAACATATATTTCATTTATATCCAAGTATAAATAACAAGAGTTCAGAGGAATAACTTTTATCCCAATCCTCTTGATCTTAATATTGTGGAGCCAAATAGTCTCAGATATTTGACCTGTGAATGTTTTTCCGAATGTGCCCGTGGAACAAGGCACTTATGGTATGTATGTATGGGTTTATGTCTATTGATCGCACAATTTTCAGATCTAGTTTGTAAATTATATACCATTTTCATAGCAATATAATTTACTGACTTGTCCCGATAATTGTGCGACCACAGGCTTAAACCTATACATGCATAGCATAAGAGCTTTGCAGTGGACAACTATGCGTACAGAATGATTTCAAAATTTTGGTAGAGATTGGTTTCTAAGTTTGAGCTTGTGAGGCTTCTGGTTTACAAAGCGGTTTCGGGTAAACCTTGGTTAAGTTTGAATTCTGGATTATGCTGGAGCTACAGGCAAAAAAAATTCCCCAAATTTCCAAGATTATTTTGCTAAATTGCCATGATTGTGGATTTTACAGGTCGTAAAACAAGGAAATCAAACCTGAACTAGAACCAAAACCACATACCGAAAAAATCGATTAAAACTCAGAACGAGATGCGGAACTGATAATTCTGTTCTGAGTGCAAAAACTAGACTTAGTTTTTCGGACTTTTTAACCAACTTCATATAATATTCTGGCCTTTCAAAGCTTTTGTACTCTAAAAGAGATAAACGCGAGAGCAGTCTCTTTGAAAATATTGCATCCTTTATTCTTAAACGCTCGTTATAATGTCATGCTTATGCTTAGCTCGACACAAAAAAAAAGTACTTGGCTAATCCAATTCTGTTAAACTTAAACTGAATAAGGAAAGCAGCACAATTACTTTAGAAACATGACAAAACAAATAGTTCTGTATTTTTTGAAAACTGTTTAATGGTGTTGATCATGCTCAACTATCCTGAGCTTAAATCGTTTTTAAAATTGTAGTCTTTGGGCTTATCTGGGCTTATTACACAGACCAACCGTAAAGAGACAAACAGGTGGGTAAATAAAAACCGTTTTAAATAGTGTGTTAGTAAAAGATCGAGAACCGGAAAACCCCCCTTTATAAAATAAAGATGATGAACTTAAATGATGCTCAGAAAGCAGGACAATGTTTCCACAATTGCGTGGTTTTGGGGGTGAATATGAATTATGAAGTCTTCGCTAAGAAATCGGATGGACGCATAACCAATGCCCGCTCGCTCTTTATATGTATTTTAACGGTTCTTACCCGTTCGTACCGGTATACTGAAATAAACAAAAGCCGCGTACCAACGTAGTATTATGTAGAACCTAAACAGAACCCTTTACCGAAACATAAGTGTCGGTACCTACCAGAATCGGAAACTAAATACGGTTCGCTTTGATTCCCTGCTTAAAGCTAAAACTTTGCTTTCTTACAAAGACTGGTTGCCGAAATGTTCCCTTTTTAAGCCTGTTTAGCCAAATTTTCATTAAAATTTAGGCATTTTATTCGAAAGTGGGGCTTAGCTTTGGACTTTATTTATTTCAATGTTTTCAGAGAAATTCTGGATGAAGTAGAAAATGTCCTGACGGCTGAAAAAGATTACACTGATCAAAATAAGTGCCTTTGGCCTTGTTCAGCAGAACAACTTGATCCCTGATCATATATAAATTTGCAATAATCTTCCTACTGAACTCGAGTGATGTATCAAAAATATAGAACGCTACGTTAAAGTGATACTGCTCCGATAACTGAAACTATTTGATGAATAAGTTTTTTCTGATCAAGAATCTGATCAGGAATCAATTATTTTGTTGAACACGCCCATTAAGATCCAATTTGGATGTTTAGTTTTTTTGTAAATATTTTTTCACATCCCTTGGACGATTTTTGAGATACATTGGATGAAAAACTTAGATCAATATCGAAAAAATCCTACGTGGATCGATAGCCATAGGTATTTCCGATTTACTCTTAAAATTTCAGATCGATCGGTTAATATTTGATTGAGTTATGTGTCCGGCCAGCTGAAAAATAGGGTCAACGGAGAACGATACACGACCGCCATTTTGTTTTTGATACAAAAACCGAAAATCATTTCGAGTAAATGTATCGAACTATAACACCTCATTTACAATTTTCGATTGGCCCTTCCCACTTAGATGTCCCCCGTAACATTATTATTGTTGATATTCTTTTAACAATATGTTAACTATACCAAAATTATCCAATGAATCAACAACAAATATGCTTATTTTTTCGATGTAGCCATTTGAGTACCCAAATAATTTTAAATCGTGCCTTAAAGCCTAATAAATTTTTTTTAAACCCTTTTTTTTTTATTTTCATAGTTTTCATAGTAACGAATCACGGCCGATTGTCATCCATTCAGATCATCCTCGTGAAACCATTGTCCAGGTCCACTCAATCACCTGGCCATTAATTATGTAAAGTTTGCTTACATATAAAATGAAAATCGACCAAACATATAGCAACAAATTGCTGCCTGGTTGTCTGTTTCGCTCACACCCTTTCACGCCTCTCTCTCACACACTGTCGCTTGCTTTGTTCGAATGGTTGGCGTCAATATTGAGTTTGAAATTAAAACGCCCCAAAAAAAAGGGAAGAAGGGGCAAAAAGGGCAAAATGGACAACAAGCTGCCTGGCAACAGTTGTGCCAAATTGGCCACCCCGTTTGCCTCCCCCTCCCTCTCTTTCTCTCGCAGAAATCTGCATGTGTTAATTACCGATGCTGGGCACTGGTCAAGTCGAAGGGAGTCCGGGGGTCAAACAAAAAAAAAAATTGTCAACATGGCGGCGCGCTGCTGGAGTAGCTGCTGCCAGCACAAGCTGCCGTTCAGGCGACGCGCATTTGATTTATAAACCTCCCCGGCAAAAGGGGTTGGGGACACAAGTTCCATTCACTTGAATTTGCATTTACCTACAGCAAAAACAAATAAACGTCTAATCGAGTGGGTGGTTTGGGTGGGAATGGAGCATCAACTGTTGCCGTCGCACAGACAGCAACAAATTATGTGACGTAACAGCTGCCAGGGGTGGCTAGAAAAACTGATGCTGGGCATAAACAAATAAAACTCCGTTTGGTCGAGAAATTGATTTTTTGCGCCTAATCAAAAACGAATTAATTTCAGTAGCATGTGACAAACTGTTTGCCGCATTTTGGGGCATTTGTTTTGATTTTTGGACTGGCCCCCCAATCCTGCACATGGGATCTGCCTCGGTGCCATAACCCCAATTGATTAAATTGGCATGAAATGAAATTTATGTTGGTGTCTGTTCACTTTGGTGGTTGCAAGGTGTTTTCCACGAGGGTGGCAAGTGGCCTGATAGCTGTCCGGCCAAGATGCTGCCCATCTACCAACTTAACTTCATTTTGGGCTAAGGGTGGAAAAGAAGTGGGGCCGGGCGATTAAAGAGCCACCGAAAATTGCTTGTGGTGGCAGTCAAAGAAAGACCTTAAAGAGGAAATGGAGGGGAGCAGTAAAGCCTAATGGATAATGTCAGAGCTGGGAGCTAAACTCGATTTGTAGTTATCAAAGAAACTAAAGAGGAAGGAAAACGGACGCCGACTTGCTTGTCTGAGGCAGCTTAAACCCTGAAAATGTACTCAACATTTAGTTTCTTACCATTTCCATCTGAGTAAAATGCAAGGCAATTGCATTTTTCTTCCCTTTTGATGAATTTTTACGAGTGAGTCCCCCATAAAAGAATTAAGTCATAATGCTTTCAAGCGCGTCTGTTTGAAATGCAAAAACTTGACAAACGCAACATGACAAACATAAATAACCTAAACAAGAAGCAGCTACACCAAGACCAACAAGACCAACAAGAACACTAAAACTAACAACTCAGTCAAGTTGCCGGTGACATACGAGAAAAGTCAGCCCGACGACCAAATGGAAAAGCTCACGAAAACATAAAACAAAGAGTGGGAGGGTCTGCTCCACCCACCCTCCTACCCACCTACCCAGGTATGCAGCACCCTACCTTCTGCTAAATATTTTATTGCGAGGTGGAGTACAAAATATAAAAAAAAGGATATGTGCCACACAAGGCGAAAAGAAATTGGAATGCCACACATACGACAGAAATATTTAAATGACATTTACTCACACCCGATCCAACCCAGCCAAGTGCAGCAGAGCGAGAGGGGGCGGGTGCGGGAGCGGGAGCGGGAGCGAAAGCGAGCCTGAGCAGCTTAAGTAAATTGCATAAAATTTATTTAAATGACGGCAAGAAGGCAAAGGCTGTTTTGGCTTAAGCTTTAAAACAATAACCGTGCAATATGTGTTGTGTGTGCAGGCGCCTAAGCCCAGACACATCTCCTCCTGCTCCTGGCCGCCACTCCACACATGCAAACTGTCGTCAGTCAGCTTAAATTTATTGCTTCCTTATGTTGTGCTGCGTTATGAAAATAAATACCTTAGAAAACACATACTCCTCGTCCATGTCGTGCGCCTCCCTCGCTCCGGAATCCGTAAACTTGAACTTTCGTGCCCATATTTTATGCTGCTCCCTATGCGCACTTTTTAAAATATTATATTATTATATGGATATCTTTCTCTTTTATTTTTTAGCCAACTTTCCCAAAAATGTTCCCGTTGTTGTTGTTGTTGTGCAATTTGAGACTGTAAATTTTGTTTGACTTTTGGCAGTCCTTGAAACTCCACTCATCCCCTTGGCCATGCTCCTGAGCATGACCTCGTTTTTAATGGCGTTTGTTTTGAAGCGGGATTTCCGTTTTGCGGAAAGGGTTTTATGACTGCTTTTTATGGCTTTCGAAATACACAAACATCCATATACATTTGCATACATACAAACATCGGATATCATTTATTTAAAGTTTGCTTAGCATTATGACAGCTTGGAATGTATTTGTTTTGGGTTGCACATGGCGTATGCGTTATATGTGAGTGTGTGTGCCCTATATTTAAAATATACCACACAGATGAAGCAGACGAAGTTATATGATGAAACTGAGGAGCAGACAAACTTAACTCCTTTGAATTGCATCAGCCAAATCATTGATACACTGAATACAAGATTAATGTTTCGAAATCGAATCAAAGCGATATCAAAATTTAACAGAGAAGAGAAATCATCAACTCAAGATGATGTGTTTAGGTAACTCAGGGCTGCAAACTGTTTTTACTGCGAACCGAACCACTTTTCAAATATTAGCTGAACCAGAACCTGTGCCTAAATTTTCTTTTTAGTTTGATAAAAGTAATGCACATTCTATAGTCTGACCTACTGCCCACCGAAATTTTTTTGTTAACTATTCGCTTTTGCGACCAGAGAGTATATTGAGAGGGTATATTGAAACTGTCCGAATGTTTGTAACGCAGAAAAGGAAGCATCTCCGACCACATAAAATATATAAATTCTTTATCAGCATGACGAGCTGAGTTGATATAGCCATGTCCGTCTGTCCGTCTGTCCGTCTGTCTGTCCGTCCGTCTGTCCGTCCGTCTGTCTGTCCGTCTGTCTGTCTCGTCTCTCAGTTTTAAAGCTATCGGGCTGAAACTTTCCATATGTCTTCTTTTTACTCCACACTGTCAATTTGTCGGAAAGGCTATCTTAACCAAGGAACTTTGTCTTTGTGGGAAAACCTTTTTGTTTTTAATGTAAACGACTCCCGCTTTGGCCAATAATTTTTTTTATACGCTTTTACACAAATTTGGAAGTTTTGGTCAAAATCGGATGACTATATCTTATAGCTGTCATAGAAACTATCGGTCGAAAAGTAGGTTTTACTTAGAACATTGGTTTGTTTTAATGCAGACTTTCGTAAACTCTGCTTTTTTTAAAACATTTGCAAGGGTATAAGAACTTCGGCAAAGACGAAGTTAGCTTGGCCTTCTCGTTTTGTCTTATAATCGCCAAGCAAGTATTATACTTGTCTTTTTGTACCCTGTTCCCATTAAAAATGGGAAAAAGGGAATCATGAAGTTGTGCAAATGTATGTAACAGGGAGAAGGGAGCATCTCCGACCACATAAAATATTTATATTTTTGATCAGCATCAACAGCCGAATCAATTTAGCCAAGTCCGTCTTTCCGTCTGTCTGTCTGTATGAACGCGTCGATCTCAGAGACTGTAACAGATAGAGCCACAAGTTTTGGAATGTATATAGGTCTATACTGTAGCCACATCGAGTTTGTTTTAGATTTCGAAATTTCCTCCTCCTCTGTCACTGTCTATGTATAATCCCGTTGATCTCACAGACTATCAGAAGTAGAGCCACAATTTTCGCATGTATGTAGGTGTACCCGCACCCAGATCAAGTTTGCTTCTGGTTTGGCAAATTCCTCCTCCATCTTCTTCTAACCGCGAAAAACTGTCAGAGTTACAATTTTCAAGTTGAACCTAGTGACTTAATATATATTCAGTTAGGCCCAACATCGATCTATTCTGTGTACCACAATGAGATCCGAACAAAACCATCGAAGATATGCAAGTGCGCCAACTCATTTATTGAAATAAATTTAAAAATAAATGGAATTCAAATCTATAGGAACCACATTACTTGGGACAGGGTATTTTAGTGTCGGGGCACTCGACCGCAACACTCTTACTTGTTTTCATAAATAATGTGAAAACAATGGGCTAAGCCGACACCTTCGCTCAAAAACCATAATATTAAAATTTTTCTGCGTCTTCTTCAAAGTTTTTTAGTCTGTTTGGTGGTGGTGTGATAGTTTGTCAAGGTAGTATATGGCAGCCTGCTTATTGATAATATCTCATACCATAGAACGCCAAGGTCTTTTTCAATATCCTGGGTTCTCAGGTACCATTCAGCTCCCGTAATGCGACTAAGGATTTTGGCCTGGACACTTTAATCTTGGCATCTCCATAACGGAGCCAGAATAGACTAGTAAATTTGGACTTTATTCCTGAGTGACAGCTTGTTTTTGGTGTTCAGGAGCCTCTTGGTGCTTTGGCTGCCACTGCCTGAGCAATTGCTTTGACAAGGTGTCCAAAAATCAGTCTTATGTCCAGTGTCACCGCAAGGTATAATGCTTTATGTTCCATAAGCTGACCGTACAAGAATAATCCCGGGCAGGTGTCACCACGGGTGGAAGCTTGCGTCACCCAGCGGACCTGTTAATAAATCTATTTAGGTACTCTTGAAGGGCGTCTGTAGCTTAGTAAATGTTGATTACGTTGTTCTTTTGTAAGTCGATTCATGGTTAAGTTATAGACCAAACTGAACATGTTTGACTGTTACATGTGATACAAACACAGCTGATTTGACAGAAACAATGTGACCAGTGTTTTTTTCAGCATGGGATTACAGACAACTCTAGATGGGTGGGTAAGTTAGGAGTTGTTTAATTTTGTTTTCGGGATTTTTAATCTCACTTTAAAATATTTAATAATATTGCAATAATTGAAGTTAACAATTTTTTTTCCTCGGTGTAAAAGCCTATTTTTACTTATTTTCTAAGCAACTCCTTGCCCGCTGTCTTGCTGTGGAATTTTGTCCATACAGTTTGACTCCCTTGGGCGCTCTGTCTTGAGGCTCTCCAAATCTTTACACCTGTTTTATTGCGTCCTCTAAAAAATGCGTTCGTCTAGAAACTAAATATATTAAATTAAATTTTATATTTGAAAGTTTTATTGCTATTTAATTGAAAATTCCAACCAACAAGCAGCTGAAGCTTATATCTGTATAAAAGTTCAAGCAGGCTGCCAGAAAAATAACCTCAATTCTTAATTGAATCAATCTTAATTAAAAATGTTTTGACATGGCATAAAATCCCAAGGAATTTGCTACCTGGGAGGACTCCGAGAAGGAGAAACATATGCCAACAGCTGTTTCGTTGTCGAGGGCCTCGCCTCAACTATTTATTTGCACAAAAAATATAGCAAATGTCAAATGTGTGTTTACATAGACCAAATACACACACTTACACACACGGCCAGAATTGCCTTAAAGAAATAACAAAGAAAATTGCTTTAGTAAATCCAAACGAAAATAAACAGAAAACACAACTTGAGTAGCAAAGCAAACAAAAACTCACACCAGGAGCAGGAGGTGCCCAGGTGGGTTTTGGGGGAGTTGGCGCCACATTTGCAAAAGTCAAAAAGGGTTAAGGCAAAGCTGGCAGCACTCAAAGTGTTTATTATGCGAGTGTGTGTGAATGAGAGACTCCTCCGTGGCCCATCTCACCGGCAACCTCTTACGTGTGCGCACTCATATTGCGCCTTATGTATGACACTTAAACATGCAAAGCTGCTTGCCGAGATGATTTATATTAGCCATGATTTCTAGCAATTTCAAGCACCTTACCCCTTTCCCGCCCCCACACTACCGAGGTGTTGATTGTTGTTGAAATTTTTCGCCACACCAGATGACGAGAACGAGGAGAACGGGGCACAAATGGAAAGTGGGTCGAGACAGCGACAGCCACATGACATATTTTGGGCAATGATAATAAAAACTTATTTTTCTTTTTGTGTTGAGCGCAGCGATTACATGGTAAAATATATGGTGCGAAATGGTGTAAGCTGTGCAAGGCATAAAAGGGTATCACAGTAGTTGATCAGGCGTGAAAGAACTTTCTGTTTACGCTTTGAGTGACCCAAATGGTTCTGAAACAGTTTGCAGTCTTGCTCCCAAATATTAAAATAAGGCCAGAAGTTGGTCAATTGCTGCTGCCGTGTAAACAATGCGCGTGCAAACAACAGTAAAAACAATTACAAGCCACAAAGCAAAGTCAGTTGAGGGAAGTTATGGGCCCCGTTACGTATACGTAATTTGAGCCAGCTGATGTAGACACAATGCGGCGTGCACACACCACACTCACACACCCTCCCACACTTGGGCCATCAAATTAAGTAATTGCATAATTGTTTCACTAGCATTTTACTATGCCCCCGAGTGGGCTGCCACTCCCCTCCGCTCCCTCGCCCTCCCTTCCCCTGGCTTGACTTTTTATTCCAGTGTGTTTGGGTTCTCTTTTATTTGCCTTCCGTTCAATGGCTAATCCCCCTGGCCTGCTGCTACGTGCCTGTCTTGGCGTTTTTCTTTTTTTTTTTTCCAGCTCCATCTCCTTCTCATAAATCAGCGTCAAATCGTCGAGGGCTTAGCCCAGTGTGCCCGGTCGCTTCTAATTGTTTTGTTATAGACACATATCCGTGAGGTTTGGTGCGGTGGCCATGCCAAATGCAAATGCCTGCAAGCCGCAAATGTTGTAAAAACCCGCCGGTGACCGATGCCGCCGCCAACTTGGTTGCACGAACATACACGTGGCCACTTGCGCCACCTGCTGGTTAGACCTTGCGGTTGGGCTGCGCTCGTTCTGATAACGCCAACCGAGCAGTCAAGTATGGCGTTAAAATTAAGGACGCGGAAGCAGGAGCAAAAGCCACAAGTGAGTGAAAGAGAATGTCTAAATTTGTGGGTCTAACAAGTGATGGTTAAATGCAAGTTGCATGAAAGTATACTCTAAGAAGAAAATCAATAGATAAGCGGTATTAGTAGCAGCAACCTGTTCTCAGTGTGCTTAAATTAGTTTATTATCAGCATGCCACGTTTAATTGAAATAGCAATTATTAATTGCTTAACATGGAAATAGATGAAACTCATACTTTTAGAAATAAACATAGTTTGTACTCCTTAACAGCACATAAAAGGGTCTAAATCATACAATGAGAAAAACAGGAAAGTTTTCGATGATCCCAAAGATATTTTCGGTATCTATTTGGACTGGATAACTATCCTTTTTTGGGATCCATAGGATATGTTCGGAGTCGATTTTTATTTGTTTAAAAAGGATATATCTGAAAAAAAGAAGTTCTTGATCATTATTCTTCATCCAAAGGAGCTGAAAATGTGAAAAGGATATTTAACAAACGGATCTTAAAGTGGATATTTCGAGAGTCCTAGGGGATCTTTATTTTTCTGTGTACCTACTTATTACTTAATAAGTGTCGAATCGTTCTTAACATTTCCACAAAGTTCATAAAACAAAGGGTATTTAAAAACGTTTTTGAATCAAGAATTTGTTTGCTTATTGAAGTAATTTTTCTCTCAGGGAACAGCGTGAGCTTTCAATGAGGCAAATTACTCGAGGAACACTTATTACTTAGGTTGGCTACATATCGACTGCGGGGTCTCTTAATTGGTTTAGAGTGTGATAGTGTCATAATACCTACTGGTGAACCTGTTGATTTAGACGTCTATTGAAAAATGCACAAATATCAATATATTAAAGGAAACTTTATCTTCTTAGGCATCCCCTTAGAACAGTATGGCGTGACCATAGCCTTCTCATAAATTACACTACTAAAGCAGTGCCTGCTGCCCAAATTTCTTAGTCTTTATAGTTCAAGGGACCACCCATGGTCACACCAGAGTTCGAATAAAAGTCGAAAGAATTTAATTTTCCCGTTGACAGTGAGGTTACATTAATTTAAGAGATTTCTGAAAAGTCTTCTTGGAATGGATAACCCTAGCTTCTCAAGTTAATGACGAGCTTCGCTGTAAGTGCTTCCACTAGGCAATGTAGAACGGAGTAGTACCGAAATGAAATTGGGTATGATAGTTGGAGTAGGACATGTAAAAGCGCACTGAGAGAGTGTCATACCTGTCATGTGCTAGAATTATTCGAACCACCTACCTAACAGACACAAAATCCTAGGCCATTCAGTTGTTACTTACATTTTGACAGCTATTGATAGAAGTGTCGCAGTGCATTATGAAATCGTAGGCGACCATGTCATTGAAAATGGATTACTTGCTAAATGAACATAGCATTAAGAATCGAATGTTGACCAGTGGAATAGATCCCGGTGTCAGAGCCCAGGTTTGCTACAGTACTTTCCTATGTTTGTTTATTGCCCTTGAGGAATAGAATCCTTATGATGGTGTCAAGTCTAACAAGGAAGAGGAATATCAAAGCACTGAGCCATCTTATAGGAAGAGCTGGGGCGGGTCAATGATGAACACGTTATGTTCTATTTCTCGCTCCATCTGAACACTAGGCCCCAGCTGCGCAGAGCTTAACGTGTTCTGTCAAAAATAATGCACGACAACCGCTGCTTTTCGTTACAGAGATAGTAATTTAATACAAACAGACTGCGTACTTTCTGCATTACAATTTTCTCTCTGTGAGAGCGTGTCCAACGCAATTCTTTCAAAGTTTGCTTGCTCTCACACCCGTTGCCTATAAAAACCAAATTGAGAACGAATTTAGCTCGATTCCAAGAGCAAAATGCTCAAGAGCGTTATCCTTCCCACGAGATGGATATTATAAGGTTTGGAACCTGCAATCAGTAAGCCTATGTAAACGAAAGTCGCAGCTCCCTACCACTAAGTGAGAAATCGAAAAATACTGTCCGAATTAATTAAATGGGGAAACATCTAGAGATTTTCATACGATCGATTGGAACTAGCCTGAAGAACGTAAGTGAAAAGGCAAGCATAAAGTCAGCTACTTTATCATAGGATAGTAAAACCCTGCGCATTAAACTTTCACTGCCGGGCACTTTACATTTAATAGCGAGCAGTTTTACTTCGAAATGCAAGCACTTATTCAAATGTCTCTAGAGTTTTCTGGAACAGCCCTGCATATTTCAATATCATCTCTTTAGTTGTAATATATAATCACTTGTGTCTAGATAAAAAACCCAACAGAGCAGTTCTAAGGCAATACAAACTCGAACAACATCATTTGTATTGTGCATTAACAGTCATTCGTTTGAGCAGCTTACTTCACTACAAGTTTTGCCACTCAAACGGCAAGTGGTCGTTCCTACTACAATCGCTTGATAATAAAAAATTAAAAATGATTTGGTTTCTGGCATTACTCATTGCTTTACACAAGTGTAACAGCCTGGTTACTGCAGCAGAGTTGCGTAAGTTAACACCGAATTCTAAATTATACCGGAAATTCTTCATAGAAGACCTGTTTCAGCTGCGGATATCAACAAATGCCGTTTTGGCAATAATTCCTGCATCCGGGATAGCATTAATCAAATCATACGACGCTATCCCAAGGGCTTAAAGCAATTCAATCTCTTGCCTCTTGATGAGTTCAGGCCAGAGGACTATCATCTAATGGATCAGCCACATGTGGGTGCGCTCTGGATAAGTTTTCGCATTTTCAACCCTGTGGTCGGTGGCTGTGAAAATGCCACAGTGACTGATGTAAGTGGTTTTGAGAGGGATCCCACCAAGGAACCGATCGAAATCAAAGTACGCATACCCAGAATAGAGCACCATTCGGACTATTCCATGCAGTTACGTTGGCTCAATCTGGTGAGGGCCAACACCACGGGCAAATGCTTTGCGGAATTGCAAAATGTGAGCCTGACGCTCAATTTAAAAGTAACGGTCAATTATCAAAATGGCAAGCGATATTTGAAAATCTATCACATGGTGCCAGAGGTTGTAGTGGGTCGGTGAGTTTAACATAATGAAAGAAATAACCCGAACTTATGGAATTGTTCAATTAACAGGTTTATGCTGCGTCTGGATGATCTGTACAAGGAAAACTTTGATCTAACTCAGGTCGTGAATCAGGTCTACAATGACAATTGGCTGGAATTGTGGAACGAAATTGAGCCGAAGGTGGCAAAAGCTTATGCCCGACAGGGCACCGAGCTGCTCGATAGAATCTTTGCCAAGGTGGCCTACGATGACATGTTCCTGCCGGATTGACTTAGTTTTTAGTTAACTTTAATTGTAAACAGTTTTATGCAATTTTCATGGAAATGAAAACTGGTTAGGTTAGTTTAGTCAGTGCTGAATTGTGGGGAAACTAGTTTCGTTTGTTAAACAACAACCCGCTGAGTGTCATTGCCAGCAAGTGGAATAGTTGTTATTAATACAATCTAAGCTTTCGTCGAGAAGTGTTGTCAACAATATAAAGGATCAGTATTATGCACAAAATCAAAGCGTTTCTGGTATTTATTTTAGGTGGATTATTGCAAACTTCGTTTTGTACGCTTCGTAAGTCAACTAAGGCATCAAATAATAAATAATAAAAAAGTCACCAATATATAAATAATAATAAATATTCTTTTCTTCCAGCTGCTGGCATAAAAAAATGTCGTTTTGGTAACACCACCTGCCTCATTGAGAGCAGTAACCAGGTCATACGTCTTTATCCCCAGGGTTTACCCGATCTGGGCGTACCCGCCTTGGATAGGATTCATATAGATGACACCACTCTATTGACTTCACCAGGTCCAGTTTCTATTTCCTACAGACTATTCAATCAAGTGCTCAAAGGTTTAGAAAACGCCACCATAACAAATATCACCGGTTTCGAGAGGAATCCCGGCAGAACCAATTTCGAAATTAGCCTGCGCATACCCCGAATTCTACAGCAGGGTAACTACCAGTTCCAGGGAAGCGGCCTCATTGTCTATTCGAATTCCTCTGGAGTATCCAGTTCGGACTTGCAAAATGTGCGTTTGTCTATCAAAGTTGAAAGTTTATTTGGAATTTCGCAACAATAAGCGCTATTTGAAAATCCTAGACGTAATGCCGCAACTAAAATTCGATAGGTGAGTACTCCCTTACACCATTTAAAATCTAATACAATATTATTGCTGGGCTTCAGATGGATCCTCCAACTGGATAACATTTACAAGGAAAATACCGATTTGTCTGTGATTTTAAATCGTGTCGTTAATGAGAACTGGCTGGAATTCTGGAATGAGATTGAACCAATTCTGTTACCTGTCTATACCAAAAGTATTAAGCAAAATCTGGACGCCTTTGCCAATAGTACTCCCTACGATGATTTATTTTTAGCCGATTGAATCTCTTCAATTTATCACGCTTGATCTTGATTGAAAATCCACACCCGCACTACCCAGTCAGTCAGTCGGGCAGTCAGACAAACCAATTATAGACAGTCAAAGTCGCGTGAAGATGCCAGCCAGCAGATGAAGATCCACTGAAAACGAAATGAAAATTATAATGTGAACAGCCACAGCAACAACAACTGCAATAAAGACATCAACAGTTCGGGACGGCATCAAAGAGTGCGCTGCACAGCAAAAGGGGGGAACAGACTTACAGCAAAGGGCAACTTATGAGATTTCCAAAAATAATATTAAAATTAGCAACCAAGCGCAACAAATGAGATTTCCTTACCCCATAAATTGAGAACCGGGCACACGTCCACATGCAGCAGGAGTAGATCAATCAGTGTGCAGTGGGTAAAAGACACCAAGACAAGAGCTTACCGCCAGTAATTAGGAATGATGAATGCTAAGACCCAACTGCATTATGAATGGATGGGTTGAAAATATATAGAGATATGCAAAGTGAAATCAATAGGAGGCACTCTAATTTATGTTAGAGCTGGAAAAGTTATCGATCCAAGGGGAATCTACTATTTTTAACATTGAAAGTCAAAAGCAACAAGTAGAGTGTATTCATTAATTTGCTGGCAGACGAATGTCTCGCAAAATCAAATCAGGCATTGTCAAACGGTATCAGTACGGGTTTTCATACACAGCGAATTTTGAATATTTTTAAACAGATTTTAATCCTAGTAGGTAGAAATAGAGTAACTATTTAAATTTGAGAAACTATTTGTAATAAATTTGTAAATATGCCGAGTGGGTCAGTGCCGTCAGATGTCGAGAAAGGCAAAATTCTGCGTCTATAATTTGGCTCCAGAGTTTACAAAAATAAGGCTCAAACAATCTTTCAAGTCAGTTTCTGTAGATCTTTAATAAATTTCTGAATATTATGACTTATGTATTTTATAGTACAGAATTGCTATGTGGGATACGGTTTAAATGTTAGGAACTGGTAACACTAAAGTGATAAGCTAAAATCTGGTACTACCAAACTAAAGATTTTCCATTTCTTAGCGGTCTCAGAACGTTTTGATGTACTAGCGCTTATTTTGTTTTTCACAGTGAGTTGAAAAAATTAATTTGGCTTTTAAATGGAAATTTCAATAGAGGGTTTTCGTTAAAGAAACTTTCGAAGTTGATTATCTCCCCCTTAGTTCTGTGTTTGCGATAAAAATCCATCAAAAGTGAGTTCAATCGTAATCGTAGTTCGCTCCGCGACGAATTCCGTGAAGGTCGTGCAAAATCGGTGCTGCCGTAAAAAAGTTTTGATCGCGTTGAGTTCAGTATAATATGACAAAATAATTGAATGGAAAAATTTTACCCCAAAAAGTTAAAGATGTTTTATAGAAATCCAATAACTGTTGCACTTTTGAAAAGAAAGAAAATCATTAGCATAGTTGGAAAAGGAAAAGCAAATGTTTAACTTTTGATGGTTGTCATTCAAAATAAAACTTCATTTTATTTTAAATTTTTCTCCTACGCATTTCGGTAGCATTTTGAGCCTGCATTTATCACCCGTTCCCTTTACTACTGTCGTTACTTTTGTTGATTTGTAATTTGTCTTATGTTGTTTAATTGTATTTCTTTCGTGTTGTTAAGTGTTTGATTTAATTTTTATTTTATCCCTCGATCGCCGCAGCGTACAAGTAGTTTATTTGGTCCACGTCGACTTTATAATTTAATTTTATTTAATTAAATCCGAAGACTTTCTAGTGTCAGTCTTTTTCTCTCTCTGTCATTTCTGTGTCCAGCACTTTAACATTATTGTTAATTTCTTAGTTTTTGCTTTGTTTTCAGAGTGTTGATGTTTGTCATCCTATTTTTCTCATTTTTACGCTCTTTCAAACGGTAATAGCAAAGATTTTTTGGGTTCACTGAAAAAACATGGTGCAGCTATAATTTTGCTCCTGAGTTTATTCTTAGTTGGTCGCTGCCTCCACCAATTCCTGGCAATATCATTTTTTGTATGATCTTATTGAAATTTTGAGAATTATTATATATTAAAACCTTTACTTGCCCTCCCCGACTGACTGATTAATTTGGACACATTATCAACACACAGCCTAAATGGTTAGAGCTAGCAAGTGGAAATTTTGTACAGTAGTTTCCACAAGTGGTGAAAGTTATCACTAACTTAGGAATATTAAAAATTGCACTTTTCGGAACTCCAAATTGACTGTTAAAATATGACAGACTCCCAATGCTTTGTTTGTCTTCAAAATTGTTCAATCTATACCCTTAGGAAAAATTTGGGTGTAAGGAGCTACTCCGCAACGCGTCCACCAAATTGCATGAGGTTTTTAATTGATAGCCAGAGTATTTGGCATGATTTTTATAATAAAAATTATTTTTACTTTTCTCTTAATGGGATCCCAAAAAAATTAAAAATTAGTCAACAAAATCTGTAAAAATTTGTTTTCAGAAAAAATTAAAATTGGTGCAAGTACATTTGTTGCTTTGAAAATGTGTGCGTTTTAAATCAACATGTAAGGTTTTTAAAGTTAAATGTTAAGACGAAAAAATTTGGGCTGGCAAACACGAAATATGTCACAAGTTGTGGATTCGAGGAACCGTGAAAGTAACCAAGAAATTACTCATCGCAATGAAAATAATCATCTACGCAGAGCAAGATCAGGTTCAGATAAACGGAATAATGATGCAACAACAGCTGCAAATGAACGTCTACAAGGTGTTGCGTTCACGTACAATAGTGTTACCGATTACGCTTCTCAAACGAACGTTGTCGCCATTGTCAGACATGTAAATTTAAAGGTGAAGCAGATAGGATGTGCTGTGTGTAAAGTGAAATTGCCTGAATTTGGGAGCCTACCATGAGACTAATCACGAGACGAGAGACTAATCATTTTTTGAACAATATACGAAAGTATTCAATTCATTAAGTAAGCAGCGAAGCGCGCGGGTCTGCAAGTTTAATATAGATAGATCCTCAAATAACGGGAAAACAACCTATTATGCCAGGTTTTGCTTACTTGTGTCATTACCCAGCGTACTTTCCAACTAAATCAGTCTTAATTTAATTTACATTTTCCATCATTTGCATAACCCGTTTATAAAATTTATTGATTACAAACACTTTCAATCTTTTAGAAACATATCGTCATAAGCAAATGAGCTAAAGAATCGGCTTAGCCTGCTCACACCCATTTGGGTCAAAATGGGTATAAAATTGGGCTCCAGTTCGTTCCACAGCTCCAGCCAGTTTTCATTGAATGCGCGATTCACAACTATGGTTAAATCTGTATTTTCAGTATACAGTTCGTCACCCCAGAGAATCCAACGACTTAGCTCAATTTGTGGCACCAGGTTATAGACCTTTAGGTGACGTTTCTCATTGCGATATTCCACGTAGACCTTAAAAACTAAAGTTAATTGAGCATTCTGCATATCTGACTTGATAGGACCCGTTCCATTGAGTCGTAGATAAAGCAACTTGGCTTGATAGTTATAGACGCCTTCGTGTTCGATGCGTGGTATGTGGATTTGAATTTTCATATTTTGTAGGGTGGGATCTCTTTCAAAGCCTTTCATTTGGGTTACAGTGGCGTTTTCTAAGCCCTTGAGTAATTGATCTTTTAGCATGATTGTAAGCCAAACTGGCAAGTCGTGAGTCGAGTTGTACAGGGCAAAGTCAGGCAAAGGAAGTCGGTCGAAAGGACGGAATTTTGTGTGTGGAACTCCTTTGGCAAACAAGCGAATATAACTGTTGAGGCTGTCGACCAGGCAGGTTTCATTACCATAGCGACACTTTGTTATGCTGGAGGCTGTGAATAGTAAAGGGATTTAGTATGCTGATCACAAATAAAGGGTACAAGCTTACGTAAATCAAGAGCAAAGGAGAGATGCCTTAGAAACAGAAACATGGAAATAGCTACAAACTTGAGCATACTGAAGGTTCTAAGTACTTCAGAGGCAAAATGTAGACTGATGTAAAATAGCCGGACTATGGAATTTGTTTTATTAAACGAAATGTATGTCAGTGCGGTACATCCCCAGGGCGATAAAAGATAGCTTTGAATTGAATTTCAAATGCATTGTAATAAATTCATTTTAATGTTTATTTTTATAAATATGGAAGAATTGAGTTGAATCATAAAATCATACGACCGGACTTGCCTCTATTGTGGCTTTTTGTAACACAGCAAGCCTCAATTTTAATGCTTCAAGATTATTTTCATTATCTGTGCCTTTTCATAATGCAATCCAGTTAAAATTGAGAAAAATGTCTGCTTAAAAGTGTAATTGCAATTTTATTTACTTCACATTGTCATTTACAATTTTCCTTTGTGTTTTTCCCATGTGTAAATCTGCCTCTGCCTTGGAACCATTCACGCATTTCACAATCAAAGAGCGCCAAATGGCATAATAATGAGCTACTGCAGATGGGGAAAATAATGAAATCGCCGACTGACAAAACTTGGAAACTCTTCAGACTGCATGCCAAAGCGTAAATTCTGAGAAACTTTGGCAAATTGTGCATTGTGTTTTTCGCATATCAATTATGAGAAGACAACACCCAACCACAACCCCCAAACCGAATTGCTGTCAACTAAAACCAAACACATTCTATGACTGCACATGCAGATGGGCATTTGACAGGGGCTAATAGCTGGGGTCAACAATTAAACTCATTCTGTCTGTCTGCCTGACGACCCGCTCCGCGCGTCTGACAACTGCTGCGCCGTCTATTTGCAATGCATTAATTTTAGATTGCCCCCGCCCCCGACCCCCGCCCCTTTGGGCGTTACTTGAGAGAGGCAGCAAAAATCCAAACACAGGAAAAATCAATCGCCCGCACTGTCAATGGTGCCCGCATTTTCCGGAGTTGTCGCTTTTTCCTATTTTATTTTGGTAAGGGAAATGATGATGATGATGATGAAGGGCAGCGGAGGAATTCCACCTACTCGGGGGAAGAGTGCATGTCGCGCCAACTATGTAAATATTTGTCATGACCGCATGACAATATTTGTGCAGACTTTGATTCGTTTTTTTGTTTTTAGATGCACAGAGAGTACAATAAATAAGGGCCGAGTTTAGACAAAATAAAAACATATACTAAAACCAATTCTGTTCTTCATTTGATTGTTTTTTCAATATGAATGACCTGCAAACAAATCCTAATCCAAATTGCTAAAGTTCATTTCTTCTGCAAACTTCTCTTAAATATGTAATGGATTATGCTAAAGTTGCTCAAATTTTTATGAACAATTTTCATTGCCTGAACTATTTATAGTTTAATGGTTATCGAGAGGCAGCTACTGCATATTTTGTATTTAATTGTTATTTTTGTTTACTCTCGTGTTTTGTGTGTGTTTGTGTCCCATTGCATTTCCGCTTCGAATGCATCATAAAAGTATTTTGAATTAACAGTAGTAAATCAGATCTCCTCCGGAGATGGAGTTGGCAGCGGGGCACGTGGAAATTGTTGGGTAAACATTCTATATATCGACGTCAACATGCGTGCCACAGTTGCCACTGTTGGCTTTTGTGCAGCAGCCCATTCGGCCTGCTCTATGATAAATATGAATTTTTGTATGTCTACCATAAGCCATTTTTCGACAGGCAAACCCGACCACGGCACGTCAGCAATGCACTTGTCAAGCGGAGGCAGGGAGTCCACCAGAATCTCCGGCAAACAGGCCGCACAGGTGATGGCTCGAAAACGTCGGAGGTGAGTCGGGGACGGTCTGAAAATTCGAAATATGTTTGCAAATAAAGACAGTTTTTTATTTAATTTGTTTTTAAAATTTATTTACACAATTTTTTGTGGGAGTGTCAGTTAAATGAATAAGTGAATTGAAAATAAATGGTACCAAGCTATGGTGAATTGTCTTAAGCAGAACGCACATAATAAAGGTCCCGAAACAACCCTAAACTACGTTCGCGGCTTCTCTTTGGTGGTGCGAGGCGAGAAGCCCAATTATTTTGCCCTCAGGTCTAACTAATTATGTTGCACGAGTATCCTCAATATGTTAGCTTAAGCACGCAAAAAGGGTAGAAAGAGCGACAAGCAGAACACGAGAGAGTGAGGTTTGAGCTGCTGGAGTGAGAGGTTGTGTTCTCGTGTCGATAAAACATTGCAAAACTAAAAGATGTTAAGCGTTAAATTAAGTAATTACACTATTCAATAAACTATCATCGTATGCGTAAGAAAACAAGGAGGAAGTGTGTAATTATTTGGAAAAGCAGACTCCAGTGTCCCAGACCCCACATATTTTGAGGCTCGTCCGGATGTGTTAAAAACAAAAATTATTGCACACAATCGCTAAATTGTTGTTGCATAATTGTTGCCAAAACACCAAAACTTAAACCCGAAAAACAAAACTTGTGAAATTCCTAAAAAACAACTAAGAATTTATATGAGAGCAGTGAGACAAAAAACCGAGATACACAAAAGTGGCAATTTCACAAACACAAAATTTGTGAAATTCGGAACGAGCACACGACAAACGACAAACACAGCAGAAGAGCATCAACGTCATTCGTAAACGTGTGTGTAACCAAAAGGGACAACCGGCAAGCAAATGCCACAACGGTATACACCAAATAAACCTGAGTCGGCGCTAACCACCCATTGAGGCATTTGCGGAAACCAGTGAGGAGCCGTAGAGAAATCGGCGAGTCAGCAACAACATTTAAGAGAAGCCGTAGAGAAACCGGCAAAGAGGCAGCCAAGAAGGAACCGTAGAGAGGGAAAACAGGCACGGTAGTTTGTGCAAATTAAGGAGGAACCGAGAAAGCGAAACGACGAGAAGCTACCGAGTGGTGAGAAATTCTGAGAAAACAACAAACGAACAAGTCGGTTTTCTAGTTGTAGTGACAATGTTGGCGCACTGTGACAGACGAAGACGAACGTAAGAAGACGACGTAAGACGTAACACAAGAAGTCCGAAGCACAGATAATTAACAGACCCATTACAGATGTTAACGCAAGTATTACTTAACAGAGTTGGAAATTCAAATTTAAATTTAATCAAAAGGAGTTTGAGGAAAATTTAAGATTTTAATTGAAAATTAACTTATATGAAAAGAGAAAGAGTTTGCTTATAACAGATATTAATAATGAAAGAGAGTAAAGCTAGCCTAAGCAAAACAGAGTTATTTGAACAAAAGTTTAATTGTAAGAATATTGAGATAATACAACATAATATTATAGTATTTGTAACCACTTAAACACTAATTTAAGTTTTATATATCTTTATCTATATTCCATATGTTGTACAACGAGATCACACAACTCACAGTGGTAGAGTTAAAAGAAAAACTTAAAGAGCTAGGATTGCGTGTAAAAGGGAACAAAGCCGAGTTGCGAGAGATTAATTTCACATTTTGAGTTAGAGTTGAAAGGAACATGTATGAAGAAGCCAATACTTCTACTGAGACAGAAGATATTCAAAACACAATGGCGTTCACACTTAAAGATATTCAAGATTCTTTAACCGAATTTGATGGTAGCACCAGAGATATAAATGAGTGGATAACGATTTTGAAAGCACTGCTCAGACGTACGTAATGATTTACAAAAGTTTTTTGCGCAATTGTTAGCCAGCAAAGTTATTTGTCAACAGGAAGAAGGGCTAAATGATTGGAGTTCACTGAAAGCCGCACTAGAGGAAGAGTTTACTATAAAGTTGTCAGCAAAACAAACATAGCAACTCGGAACAAAGAAACCAATAGCTTAATTGAGTACTTTTACACAGAAGAGCTAGCTAGAAGAGCAACTTAACGAGAAAGTATCTGAGTACATAATGAGGGTATCCCTACACAAAACAAAATAAAAGTGTCAAACCAAGATAGGAGTTTGGAGAAAACAGAAAACTCAACCAGGCAAAACCGAGTATGAAAGTCACTCGTCCAACTGTATCGTGTACATTGGTGGCAATCATAGCAGAACGTAAGACAATATATATGTTTTAAATGTAACCAAAAGGGCCATAAAGCTAATCGGTGCGAGACAAAGGTACCAACAAGAATTAAGGCAACCCGATATCACACGCAAAGATGTTTAATCGAAGTTTTAGATATCAAATTGGAAACGAAGTTATATCAGCCTTGTTTGATACTGGTATGATATTTGCACTATGCGAGGCGTATAAGCAAATATTCCAGTCCCTTTGCAACCCGAGATAAAAGAGCTATTTGGAATGGAAAAATTGTACCCGTTTTTCAAAGTATACACCTGATGGAACCCGATAAGATGTGCTTCCTGTGGTTCGGACCAAGATACTCGCACAACGTATGGTGATGCTGAATTTGTGAATGTTATTATTGGGCGGAGCGGAGTAGTCTTCCAGAAAAGAAAATTTGCACCGATGAATTCCAAAAATAAAGAAGTAAACAGGTCGAGAATGGAATTTTGATGATATCGCTCGCTACAGCGATTCAGAGGACACTTCTTGTGTCTTGGAGACGGTAATACCAGAGTTAGAAAACTGAGGGTATACAGGCGAGAAAGTTAAGGACCACCAGAGACAGAAACAAGATAGGTAAAGATTTTCAGAGACTGAGACGCTTACCTTCCGAATACCATGAGAGAGTGAATTACAATGGGAAAGTTCAAAAACAGATGAATTTTGTGGATAAAAAGGATCATTCGTCATAATTGTTTCTAAAGTCGCAAACCCAATGACACTGGATTCAAAGAAAGATGGAACAAAGAAGCTATGCTGCAACCATAGGAATCGGAAACACGTTGACAAGCATTTTTACAAAGACCGTTACAGAAAGAATGTTAAAGAGCAACAGTTCGTCGTTATATCATCCCAGATAAAACAGAATACATCACCTTTAATGAGATCGAGTCATGATGAAGAAAATCAAGTAATTTGGGGAAAACAGTTAATAAACGAGCTACCAGGAGAAAATAAAGAGCTTCGTAAAACAGATAGAGATAACCAAGTGAAATTTAAGAAGGAAGAGTTGCAAAATTTGAAAAGGAGTAATATAAACAAGTGGCGTTCATCATTCGGGACGAATGAGGTTGTGGAATGGCCGAATGTAGGATTGCCAAAATATCCCTAATGTAATGTTGCACGAGTATCCTCAATATGTTAGCTTAAGCACGCAAAAAAGGGTAGAAAGAGCGATCAAGCAGAACAGCGAGAGAGTGAGGTTTGAGCTGCTGGAGTGAGAGGTTGTGTGTTCTCGTGTCGATAAAACATTGCAAAACTAAAAGATGTTAAGCGTTAAATTAAGTAATTACACTATTCAATAAACTATCATCGTATGCTGTAAGAAAACAAGGAGGAAGTGTGTAATTATTTGGAAAAGCAGACTCCAGTGTCCCAGACCCCACATGTATACATGGGTTTGTACGCTAACAGCAAAGGTTTGGCTAACAAGGCTAACAATATGAGTGTATGCGTTCTCTTCCCCATTGTCTCTCTCACTGCTTATGGATCGTCTGCAACCTTTCCAACTAACATTTCTGAAGTTCGATCTTTGAGAACACAGCATTTTTTGACTTGGGCCTGGTATGAAGTTGCTCTCAGACCTGTCAGTGCTGGGAGCTCAACCACAGCCACCAAGCTGTGAGCGAGATTGCAGCTTAAGTTCGGTTGAGGGAAGCCCGAGCGCATTTTGCATTTGTTGAGCAGAGCAAACTGAACATTGTGTTGTAATTTGCCCAAATTTTGATGAAAATTTCGATAAATTGCTATGATAGCAGATTTAGAAAGAAGTTTTGATTCGGATCGGTTCAGTTCATTGTCAAGTTTTTAGCTCTAACCTGAGGACAATGATATTTGTAATTTTTGGAATTTTAATCTATTCTTCGTACACACATGCCATGATATTTAAGAACCTCATCAAACCAATATAATCAAACTTGTTTGATTGATTTTGCAAAGCTGAACTCAAAACTGTATTTTAAAAATCAAATCTGCCGTCAGTTCATCTTTCAATCGCATGTGTGAGCGCGCCCTTAGGTTACAAGGGAGCATAATAATAATAATTAATCCTTGGCGATGCCGGATCGATAAAGCACCCTTTATTTTCTTCTTCTTTCTTAATATCCGTCACAACGGTTTGACGGTCTTCCGCTTCTGCTCCGTGCTCCCCATGTTTACCGACTCCCTCCTTAAAAAATTTATTTATGTGAGCATCCCATTTCCTTGATAGGACAATATTCTCCATATTCTATATTTAGCGTTTTTTAGGAGCATTTACATAAGGATTTAAAGGAAAGGAGTTTTATTTCCAAAATGTGCTTGGAGTAACCCATTTACTTAAAAAATCATAAAAATCCGGTCTTGAAAACGCTGAAATGGGTAAAACCAAACCGTGACCGCCGTTTAGTTAGCTGCAAAAACCATGTAGTAAACCCAACCGGCGGTTTAAAAACGGTGTAAACCACTAAACCCATCCCGTCCATATATCAGAACGGTTTGCACTTCCGTCAAAAAGCTCTGAAACTTACGAATAACGAAATTAAATTTAACAGGCATCATCCAACATTCTAAGAGTCCATAGGTGAACATATCCGTCACTGCACAAGCTGCACCTCAACAATTAGGCAAGCCCGTAATGTCTACACTATGTGCTTTTGCAGCGAAAATATTAATTGAGGGGAACCCGTATTAACCGGTCCTTTGGGTAAAATGTATATGATGGTTCTTTTAGAGCTCTGCCTGTACCTTCCAGACCTGGCATTTGAACACATGCCATTTTGGCATATCGTGTTTGTGTAGCCACTGATACAACGTTCAGTTTGCACTGCCATCCAGAGCGACCTAATGAAGAGCAATGTTAAAAGTGCTTGTGTTTGTTAGCACAAAGTCTTTGGAAGTCTCACTGACTTACACAGTCATTGAATCTGCTCGCGTCTCACGTTGGGGCGACTAGAGCAAATTCCGCGCCAAAATTGATTTTCTTTTTTTAAGATATTGAAGAAAGTTTAAATGCAACTTGAAAGATGATTTAATTTTGCGTAATAATCAAAAAAGAAAAACTGTCTAGGATATTTGGTTCTCCCACAACACGCATTTAAAGTTCACGTTTCGAACTCGATTTCAAGGAATTCACAAAATAGGGCATTTTAATGTATGTTCGCTATCGTTTTTCATGAATATGAAACTTTTATGCGGATATGTGGCGATTGGAAGTATTACTTTTGACTATATTTAGTTCATAAGTATAAATCAAATTTTCATAAAAAAAAATTTAATATTTTTTTTTTGTTGGAAAAAGGTCAAAAAAAGCTAAATTTTTTTCCTTATTGTTGGACATAAAGTAATCGCCCACGCGCGATCGCTCTTTGAAATAAATTTAAAAAAAAAGTTTCAATATTAAACTTTATGTCCTAAAAAAGTTATCGTGCCCTTTTTTGGCTTTTCTGAGAAAATTGAATTTTAGTAAGTGAAGTCATTTTCAAAATTCAAATATCGCTAGCCCTGGAACAATCGCGCGCATGTTGAATGTCATTAATCAGCTGTTCTTACATCTGTTTTGATTGTATACTTTCTTGATATTTGCGAGTGAATTAAATTTGAAAATATATTTCTATAAACTACCATGGAAAATTAAGCAGGTAGTGTTTAATTTAGTAGTGTTATTGACTGACGTGAAATGCCTATAAGAAGGTGGCAAGCCAGATCGGTGGAGGACAAAGAAATTGTTGCTCAAACAAAATATCGAATTCAGAACGAATTCAAGGAAAAACTAGGCTTTCTTTTTGATTTCCCGAAACCTGGATTTGGAAGTAGTAACTATGGTAACACCGCTAGGCGATTTTTTCAAAACGCAGACTTGACTGCGGAGATAACTCAGAAGCACATCGATTTGCTTAAAATATTGCACACTATATTAATAGTTGTTTCATGCAAAAATGATATTAATATAGACAAATTCAAAAATTATGCCTTGGAAACTAGGCATTTCGTAAATTTGTACCCTTGGTACAATATGACGCCGACTTTGCATACAATTTTTTATTCATGGCCCGGAAATAATTAATTATGCATTGCTCCCAATTGGTCAATTTACCGAGGAGGCCCAGGAAGGACGAAACAAAGATTTCAAGCTTTACAGAGAACATTTTTCGAGAAAATGCAGTCGGGAAAAGTGCAACCTCGATGTTCTGAATAGAATGTTCATTACCTCGGATCCTCTAGTATCGATGCATTTCAAGAGACAGGAAAAAAAAATAAATCAAATGCCAAAATCAGCTTTAGATCTGTTAGAAAATGTACCTTAAGTTCAAGAGGAGTACTCTAATTCAAGTGAAAGTAGCGATGAGGAATAAAGAAAATTGTTGAATATAATACGAAAAAATTATATAATTATAATTATCTCTAAAATCTAAAAAAGATTTCCAAGGAAAACTATAGGATATACTCTTTTCGACTGCGAAAAAATAGTTTTAAGTTAATAATATTAGCAAAGAATCATGCAGATTTTAGCTTCCTATGTTTCGAAAAAAATTTTTCGCAAAAACAAGAAAAAAAAAATTTTTTTTAATTCTTAAAAAAAAAATGTCCACTAAATATTTCTAACTTTTTACTTTTTATTTAATACTTTAATCCTCTTAAAAAGATGGCTCAACAGTTTTCTTGCTAAAGCTCCTTTTTGCCCTCACTGTGCGTCTGTGTAAAAAACACGTCCACCAGAGGCTATGGCCAGGCCTGCCTACGCTCTCAGCTTTTACGCTTTCAATGTAACTCTAGCTGCCGGTAAAGCTGTGTCGTAGAATTTGATATGCTTAATACTCTTCTAGTCCGAACCCTGAAGATCTTGTAACATGGTTTTTAGGGGGCCTAGCTGTTGGGTCACTAGCGAACGACCTTCTTTTGGAGGTAAGCTGCGAATAAGTGGTTTGACCGCATAAATAAGCAGTCCTAGACAGCCAGCGAGTGTCACGCCGCAGTGCACCGACACGGCGCTTGTGTTACCGCCTGCTATTAATAGCCGAGAATCAGCCTAGCTGGAGGCCCGGGTAACAAATGGTCCAGTCCCAAACGGTAGACTCTATCAAGTGCGACCGCCTGTTTTAAGTGGCCTTGCCACTAGTGGGCCTCGGCCGGTGGCCGACCTTCTGGAAACCCCAAGAAAATGATCCTCAAATTATTGAAGAAAAGTAAAGCATTTTAATATATGCAGGAGACAGTTTGCAGAGAGACAATTGGACCGGGACGTCCAGGCCTCGTTAGAGATGCGAAACCGAGCTCCTGTGTAAGATAGAATTTGGAAACGAATAGGAATCATCCCCTGCCCCCAACGGGAACACGGTCTGCCTCCTCTGGAGGAAAAAAAAACCATCTCCCACCGGAAAAAAAACGTGCCTCTAAGAGGACTTCCAAATGTCATTTACCTAGAAACCAAGAAAATTCTGACATTTGTGGAGAAATAGACCGGGAAGAATAGACTAGGAAAGGTCGCGGTGCGCTGTTTCCTCCACAACGAATAATAAAAATAATACTCTACTATGGCTTAACTGATTTCCATTTAGCTCAGAGGTAAAATTCTTGTGAAGTAATCAACCAGCATATGCTTCTCGGGGAACTTCAGTTCTTTGTCTTAACAACATCTTCCGTTTCAGTGAAGGATTTCTTTAAGGGAATCTCGTTTTCCCGAGCTTTTGCAGATCATTTTGTCTCTCTCGCTTGTTCGAGTATTTTATCCAGCTAACTTTGGCGTCTTCTTAAGACTTTGTTAAGTTCAGCTGGTGTCCCATAGAGTATAAAGTCAGCAAGGAGCTTTCATTAATGTCAATTGCATTGCTCCTTGATCAGGTAATCCCGCAAAGAATTCATGAGTAGCTGATTTGAGAAAAAGACTTCCTCTAGAACGGCATCCTCGATTGCAAGCTGTCATTCTGCAGATTCCATCCTCACCTAAGAGTATTTCATAACGTCATATATGACCCCTAAGGAATGTTTTATGTTAATTACCCACAAGCAGGTCTTGCCAGTCCTTTTAAAATATACAGAATTCATACAGAATTTCTTCTTAGTTTTTTTCTCTTTCAAACTAATTTAAACTCAAAATTGGTTTTTGGCGAAATGCCCTCAAATATATCTCTAGTGCGTTCAGGATGGAAGGCTTCTGGCAATTGCCAATGCAATCGAGTTGGTGCTCACAACTGCAAAGAGGATACTTTGCTCAAGCGGGCGGATTTCTTTGAGCGCGACATCGATGACATTGCCGATAGTGTGATGCAGGTGATGCGCATCTGTGGCCTGCCCGCGTGGGTGGTGAAGCGTACCAAAAAGGTGATCAAGCAGTCCTTCCGGCATTACGACGAGATACGCTACCGCATAGACCGGGTGCCACGCAAGCGCTTCGCCAAAGAGAGCTTCATGCACGGTCTGGCCTTTGAGGCGCAGATGTCGCGCATGGATAGCCAACTGGCTTACTCCATTGTGAAAAGGGCCTTCAAGGCCTACTACCATGGCACTGGGATAGAGGGAAAGCGGCACAAGTCGCTGACTGATAGCCTGCGACACAGACAGGAGTGTCTCTGGTTGCATGCGGCCAAGCGAACGGCTAAGATATTTGCCGCCTACGCGGGCTTACTGTACTCCGAGGAGCAGCAGTACGAGGAGAGGATCGAGTGCGTGTATAAGAATCTATTTGAGGTACTGCAGCCGCGCATCATCTACGAAGAGGATATGCAGTGTCGTTGCGGCGGGGTGAACTCACCAAGTATATGGGGGGGTTCCCGGCGTTCCCACGACACGACTCTCACCAACGCCACCTCTGTCACCGCTGAGGTGGAGGTGCTGTTCAAGAAGCAGACCATGGCGGCCAGTGGCCCCACCTCGCTCATGTCCATACGCATGGAGCAGGTCTTGGTGCGACAGCCCCCAAAGTCAGATTCTCCCGAAGTTTCGAATCCTCCAAGTAGTGTACCTTCCCGACATCAGCAGAAGAAAATGAAAAAACCTACAGGCAGTGTAAAGTCCAGCACGACGAAGCTTTCCTCGGCAGCCACCTCGAAGAGCAAGATCCTGACGCACAAGTGCAAGTGTCCGCACTTGCAGTGTGATCGGGTGTTTGGGCGGGAGGCTCCCGAGATAACGGCCGAGTGTAGTCAGGGTCCCTACATCTGCCGCTGGCTGCCCTACGATGAGAAGGAGGAACAATTCAAGGAGCATTGTGTGCCCTATCCACCCCTGGAGGTCATCTGTCCGCCTTGTGTCAAAGAATCCGAATTGCCTTGCGATCCAGATTGCACTTGCACCTGTAAGATTTGCACCTGTGAGCCTGCCTTTTATGAGGGCGGGGAAGAGGAGAATCAGGGAGAAAAGCCATCCGGTTCTGGGGTGGAAGATTATGATACAGACTACTGCTGGCTGGCACCATTCCGTGATGGTCCCAGAGTGGACAAGCCGCAGAAATCGAAGGAGAAGGAAGAGGCGTCAGCAGAAGAGGAACATGTTGAGGGTGAACAGGACGAGCTTTTCAAATGTAAATGCACTTGCGACTACAAACAGCGAGCTTTTCCCCATCTTTTCACCTACCTGGCACCCTTTAAGACGGTTAAGTTGGAGGAACAGCAAGAGCCAGCGAAAGAGTCAGACCCTGCTCCTGTTGAGGATAAACCTGAAGATCTGTTAACCAAGCCGCCACCATTTGGCATTTCTCGGGCCACCTTTTTGTGCTGGAACCAGCCCACACCCTCCAGCACAGAGTCAAGTGTTCGAGATGAGCCACAAATCCATGTTTTACAACAGCCCCAAGTGCCTGGCTTCGCTCTGGATGTCACCGTAAAAACTCAACATAGCGAACCCGGAGGCAAGCACATTCACATTGAACGACAGGCGGTGCCACCAGCTGAAAGAAAACGATCTACGATAAAGAGGCCATCCGCTCCAAGAGCAATGCCGCAGCCGAGGGCTTCGACCAAAACAGCTGCTGCACCAGCTCGAAAGTCTGAAGTTGCCACATCACCACCGCCTCAGCCAAAGGCTGTAACCCAAACACCTCCCCCACCAGATATAGGCGCACAATCGCCACGCCAAGAACCGGAATTAACCAAAGAGGACATTTTGGACATTATTGGACTTCGTCATGATTAGAAATTAATATTTTGTGTGTGAAGAAGATTTAACGAAGTAAATCGAACTCGTTACCCAAATTAAGCTATGGTATCCCCAAACTGATATTCTTGCAATCGTATCCGTAACAAAACGTTGGTCCTGAGATGATTTTGTCCTATTTAATTGTTCATTTTTTAAATTAAGCGCTTAGAATGACTCTACATGTTATGAATAAAGATCTCTGAAAAAGAGTTTAAAAGCTGCTGCTCTCAGGGGGGCTCGACCAAGGCTAGCAGATCCAAACCCTGTTTGAAACGCTGTGATCAAAAGAATATCAAAGTCATCTGGCTCGGTAACTTCATCTACAAAAATCTACTAGCTTTGACCTACTTCATCGATTGGCACAAGGCTCGATTGGTTCGTTTTGGTGTGAATAGCAAAATGTGTTCGACCTTTGCGGACGAGGGCGCACTGGGACAGAATGAAAAACCGACCGGCAGAAACTAATATCGTAGTTTACCTTGAATTGGCTTTCAAGATTAGTTCTTGAATACAATAATAGAGTGATTTTAAGGACACCAGAAATATAGTCTGAGCAATCGAACCTCCAAGAACTGATATTGATTTTTTATTTATATCTCCAAACGGAAGGGGACAAAAGTTAAAAAGATTATTGTTTCATTGGTGCCCCAATTTCCTTTCTAGCATCATGTTTCCGATCTTGGGAAGGGGGCTGACTTATGGCCGAGAAGGGGGTTAATATTTACAAGTCACTGTTTAGTCACTATTTAATCACTGTCAAGTCACTGTTTACTCTCTGTTAAACACAGAGAAAACCGACCGGCAGAGTTCTAGATCGATCGGGATAGAATTTATACCGTTTTGTACCAGGTATGTTGTGTTGTCGGATGTCTTTAAATTTATGGTAGCATAGCGAAGCATTCTAGAAGAGAAAACCGACTGTTAATTTTATTCAAATGAGAACAAACATTCTTAAAACAAAATCATTTCGTTTTAACAGGTAGGCTAAAAGTTGTTTAAAAAGATCGTACTTAGCTCAAAAACAGAATTACTAGGATTAAACACAAAATAGAGCTCCAAAAAGTGTGCCACGAAAATTGAGAATTATTTGAGATTGATTCCATTCTTTACATTCCCTCCTGGTTCTGAAGCTAAGGTCCCACAGGCAAACAAAAAGATAGCCACAAAAATAACTGCCTAATGATTTTATGCTGCGGAGCTGGATATTTATGGGTATTGAGCAAGAAGAAGTGGTGTGTGGGTTAGGGCCAAGGCTTTCATGCCGCGAAAGCGAAGGTTGCTGCGTAAAGCTCTTAAATTAGTTGCAACATTTCGATTAATGGTAACACTGCGCTCTTTATCGTAATCGTTGCACGCATCGCAACGGTTATCGCTCCTAACATGCATCTTGGCTAGAGTGTAATTATCGAACGCGATTCCGCTAAGCGGTATATTTATTAACTTGATATCTTTTGCCTTTAAATACTGTTTTTGTGTTGAACCATGGTTTGTTCAGCGGAGATAGAAATAAATCGCAGAATCTGAAAACATGGTCGGCGTACTCCTTATCCCGTCCCTTGTGGCTCTGCAGATTTTACAGATTGCATCCTTAGACTCCAGTTTAATACTATGAAGTGACCTTCTTTAGGAGCATATTTGGACTTTTCGTCTACTAGAATATTTTGCGGTATATTCATAAGTCCTGGTACGTAGTGCAACTCGATTGCAGCGAGCTTTGTGTGTTTGCTTGTCTTTTCAATAATGATTTTAGCCATGTTGTTGAATTGCTGCATCTTGCCAAAAAAAATTGCACACTGTTTCGGCAGTATGATGGAAAGTTGTAACCGAAAGAAAAGACGATATCAGCTTCAATAGAAAATTTTTTTTATTTATTTATTATATAAAAAAAATAGCTAATACCTTGCAGAATTAAAAAAATTTTTTTATTACGAACCAAAGAACTGCCAGATCACTTTTTTCTTGATTGCGTCATGCACAAAAATTCTTACTCACATTTATTCATCTCACAAAACCTAAACAACTACTCAACTCAAACATAATCAACTCATACCGCAATCGCATCGAACGGTTGAACTAGAACTTTTTGATGCGACACTTGTGTGTTCGATCGAACAAAACTCAGCCAACTCAGGCCAACGCATTGCGAGAGACATAGGAGAGAGAGAGAAGAGAGGCACATATGAAGTTGTTATTGCAGGTCGGAGCGCGACAACAATGCGTTTTTGCATGAGTTTATTCATACGTGATGATTTTCGTTCGCTCAGAATAATCGTCGTCTAGCTAAGCGATCAAATCACCCGAGCCGAATGGAATGAAGCGAGCTTGATTATACTCAGAGTGCCAACAATTGAATTGAATAAAACTCAAGGGCGAGCATGTTGCGTATGCAAGTTCGAACCATTGATCGCAACGCCAGTTTATTCGTGTATTGATTAATGTGAGAGCGATTTGCAATCGAATTTAAGCCGTTCTCTGTTACGAACCTATCTTATTTCGTGGTCTTGGGATTTATTTAACACAAAAAAATTTTTTGTGTTTTAATATTTTCCGTGTTGCAAACCTTGCAAAAATTTGCTTGCAAGAGGGAGCTCCAAACCCGCAATTCAAATTTGCAGAGGGTGTTTCCTTCAAATTTTTGGTGCACAAACATAGGCAAAGGCTACTTGGCAAATGTTTGCGCGCAAACTATTTCGTGTTCCCACTAAGGGCAAACAAAATGGCCAAATATTTTAAGATATTTGCGCAAATTATTTGCCTGTGGGACTTTAGCTTTACACTCTTACCACTCTAGGGTAGATTTTTGACCTACAGTATAAATATATTAGTCTTTGGTTAATTCCAGGCCATAATCCCGAAACGAATTTCGTTTCCGGTTCCAGTAACGGTACGTCCCGGAATGAATGTTACGTTTAAATGTTCTATTTCGGTTTTTATTATATTTCGGTTTTCGGTTTCGATACGGTACCCAAATTTTTATTTCGGTATACCAATACCGATATAGGTTCTACTTAATCTTAAATCTAAATCATTTTAATCTTCATAATTCGTACTTTTTACGTAGTTAACTAAATAAATATAATATTATGGTAGGGTAGTGTAGGTACATAGGTAAGTTCCATTATACATAAAGCTACAAAGTTTTTTTTATAAGTAGTGAAGTTAATTTATATGTGCATGGCAATGGCTATAGCCGTCAGTATTAAATATTAAATTATGTATTATTTAATTTCAAAAATATAATTCCACTTCGGGTTTACGTTTGAAACCTTTTTACTTTAAATCGACTAGAATCCACTGTCACTTGGCTTTTTTAACTTGAGCTGTCGGTTGCAACTGCTTGAGCAATTCCACTTTTATTGAAATCGGATCTAGTAACCGTAGATAATATCACTTTCCATACCATCTTATTAACACAGTGTTCAAACTACAAACGATTTTACGAAAACCGAAGTCGAATTGAGAAAGACCTGATTGTCTTCACAGAGCACACATTTGCTGTTAATGTTCAAAATGAACCTTTATGTTGGGGGAACCTTCAAAACTGTACATTTTTGATCCGAGGAGTTAACTGGCCATTGTAAAAGTCTCTTAAAGCAACTAGATTCGAAACTGGATTTTTTGAAACTTCCATTTTTTCTGTCCACTCTTCTATGGGCAATCCTTCTAAAACTGTGCCAACATGCTTGACTCGCATTTTGTGCCTCTCTGTTTTCATTTATGCTAGTTTTAATTGTACTTTATTGATATCTGCCTTTATCCGCCATAAGCATCTGTTCACTTTCCTCTCTTCTATTGCTTTTTTTCGGCTTTTGTTACTTTGGAAATCTAAGAACCCCAGTGTGTCCCGCTCTTCAGTTCCCAACAAAAACTATGCTCTCAAATAGTTTTGAATGTTATGTGTGTGTATTTCTTTGAAGTTATTTGATATTTTATTTTTATTGTCAATGATTTTGCACAAATTTTATGTAAGTGTATGTTTGTGTTTACCAAACGAACTGTCAATTGATTGTCAAATTATAAAACGAAAACGGTCAGTTCAGAATGTAAAGGACACATGGGTGGAGGGTCCTTTAGAGAATGTAAACTGTGTTTGTGTGGCAACTTTTTGCAAAACTGTTGACAGGGGGAGGGGGGAGGAGGGCCTGCAGAACTATGTATGTGAAATATTATACAACACAACAACAAGCAGGAATCCATTCTAGATTTCTGACACACGATATTTTGTATTGTGTGCCAAATAATAGGGGTGGGGCCCCGCCCCACCAATGGACAACATTTGGCTGAGTAAATTACAAAATACGATATGTATTTGCATTGTCAATAGTTTTTTGAGTGCCAAAAAATCTCGTTAAAATCAAATCACGTAGGAATTCTCTTCTTTTGCTTTTCCTTTTTATTTTTGAGAACTTTTCTGCCGTAATTGCAGACAAATTCTGGAAAGTATATCCGGACCGTTTGGTGGAGGGAATGGGTTTGACAAGGGGCGCTAGAAAGTTTTGTGACAGACGCTTTTAAGCAGAAAATTGTTTGCTCATAACTTTTGACTTGACATGGTGGCCAGTGGAGCCTATGAAAAATAACAATAGAAAAGGAAGGGAACCACAATAAGAGAGTTTGCTGGCCACAATTTGTGGTACTTAAGATTGAGAGAGGCAATGAAAAACCAGAGACTTGTACTTTAGAGGATCATCAGCTCTGTTCTGTCAAGGCAAACCACAGACGAAACCAAGGACGATACACTGCTTCTGTGGGGCTGTCTCTCTGACTGACTTTATTATCTCTTAAATCTGTAAGATCTCCCATGTACTTACCAAATGCAGTACAATTTCCTTAATAAGCAACCCTTTCGCTACCATTCGCCTTCATCTAATCTCCATATAGTCCAACTGCCTTCCACCTGAAGCAATTATCCACAACACATGAATTACAACTCCTCTAGCATGAGGAGTACTTGGCCACAACTTTCGCCCGCTTCTGGAGTAAAAGTGAACTCTTTGGGGGCAGGCCAGAAAGCATTTGCAGAGACACGACTTCAAATTAACACGTAAATTGCAGCAACTTAACGCGCGTCGAAGTCGAGGCTGGAAGTTGGCAGTTGGAAAGTGTTGGCCCGGCAGTTGCCAATGGCGGCCTCAGCCTCGTTAAAGGTTGCCCGCTTGGCTGGCTAGCGGGCCTTGTTACAATTAATTGCATATGCCAGGCAACATTTTTGCATACCGGCAACATGTTGCAGTTAACAATAAATTAGCGTTTAAAATGCAATGGCTAGCTGAACAGCTCTCTCTCTCCGCTGCCATCCGCCCAAGAGGATCAGCGAAGAGCCGGCCACGGCGGCAGTTGGTGATCAATCAAGTGCTTGTAATGGGCTCCGCTCGCTACATGATAGTTTAGTTGAATTGCGCAATTAATTAGTTTCGTGTTAATGAGCAATGCGCATCATCTCGTGGTCATAACAAGGCGCTCCAGACACTCCAGAAGCTCCAGCTTGATACTTGTAGCTACGACAAGGAATTTTTTAATGACCTTCTGGTATGGCGTCAAGTTCAGGATGGCAACATAACTAGACTAGAAATTTATGAGCATCGACGCTTGGGAAATTAAGATTGAAACTGAAAGAAGGCGAAGAGGGCTTGCGATTTGTATTGAGAAGAGCTAGCTGAAATTTCTATAATATGTGTTAGCCTCTTCGTTAGGCTTCCTTTCCCAGTATGTGTTGTTTCGCTAAAGTGTTAACAACATAGTTTTTGTGTCCACTTTTGCGCCAACTCAACACAATTTGCGGGAAAGTTTAACTCAATAATGCAAAGTTTGGACAAATCGTTCAACTATCTTAGTAAAGTGAAGTAAATTTTTCCGGTTCCAGTTTTCAAGTACACCAAAATGATACAAATTATTGTTATTTTGCATCTTAAAATATGTATTTTCTTTTTCTAAAACTCGATTCACTGTTGTCCTACCTTTGGTTGCTTTTTAAATGTTTTAGCCTTTCAACTGGCTGCTAATTGACTTGGCCATTGCCTCAACACAGGACAGCATCTGGAAGGCCGTGTCACAAGGATTGGCGCCTTTAAGGCTGGCGCAATTATCCAGCGCCTTTTCGACTTCATCCTTTAAAGGTATACTTGCAAATTCCTTCTTAAAGGCGTCAGTATTCAGATTACCTTCAGCATCCAAAAATCCACCCTTTTGCAACAGACACTGGGTGGCACACTTGACGTTGTCCTTGACATCGGCCGGCTGTGTTTTTCCCGAACCCAAGTCCTCAAATTCTTGACGAGTCACACCGTTCTCGGTCAAGCAAGATTCTACAACATTTTCCATTTCTGCCGGTGCTCCCGCCTGTGGGTTCATTGTGTTAGTGTTAAATGTTTAATCGATGGTGAAGTCACCTACCACCAGAATCCCTGTCAGGTAGCTGAGCAGCAATGTCAATGCTAGTTTAGAACTCATTCTGTTACTAATCTGTCGCTTGAGCTTGCAAAGGGTTTTTATACCTATGGCATGGCGTTTTTGCCATTTGTCAAACGTTTTTGTATTCGCTTATTGATTATCAGTAGATCGTTGGTCACGCTAACTGGGCATAAAGTAAATGTCATTGCCACGGTCTATGGCCTGTGCTCGTAATAATTCAAATTGGGGTAATTGGAAACTGCATTGGAAAGTATATAATTGATTTAAATGAGACGCGTGACCATAGCGTTTTTAAGGTTAGACAGGATCTCCAAAAAAACAGGTAAAAAAAGTCGGTTAAGCCCTACTGTAATATACTCTGTACCTTCAGCAGCGAACATTCTTTTGTTCATAACTTGACCTTTAGATGGCGCCACTTCAAAGCTATCAATAGATTGCCCCACCGCTGTGACCATGTGACTACGCCACGTTAACTATTCAGTTTAGAACACGGAGACGGTGTGTTGCTGGTAAGAATGAGTGTAACTCAATGGCGGAGAGACAAGTTAATGTGTGTGAGTTAGAGATGTAAGATATATAATAAGGCGGGAGTATCAAGCATCGATAGTTGTTAGTAATGCGTGAATTAGATAGATGATCTGGATTTTTGATTGGTCCGGTGTCCGATACATGTCAAACCTCTATTTTTTACCATCTCTGTGCCAGATGTTACATCTTTCCTTTGATACGGGCATGACTATATCGACTTGGCTGTTGATGCTGATCCAATCCAATCTAACTTTTTTTAAAAACCCGGCACAAGACCCTTAAATGATGACAAAATGGACCTCAGTTAGCATCACCTCATACACAGTTTTTCAAATGAAGCCTCTGTTCGCGTTTTATGGCTACTTTCGAACTTGCAACACACAACGACAACTATTTTAAATTAGTTTTTAATGGTTCAAAGTAAAATTCTCTAAAATTCAGCAAATGTGGACAGGGTACTTGGGAACAAAATATTTAAAATTCACTTCAATCGGTCAATCTGTTAAGGTACCTCCAGAACAAGGTAAGCCTAAATTCTTGAATATCTTTAAAAGCGCACGGAAATCCAAAAGTTTAAAATTTTGTAAATGCAATATTTTTTTAATTTTTCGTTAATGGACCAAAGCTTACTATAGACCACGGCATTATTTCAAGCAATGTTAAATCTTATACAAAAATCTATCAAATACCAGATATCACAAATCTAAGCACCAAAGGGCTGCCGTATTTACTAGATTCACTGCGAGCTTTTGTTGCCGAAATCCAAGATCTACTATAAGCTTTCACGAGCAAAACTTGTTCACACAACATTTCAGAGCTCGCACAACGAAAGAGGTTGAAAAAAGAAACATTCAATTCTGTTTTGATTCTTAGCAATTTTTCTCATGTCTTTTATTCACCGTTTTGCCGACAGCCGACTTCCAAAGTGTCTTTTTCTTATGTGACCGTGGGTGTAAATCTATAAATATGTGGAGCCTATCAAATCAAATACAGAAAATATAAAATATATATATAATATACAAAATCAAAACAAATAACACTATTAGCGGACACTTTTTGTGTGTTTGCTCATTTAAAGCCAGTTGTTTCGGTCAAGCACAAGGACTTCTCTCAGTTGTTATTAGCAGACAGTCTTGTTTGCTTTGATCAACCGAAAATAGGTAACAGAAAACACGAGAGGAGGCCAAAAATATATAAATCAGCGATGGCCAGCGAGAGCGAGGCCAAAAAGTAAGACATATGGTTTGCTTTGACCTAATCGATTTAAACTCTGTGGAGCGAAGTACGCCTTTCTGCACTTTTGGTCTCAGCATCGGAAAGCGTTCGGGCCAAGTACGTGTGAATATCAAAATGCTTTTGCTCTCCGGGGAGAAACCAAGGGCCATATCTGATACAAAATAAATAATAAATTCAGTGAGAAACCGCGAGTGATTTTTATACCCTTGCAAAGGGTATATAATTTGCCCAGAAGTTTGCAACGCATAAAAATATTATTTCCGACCCTATAAACTTATATACTTGATCAGGGCGACGAGTTGAGTCGATTGAGCTTTGTCCGTCCGTCTGTCTGTCCGTCTGTCCGTCCGTCCGTCTGTCCGTCTGTCTGTCTGTTTCTACGCAAACTAGTCTCTCAGTTTTAAAGCTATCGAGCTGAAACTTTGCACAGAGTCTTCTTTTTACTGCACACTGATAATATGTCGGAACCGACCGGATCGGATGACTATATCTTACAGCTGCCATAGGAACTATCGGTCGAAAAGTGAGTCTTTGTGAGAAAAACTTTTCAATTTTAATGTAAACGACTCCCGCTTCAGCAATTATTAGTTTTATACGCTTTTACACAGATTCGGAAGTTTTGGTCAAAATCGGATGACTATATCTTATAGCTGCCATAGGAACTATCGGTCGAAAGTTGGATTTTATTTAGAAAAATTGTTTGTTTTAATGCTAACGTTCGTAAACTATGATGTAGTAAAAACATTTGCAAGGGTATAAAAACTTCGGCAAAGACGAAGTTAGCTTGGCCTTCTCGTTTTTTCATCATTGGGCTGATCGCACCGAAAAAAGTGTTGAAGGGTATTTTCCAGCCCTGGCCTGGGAATTCCAATATGAAAAAATGCAAAAATATTACAAAGCTTAAAATTTGATAAAATAAGATGTCGGTAACAAAGATACCTCAATGCGTGGCATTAAAGTGCCCAGCGATAAAACCGCTTTTTTTATAGTTTAACTCCGTGTGAAAAATGTAAATAACTCAAATCTTTCCACTTGCAAAAGTTTAAAACAAACATTTTGATCGCTTTCCATCCATTGCCCTGGAATATACAAAAAAAATCTCTTCAATCCACTCATCAAAACACTCGGCAAACTCGACTTTTACAGCTACCAACTTGCCAACCATCAATCAGACCAACACGCTCTCAACTATTTGCAAAATCAATAAATACCCATAAACTGGTTGTGGAAACTTCTGAAGCCGCATTTCACCATATCCACATGCGAGTAGATGTATACAGTTCTGAGCATAGATAACGACTTCAGGCCTGGGCCAGCGTATAAATGCTGACAGCCAAATAGTTTTTGGATACAAAAATGTTTGCCATAGTTTGGCAAATGTTTCGAAAACTTTTATGCAAAATCCGTACACGAAACGCCCCGAAACCGTAACCGAAACCGCAGAACGCACATTGAATCGTTGCCCCGCCCGGACGTGGCTGACATGCAGCTGGCTCCACGGAGTTGCAGCTTGTTTGCGGTTGCGAGTATCTATCGGATGCAGTTGCGAGTGCGAGGCGAAGATAGTTGGGTCGTTGCAATTTTTCGGTGGTAAATAGCTGAGGCTGTTGGCCGCACACTCGCTGATGACAAATCACTGTGCTTTATGGCGGGCAACATATGTTGCCACTCAAAATATTTAACCGCAGAAAAGCTTTTCGAAAATCAGCAGCAACAGTGGCGTCCATTTGATTAATGACAGCATTCAATGCAACTGCACGAAAGTTTTGAACTGCATGTATCCATCAGATGTGTAGTTTGTCAACGACGCTTTCAAGTGACACAATCATCAATTAATGCGCTATTAATAGAGGCTTTCGTAGGCGAGGCAGCCACACTTAGGGCCCGACATGTGTTTGTGTCAACTTGATTGAGGAGAAAACTAAAATAAATATCCAACGCAGAGAGGTTAATTACCACGAACTGGTGATGCTCTGCGCCTTTTAATTGCTGCCTAATTATGGAGGCATTAAAAATTCAATTCATAACCCAGTTCGATTTGTGTTAATCAATCAAATGTATGTTTAGCTTCTTATCAAAGTTATTTAAGCACATGCGTGTGGCTCCAACCTCTCGGCTCGATACGAAGGTCGCACCATAATTAGCATGGGGCCACAGAAATGCTTGGGAACATTTTACAGTTTTCCAAGCTGCAGCATTCAGACATGTTGTAATGGGGCTGGGCCATCGATAATTTTCAATAACAGACAAAGCCATTTGCTGTCCATTTGCTGTGGAACTGGATGCCATTAACCCGCTCGTTTCTCGACTGGCACGCAACGGCCTTGTCTCCCTCTCCTCGACTTGGCTTGTTAATGCCCGGCGCAAGTATTTATGCCGGGCCTAAGGGCAAGTGTAGAATTCTTTTTGGCTTTAAAATAGATTAGGCCACATATGAGTGTGTGAGTGTGTGTACAGTTCGAGCCCTGTTAAGTGTGGGGCTATGACTCTCAAAACGGTATTAAAAAAAGATTCTTTGGGGCTTAAAATAAATCTGTGTAAGTTATGAATGTAAAGTTTATGAATGGAAATTTAAGTGAAGAAACTATTTACTATGAGAAATATTTTGATTTTATGGTGGGAGATCAGCACTTTGGTAAATTGGCAATAATTTATTTATTTAATTTATTTAAAAGCAAAATGATTTCTAATAGATCCGAAGTTCTGGGAACTAACTTGCAGTGTACGTATATTCACAAGCTGTCGGTCACACTCAGTGATTGCTTAATAAGCATTGCTCAGTCACCCCTGTTCAGAGACTTTTGTTCACTGATCATTTTTAGATGACTTTGTCTCGGTGACTCCTCTTCAGTGAGACTCTTGTGCAGTAATTCTTGTTCAGTGACTGTATTTCAGTGACTTATGGTCAGTGACTCATGATCGGGGACTTTTATTCAGGGACTACTATTTAATTACTCTTGCTTAAAGAATCTTTATCAGTGATTTATATTCAGTAAATATTGTTCAGTGACTCTAGTTCAGTTGCTATTGTTAGTGGCTCTACTTCAATATTTAGTTTGTCTTGTTCATTGACTTCTGTTCAGTAACTCTTCTTCATTAACTCTAGTTCAATATAAGAAAGTGACTCGTGCTCAGGGATTTTTGTACAGTGACCTTTCTTCAGTGACTCTTGTCCGGTGACTCTTTTAAGTCGGTCTTCTTCTGTGACTCTTCTTCAATGACTATTACTAACCAACTCTTATTCAGAGACTCTTGCTCGTTAACTTTTGTTTTGTGATTTTTTAATATTTTTTGTTCAATGATTCGTGCTTTGTTAGTCTTAATTTGGGGCTCTTCTTAAGTGACTCTTGTTCAAAGATTCTTTTTGGCACTCTTCTTCATTGACTCTGTTTTAGTGACAAATGCACAGTTACTCATGTTCAGGGACTTTTCTATTCAGTGACTGTAGCATTAACCCTTACTCAGTAAGACTTTTTCAGTGACTCTTCGTCATTGACTTCTGTTCAGTAACTCTTCAATAACTCTCACACAATAACTCTTGTGCATCGACTCTTGTTAAGTGACTTTTGTTCAATAACTTTTTTTCACTGACTCTTGTGCAGTGACTCTTGGTCAGTGATTCTGAGTCAATCTTGTTAAGTGACTATTGCTTACCAACTCATATTCAGTGACTCTTGCTCATTGACTTCTGCTCAGAGATTTTTTTAATAGCTCTCCTACAATGACTTGCTCAGTGGCTCCTGTTAAGTGACTGCTGTTCAATGACTCTTGATCTCTTGTTCAGTGACTCATGTTCAGAGATTCCAGCTCTTATTCAGGAACAATTTTTCTGTGACTCTTTTTCAGCGACTCCAGTTTATAAACTCTTGATCAGTGATTCAATTTCAATAAATATTGTTCAGTGACTCTTGTTCAGTGATTTTTTCTCAGTGACTCTTTTTAAGTAGGTTGCATAGCAATTCTTATTTAGTGAACTTTTTTCAATAACTTTCGTTAAATAACTCTTGTTCAGTGACTCTTGCTCAGAGACTCTTTTTAAGTATCTTTTTAATTGACTCTTGTTCAATAACTATTACTAACTAACTCTGTTTAGTGATTTTTTAAAAACTTTTGTTCAATGACTCTCGCTCAGTTACTTTTTTTCCGTGGCTCTTCTTAAATGACTCTTGTTCAAAGACTCTTGTTTACTGATACTTGCTCAAGGAATAGGTACCTGTGGAACGATATTTCTAGGGATAGAAAACCGGAGACTGTCACGTTGTGCGTAACGACGCACTCGAAATGATGAGGAAGGTTCTTTAAAACTAGCTCCACACTTTCAACCAAAATCACATCTAATTTATATCTGAACCCATCAATATGGCCATTTGGCCTAACGACCTTATCAATGTCCCCCTAGTCAAATAAATGCTCGTAAACCGTAAAGCGGAACCCATAAACAGCGGTAAATGATAATGCCAAACAAATCGCATGCCGCCCATTTAGATGGCATAACCGATAAACTGTAAATTGCCAAAAAAAAAATAAATAAAAGAAAAGTGAAAACTTTTTCCACACATTAACATTAACCTAGCACCCACCCCCTCAGCTCACACCTTCTGGCATTGTCTAGGCGAGATTTATGTAAACCAAGCAGCGCCGGCCGGAGTCAATCAGCGTCTGGAAGTAGCATGTGAGGAGCTGCCTTTCCACTTGGCTGACTTATTCCTAGCAACTTTTTAGTTATATACGTTAAATAACTCCCCGTAGCGCGGCAAACTTTGTTTACGGCAATAAAAAAGTTTGCCTTAAAATATACAAAATAAACTCGGGTCCGTGCGGAGGACGAGTCCAAGTAGAAAGATGTGCAACCTTTTGGGAGCTGTTCCAGAGCGCAAATGTAATATTTGCTAATTTTATGTGAATTCGTAAAGTTTCGCTGCCTTGTTTTTTTTTCGGGGAGAGTAATCCTCACGAGTAAACGCAAATCTGGCGCATTTATGGTTATAAAATTTTCTCGGAATGCACAAATACCTGGAGAATCAAGAAAAGAGAAAAAAAGGAAAACACAAACATTTTTCATGCACCCAAAAGAAAAATCAAACAAGCTCCTTACACAAGTCTAATGTATGGGATTATCCCTAAACAAAGTAAACAGCAGCAGCAGCAGCAAAGGCAAATCAATTTTACATATCCTACACGTGTGTGTGTGTGTGCGTGTGTGCGCCTCAAAGATTCCCAGCCTTATCCTTTCGAATGGAAATGGGAATGCTTGCTTAGCGCGAACTTGAAGAAAACAATAAACTTTCGCCTGGCATCTAATAAAAGGTGAAAATCTTTTGAAAGCTTCAAAAGGTTTTCTGTTTTTTCTACCCACCTCCCACACGCAGCATCAGTTTGGGATTCATGAAGCAGCTGGCGGCTTCATAAATGCGGTTAAATGTAAAAGTTTTTGCATCTTTAAAATGCTCGTGCGGTGTTTTAACAAAGTTCATTGGGTGCGGTGAGGTGCGGTGCTTAGCTAAAGCTCAAGTCTAAACAAAATGAATTAAAATGCATAATGTCTTGGTATGAGAAACATTGGATGAGAAGGTGAAAAAATGTAACAGGTTGGGATTTTGATTCGTAGAGTTCGAAAAGCAAACTCGTGTAGGCTTTGGAATTATTTGAAAATAGACGCCAAATTTACCTTCTTAATAATAAGTATTTTAGCGTTAAAGTGTTTTAAGACAAACAAGATGGTCACACTGAATCGAGAAGTGTTAACAGTGGAATGATGACAGAGAGACGTGAGGAGACGCGAGACCGAAAAGCGCGAGGACAAACGTTGTATATAAAATAGACAGAAGAAAACCCTCTGGATGCATACCACCTAACCAACAAAATTACAAAATTTCCCAAAAAAAAAACACTCCTCAGTTCCCTCATTTTCATTCAAATTCAAAACCCTGCCTCCTCCACAAGACACAGCTTCTGCTTCTTTCTCTTTTCCTTCATCCATAATCCTTGGCCCCTGTTGTAGTATGACAATTTTAAGCAGAACATAATGCGTTTTGACTTTATCTTGACTCCATTTGCTGCTAGCAAAAGAAAAAAGAAGCACATGAAACTGAAATTAATTACAACATTTTGTAAGACACACGCACTACAAGTTGGCCACATCAGTGCCCATCAGTGGTTAGTGAGTAAGTAGTTCCGACGACTCCTGTTCCCTATTTTCTTGTTCTTTGTACAAGCACAAAAGTATCTCTGTAGATTGTCAGCGGCAGGGCCTTTGTCTTGCACTTGCCAGGCATCCGTCAACACAAAGTTGCATTTGTTGATGCCTCACGACTTCCCCAGACGCCCGACCCAGACCCAGACGCAGAAGCTGAAGCTGACTTCTGTGTGCACGCTGGCAAAGTCCTTGACTTGCATTTTTGATAAACAACGTGTCAACTTTGTCGACATAAACCATAATCTTCAGTGTCAGTTTGACTTACAACTCGTGTACTTTTGCTTGCACTTGCCACTTGGTAATCAAGTTGGGTGAAGGAAATTTTTCTTAGATAAAAGACAACGGCGAAGGAGCCGTCCTCCGGGCGCTGTGGATTAGCCTACAAAATAAATAAGTGGCAACAACTGGCTTGGGTCTTCCAAAATTGTCATTCTGTTCGGGATGGATGGATGGTTTAGGGCCTTTCCTGTGCCAGATCATTAGCGTAATTAAATGTGGATGAAAAATTTCACTTAATTTGGCGTGCGTCTCTGGCCTTTTTCATAACTCGGGAGAGAACCGAAATACAATTAATCAGCTAGGGAGGAGAGGCATGTGGCAATGTCGACGGCACCTAGAAATTAAACTAAGTGTCGGGCGGCCACATGACGCACGCATGTCTTCGTTCTCACACTCCCTGGCATAATGGAATTTCGCCTCGACAGTCAGCTGGGTCGGTTTCCCTTGGTCTATATGACAACAAAATGTTGTCAGCTTAATTTTTTAATAATGCTAAATTTAGCCAACGGCCACGGAGCAATCAACAAGTCTTGGCAGCCATGTAATTTCGTTAAGTGCAAGAAGCGGCTAGCGATGCGACTACACCCATTCCCCATTCCGCAGACTCTGCCCAACAAAACGTGCTGCAAATTTATCGTCACTTGCACGGAGCGTGACATTGAAATTGTAAATTAGCAACGCATGGAGGATGGTATGTTCGGAGCAGTTGCAGCCAAAGATGACAACGGGAGAGTGAGTGAGTGAGTGAAAGGGGAGGGTATTGTGGTCCTGGCGCCAGTCATTTTTTGAATGCCACATAATTACTTGTACAAGCAACACTATCAGGTTTGGCACAAAGCAGAGGAGCACCAAAAAACTAAAAACACTGAAAGTGTTGAAGGCAAAATATGTAAAATTTAATGAATTTAATTATTATTCTTGGGTTTCCTTTTGGAGAAAATGGGAAAGAAGTAGAGTTGTTTAACAAGGAGCCTGAAAATGGAATTAGTAAGAAAGACTTCCAAAAATTGAATAGTCAACAATGACTTGAGGTTTTTATGGAATAGTGAGATTTTTAAATTGGTTAGTTTATTCGTTTGAGTAAAACAGGTTGCAAGCTAAGGCGTATTAAGCTTGAGGTAAAACACATTTTATTTGTGCTGAAAACTCAATATGTAAACAAACAATTAAGACACTTTCTGCTTACAGATTTGAGCAGAACTGTGTCCCTTAGAAATTTTTTAATTGCACACTCTAAACGTAGAATGCAGAAAGCTATAAGTGGCGTGCAGATAAACTGCATGCATAATGTAGAAATAAATGATGTAACCGCCACGTTTAGAGAAGGCAAAGTCTAAACGGCATTAGACAATCGGATTAATTCAAACTAACTTTAACATTTTTATGCAACAATCTGAATTACACACGAAAGTTTTAGATATTCTGAGTTAACGTTTGATATCGAAATCCAACATGCGCTTGAGTAAATTCCAAAAGTAAAATGTAGCTTGAAATCAATACTGAATTCGTACATTTTTTTATGAAGAAAGCTGCTTGTCACACGTGGCTATTAACGCTATAGCGTTAGTATACGATATCGTATACGATTTACAAATCCTAAAAATTAAAATTTGGACATATACACTATTCATGTGCACACAGAAAAAAAAAAATGATATGATATCGGGCTCAATGTTATATTTTTTCATATTATTAACGAGAAGGCCAAGCTAACTTCGTCTTTGCCGAAGTTTTAATACCCCTGCAAATGTCTTAATACAACAGAGTTTACGAACGTCAGCATTAAAACAAACCATTTTTCTGATAAAAGCCACTTTTCAGCCGATAGTTTCTATGGCAGCTATAAGATATAGTCATCCGATCTTGACCAAAACTTCCAAATCTGTGTAAAAGCGTACAAAACTAATAATTGCCGAAACGGAAGGCGTTTACATTAAAAACAAAAAAGTTTTCTTACAAAAACCCACTTTTCGACCGATAGTTCCTATGGCAGCTATAAGATATAGTCATCCGATCCGGTCGGTTCCGACATATTAGCAGTGTGCAGTAAAAAGAAGACTCTGTGCAAAGTTTCAGCTCGATAGCTTTAAAATTGAGAGACTAGTTTGCGTATAAACAGACAGACAGACGGACAGACGGACAGACAGACGGACGGACAAAGCTCAATCGACTCAGCTCGTCGCCCTGATCAAGAATATATATAGTTTATAGGTTCGGAAATGAATATTTCTATGCGTTGCAAACTTCTGGGCAAAATTATAATACCCTTTGCAAGGGTATAAAAAGCCGATATGACAAACTTTTAATTGACCTGTTCGAAACTATCAAAGTGAACTTTTCGTCCACATCAAAATGATATTTTTACGATCAAATTGGTATTTAATTATTTCATTATTACAGAACGGAAAAAAAATCAATTACAAATGGCAGTTCGTACATCCAATACCACTACCAGGCGCGTTCATTTATAGCTAAGAACTATTAATTATTGTTTTATGGAAACAGAAAAAGAACGAATTTATAATTCCCTGACTCCGCCTTGACTGGGGGTCGAACTCGGGGCCACTTGCACGTCACAAATTGGCATAGCGTTTTACCGCACTACGCTATCGGGCATGTGTGTGCACTCATGGCTGAAAGCCTACTTATACATTTCTTTTCGTTGCTTGAAGTTTCGATTTGCAAAACTATCTGTCTCTTTCCTTTTCGCAATTTCTATACATCCCTTTTCCATTGTGAGAGTTTCGAAAATTAAAAAATATCTTACTAATCTTTTCTAATATCATTTGACAAGCTGATATTATCACTGTTAAAATGAAAATTTATAGTTTAGAAATGAAATGAATATAATGATATTTCACAAAATATCAAATTAACCAGCCCATATCAAATTGATATGGATCTTTTTTTTTTTTTTGTGCAAGTTTCTGTTGCCCGTATTGAAACGATTCACGAAATAAAAACCTCTGTATTTTAATTTTTTCTTTTCTCGTCACTCATGATTCACGCACGATTAAAGAAGGCTTTACAAATGATCACGCACGATTAAAATGCATCTGATAAAAATAAAGTTATGTTTAAATTAAGTAATGTAACTTTTAATCCTACACTTATTAATAAAAATCAAGGGTTAACATTATCCTTCATTCCATAGTTCCGTATTTTTATTTAAAAAATAAAAGCTTTTCAATATTATCGCCTGCCTATTCTGTTATGATGAATCTAAAAACCAAGTAAGTCGTATAGTATGTATAGCAGTCGAAAAATGCTCTGAGAAGAGTTCAGTTCTTCATGAACAATACTGCAAAATATCGTTATGTTTTTGATAAGAAGGAATGCAATGTTATTTGAAGCCAATGTAGTGCAATGAATGTGCCTTAAACCGTATCTTCATGTCCGATGTCTTCATATGATAAGTTAGATTAAATTAACAAAAATTAAAAAATTGCATAAACATTTTCTATATGTAAAAAAAGTTTTTAAAAATTTTGTAAGTATATTCACGATGTTCAACTTTGGCTCACTCACGAAACACGCACAGATCGCGGATGCTCACGCATGAAATTCTCCCTTTGCGTACGATCACATTGTGACATATCATAAAACGTTCATATTTATGTCACGGGTACCCCGCCAGCCCGTTTATAAATTAGGAGAACAAACAATGCAAACTTGAGTATTACAAGCAAGCAAATATTGTTTTGTGCCTTTAGGCAGATTCAATACAAGTAATGTTTAAGATGCGGTGCCTTACATGCGTGCCATGGCCGAAGCGTCTAAGACATCATTCCAATTGTGATCCAAAATTAACAAAAAAATGGATATAAAATTGTTTAGTGTGTTGTTTTTTTTTTTGAAGTCCCACGTTTTTGTGTAGATTTTACATAGTTTTTTGCTCTGTGAGAAGGCTTTGGTAGTAAAGGGATCCTTAAACTAGAACCAAAGCCACGTCAACAAACCTGTTTTGAACTGATCACCGCAAAATCAAATCAAATTTTGTGAGCTCCGGAAACGGACCACGAATCGAAGCATTAAGACGGCATCCCTTTTTGTTTGGAAATAATCCACGAGTCCAATTTTAAATTGCCAAAACAATTCTGGAATATTTATTTACACGGAAGATAAGGCTGTTCTATTTTTGAAGGAAATTTTCTATAGCTTTTTACTCAACTTACTGATCTTTCTTGTCAATGATATAAAAATCTTAGAACCTAGATATGAACCAAAGTCTGAGCGTTCATAAGTAAAGAAATCGGTTCTTAAGCTGCGCCTTTTGCCGAATTCAAACGTTTTGCCGCCTGGACCAAACTATTCCAAGTGGACTTTGACAGGCTTGCTTTATCAAATCGCCCACTGAAAATCTTCATCAACTAAAAGCAGAGGAGCCCATAGCCAGTTTATGGTGGCGTAGACACTAATCCAAATGAGGAGAATGTTTTGACTTAAAAACAATTACTAGAAATAGAAAGTAAAACTAGATTAAAGTGTGCTCGTGGCAGTCAGATGCACATGAAATCATTCGTCGCACACAACAAAATCTACTTTCCAGAAGACTCAATCATAATAGTTGTTGCATCCAAATTTGCTTCTTCCTTTGGTTTGTGCTACGCGTAATAGCCTATACGCGCGGCTATTGCTATGCGCAAACGACCAACAAATGCGCGGCGTATACTTAGTCTGTGTTCCTTAGCTTAAATGGGGAAGTGTTGGTAACGATTTCCGCTTAAGCCGCTTGTTAAAAACAGTTTATAAAATTTAGAATAAAGCACTCATATTAGGTAAGTTGTTGAATTAAACAGGGCAAGTGTGGTTCAGTAGATAGTTTAGATAAGCGATAACCGTGTTGTGATGGTGTGTTTTTATCTGCGAAACGCAGTCATCAGTATCTAGCAGCAGTTCCTTTTTAGCAAAAAACTAAGACTAATTTGAAAATTTGGCTGTTGCAGCTCATCCGGCTGGCCACACAATTGGGTGCGACCAGGGTACACGTTTTTACCGTTTAAGAATTTAAATTTGTATACCTAAAAAAAAAATAATGATTCTCTTACAGATTTCGATCTCTGCCCTTGCTCGATAAGATCAGCCAAAGTAGCAAAAACATTTGTAGTTTATTTTTTGTTCGAAATAAGCAAATCTCCATTTTCTTTCAATACAAATCATGTTCCTGCGAGCCAAATCTGTGATGGACAGCCACTGGCAGACATGAGATGCCAAGGCAGCCTCCGTAGCAGAGGCTCAATTACAGAGGCAGCATCAGGACACCCGGGAGAGTGCATTGTGCTCTGAAGTGCACTTAAAGGATTTTTTTTAGGAGGCAACGCAGCGCAAAAAAAAGAAACGAAAATCAACAAATGATGACAACTACCCCCGGTCTCATGCTCTTCCTCAACCTCGTCCTCAGTGTCTCAACGCCGCTTCGAGTGTGTTTGTCCTTTCAAAATGTTTTTCTTTTCTAACAACTTAAGTGCTTGGCGTATTCTACTAATTTTATTTCTACACGCCCCGTGAATCCTGTTGACAAAAATCTCAACTGTGTGCTCGACCATGCGTCGTCTGTCTGGGATAATGATCCCGGGGATAGGACGGGCGACAGCGGACAGACGGACAGCCGGCGGCAGGTAGTCCATCATTGATTTCAATTCGCGCGTGTTTAATTCCCCAAATCAGTGCGCGAAGATCTGGAGATCTCGTCCTCGTTGTCATCCGTTTGCTGTGCATTGTTTGGGTTTTTGTGTTTGCAGCGCTTTGTTCCGCTTTTGGCAGCCGCTGATCTTATCAGTGTTTTGTTTGGTGAGGCATTAAAAATTTGTCATTTGTTCCCCGTTGAGGTTGAGTTTGGTATATAAGCTCGATTGTCATCGGCCCAGCTCTTGTTTTTTTATTCGTGTCGTTGTTGTTGAGGAAGCAGCTGGTGGCCTCTTTGAAATCAGATCGGATGGGATCTTGGCTGGGCCAAAGCAATTTGGTAATTGCTGCCTTTGGCAGGAGGAATCCCTAAATTGGAGTAGGGCCACTCTATTGATATTATTGTAAAATTGCTGTGAATCGGCATTGCATTCCTGCTGGCGTTGCAATTCATTGTTGGGAGTCATCACTGTCGTCTATTCTCATGTCACCTCCTCCACCCACCTTGCTGTCTGCACTTCTCTATTTGCCAATACTGATTATGTTTACATGCATACATCCAAATGCTCGATGTCCAAACAATGCCCAACTCCACTGGCAACTGGCAACTCAATTGTCCAACCGGGGACAATGGGTCGAATGCGTAATGCCATATGAGCAATGCGCTCTGCTCCAAATGCGTAATGAAAATTGGCGCCAGCTGCGGGTCACAACTGACGAGCTGAGCTGCCAGCTTAGGACTCTGCATATGTTCATATGTCCTGTCCATGTCCTGAACTGAACTGTCCTATCCTGGGCTTGAGTAGACAAAATCAATTTGGTTTTGCGGTTTTTTGGGCCAGGACAAAACAGAAGCGTGAGGACGAAGCTGTTGTGCAATTTGCATGCCAGGACATGCCGGTCAACTGACAAATGAAACCGAAATCGGAAAGTGCATGCTGCATTTTAGTTGAAATTTATCAAAGTCAATGGAAATTATAAGCGACTGCCGCTTAGAATAGCCTCTGTCTGCTCTTCGAGTGCCTGACAATGCCTACAAAGTAACAAAGAAGTAGGGAAGGGACAGTCAAGTGGCCCAAAAGAAGCTCATCGAAAGTTGCCAACGTCAGCGAACAGAGGGAACAAAAATAAGGGAGATTTTTTTCAGTTTGTTTAAGCCGAAGCTTGAATGCTTTACACGTACAAGATCAAGTGAGAAGGGCTAGTGGCTTAAGACTGTCGAGACATAGTCTTTTCTCCTCTCTTTATCCCTCTTTCCTTTCTTTTTACTTAATTTCAGCTTCGTTTCACCTTCTTTTTCATTTATTCTTTCACTCTATTTCATACTTCCTTTCTTCTTTCTTCCTACTTTTTATTCTCCCTTTGTCCAACTTTATTCCTTGTTTTCTTCTTTCTTCCTTGTTCCATCAATCTTTCTTCTTCCTTTTCTCGTTTTTCCCCTATTCTGCCTTATCCTCATTATGGAACCTGCCTTAACCTATCCCTTTTTTTTCTTCCTTCTTCCTTGAGTCTCTTTACCTTCTTTCCTAAAATCACATTCCTTATTCTTTCTCTCTTTTTTTCTATCTTTACTCTTTTACTCTATCTACCTTATTTATTTCTTCTATCTTTTTGTATTTACCTTTTACCTAACTTCTTGCCTATTTCTCTATGATTATTTTTTCATCTTTCTAGCATTTTCTTCATTTCTTCTGCCATTTACCAAACTGCATTCTATCTTCATTCTTCTCTTCTTCACTTTTTTATCTTCCTCCTTTTTTCCTTCTTTCTTGCTTCTTTCTTTCAGCGATCCTACTTATATTTTCCTTCCACCCAACATCTTCCTTACTTATTCTTGTTTTGTTCTAAGTTCCTTGTATCTCGTTTTCTTCTTTCAATCACTTACCTTTCTTGTTCCTTTCTTTCTTTTTCCCATCTATCTTTTTTCTTCATTCTTCATCCTTAATTGCTTCTGCTGTGTTCTTTCAATTTTCTTTCTACCTTACTTTCTCCTTTTTCGCTCCGTTTCCTTTCTTCTATCTTTCTTCCTTCTTTCGTCCTTCTTTCTGCCTTCTTTCTTCATTTTTTTCTTCCACGATCCTTTTTCTTCTCAATCTTTGATCCCTTCTTTCTACGATCTAACTTCTTTTGACCCTTAAAGTTATTATTCTTGATCAGCATACCAGCCGAGTCGATATAGCCATGTCCGTCTCTCCGTCTGTTTTTTTTCCTTCTACCCGTACCTTCTTTCTACGTGAACAAACAGATCTAGATTTGAGGTTTGACATGTATGACAAATGTTTCTTATAGCTGCAGGCAGATCAAGTTTATTTTAAATTTTGGCCACGCCTTCTTCCTCTCCCTCATATTTGGAAAACGTCATATCTTCCACAGTTTTGTAGATAGATGGTTTGTACCCTTCTAGGTGTTGTCATTGCTGAGAATTGATAAAGATCGGATTAGCGGGTCAGTTATAGCAAGAGAACCAAGCCCCCCCCGCCACCCTCCCTCCCACCCTCACACCAACACCGCACAATCTAGAGAGAGAGAGAGCGAGAGAGAGAGAAGAGACTGAGATAGAGAGAACACAGCGCAGCACCCAGCTCCTACTCCAGACGATATGTTAATCCTTGACCACTTTTTCTTCTTTCTTACTCATCTTCTTTCTTCACTATATTTTTCCCTTTCTTTTCCTTATTCACACATTTATTTTCTTCTATCATTCTATTTTCTTCCTTCATAACTCCAGTCTTATTTATTCTTCTCTCTTATCTGTTCCCGACTTCTTTTCCTTCAGAAATCTCCAAAGGGAATTCTCTGATGTCACAACCTTCATGAGAAAGTCCCTATATTCTATCCCCCTCTCAGAGTACACACACAAAACGCGCTGTCATTCGTATGCCAAGAAAAACTATTATTTGCAGTTGCCACTTCTTTGACGCATTTTCTTCTTTTTTTGTTATTGAAAAAGTTTTTGCCACCACGGCATGCAAATCTATGAAAAGTCTCAACCGAAAAAATGCTTTAGATTTAAATGAAGTGAAGTGAATTTAATGGTCAACAGACATTTTGCCAGGCAAACCCAAAACTTGGCTACATCTATATCTGTGTATCCCTGCAGTGGCAACTGTGTTGACTATTTCCATCGCTCGAGAGGGGCTATCCCTCCCGTTTTGGAGTGGAGTTCGGCCGTATCTGTGTGTAGTTAGCATGATATTTGCATAGTATATATTTCAAGTGCTTGTTTGTATGCATGAAACACATGAAGGGGCAGTCGTCTAAATAGAAAGAGCGAGCGGAGGAGGAGGAGCTCTCACGGTCCGGATACTCCCCTTCGGGCATCAGTGTGTTAGTCTACTCGGTGTAACTATCAACGCAAATGTACTTGAAAATTGTAATGAGCTCTAAGCTTAAGCGTCAACAACAAACATTTGAACGTCGCAGTTCCAGTTTCAGTTTGGGTTTTGGTTCAGTTCAGCATAACCATTCAGCCATATGCTCGGATTAGACATGAGAGATAGGAAACGCAACGTTTACAGTTAACAGTTTACAGTTGTACAGCTAAGGACTTCAATTCGATTGAAGTGGATGTGAGTGTGTGATGTGAGTGAAATGAGAGGAAGGCTAGGATTAGGCTGGGCTAGCTGGAAAGCAATTCTTTGCAAATTGCAATTAAATTGGTTTGCCTGTGGAAGATACGCATTGGTTTGATTGGGCAACATTTTACGAATTCTTCCAGCATGGGATTCAATATATCGGGTTAAACAAAGTATAGATTTTTGGACTACTACAAGGATGGGTAAATATTCTTCCCATATTTGGAAGAAATTAAAATTGCTTAGAATTGAAGAATTTTGGGAAATGACTCGAAGATTGGTGATGAAGCAAAGAAAAAGGATCAAAACGAGAGAGAGCAAACCAGTAGTGCAGTGGCCGCCAAAACATACATGCTTATTTTTTCATTGCGTGTGTGTGTTTAGCCAATCTCAATTAACACTTGTTTGTTGTTGCTAAGCAGAGCAGTGTAAGCTTGTGTACTGTCGGTGTATCGACGTCGTTGCTCTTGTATACACAGAAAATAGAAACGTGCCGGACTCTGCTGTAGTACAGTGCTCTCTAGCCATAGCCCCTGGGGCCCGAACAAACTCGGCAACTTAAAACGAATGCTTGCCTAAGTCATGCCTCCAGATATGAGTGTTATATTCCATTCTCCTTTTTTTTGAAAATCAAAGCCTACTGATGATATAACCGGGAGTCCATTTAACTTTGATTATTTGTTTGAAAGTACAAATCTTGCTCGTTCTATGAAATATTGTGGGATTCGGGCTGGTAAATGGCTTAAGAGGAACTCGCAGACGTTATGAAAAAATACGCTTAGGCTTTCTAGTGGCGAAATGCATCCCAGAAATCGCATTTATATATATAACAAGAAAAGCCATTATTTTATTTTATTGATTAATTTCCTTTGCTTTCGAAAAATCACTTGTCATCCACAGATTTGTCAATCATTTCACAAAAAAAAATTCCATACAAACTTACAAGCGCTGACAACCATATCAATTTAGCCTCCACAATAGGCACAATAACCGGCGGCTGCTGCTGCCGCTGCTGATGCTGTTGGTAATGTCGAAATCGGGTAAAACCTAATGGCACTAACTCTCATTAGCTACCATAAAACACAATCATCATCAGCTTTCGATGCTGCTCTTTGAAAAGTGCATTGGAAGTATGAAAAAAAATGAAATCACGTCGCGCCAGTGCAACAAATTCAAGTTAATTGAATTCCAAAGTAAGCATAATTTCGAACCAACCAACCACTTTTGCTCTAAAAGCGAGCACATGGAGTCGCCGGCGACAGTCAGTCAGTCAGTCAGTCAGTTAGGCAGGCGGCAGGACTGAAACTGAACTGAACTGAACTGGTAGGCATTTAAACTAAATTTAGCCTGAAATTGCTTCCTTTTTGCTGTTGCTTGTTGGCTGCTGTTGCCTGACGTTTGCCACTTTGCCGACAACACAAAATTCAATTACAATTGGCAGCAAAAACGAAAACGAAAGTCTCGCTTGAAGCCGGGTTGGAGCTGAGACTGTAGCTGGAGCTGAAGCCATGGAAAAGCCGGTTTCTTAATGTTTTCAGCACTTGCAATTATTTTGTGCCGCCATCGTTTAAAGTGTCGGAAATTTGGTGCGGTAATTAAATGAAAATCAACAGCGACCAACGCCTGGCCACCGAAAACAAATGTCAGAAATTTGAACTGATTTTAAAAAATCATGATTTTTAAATACTCTTTCGGAAAGCAAACTTGAAAAAATGGAAACTATTGAAGTCTGTGGAATTACTTAAAAAATACCTCCATGTTGGAGTATGTTTCGATATTTTGTGGTTAAGGTATTCTTAAGATAAAGGATGATGGTCACTCTAAATAAAGTGGACGACGACGAGGGATACTGCGTATATGAACAATAAAGACAAACAGTAGAGACAAGGAAAATATGGAAGCGTTTGTAAATAGTAAACCGTGTAAATAAAAAACCGAAAAAACCTCGCTTAACAAATCAGGTGTGGATTAATTAACCCCCGACTTCACTCTTATGGATAGTATACACCTCAACAAAGAAACTACCATAACCAAAAATTCCTTATTGTTAAAAACTCACAAATCTGTTGACCCCAAAAATATTTGATTTCTGAGCTTTTTATTTTTATTTGGCAAAATATCTTCTAAATTTAAGAACGAATGTATCATCTTCTTTATAGCTTTTAAGTTTCACCTAAACTCCTTCTGAATGTAAATCTTAAAATTTAAAAAGGAATCTCTCAACCCCGCTTAAACCTTAGTTAATCATCCATTTCCACTGATAAAATCCAAATGATTCATTCACCTTAGGGTAAACTCCGTTCACAACCATTTGCGACATGAGAAATATTAAATCTTTCATTTAGCCAGCTGCAGCCAAACTAGTTCAACTCGTTGTAGTTTTTTGTGTAATAACAGTGAGTTCCTGCCTCTTGCCTCCTTGCTCCCTGCTCTGTAATCAAAATACTTGTGCCAATAAAAACAACACAAAAACTGATATCAAAGCCAAAAACCCAAGCGAAACCATAACAAATCAAAGCACTAATGAATATTGAGAGGCTACTAAAAGGAACACGCGGCGGCGGTAGCAACAAATTAATATAGAGGAGAGCAATACCAACAAATACACATAACAATAAATGCAATGCGGGACTAATAAAAGGGTCCAACTTTAACGAAAAAAGGATAATAAAGTGGCCCACCTGCCTAACAACCACACAAACTGACAAACAGACAAAGGTAATAAAAATCATATAAATAACCAACCCAAAGCAATGCGACGACTTATAGGGTGCTTGAGAAATATTATAGGGGCCCATTGCAGGGTTGGGGGTGGCTCGTTAATTTGCAATAAAATCCGATTATAACCACAAAAATGCGGCCATACAAGATATATTTATACGTATACGAAAACTTGAACTCCACTCGGGCACAGGTGGAAATGAAAAAACAACAGAGCGGAAGTCGAAGCCAACTTGTATCAATAAAAGCGGAGTCCGACTACCATCTACTGATGGGGAAGGGTTTGCTTTGATATTTAAGCTACGCTATAAATAAGACGCCCTCGAGGCTGGCAAAGCCCAAAAATTATGGCCCAGGTTTGCATTCAACTGGGGGTGGGTCTCCTTTGGTGTTGGAGTAGACCAAATAGAATTGAGATAGCTTTTGAATTTGCATGGTGGTGGGGAGGATTGCAAGAAGGTACCCCAAGAAAGGGCCCGCTGGAATACCTGTGTGTGCATTGGCACCCTTTACGGAGCTAACTTGCTCCCAGAGGCTATTAAGAAGGCGCGTAGAGACTATTTTTTTGTTTTAACCAGGGATGGAAAATGTTATATTTCTGAGATTGAACTACACTTTGAAGAAAGTTTATATTATCCTTTATAACTTTGCAAAGTGTCACACTAAAAGTTGACTCTTTCATACATAGAATAGACTAAGGCAAGGCATACTAACCAAGGTAGGCTGACTCGCTCTCTCAGAACTCCGAATCAGTCAGTCTATATACGTCAACCCAGCGTTGCTCTTTGTACGGTGATGAGTCGTGACGCCTGTCAAAATTGTTAGAGAGAGGGAGAGAGGCGTACGCTCTAAATTTTTTCCTCTCTTGGGTTGAAGGAACGTCGCTTATGTCGATCCATACATGGCATTGGGTCGAAAGAGCGTGCCTTATGTCGCTCCATACATGGCATTGGGTCGAACGAGCGTCGCTTATGTTGCTTCTCTGCATGGCATTGGGTCGAACGAGTGTCGATAAAGTCGCACCATGCATGTCATTGGGTCGAACGAGCGTCGTTTACGTAGCTTCTCTGCTGGCATTGCGTCGACCTAGCGGGCCTGGAGAGTCGTTAACGTATTGAGCGGACATCCCCGTGCAAAATACGTCAGTCGAGCTCATTGTGAGGGAAATAAGCGTGCGTCGACGACTGTCACAATATCGTCGACGGAACGTTGATATAGCGTCGGACGGCCGTACTAGAGGGATATTTCAATACAAAGCCTACTAAGCTACTAAGTAAAACAAAAAAAATTCGTCCGCGGAGATGCTTTGCCTACAACAGTTGCTTACTGACTGAAATTTAACAAGTTGTCAAGAGAGCTAGAGAGTGAGTGAGCCTACCTAGTTTAGTATGCCTTGGACTAAGGTATACTAAACAAGGTGGGCGCACTCGTTCTCTCACTCTCTTGACAACTTGTTAAATTTCAGTCAGTAAGCCATATAGCAATTAGAATTAGAGAGAACCAAAAAGATACTTATAGCTCCCAAAAAGATTTTCAAAGTGCCTGTAGGAAGTCACTGTGGTTAGAGCGAGACGACCATAACCCAAACGTATCCAGAGAGCGCGAAGAGCTGAACAAAAAGTATCTAGAGAGCGTAAATGAGAGCGAACAGCAGATAATTTCCTGACAGAAGCGGTGTCGACTGAGCAACATTCCTCTCTAATACTCTTTGGTACATGCGTACTGTGTGAGTGAGAGAACGAGTGCGCCTACCTTGGACTAGACAATGGTAAAATGTAATATTTCTAAGATTAAAGTAAACTTTGAACACAGTCTATATTACGCTTTGTAATTTTATAAGTGTTATCCATGCTTTGAAAAATACAAAAAAAAAATTTGGTCACACTAAAAGTTGCCTATTTTAGACATAAAAACGATCACCCCTGTCAAATGTAATATTTCTCAGATTAAAGATCATTTCAAAGAAAGTTTGTATGACATTTTATTACTTTGCAAAGAGATCTCCATGCTTCTAAAACTAAAATTATGTCTGGTCACACCAAAAGTAGCCTAGTTTAGACTTAGAAAAGACCACCCTTGTCAAATGTAATATTTCTCAGCTTAAACTACACTTTGAAGAAAGTTTATTTAACTCTTTGTAACTTAGCGAAGTGCACTCAAAAAAAAAAACATGCCAAATCGCCCTAAAATTTAGAAATTCGCCCTAAAAGGGGGGTCAAAGGCGATTCGCCCTATTTTTAAGAAAATGCTTTTCTAAAAAATAAAAAATTGTGTTCTAGATTTCAGGGCAATTTTTCTAAAAAACACTTAGACAATTTTAGCTGTTAGGTCGATTTAAAATTCCCAAGCGGTTATGGCAGCGCAGGCATAAGGAGGAAGCAGTTGACAGTAAACACTTAAAAATAAATTTTAGGGGGAGATAGGGTAGAACCGACCACAGACCAACCCGTGTGTGGTTGTGTTTTTGATCCACCCCGCCCCACCAACCCATCGGTTTTTAAGGTTTGTCCCATCTTCCCCCCCATCACCAGCATCACCTCCTCACACCAAACAACTTTTTTCTAAGCTATAGATAGATATATAATTAATTTAGAAATAAGCGCATTAAGAATTTTTTTTTACTTACTTTACTGGGACTTGAACACGGGACCTCTCTCAAATACTGAACGTTCGGACGACGCCTTAGCCCACTCGACTATTTGCCTTATGTAAAACGAAGCGACTTAACCATAGTTAATAATGTATACAGTGTGGCGTGTGTCAAAGAGAACGAAGTAACTAGAAACTGCGACGCAGCCGGCTTGTCAAACGAGAACACTTCGCACAGTTGTAGACAAAACACCAAAAAAAACCAAAGTTGCACTGATGCAACAACAAATTTACATGTCTCGGTAAAGCTTCGGCAACAAACTACGAAAACTCTTTTTACATTTTTTAAATTTTAGGGCAAATTTTTAAATTAACCTTTCTAAATTTTAGGGTGAATTTCTAAACAAATTTTTCTTAGTTTAAGAAATTTGATTTTCTTAAAATAAGGGCGTTTTACTAACTTTAATGGCAATCGCTCTATTTTGCTATGTATTTCTTTTCTTTATTCAAGGGCAAATCTGCCCTAAATTAGAGAAAGATTTTAGGAAAATTTCTAGAAAAATTACCCTAAATTTAAGAAAAAAAAAGTTAGTTTCTAAATTTAAGAAATTGTTTTCTAGAAAATCTCATCTAAGGGTTATGCTTTTTAAATTTTAGAAAAAAATGTCTATAAACAAGAAATTTTTCTACAATTTAGAAAAAAAATTATTTTATGGCGAATTTCTAAAATGTAGAAAATATTTTTTTTTGAGTGTGATCTCCATGCCTCGAAAATGAAAATTATGTCTGATCACACTAAAAGTTGTCTATTTTTGACATAAAAAAGACTACCCTTGCAGTAAAAGCAACAGGCGAAAAATCTGACTACTGGTGGTCAGAATAATCACTAGTACACCGGGCTTTGACTTCTTTCGAAAGTGTTTTGAAGCAGTATAAGTACTTAATTCTGTAACTTAATTCAAAATATGTCACTTGTTGAAGCAATATATGCTTATAGCACACAGAGAAAAAAAAATAGATCCCTGTAGATACAATATTCCTTATCCTTTTCACAGCTTTCAGATCCTTTGGATGAAGAATAAAAATCAATGAAATATTTTTTTCTGATATATCCCTTTATACGAAAATAAACCGACTTTGAAAATATCCAATGGATCCCAAAAAAGGATAGGTTATTATCCAAAATCCAATAACTATCCAAATGAAATACCGAAAGCATCCTGAAGATCATCAAAAACTATATTTTTATGACGGCTTATTTCTGACACTACAACCACAAGAAATAGAAAGAGATTCCACTTTTGTTGCCAACAACGAAATCTACGCTAAAGACACACACATATGTATTTATTGATAGGAGAAACTTATAAAGTTGTTGTTTTCGCTATGCACAAAACAGTACGCACCCCTGCTTTAGACTCTCTAGAAAATACTTTAACCTCTCGCATACAATTGTAGCGGTGCATTTCGTTTAACCACATTTATGGTTGATCCATCCCTGTCCCCCTACCTTTGCCTCTCACTTTCCCCAAAACTTACCTTTAATTTAGACATTATTCAAAAATGCCTGCCCTTGCACCGGGCAAGTGATGTCTTTAGCTAACATTGGGGTTAGCCGCTCCATCCCTCCCGGCTGAAACAAATAAAAGTGTAAACACTGATTTGGCACGCGCCTTGCTTGCCGAAAATTTATGCATAAAAAGTGCTCAGATGCCGCCGCTGCCACCCGAAAAGCCATTGAGGCCATCCCCCCAAAAACAAGGGGTAATTACCTGAGTCCCTTCACAAAATTCACGCATATAAACACGTATTTTGTGGGTGAGCCATTTGCGAAGGAGCCCACAAACGGCAATGTCTGGCAAACTTTTCCTTTATCATTATTATTGGGGCCGGGGCGAGGGGGTGGAAACAACATGCATATGAATATGCTCCTGTCCTGCCCTCAAGTCATGTCTGGTTTGACTCCTCCTGTCTGCCGGAGGTTTGGAGGTGTTATGGCCGGCTTCCGTAAGGACTTAACCGCTTTTTTGTAATGCATAATTTTGTAAGCCAAGCCGAAAACTCACGTGCATAAATAATTTGAGTATTTCCAACTTTTCCTGCCGTTTTGTCTGTTGGCTTATTTTAAGCAAATTATGTGCAATTATTCGCAAATTAACGTGGCTCGGGAAAAGGGAACCAAAAACAGAAACAGCAACTAAAACATATTAATGTTTATTAAATAAACTGGCCAACAGTTTATTGACTTCGCTTAGATCACTTTTGGCAAAGCCCAAGTCAAAGCCATTTATAATAATTTCATAATTTCCACAGACAATTTTGCAACAATTTAGTTAATTTATAGGCAGGCTCACTCTTGGCTTTAAAATAGCCGTTAAATGCATAAAGGACACGCAAAGTTAGCACACACACACACTCACCGAATCCCAGCCGAATCCCACAATCCAAGGCTCTTGGCCAGGTCGACGGACGACGGACGACGATGGCAATCAGACGATAAACTTATAAATGTTGCAGACGCCGCAACAGACGCAGCAGAGGCAGCCATACATATAGTAATTATAGCTATGGGCTAAATATCTGAACAGAGCGGCGAGTTTAAGTTCGAGTTGGGGGCATAAAAATAACAAAAACCAGAAAGTTTAAGAAGAGTTTGTCGTTTGTGTTTCAGAAAAGGGTTCTTTGGGGCCAGATATTAAGCGGAAGAGTTGGAGTTGAAACTGAATGGAGCCAAAGCAGCCGGCTGGTTCAAGGGCTGGGGCGGGGGTGAAAACCATTTATTAAGTCCTTGCCAGTTAAACGAGTGATTTCTTTGATACAATAGAATCCTTAAATTAACAGAAGCCACAATAAATTTCGAAAATTGAGCACTAAAGAGGTCCTTTGAATTGGCTCTATAGGTTAACACAGTTTAATTTCGCCGTTAACATTTATTTCCAATTGTATTAAATGGACTGTGATTTCTGTTTTGGAAAAACTTACAAAGCGCATATTGTTAGGCTAGTTCAGTATATCATTACCTCTTACTTGGTTTTTTCCTAACCCCCAAAATCTGAAGTTATGGCCCAAAAATTTAATTGATAAAACTACGGGTTCATTTCGGTTTTTCCTCTACTAGTAAAAATATTGATAAAAGTAAGTTTTTATACCCGTTACTCGTAGAGTAAACGTTCATCAACAGAAATGCTGAGCAAACTTTTGGTCTTTGGTGATTTTAATTCTATTTCTGGATTCAATATTAGATTGAAGTCGAAAACAAGAACTCAGCAGTGACCAATCTTTTGCTCACGAGTTAGTATTTGGAGAACCTAGTCTGTTTATGAATAATTATAGCATTTATAATTATTAGCATTATAATGCTTACCAATATGCAATATTATTTGATCCGAAATTTAATGTGTCTTTATCTTCAGGGTAGAAAATGAGCAGTACTAAATTGTTTTGAAATCTGCACAATAATTTGATTAAATTATGAGGGAAAAGCAGTCCAAACGAAGTTTGTCGAAAACTTGCAACAGTTCCAATTGACAATAATCCGAAATCTTCATTAAAAATATTTTTCCTAAAGCAAAAAATTTGGCTTAGTAAGGTAGACAATTTGGATCGGTGGGAAAAATTAAACAATTTCCAGATCTTTTTGTACCAGTAGAGTTTAAAATAAATCCGCGAAGGGGTCACTTGGACTTTCAAACTATAAATGATATTATGCTATTTACCATCTTGATTAAGATATCATTTTTGAGAAAAAACATTTCTCTCAGGAAAAATGTATATTTATCAGAGATTAAAACCCGAACAAATAACGTGTTACGGTTACTGCTTTGGCCGATCGCTTTTTTTCGGTAACGTTTATAATACGTTATATACATTAAAATATTCCTTTGACAAATCATGCAAGCTAATGTGGCCCCATTTAGCCAGAAAAGCTAGCATATTTGACAGGTCAAAAAATAAACTGAATTTTAATAGAAATATTGTATTAAAATTCTTCGGCAGGGTTGTAAATTGAAATTACCATTTCAATTTGTTCGTCAAACAAACAGCAAGATTTAGCCTGCTCGATGTCATGTTATGTTTGTACAAAACAACACAATGAAGTCTTGGAAAGTGTACAGCTATTTCAGGAACCTTCCGGTACCATCATAAGCCCTCTTTGGGTAAAATTTAATAACCACTACAGTTACAATTATTATGTAATTAAAAGAAGACAATTACCATTACAATACTATAACTTGACTTTTCAAATTTTTTTTTAAAAAGTAAACAGAAAATGGAAAATAAGTAAATAAGCCGTTTTCTGCATTTTTATGACCATTTTACAGATGGATAGATATTAGAGATATTGCATTTTTAAAGCCAGATTCGGGTTCATCGTGAAAAACTTGTCTAGAAACAATCATTCTGTTTAGCATTTAAGGTCCTGCGCTAAGATTTAAGAGGGGAATTCCTCATGTCAAGGCCGTTTTTTGAGCTTTTTTAAAAAAAATCTTATTTGAAAACGCAAAGAGATTTTCCAATTCTGTTTTTTTTTTTATTTTGTTACAAACAGTTAAAAGTAAAAAAAAAAATTTTACTTCTTCGATGCGAGGGCTGTTTCAAAAGTCATAGGCCGTCAAAGTGGGTGTCCAAAAAAAGGTATGGTGCTGGCGGCCATGATCCAAGGTCTCCAGGATATCTGAAATGAAAAGTGAAAACGCGGTTATAACCAGAATAGATGTAATTCTGGTCTGAACCTCGAAAAAAATTTTGTGATTTTTTTTGACAAAAAAAAATAAATAGTAAAATTTTTTTTTAAAATTAAGATTGAAGTTCAGACCAGAATGGTGACAATTCTGCGTCGATTTCAGTTTTGATCATCAAAATCGGTTCAGTGTAACTGGAGATATGATGGCCGCCAGTTCGAAAAACGTGGTTTTGAGATAAAACGCGTTTAAAGTTTGAAGCTCGTTTTTTGGGAAAAAATAAAAATAAAATCAAAAATCAAAAAATGCAGTTCTAGAATGGTGACATTTTTGCGTCGATTGCATATAATTTGATCAAAATCGGTTTTGTAGAACTGGAGAAAAGAGACTTGGCAGTCCGAAAAAGTTGCTTTTAAAGTAGCCAAAAATTTTACTAATATTATATACTTACAGATATTAGTCGGCGATGCCAGCTACATACAGCGGACCTTCCTCATTTTCACAAAATCTGTTTTCAGCAGCAGCTCTCTTTGCTCTGCGTGCCATTCTGCCTTCTTTAGATGCGGCCGCAGCTATAGTTTCTGAGCGATTTAGACGGTAGTAGCATTGCGTAGGATAGCTTTCGATAATTATCGATTAAAATCCTATTAATAATCGATAGCGATCTGGGCGATAGCAAATTCAAGAACCAGCCGTATCACAGTTTTATTGACTGGAAATTTATTTATTTTTTTGAAGTATTTCGAATTTCAAAAAATCCTTTTGGGGCAAAATTCTTAAATATCTAAGCTGTAAAAAAATGCAAAGAAAAAAAAATCGAAAAAAAATTTTGCACACGAGGAATACCCCCTTAACTAATTTTGAAATGTTGTCAAAATACTTATGCCAACCTAATAAGCACATTTTGATTAATATTTTTTAATCTAAGCAGCTGATCGTCCACTACTTATGTTTTATTGAAAGTTTACTTCTATACCAGTATTCGATCAAAATTTCAGAGTTTTGGGATTATCTTTTTAAAAAGTTTCATGGCCCATGGCACCACCTCTAAATTTTCCCTATTGATTTCCATTACCAAATTTATAAACGCAACAATTTTATTTGAAAGAGCCCACCAATTTTTTAAACACAACAGCAAACTTTATTGGCTGTTTTCCTGTCATATTCCGCTCCGCGTCTGAGTACCTACCTTAATCAATTAATGACATAAGTATAAAGGTCAAGCTCAACAATATTTTCTTTGACACATCTGATTGAAAATTTGACTACAAGAGGAAAAACCGAAATTAACCATATATTTGATTCGGTTACGGTATTGATAACCGGTTATGTAAATAAAGGTTATACGGTTGCGGTTATAAACAAATTTATTTTTCAGTTACGTTTACGGTTTCGGTTTCAAATTTTTAAGTATTTTTAGCGGTTACGGTTTCGGTTACGGTTTTAGTCTCTGATATTTATATAATTTAACTGAACATGATGCTTTTGTGAATAAAATGATTTCCTACCTTTTAGTTAAACTTATAATGTAAGTCTTTCAGCTGGTCGAAAATACTTCTGTATAAGCCTATTGAACTTAGTATTTACAAAGAATGATCTTGTGTTCATCATTCAGCCACGAATTTCTTGTGATTTTCATTTCTTTAGATGTGGAGTCAATTAACTTCTTATAAAATCGCCTTACATTCCTTAGTTTTTATTAGAAAATGTTCAGCCGCTTTAGTTCTATTAAAAATATCTCATTTTATTCAGATTTCACTAGTTTTAGAAGTTAAATGATTATTTTGATTATAATTATAGCGATTAAGATGTCTACAATGCCAATACCGGCGATACCTAACATGTTAAATTTTTATTTCCTCGAACAGGTCTTTTGTATGTATGTTTATATGTGTGCCATTCGTGAACTAACGCCGTCATATTTACAAGCAGCGTCAGCTTTTTGCGCTATCAGCTTGACAATGGATAGAAGAGAGGAATGAACAAATTTTATTCGAGCTTTAATTATTAATAACTTTGTTTGTGGACACTACTGTTAACCTGTTGAAACTCAGTGTTGAAAAAGGCTGAAGTTGTCAGCTTAATACTTCTGTTTTACAAACTTAAACTGAGGGATTGATAATTGAGATTTCAAATGCGGTCGCTTTTGTCTGCTTGTCAAAGTAAAATTTTCTACTAAAAACCCCTACCAACATTCCACAACATTGCCGTAACCGGAAAAAAGGGAACGGCCAATCCGTTAACAGTTATCCTATCCGCTATTCGTTTCGGTTTTAAACTCTGGTCTATAGTTAAACATTTAAGGGTGTAGCTTTTGTACGATATTCTCCGACATTTCCCTTCAAATAGCTAGTTTAGCTTGAACTACAGCTCATGTTATTATATCATCTTTTAATTGGCGACCACATTTCTCAATAATTTCCCTACCACAATCATACATCATTATCGACTTCTTTCGCCGCCAGTGACGATTCCACTCTGAAATAAATGACTCGAGTGTTAAAATGGAAATGAATTATGAAATATTTGGCAAAGCGGCTTAATGAGCCAAAGTCAACGCGAACGGCGTCAATGTAAAAGTAGCTGTCACATTAGCACCTTACGCGATGCTGGACCCCAGATAAGTTAACGACAGGCGGCCAGCGCTGACCCCGGCTACTTCTTGTGACCCCCCCTGGATGGGCCAGGGAGGCAAGACCATTGCCTGGAAGCGACTTGTGCACACTTTTATTTTTCACAAATGGCAAAAAAAACATTGACAGGTAGAGGGGAAAAATGATGTGATAAAAAATGTACCCAAGTTTATGCGATTCCTTTGGCCGGCACACCAACAACAAAAAAGGTCAAAAAGCGCCCCGAGACATCATAAACGAAGGTTCCAGCGACGGCAAAACAATAACTGCAGGCAATTTGGACTCTCGCAACTGTTTATTTGTCAAACATTTTTCTCTTTTTGACATGTCGACTTCCAGCGGCGAGGCCCAAGACGACGAACACGCGCGCGCTGCCTTTTCTTTTTGGGTCTCCGGGTGCGGGTCAGCTCAAAATGGGCAACCAACTGCGACAAGTTGGGATTCTGGATGTCCGAAAATTGTTATCGATGTTTTTGTCATGTTTGAGTCAAATTAAAATCCCTCAATAAACGGAAAACTGTCAGTTCGGTTCACTGATATAGATGTATATATATATATGATGATGCCTGCTGCTCAAGCATGCTAAGCAGGTCCTGGACGCTGCTTAGATGTGGGATGTAGTTTTTAATTGGCTGAAATGTTTGGGTTCTCTAATAATTGCCAAAGGGGCTGGAAATTGAAAGATCAAAAATGATTTATCAAAAAAATAAATAATTCCCATTGATGGGGATTTCTTTGGTTTCAAAAATATTCTATATTTAGCACAAAGCGAGCTTCTCCCACCCACTGAATTTCCAGTTATTAAGGATAAGAAATTTATTCACTCACCAAAACAAACATTCTGTTTTTTTCTTAATAATCAACTTCATTTTATTGCTGTTTCCCCAAATGATTTATCAGGCTCGTGCTTCAAAAGTGTTTGGGCGGCAGCCTAAATATGTTTCCCCCAATTTCATTACGTCCATAAGTAGACGAAGTTTGCAGCCAGCTCCACCCCTACCATCTTGACAACAAGGGAGTGGAAAAAAATATAAATGGCCTTTGAGATTGCAGCTTCATTTACTAATTTCACTGACTATCTGCTAATCGAGCGCAGAATAAGCAAAAACAAAGCGCCAGCGAAGCGTCGTCTGGCAAATGGCATATCGGGTGGCCAGAAATGTCCCGGATCCGCCTTGGCAACAAACTTGGGACGTTAATTATACGAGCCAAGTTTGGTGTCTACGCACTTGTAACTAAACCGGGCGGCGATGCACATTAATTAGTTTTTATGATTATTGGCGGGGCATTGAAATACAATCCGAGAGCCGCCGTCGAGATGGGGCCGGGTGGAAATTTACATAAGTCAGGGCAATATGTGGCCTGGGTAGTTGAATTTGTCAATTTCTAATGCCAGTTTATCGTACGAGGCTTATTTACGAGCTCGCCTCGGGGAGGTTCAGACAGCCGGAAGAAGCTGGAGGAGGAGCGGCCGGAGTAGGCTTTAGACGACAGTTGGCTCTTTCACACACGCGTATCCCTCGCTCCAGACCCATAAATATGCAGAAGCCGGCGTTTTGCGGGCAAATCCATTTGGCAAAATAAATGCCATGGCTGACATAAATAAAAGACAATTAAATTAAGATAATCGTTCTGACTTTGTTGGCTCTGTTTGTGCGCCTCGTACCACCCGATAGTTGCCCTGCTTAATGCGCTCGCACATAAACATAAAATCCACCCAACAGCTTTAAATGCGCTACAAATTAATGGCAATCTTCCAGTCACTCCGTCTGCTCCGCCGCAAATCCTCCATCATCCCCGTTTAAGCTCCACTCTGCGACAATTGCCATGCACTTTGATTTGGCTTTGATTTTTGGTTAATTACTCGTACAACTGTCGAATGTTTGTTGGGTATTTTTATGGCCCGCCTCGGGATGTGATAGAAACTGAAAACGAGCCAAGGCGGAGTATGTTGGCATGGCCAATGATTTGGCTTGGTCGCCCCGTTTAATTGCCAGCAACCGCAGATAGCGAATTAAATCAAAATAAAATCAAATTACATGAAAAGACAAAAGCGGAGCTTACGATTAATGCTTAACTTCCGCTGGGCCAAAAGATGTTGCCAAAAGTGATTTTCAGTAGCACTTGCCAAGGTTTTTGATTTGGGGAATTAAAAACGGAAATTAAATGTTGAGCGAGTGAATGTTTAAAGTTTACACAAGTTGTACACCTGTTACTTCTCTCCTAGACACTTTTCACATTAGAAGGAACGCTGTCTTAGCTAAAAAACTTGTTAAAAATTTGCTTTTGCTTCGTAGTTTGCTCTGATCAGGATCAAATAAAATACTTAAATATTTACGGTATTTTACAATTGATTTTCTTCAAACGTAAAAAAATTAATATAATTTTTTTTAGAAAAAATAATTTAATCTTAGCATTTAATTAACTAAACCGATTGGAATATAATGTTTGTCAAGATTGACAGAATTTTCATAAGCTTTGGAATCGTATTTTCTCCTTTTAATGTTTCTCAATCGAGATGTAAGAGTCGAGTGAAGTTAGAAGAGTGATTTTCCAATTCCAGCAATAGATGGCGCCACTACTTTGCGGTAGCGGTTCCACCCACACTGGTCCTGCTCCAATCACGGATCCAGTTCATTTATCTGGTTCATACATTACTAACAACTGTCGATGCTCGAAACTTCCTTTATATATCTTACATCTCTTACTCACGCAGACTGACAATGACCTCTCCTCCATTCTGTGACACTCATTCTTACCGGAAAGAATAACTCCAATAAATCGAACTTAATCCTAATCCGTGTTTTAAACTAAATAGGTAACATGGATCGAACTCGCCAAGATAATATTCATAACTAGTTTTAAAATTGCTTGGAATTCTCAAGTTCTAGTTCCACGCTCTAATGATATAAATACCGCAATTGAAATCGGCGAAGAAAAAATCAAAAGTGTTAGCAGTTTGAAGTCGAAAGAACGCGTGGCTAATTTTGTGATGACATTTTCTTGTTTAAATGTAAAAATTCGAAATCTTTCGCCTAAGGCTTAAACATATTTTTCGTACTCTACATGGCATATAACTGGTGATTTTTTAGCTATTATCTTTTTGGTATTACTGGTTCAAACAGGTTTCGTGTTTTGTTTCACTGTCAAACATCTTCAGTTTGGTCTATAATTTTACCATGAGTCGTCTTACAAACGAAGAACGCTTGCAAATTATTGAATTTTATTATCAAAATGCGTTAAGAAAGTTCATCGCGCGCTTCTTCCATTCCACTGAAACGGCTATTAGGGCTATTGGGACCGCCTAGATCGTGCGATTTAAAGCTCATGTTAAAGCTCATGACAGACAAGCCCGCTTCAATTGACGCATTGGAAGACAACATTGAAGCATTTATTCGTGAGATACCGGCCAAAATGTTGGAAAGAGTATGCCAAAATTGGACTAAGCAGATGGACCCTTTGAGGCGCAGTCACGGTCAACATTTGCATGAAATAATCTTCAAACATTAAATTATATGGACCGTACTATCGATTCAAATAAAGATTTCATGCATTTTTCTGAATTTTATGTGTTTTTTTTTTTAACTTTCCTATAGCTCTTAAAAAAATATAGATAAATAGATATTAATTGAGTTTAGTTACGATATTTACAATTAATTGATTTTCGCAAGGAGATCATTGCAACGCAGCTTGGGCTTCATTCAAGTACAGCGTACGCAGGCGGCGTCCAAGGCACGCCAATAATGTATTTTAATAAATACATACAACCACTGCAATCGTAGATGGACGTGAGAAGCCTAGTTCTTTTACACAAAATAGTTTGGACTCATGAATCTTCGTACCTTTACCAGAAACTTAATTTCAGTATTTTTTTTTCATGTTGTTTTTTGCCAACTTGTCGGCGCAAGGAATGTGTGCGTATGCAATGCATATAAACAAATTAAAGCTGATGCTCTTTTCAAGAATCTTAGCTCGTCATACGAGAGGGCTGATTATGAGGAACTTGGCCCATTTGTGGACGACGGCGATTCCGTATGTCGAACGGATGAGCTGCAGAACTTTTCAATGGTTAGACTTGGGACTTCTTTGTCACCGCAAGTCTAGTTTTAAGTACATAGCATCGGGATGCTAAGGCCAAAACAGCCGATTCAGCCCTTTCTCTAATCGTGTCCAAAGAACACAAATTACCTATTGGAGCAAATTATTGAAAGGCCACCATAACTATTCGCTATTAATTACTTCAAATTGTACCGGCAAAGTAAATTGTAAAACAAAACAGCTAGAGATAAGCGCCTTATTTTGCTTTTGCCATCGACGAAGTATTGTGTAGACGCTTTTCTCCGTACCAAGCTTATGACGAAAAATTAAGTTCAAAATTAAGTTCCCAGAATTAAAATCCCTTTATAAAAGTACCTAACAACTGCTAAATATTGTCCAGAATATTAAGAGTATCTTTACATGCCGTTAAGAGAATGATATACATTAGTATACATTAGGAATTTTCTTGAATGATTTTCAGTCTGATGACAGGTATATTAAAAGGTCTGTAAACAATTGCAGAAGATGTACGCGGTCATATGTATTCGAATAGTCGCCGCATCGCTAAGAATCAACTTTAATTAAGAGTGGTCTCGCTTGTAGAGGGTCCATCAGCGAATTTGGAAATACTTATCTGGGAGAATCGTTTAAATCGTTAAATTTCACAAATTTACAAGAGTTATTGGGCGAGCTCAGCAGAACAACTTGCTCCAACAACTCTAGTGATGCGAAATCATGATAGCCAATTTCAAATATTAGGATAGAAAAGCATGTCTCGAAGAAATAGCACACTTCTTTGAAGTGATACTGCTACTACCTGATACCTGCTCAGCGCCTCAGGTCTAAGAACTCCTCAAATCGAACCGTTTTCTTTAAGGGTTTTTAGTTTGCTTCATCTTTCTCTAAAGAACGCAGACTCGATTAATCAGGTAAATTTAACGGTTCGGTTACGGTTTGGTTGGGTGCAGAACTAGTTTGTAAATTAGTATAGTTAGACAATCTGAATAGGAAAAATTTTATCAAGGAGTATATTGCCGAATTAAACAAGGAAGAATACAAATGTTCCACTCCATCTCCAGTCTTCTGTATCAAATTCAAATGGCTTAAAGCAGTGCAAAGACACAACAAACCAAAATAAAAATTTTAAGTTTAATTATATAAAATTTAAAATGAAATAGAACCAACCCATTAGAAATTGGAAAGCTTTTCTTTCCCATCCCTTTAAGTTGCATAACAAATACCAGAGTAAAGGCTATTTTAAAAGAATTCCCATGGTACGGTAAATTATTATCTTCTAGTCACACACACACACACACAAAGGAAGAGATACCCCAAATTGGAAAGTGAAAAATATTCATTTGATTTTCACTTTTATTTTATTTTATTGTATTTTATTCCAAACAAAACATAAACAGCAATCGAAATGCATAAATTTTGTGGTGGAAAAATCTCAATCAGCATTTTAGGCTCACCAAATGAAAACATAATTCAGCTAATAGATTTGCATAAAACATGGCGTTGCAGTCAAATAAATTTCGTTTTAAGTGGAAGAGTTCAGCATCCATAAGCCGAAATCGGAGATAACTTAATAATTTATATGCTCGACAAATGCAGACACAGTATGTTCGTGGTGTGGCTGTTCGCTGGTAATTAATAAAAAGGCTTGTTTTGTGGCCCCGATACAATGGCCATGTGTGTAGTTGCATATGTTGACATTTGGCTGAAAAGTTCTGCAAACACCTTGTTGCCTTCTGAACTTTCCAATCTGACGTGCCGCAGTGCAACTAATGCCCCAACACCTTGACAGTCTCCATGGGTTCCTGGTGGGGGCAACTGGTTTGTTTCTGTTTCTGTTTCGATTTTTGGATTTTTTATTTTTTTTTCGTATTTGTATGCAGTCGCAGTTATCTACATAATTAATGCATGTCTCGGGCCACACGAAAACATGCAAACGGCTGACATATTGACCCAATATCTAGGCAAAGGGCTTGACATTTGTGGAAACTCCAAGGCGGGAGGGAGAAAAACAAAACGATATCAAAAGCTGAAGAAGAGAAAAACCAGAAACATCGCGTGCCAAAAAGCCACAGACGTTTATTGGAATATTTATGCCTCTGCAAGTCAGGCAAATAATTAAAACGAAACGAAGCCGCAGAGTAGAGAGAAAAAACAGGCCCCAATAATTATGAACAGATATAACTTGTGGTGGCTTTTTGGGGGAATGACACAAAATACTTTCAAGCTGTGATTAATGATGGGTCGTGCGGATTCGAACAGAAATATATTTGTTTTAAATTTGTTATTCATTTACGTAAGAGCGAGAAGTTGGAAATGCCAATGGATTGAGGCTATATAGGATTGATACGATTGATTTTTTGGGAAGAGGAAGAGCAAAGACTTTAGTAATCAACCGATTTCAGAGCTTTCCACATAATTCCTCGGACCAAATTCTATCAACAAAATAATCATAATAAAATGTTTACAAGTCGAAAAAACCCTCGCATTAAAAATCAGCATGGCCCCATAAATTATCTAATATAAAATCATTCATTATATTCAAGAATTTACGACGTTCGAAACAAACACAATTGATAATTGCTGTCGTCTGTTTTTTCTCTTTTCCATTTTTCTCCAATGACCAATTAAAACGGTTCCTTTTCCCGTCCACGCAGTTTTCTTTTTATGATTTTGATTACGATTTCGGCGCCTTGTCAAACGACTTGGGGAGCACCATAAAACTTGAATATTCCCAAAAAAAGAAAAAAACTCAATTTCAATTCCAAAACCAATTCAATTTTCCAACAGAGTTGTTGGCCATGCTTTTGTGACACCTCAATAAAAATCAAAAAAACGTTACTCTTTACCCAACCGCCAGGGGAGGAAACTGACAGGGCTGGCGCCACTCGGAATGGATGACCGACGTCCGAGAAGATGCTGCGACAGCGAATGCATAAGTAAGAAGATTGAACCCAAAACTGACCCCCCGTGGTATGAAAATTAAAATTTTATTTGTTTAGCGAGCGGAGTGACAACAACAACAACAACAGGTAACATGCGGCCTCGCCGAAGCACGACCCCCGCCCCGAGAAATATTAATCAAATACAAATAATACAAACAGCATAACAAACAATATAACACTTTCGAAATAAAACTCTGAGCGCAAATCCAATTAATAAAATCAACATTGTTATTTTTTATTTTTTCGTTCTGTCTGGGATTTCGTTCTTGGCGATTTAAATATCACAAGTGGAAATCAAGTTGCCCACGCTGAGAGTTCACTGTTGTCTATTAATTCATTAAATTATGCTTTATAAGTTGAATTTTTTAGAGCGGGTTTTTGTATTATTATGAAAAAGGAATTGTGGTTAAGCGTGTGTCGTGCCGACGTTTATATACTCTTGCTGGAGTGCGGACTAAGAAAGTGGTGCGGTTTTTTAACCTATTGAACTTAAGTTTTTGGTTTCAGTCCTGGAAAATAAGCAGAGCAATATTTCCAGATAGCTGCTATCTGTCAGATAAACAACGAACTTTCTGAATTTTGATATTTGTATTATATTAAGATAAACCCAAAAATATTTAGTCTATGAATCTATAGGATTTCAAAAGCTCTTTAGTACCCTTAAGAATCCAGTTGTAGTTTTCGAAAGTATTAAAATAATATTTCAAAGATATCAAATTGATACTAACTAGTATCAGGTTCATACTTTATTGTATATTTTTATAAGTACCAATTGGATACTAAGTTTTATTAATTTCATATTTCAATTGTCAAGCTTTTAGTAACATTTTGATCATTGCTCTTTGTTCTGCAGCAGTTTTTGTTTTGAATCTCTCGCAATGGGCGTCATGTTGTACAGCACAGAAACAGCTAATGCGACATTGTGGCGTGGTATATTTCGTGTCTAAAGAGACACATTTGTTATCATATATACATATGTAAAAATGCGTGGAAGACGCTACAATTTTAGTATTAACAATGAACTCAAATTATGCAAGTAAATAATTCTCAACAAAAGATTCAATTCATTTGAATATCAATAAAAAAAACTTTAGGAACGAATGAAAGTGAATCTCGAAAAACTGTCGCGACAATCGTGAGCGTGCTCATATGCGAATGTTCGCCTGTCACAAACTGAGCGACACAAGTATCTTAGACGAATGTCTGGCGAATTCATAAACGAGGGCTATATTTGTTTTTCATTCGCTTTGAGTTTCGTTCGCGAGCCTTTAGTCGGGTTCGTTCTCCATATTGAAATATATTAATTCATCTTCTTGCAAGTGGTCTGGGAAAGTGTCTTTCGTAGCATTTAATTTTAACTAAGTATTGATTTGAATTACATTATTTGAATTTTTTTATCTTCTTATCTTCCTTGACCTTGCAAATTTGTTTGTTTCAATTTAATACTTTTGCACATCAAATTAATATTAATAATATCAAATTTATAACCAAAATATCAATTTGAAACTCTGTAAGCCTAATTTGACTTAGAACAAATTGATGCCTGTTTTAAAATGATATTGATACAAATGTTTCTGTGTGTATTCGTAAAGCGTATCCCAAAGTTTACCTTAATAAAAAACCATTCATTATATATTATGTTTAAATGACTCTTCCACCAAATTTGGCTAAATTGTTATCGCTAATTTCTATGTATAGTCAATTTATTTAAATCATTAGACGAAAACTAATTTTTTATTGTCACATGCGAAATTAATAAAATTGAGCGGGAATGTTTGATTAATTAAAGGAAGCAGCGCACACACACACACATGTACACAACTCACGCACTTACGCACCCACACCTGTGGGTAGGTACATAAGTATATACCCAGCCGACTCCGAGTTGAATTCGTTGGGCAAAGTTGAGCGTTGCGGGTTAATTACCATGTCAAATTCAAACAAAAACAACAAAAGCCAAAGCCAACAGCAACTTCCATACCGACAGCAACAACAGAAGGAGGTAGTTTATCATTACAACAACAAATGCGTACGAGGAACGGTAGTCAACCAAAATAATAGGCTGCCAAAAGGTACAAGGCGGCAGTGCGTAGAGAGAGCGAGAGAGAACGAGGAGTAGGCCTAAGTAAAACCTTTTCTTATCATAATTACGCACAAAACGTAGAGACAGGTAGGCCGCCCGGCTGGCAGCATTTAATTGAGCAAAGCGTGGGCGTTAGAGAAAACTACACTGAGAACTTTATTCGGAGATTCACTTACTGCCTTAATAAGGAATGTTTTGGTCAGAGCTGCAAATCGGTTACTCTTTAAACAGGAAAAACAACATGCTGTGTCTATTTCTACGCTTTGAAAGATTTGAAAAGAGGACAGCTGCACCTTGCGAGTTTTCCCTCGGGTTCTCAGCACATGCGTAATGATCTACAAGTATGGGTTTAAGCAATAGGCTCACCAGTACGGTGATTTGATTTCTGCTTAAACAATATCCGCGTGGTCACACGAAACATGCAGAGTGAGAAAACAATTTTTCCCCCTATGAGGTGTACAATTCTGACTATTTCATTTCATTGGTGTAAATACATTTAAATAAATATTGTAAGAGAAAAAAAAAAACGCAAGTTTTATTTTTTTTTTATGAAAAATTTAATTATATATAAAGCTAAGGTACCACAGGCAAATAAAATTTGAACACATTGTGCAAACAAAGTTAGCCTTAAACAGTAAATGTTTGCGTAAAACAAATTTGGTGTTCCCACATGAGCAAATATTTGCTCTTAAAAAGTTTGCGCAAATATTTCCCCTCCGCCAATAATTTGCCTAAGTGTTCACACAGCTTGGGGCAAATTTTATTTTACATTTCTTTGCCCAATCTACTAAATTTATAAATCAAGTAGGCAGATTTGGTTGAGCAAACAATATAATATTTTTTGAAGTAAGAACAGAAAAGGCATGGGCATGAACAGTCACAAAAATAACAGCTTAATGATTTTATGCTGCGGTACAGCTCCGCAATGGGTAATGGGTACTTGTGGAAGAAGCAAAGAAGAAACAAGCGCGCCGCAGTGTGTGGGTTAGGCGAAGGTTGCTGCGTAAATCTCTTAAATGAGTTGCGATTGGAGGCTCTAGATCATTACAAAAAATTTTTTCTGAATGAAAGCTGCAGAATTTACGCAGTTGGTAATATATAACTAACATTATATTATATAAAATTTACCAATAGTATATTTTATTTGTGGCTTGTTGGTCCAATGATTCAGCTTAAGAACACCATCATGCGCAATGCGATCTCGGCAACATGTCGTTTAATGGTCACACTGCGCTTTTTAGCCACTGGAGATAGCTATCGGTCATTGCAGTATGTTTTTCGAATTCCACACAATACAATTAGCAAGATTGTGCCTAAAACTTGTGCTGCAATTTTAAAGGTTCTCAAGACTAATTATCTAAAGGTACGAATTTTTGTAGACCATAACCCCTTGTTATTCAGAATTTGTTTTAGTTTCCGTCAAATCAAAGAGAATGGGAAAAAATTGCAGAAGACTTTTATTTATTCTGGCAACTTTATATAATTGATGGAAAACATGAACGGTCCGCCCAAATTCGGGTATCATTTTTGATAGGTATATATTCTCATGAAATATTAATTAGTATACTAATTAACTATACTATAGTAACTTCTTTATTGTTTAGGTCACACAGCATTGTGTTAATGGCAGTGGCGGATGCAAAGTACAAAATTTTGTATTTTGACGTCGGAACAAATGGTCGCGTCTCTGATGGAGGAATTTTTCGTCAAACTTCTTTATATGAGGCCTAGTTCTCTAACAGGTTCAACATTCCCGACGACGCACCCTTGGCACAGCGTGAGATTGCTGTTCCATACGTAATGGTGGCCGATGATGCTTTTTCTATAAGCAGAAGACTTTTGAAACCGTTTGCCCAACGAAATTTATCGTTAGTCGAAAGGATATTTAATTACCAACTATTAAGAGCTCGACGTGTTATAGAAAACACTTTTGGCATTCTTTCAGCGCGATTTCGCGTGATGCGCAAGCCAATTGCCTTGAGTCCAGAAAAAACTCGCGTAGTGAATTAAGCAAGTTGTGCTCTTCATAACTTCTTGATCATGAGAAAATCTACGTATCTTTCACCAACCCTGATTGACAGAGAAACACCAAATGGGACAATAATTCCAGGAGAATGGCGTTTAAATACTAACTCGGAAACATTTTTAGATATTGGGACACACCGTGTATAATAAAATCATTTTTTTAATTACAAACTAATTTTATTTCGTGGTGTTGTGATTTATTTGAATTTTACTGGCTGCTACAGCTTCAATTTTGTGTTGCCTAAGCCAAAAAAAAATTTTATTTTTAATATTAAGAGCAAACTCGCAAACTCGCAAACCCGCAAACAAAATTTGCCGAGGGTGTTCCCATTAGGCAAATATTTGCTTCAAATTATTGGTGCACAAACATAGGCAAAGGCTACTTGGCAAATATTTGCGCGCAAACTATTTGGTATTCCCACTAAGGGCAAACAAAATGGGCAAATATTTTCAAATATTTTCAAATAAAAAATTATTTGCCAGTGGGACCTTACCTTAAGGAGGCTAAAATAAATAGTTTTGTTTGGTTTTTCTTTAATTTCAACGGAAGTTGTATAGAACTGAAATGATACCACATACCTGACTAAAAAAATATAAAGCTGATTATAGCCTGTAGGGCCCCATAAACGTAAGCTTAATGAAGACAAATGGATGAGCTGCATTTCATCAACTTTTAAAATGAGCAAATTATTAATCAACTAAACAGAAAGAAAGCGGAACGAGAGTATGTGATAATGATAGTACAATCACGTGCTGTGGCATGCTGTGCTCTGTACCAAAAAAAAAAAAAATGCCTGGCATTTAAAAAATAAACAAGAAGAAGGATAAAGGATTCACTTGTAAGAGGCCTATTATGGATGGAGCAAATCAGCAAAGAAAATGAATTAAATAAGTAAAAGAGAAATAAATTAAATAAATAGATCCATCCTCGTGGCCAACACATTTGTTCGTAGTGGCTGGTGGATGTAGACTGACTTTATTTTGTAATAATAACACTTCCTAATTGATTCATTTCACAACAGCCTACTACAACACACAAAATTTAAAATATCATGACACGTCTCTTCAAAGTATGCTATGAATATAAATAGTTAGGAAAGACATCTATTTAGCTTTTGAATTAAGACTATCAGCCAAGCTAACATTTTCGCTTTCGCAAATATTTTGCTATTTCAAATACAAATTTGCTCTAAAAACCGATCTGATATCACAAAAGCTTTACGAAAGTGAACATGGCAGCATGGCTGCATGTGTTCATTTATGAATTTTGCCCGGTTCGATTGAGACAATTACTCAAAATTGGTTCAAAAACATACATATATTTTATTAAAAGAAATTCAAATATACCAGTATTTTCCCAAGACAGTCTAATAGCATTTAATGGCGTAATAATTTTTCCTAAAAAACGTTGCCAAAATAAAGAAGATGATAACTTGAGAAAGTTTTCACATATGCCTTTGAGAAGGCCAAGAAATCGTACCACGTTAATTTTATGTAGTGAAATTATTATGTTACTGCAAAAAAATTTGATGGACGCAAAACCAGTGATCGATTTTTCTTTATACCGGTACGTCCCGGAATACCGAAACAAAAATCAAGGTACGAACCCGAATACCGAAACAATATTAGAACCAAAACAGTTTCGGTGCGAAACACGATTCGGTCTTATTCCTAGGTTTTGAAACAACTTTTCTTTTTTTGTTAACAGTTTAAATATTATTTTTCTTTCAATTAACCATCTCAGAGCTGTTTTTACCTAGATGTTATTTTTTACAAAAAATGTGAATAGTTTCGACAACTAGGTGCAAGGACTCTGACCATCAGATAAGATTGTTAAGAGGGCTTTTGAGATAAAAAGTGAATTATTAGAAACCGGAAAAAGTTCAGCACAAATATTTGTTAAGAAAATGTTGTATTTTTTGGATAATAAGCCTAGGACTTGTGGTACCAAATGCAATTTTCTACTTTATACAACTCCCTAGTGGACAATTATCTTTAATTAGTTGGCTATTTACATGACACGGAGTGTGTATGGCTCAAAACAGAGTTACCCAGAGACTATAAGCATGGGGAAAGCCGCGCTTATAGCCCTATGGCTAAGCGTTTTGCAACTATAACTTCATATGTAGATGTTCTCCCTTCTGTTTTTCTACGAAGCCGCTTGAAAATTTCAACGCTACCACAAAAATGTGTATGCGTAGTCTTCAATGTAAGTTTAATGTAGACACACATCAGCATTGGGTTTCCTTTTCTTCCTTTCTATTGGTGTCTACGCGGCCGTAAGCTGGGTCTCGCCAACTCTGGCTTCAAGACTTCTTACTCCCTATTTTTGCTAGTATTTTTTCTTTCAGTGTGTAGGCAAGGTTGCGACAAATGCAAATGCTCAATTGGGTCGACGGAAGTCGCCAGAGACAGAAAGAGAGAGAGAGAGAGAGAGACGGTTTCAAGAGGCGCCCGTATTGCAGCTGCCTGGGTGCTTGTCTCCATAGGCGTGGCACACGCCTATTCCTAGATCTCGACCTCGGCCTACGCTTCGCTGACGATTTGCGCACTTAACAAACATCCATTTATAACCTCCGTCCAGCCGTGCGGACAGGCCGCACTTTATATACATGTCGTCCAGGTCTCATTCCAAACCCAGACCCCACACCCTAGACCCAGTGCGTAGAACATTATAATGAAATTATGCATACAGAACATCGCTCATATATCAAGCGGGAGAGTGAGAGCTGGACGCATCGTCGACCAAGTGACGCCGCGTATTAAAATAATGACTTAATTTCGTTTTATGCATGAGGCCTAACGCAGAGTTCCACATTCCGCGCTGATCCCTTAGTTGCATTTGACTTGGCGCGTTAATTGCCATCTACACATACGCACACACGCAGTCACTAGACATGGAGACCATTGCTTTATCGGGCAAACATATTTTGATATTATGCATGACAATAATTGAACGCCTAGAATGGCGCATAATCAAGCTGCAAATGCATTATGAATGGCACTGAGAATGGGCCGCCCATTGGATGGCAGACAGCCAGACAGATGGATTGTTAAATAGATATGGAGTTAGATGAATAGGATAGGGATAGACAACGCCGCTGGGGCATACTCCAGCTGAGTCATGAGTCACTGATGGGGATAGTTTAATATGGAAAGGTAATGAAGGGAATAGAGTAAAAGCTGCGATTAGGTCAGCAATCAATACTTCAAAACTTCAAATAGAAAAGAAGTTCAGAGAGAAGGGAAAAAAGCTTTATGTGGACCAAATAGCTCTAAACTTCATATAAAGTAAGTGTGACCAAATTGTAAGGTTTAAAATGCTTCAATGTACCTCTTTGCCGACTTTTGCTCAAATGTAAAGTACCCTTTGCCAGACACCCCTCAACCACTTCGTTCCACTTTGCAACCTGCTTTCAGACTGCCTACACTTCCAATTAACAACCTGACTCTCTGGGCCAGTTGTCACTTTTGGTCTGCTTGACCCATTTCATCATTATCATTCAACGTGGCGGTGGTCATTGTCATTGTCTCTCCTCATTTCTTCAATTTTCTCATTTTGTCTGTCAGCCAGTTGTTGTTTCTCTGAGCTGAGCTTGAGCTTCGGCTTCAGCTTCAGCTTCGGCACACTCAACTGACAGCTGTCATAATTAATTCTGACGTTTTGTGGTAATTAAATATTCTCGTGCAGGTTCTTGAAGTACATGCCCAGGCATTGTCTGGTCGGGTGGTCTGTCCCAGTTTTGAATTTCGGGGCCAAAGCCAGGTCTGATTAGCCAGGCATGAAGAAAAGGAGCTGAAAGGTTCACCCAGTAAGCTGGTGCTTATCGGCCACAACAACTCAATAATCACCACCCAGCTCCCCTCCCCCTCCCCATCCCCATCCCCAGCCCAAACCAATTTAACCAGCCATCAGTCAAAGGTGCTTAGAATGAAATTGAAATTACTGACGAGCGTCCGTTGGCAGCCACTTTTTTCTTTGCGGGTTTTTACTTAAAGACCACTCACAGTTCCTTTTTGGGTAGTGGGCCAGGCCAGGCCAGGCCACCAACTAACCGCATTGCATTGTTTGAAGTAGACGGAAGGGCTGGCCGGCTGTGCGGTTCATATGCACGCGGCCGGAAACGACCTTGGCACGTTATCGTTGAGTTTTCATCACTTTCATATTCATACAATTTTCGAACGATGCCCACCCCCAACCCCAACTGGCTCCGACTGTGCTCAGGCATGCATACCAGGCTAAAGGGAAAGCGGGGGTGTGTCGGCATGTCAGCTGTGCCCTGGACATTCGACAGGACCCGGGCCCGGGCTATCTGTGTCAGAAAATCTGAACTACCCAAACATACGTTATGAGTTTTCTTTGTTGCGAGAAACAGTTTTAATGGCCCGAGTCGTGCGCTTGGGTTGACGGCCCACAATTTCACTGAAATCTGCTCAAATTTCGTATTTTGTTTTGACAGGTACTCACCTTGGCCGAGTGTGCATGGACAGGGACCATTTTGTGGGATGTGGATCGACGTCCGTAGGTGCCAAACAATTGACAGTTAAGCGGCATTATAAAGTAAGAGGATATTTTTTTGTTTGTTTGTGTAAATGTGAAATTGAAAAATAAATTGTTTCTGTTTGTTTAATAAAATATGGAAATATGTGCACCGATTGTAAGGCAAAGTGAGGGAAGTAATGTGTGTTTTTGTAAATTGCAATTTAAAAGAAACTTTCATCAGGAATAATCTTCAGCCTGCCTAAAGTTCTACGATTTGGTCGTCTTTTCAAAGTACAGGCTTGGACAAAAATCGATCCATTGGTTACGAAATGTCATTAACTAGTTTTAAAATTGAATAAATTTATTTTAAGTATTTAGACTACTTTGTTATGTGATTTATTTGTAATTAAAACACAGTTTTTTTATATTTTTTCTAACAAGAAAACCAAATACAAAATTGTCATACATACATTCAGAAGAGGAACAGCGTCCAATCAATCAGATACGGAGTTTGAAACTGAGTCTGTTTTCGTATTGCTATGGTCAAGTCTGTGTCTGTATATTTGAGCGCAATTTTCGGTGTCCGTTTTGTTGCTTAGTCTTATATGTGAAGGTGTGCTTATAATATGCAACATTTCTAACGTGAACCGTTTGTAATATTGTTGTTCCAGAGAAGTCCGGTGAGTGTCCCAAATATACCTTGTCGCATATAAATAAGATTTGCCTTAAGTCAAGAAAAATATGATAAAATAAGTATGTGTGGGGTGGCATGGAGAGGTAGCTGTTGGCTTCAGTACAAACGGGCAAAGATCGCCGATGATTTGGTAGAGATACCAATGAAGCAACTGTAAGATCAACAAGACACCTTTGTGGTGCGTTGTGTTCCAGTTTTTTAAATTATGTGCAGGTTTGATAAAATATAAGACAGTATTGCGCAGAACATGCTAATGGCTGCGTGCATAACAAATCAAATACAAAAATTAACATCAAAAACCACAAGAAAAAGAAAGTAAAACCAGATATTCTGATGCAAAGAACCGCAGCCAAACTTAAACCCTTTGCTCTGAGAGAGAAAGAAAGAGAGAGAAGAGAGATAACATTTGACGTTGTTATTGCACTACGCTTGACCATAAGCTAAGCGTGAGGGCTATACGCAAGAAAAAGAACAAAGAAATGAGTCACTAACAAAACCCTCGCTCGGACAGAAAGAGTAGAGAGAGCGGCATCGACAATTTAGCTATTTTCCCTTCAGACCTAGCTATTTTGTAATAGTCGAAACTATTTAGCTTTCAAATCAAATTTGTCATTTAATGCTTATGTCCTAGGGTATAGGTCTTAGGATAATTTTAGAACTCAGCTAAAAAGCACTGAATTTCTTTACAAATATTTTTTCACACAATCATTAATGAACGTCTCCCCTTGTAAGAGGATAGAGATTTTCAAAGCGGTTTCAGTATTATCGTCCGCGTAATGGTTCATTGAAGCTCACAAAACTGTAAATATTTTTTAGGGTACTTTTATTTAAATTTGATTGGTTCTCTGAAAAAGTTTCCATTCTTTAAATGACACCTTCAGCGACTTACATCTACTTGGTAATTTGCATTTCACCACATGCCATTCCAATTCCTTATCAGCTTTTCTTGGCAACTAAAACTCTTCCCCAAAATGCTCTCAAATGAAAGTCAAGTCAAAGAGGCTGTTGCCGTTTCATTAAAATGTAATGAAACCCTTCGATCGATTGCACATAAAAATGTTTGCTATAAAAGTTTAAATACACCCATACCAAGGCACATCAGCTGGCTGTGTGTGTGTGTGTGAGTGTGTACTTGCAATAAAATGAAGTTGAACAAATCGCATAATAAAAAAAGGAAGATACACACAAACGGTGAGAAAGGGACAGGTCGGGGGTGGTGTTTCGACAATTTTTGGGTATGCGCCATAAAATTTTCGCCAAATGTCGTTTGAAACGAACACACGCTTATCGCACACACAGACACACACACATTATGAAGTCGTAATAATGCGTGTGTGTGGGTAATGTAAGCGTAGCTCTCTTGTGAAAAGGACACGCAAAACCGCGCAACAAATATAAACATATCGAACACAACGAAGCACAAGCAAACAACAACGACAACAACAACAGCAATGACAATGACAACAATAATAACCCCATCACGTATACGCCGCGTTGTGCGGCTGCCTTACACGTGTGCCTCGCTCTGCTTGAGGTCCTGCTCCTGGGTCTGGGTCCGGGTCCGGGACCGCGACTCGCCTTTGATAAAATGACATTAAGAAGTCGTGACAATGCCACTAACTGAACCAAAAAAGGAGACGTCGCCCGACAGCCGTCAGCTGGAGCAACACTCGAGACTTGACTTGTCGCACAGTGGGAAAATGTCACTGACCATAATATGGCTGGCTTTCAGCCTACTCTCGCCTATGCTCGCACCACTGTTCATTGACTCTAGGCCACCGTCTGGCAGTGCCATCTGTATACAGTCACTCACTTGCCCTGGTCTATCTGCATTGTAATGTCCTTTGAGATACGGCCACGGCGGCGATTCCACTCGAAATAAACTTCATCAGCCAGTCCTTCCCCTCCGCCCGCTCCTCGTACAGTTGTGTCAACAGAACGAACGTGCCAATGTGCACATTAGAAGCAACTCCTCCGCCCGGAGATGGGGTTACATTTACATGGTGGGTGGACGAAATTAAATAGAATTTGTTTGCAGCAGCAAACCCCACCGCCAAAAAGTGTTGTGGTCGTCGGTTGGTTGTTGTTATTGCGGGCCCAGCATTAAATTGAATTTGTCTAATGACAAGTTGTTGCTTTTCCACGTTCCCAGTTCCTAGTGGTAGTTGCCAGCAGTCAGAGTGTCATTCTAATGGCCAAGTACTGAGAGCACAATAACTGTTTGCCTAACGGCCAGCAGTTAAAAGTAACTACCATAAGCTACAGGTATCCACAGAGGGGATGGGGGTGGGGAACTAAGGGAACATGTTATTGTGTTCTTTAGCAACAGGACAAACAGTTTTTGTTAATCAAGTTTTCCCGACAAAATAACAAAAAAAAAAAAAGAAAACACATGTTCCTAAAATTAATGACTTTTTAATTGTCGTCGCGTTGAACGATTTGTACAACTGATGGAAAAATACATAGGAAACTTTGATTGAGTAACAAATTACCTAGACTTTTGATTAAATGAAAGTTTGTTTAGACAGCAAACATTCAGGAGACTTTTAGCTCAGCGCTTCAATTCCTGAAAGTGGCTCAATAGTCGTTGAAACTTGCACAGGATAAAAGGAAGCGTTCAATAAGTTTGTTAATAATACTTATTCATATTGGTTAAAAAAAAAATAAAGTTGGACCAGTGTGACCAATTTCCCAAATATAAATAGTACCCCTTTTAGAGTACATTTCCTTCGAACATATATTAAACTTTAGATCAGAGATTTCGGCACAACATGCGCATTAACCCAGCCAATTCAAGGACACTTACACTAGGTTGAGCCTTCACTTTGCTTTTGTGCGTTCCAAGTTGGATTATGCATCATTTATTTGGATTCCCCTAATGTGGTTCATATTACAATAGTTGAAAGGGCGCAGCAAAAATTTCTTAAATTTTCTCTCCTCCCGCTAAAGTTTTCTGGTCCTTTACCGCCATATTTTAATAGATGCGCACTGCTACATATCTCAACTCTTAAAGATATATATTGCGTCATTACTACTTCTGTATGGCCTTGTTTTAGGGTGCATTGACTATCCCATCTTGTTAAGCAGTAGAAATTTAAAAATACCAAGCAAAAATTGTTGAACCTTTCAGCCCTTTTTTTTGCACCAATAATTCCCTTAATGAACCTATATCTAGGGCCCTTAAAAACTTTAACTCATAACCCGCTATCATGTGATTTAAATTCGACACCAATAAATCGGCCATCAAAGTTTTGTTAGCAGAATACTTTTCTACTTTTGGACATTAAGTTTAGTAACATTATTTAAGTTAAAATATAGTAGCCAGTTTAGAGCTTTGTTTAATTGGCGAATAATTAAATAAATAAATAAAAAAAAACATTTTCTACTTTTATACACTTGAAAAGTTTATTATAATTTGGCCCCAAGTTTGCAACGCATAGAAGGAATCATCTCCGACCACATAAAGTATATATATTCTTGATCAGCATGACGAGCTGAGTCGATTAAGCTTTGTCCGTCCGTCTGTCTGTTTCTACGCGAACTAGTTCCTCAGTTCGACATATTTTGACATATTTTGACCTATTTTTGACCTATTTTAGCATATGCTTTTTACCTAAAAAAACATATTTTGGATATGCTCATCTTAAAAAATCACAAATATTTTTATTAGTCCAATGCCAAAATTTCGAATTTTTTAGACCAACAACAAAAAAAAAACCTAAAATCCGATGTCTAGTCATTACAAATAAAATAATATAAGGTTGTCAAAAAAGTCTTGTGGTATTTCCGCAAGCTTGTCATTGCAAGCGCGTAGTTCCACTTGTATTCGTCACATCGGTACACGCTAGAGCTTTTTGGAAAGCTCTTTTCATGCACTAACAAGCGTTTGATTTATTGTTGTTTGTTTTTACTCGTTCGTGAGTTATAGCGTCGCAAATATGGAGCAAAATAAAGAGAAAATACGGAATATTTTACAGTACTACTACGATAAAGGCAAAAATGCATCTCATGCTGCCAATAAAATTTGTTCAGTTTATGGACCCGATACAGCTTCAATTTCCACCGCACAACGACGGTTTCAACGTTTTCGTTCTGGTGCAGAGGTGATCGAAGATGCACCACGGTCCGAAAGGCCTGTCGTCGAAAATTGCGATAAAATCGCTGAATTCATCGAAAGAGACCGGCATAGTAGCAGCCGTAGCATTGGCCAAGAGCTGGGCATGAGTCATCAAACCGTTATAAACCATTAGAAGAAGCTTGGATTCAAAAAGAAGCTCGATGTATGGGTGCCACACGACTTGACGCAAAAAATCATTTTTGCCCGTATGGATGCATGCGAATCGCTTCTGAATCGCAACAAAATCGACCCGTTTTTGAAGCGGATGGTGACTGGCGATGAAAAGTGGGTCACTTACGACAACGTGAAGCGCAAACGGTCGTGGTCGAAAAGCGGTGAAGCTGCCCAGACGGTGGCCAAGCCTGGATTGACGGCCAGGAAGGTTCTTCTGCGTGTTTGGTGGGATTGGCAGGGAATCATCCACTGAGCTGCTCCCTATCATCCACTGAGCTGCTCCCCTATGGCCAAACGCTCAATTCGGACCTGTACTGCCAAAAACTGGACCGCTTGAATGCAGCACTCATGCAGAAGAGGCCATCTTTGATCAATAGAGGCCGAATTATCTTCCATCAGGACAACGCCAGGCCACACACATCTTTGGTGACGCGCCAGAAGCTCCGGGAGCTCGGATGGGAGGTTCTTTTGCATCCACCGTATAGTCCGGATCTCGCACCAAGTGATTACCACCTATTTCTGTCCATGGCGAACGAGCTTGGTAGTCGGAAGTTGGCCACAAGAGAGTCCTGTGAAAATTGGCTCTCCGAGTTTTTTGCCAATAGGGAAGCGAGCTTCTATAAGAGGGGCATTATGAAGTTGGCATCTCGTTGGGAACTCGTCACCGAACAAAACGGCGCATATCTGACTTAAATCGCATTATTATAACCAATTTTATGAACAATTAAAAATTCAATAAAAAATACCGCAAGACTTTTTAACAACCTTATATATCCTAGAAGACTTGAAAAGGCAGATATATGTACTTCTTAGTGTCCAAAATTGCCACAACAATTTGGGAAATGCCAGAACGTGGGGTAAATGTAAATGTTGGCTATACAGCTCCTACAACGGGGCCAAGCCAAGCTTCTCACGATCTCTTGGCGTGCGTGCTATATATTTTTCGCGAAAGGGACCTACAGTTTAACGCCGGATCCGAACGGCAAAGTTTGAGAATTTGCTTTTTCATGGCTAGTTACTTCACAGCTGGCGCCAATAGCTGATGAAGTGGCCATTGGGTGTCTATTTTTTAACTAAAAAAAGAAAAAATAAAATTTTTTTGGTTGGGGGGGCAACCCACCCCACCCCACCCCACCCCACCACCCCAACCGCCCCGCCAACCCACCCCTCGGACTAAGGGGGAAAAAAAGTAGGGGGAAATATTAAATAATATTTAGATATAAAATATATTTTTTAAAAAACCAAATAAAAAACAACCCAAAATGGAGGAATAAATTTGGTTAAATTATAGTAATATTTCTTCATTTTTTTTTCTTTATTTTTTTTAATATGTTAATTTTATCATATTGCTCTGCTCTCCAGCTGCTAAGGTATCCCGAGGATTAGGTATGACGAGGTATGTTGGAGTAGAATATGGATTTATACATAAATCTTGTAGTCGGAAATTTTAAGCGAGATTTAACCGGATTCGTAACGTTTAATGTATGTTCAATAGACCGCACCCGTCTTATATGAAAAGTAATTCTTAGTCTAGTTCTTACCACAGAAGAATTTATTAATGATCTAAAATCAGGTTTAGGAACTTTTAAAGACTATTCGAGGCCATTAAACCTTAAAATATCAGATTTTCTTTTTTTGATTTATTATCTATAAAATATACTAAACGTTTTGAGCCACTTTACTTGCTAAAGATCATACGGAGAAAAGTCCGGTCTAATGTACAATGAACATTTTTTCTGTATGTATTTACTCTCTAAAATTTGCTGCGTTTTTTCATTTTATTTGCCTTTTTCAAGTTACTCTCTTCCTCCGAATGTAAAGAGAATATTCAGTGTATACTACACATTGCACATATGTGTGAGAGAAATATGTTTCTAGCACGCCGACATCTTGACAGCTTGTCGCCAGTAACTTGACAACTTGACTGTGATCTTGACAGAAGATGAAATACAGTAATGAAAAAATTTTCTTAATAAGTTTGCTTAACCTAGCATTATTTAAGCCTCGATCAAAAACCACAATTGTTCGGAATTCTTAACTTTTTGATATAGAGAAATATATAAGAATGTGAGTTAATTAAATTAATGACGTGGAATGTGGAAATAAAGTAAGAGCACCAATGTAGTTTTGAAAAAACCTTGATTCGCCAGCGCTACACTTTTGTATTAGAAATTTGAGGAAAGATATTTTACTAAACAAATGAGATTCCAAATGGGGTCGCTTTTGTCGGCATAATCTGTCAATGTGATTTTTTTATACTATTAACCATAACCGAAACCCGAAACAGCACAAGGTTAATAACCGTAACCCGAACCGTAATATAACAGTACACGGAAAAAAAGCGATCGACCAAAACAGTAACCGTAACCCAAACCGTTTTCTTTTCTCTGCTGTTTTAGTGTTTGGTGCTTTGTATTTTGCGCTTGTTGATTTTTCCTCTAGAGGAGAATCCTCATTTGTTTTTTTTCTGTGGGAAAACTGGTTCCATTCTGGAGATGACGGGTAAGACAGCTTCGTAAGTTGCTTTCCAAGAGTTAGCATACTGAACATATTACTAAAGGGCTCACAGAAAACTCACTGAGCAAGTGAAACTAAACATTGACTTGTTCAATTTAGCGAACAACTTAACTTGGTCCCTCACTCATGACTCACTCCTTGGACTTCCACATCAGGAGCTTATAAGGTGACAAGTACGCTTGCTGTAAACTTATTGTGGCTGTAGAGTAATTGACTGCTTTTGAGTCATGTTATGCTAAAAAGTACCAAACTTTCCAAAGATAACGAATATTTAGTATATTTTAGCATAATGTAATAAAATTGGTACAAATCGAAGGATATTGAGCATTGAAATAATAATATTTAAAGGTTTGAAATTCTAAAGATCATAACAAGCCCATTCTCACAAAAATAAACGTTGACAGCTGCACTTTTAATTTATTAATTTCTCCCATAAACGTCATCCACCTCAATTTGATACCTTGCTTTGAACTTTTCCAATATCCAAGCCCTCTGGGACTGACGCGGAGTTAAAACTTAATAAATATAAATTAAATCTTTGGCAAAATATTAAAACTTTCAAATGAAATATCTGCTGCTTTTCCTCCATTTCTTATTGCCGCGCGCACTCGTATTTAATGTCTTACTCCAGCGGCAGCTTCCTTCGCCCACGCACTCTCGCCAACTGACCCCGTCAAGCAGTTCCACTTACCCACTTGGCTAATACACTTAGCCCACTGCTCTGTCTTTTGCCAATTTATGACTTTTGAGTACGCATCCATATATCATTATAATTGTCAATAATCGTTCGATTTATTTATATTTTCTCATATGTGCCTTGGCATTTTATGGCCATTTGCAGGGCTCATAAAACTGCGACATTCTTTTTTATTGCCTGCCCTCTCCCCTGCCGGTAAATCATGCGAAAATATGAAAGCAAAAGTATTGCATTGTTGTCCCGGCCGTAACATTTTATTGGGCATAACTTGTCCATGCATTTGCATAAGGACGCTGGTTCCTTCTTGTTTAGATCAAAGGCCGTTATCAATATTTAAATGCCGGCAAGTCAAGGTCACAAAGGCCCCACGAAGCGGAGAAAAAACCAAGAGAATTATGAAAATATAACGAAAAGGAAATTGTGCGTTGAGCATTTCCCCGGTGGCCAAACTAGCTAACTGTCAGCGGTCTTAACTTTACAGCGTTGCATGAATAAAAATTTAAATAATTTATAAAATTTGTTACTTATGGCGCCCCGGCATATAAACAGCCGCCAGGCAGACCCAACTCAAGTAAATATGGCGAAAACAATGTGAGTTTCCTGCTGAAACCGAAACGGTGGCGTATGCGTAATGCGAAATGCCGGTGTAAGTGAAGGTGAAGGTGGGGGGAGACGGAGATGGAACTGGAGCTGGAGCTTAAGCTTGCGGAAGTCGTTGGCGGCTTCTATGGCTGGCTGGCTGGTTTTGTGTTTTATTTTTTAACGAATTTTTATGATGTCTGTGGCAAGGGCAGACATTCTTTGTGCCAACGCCGTGGTACATTAAAAGAAGAGGCTGCCTGCATATTTTAGTGTGTAGTGTGTCGAGAGTGGCGTAATTTGTGTGATGTTGTGCTTACCTGCCCCCCGCCAGATAATAGCGCCAGTTTTATGCTAAATGGAAATTTCAGCAAACAATTTGCACGAAATGGAAGTCTTATCCAGACACCTGAGCTCATTGATCTGCCGCCTTGTCGCATGCGCTGTAATCCCATTGACTTTCACGCCCGGCTGCCTTATTTTTGCGTAATTTAATAACTTTGTTTAACATAATTGTCAATTGAAGCGTCGACATTGCCGGCAGTTTATAGGCAGTTTAATGTGGCAGCAACACGACGCCTAAGCCGGAGGCCTACAAGTGTAATGAACTTTGAAATATGATAAAGGAGGCAAATCGGTAGCTGGGATTTAAAAAGGAATTATGGCCCAAATGCCTCGACGAATGCTTCGTAGCTCATTTAATATTAAACCGGTCGGAGAGCGTTTTGCCCAAATTGTCATGAATTTTCCCACACACACACGCAAAAGGAACTTCTTTTGCTGGGTTATAAAATTTTAATTAGTCGCCTGTGCGACGCATGCCAGCAATTTGAACTCTTTGAAAAGTTGGCAGGCATACAGTGCGTATGCGTTATTCATATT